>OY757917.1:32944338-33626838 GCA_963585895.1 Sepioteuthis lessoniana
ATTTGTTGTACAAAAGGTGAAGGTGCAGTTGATAATAGAGCAGTAATCAGATGGATCAAGAAATTTTGCTTGGGTTACAAGAACCTCAATGATCTGGCAAGGTCAGGGAGGCCTAAAACCAGTGGTCCACACTATAGAGGTAACTCCAGCAAGTAGTCCTCAAAGAGTGTCAGGCAAGCTCAGCATATCATAGTTCAGTGTAATTGGTCACTTTCAAAATCACAACTAAAGTATTTGGTGTTACCAAGTTCTGCTTCATATTACAAAAATATTGCAGAACTTTTGACTCACTTCAATATAAAGTAAAAATTATTTCACTATTTTCACTGACTGAAATTTTAAAATATCATTGACATTTCTTTTAATAAATCAGCTTTATAAAGCCTTTCAAACGTTCTGTTTACTTACAAAGATAACATTTTATTGATTTCATTTATATTGTTTCTTCAGTTTGGATCTTAACAATTCACTTGCATTTTCAAATAGAAATTAAACTACCGTAAGGATTTTTTTTTATCAAATTTTCAACAGCTACTTGTTATAGGATTTATAAACAAAAAAAAAAAATTCACGTTTTATAATATTTGTTTGAGAATTTAAAAGCAAAGAAAAAAAAAGGCTTCTTTTTGAATACTAGAAGTTAAAAAAAAGAAAAGTAAGAAAACTCATATGAATAAAAGCAAGTCTTATTTATCATTTCTAATCATTAAAACAATTATCTGCTTAGGACAGGAAAAAAAGATTAGAAATGCAGGAATAAAAAAAAATAAGAAATTAAAAAAAAATTTCAAATGGAAGAGATTGATTTTGCCTTCTAAATAATCAATAAAGGCAATCTACTAGAAGACAGAATGAAATTTCTTTTTTTTTTTTTTTTTTTTTTTTAGAAAATGCCAGCCAAGAAGAAATTCTGCTGATTTAGAGATTTTATTTGCATTTTTTTTTTTTTTTTTTTTTTTAAATCACCAGGTTAAACAGAAAAGATTACTGCATTTAATAAAAGATTTATTCAGCCTTTATTAACAGTCATTAAATGAAATACAATGAATGATCAACAAGTTTGTAGCCTGACAATGATTAACTGAATTTTCATGAGACATTATTACTTTACAAAAGTTTGGTTTCTTTAAATGATGGGAAAGACTTGGGTTAAGTGCATTGACAAAGAAAAGAAATTATACTAAAAAATTAATACAGTATTGGATAAAAAAAATTTTTTTAAATAAATGAAAAAAATTGAACCCTTTTTTTTATGATTGAAATGAACTTAAAATAAACTTCAATTGCTTAGACACACATAGGAAGTGATTATTTTCCTTGATTATTGTTATCAAACAAACTTCTCTTAGTTGTAGTAAAAAGTTATAATTTTCTAAAAATATTCTTTGAATTGCAAAAAAAAAAAAAAAATTCAAATTTTCTATTTGTTCATTTTACATCCTAATTTGCAATTAGTCTTTTGCTAATGGCTAGTAAACAGTTGTCTAGGTTTGGCACAGATAAAATTGTGCCATACAATGATTGTGGACTGTCACTTCTAATATTGTAAATTGAATTGCTATCATTTATCAATTGATGTTTTCCTTAAAAATTCAAAGAAAACTGGAAATCATCATCAAAATGAAGATTGTAGTTTCAAAAGATGCTATTGGATACCCTGCCAAACATTAAGTGGTCATAAATTGTCCTAACTCGTCATAAACTATATCAACTGCCTGAGGGTTTCTTTTGTCCAATACTGTAATTGTGTAAAATAAATGCTTTTTTTCTTTTACTAATATATATGGATAAATGTATTTATATTCAAAATTATTTACTTAATTTTGATTGTGTAATTTTTTGGGGTGGGTAAAGAGCCACTTTAGCTCTGTTGGTATATGCAAACACTTTTTATCAATTTTACTAATATATATTACTACATGAGCCAATGGATGTCTTATGACAAATGTTATCATCATAGGAAATGGACACAGTGATACAAGTTCAAATCCTGAATGAGGCTGTTTGCCTTTCACATAGCACTAATACCCTTGGGAAAGGTATGAATCCAATTATTCTCCTTACAGTTATGAATAAATAGTAGGGTAGACTAGGTTCTTTAGCCTTGGTTAGGCAACTAGTCTAGAAGGAAAACTCTGAATTCAAACCTGTTAACCTCTGCTTAAAAATTGACCTTGTGTCACATCCTACCCTTGTGGAGGGTTTGGTAATGAACCAATGTATTAATGCCAAATCTATATTACTATTATTAAAATTCTCTTTATATCAGTAACCATAATCCTGCAAAAATGACACATCATAGTGGGATCTCCATTAGAGCAATACACTTAAGATACTCTAACTTTGAGAATAAAGCAATTTCTATCACAATTTGCAACTGTGAGAACTACAGTCTTATTGACAAATGTATATGAAGAAATAAAAGCCAATAAATACAGCAGGAAGAATAAATCAACACACTCAAAATTTAGAATAATGTGAGAGTAAGAAATCAAGAACGTTTTCTTTGAGCATTTCAATGAAATATTTCACTTTTTATTTTAGCAAAATGTTTGATAAGGGAAGAAGGGAGCCAATATTCAGCAGGCTAATCTAAATCATTAGTATTTTACAAAATGATTTTTATAAAAGATTGATTGTAAATTTAAAATAAAGTTAATCTTTGAAATCGAAATCTCTAAGATGTATAAAGAATTAAAAAAAAAAAACAAAAAAAAAAACCTCACTGAATTTTTCTTAGTAGAAAACATGGATCATCTGAAGAATTGTCATTATAAAGTTTAGTAAGGTGACAATTTTTCAGAAGAGCTATGCCAGAGTACCAATTATTTGAGTAATTATCATCACTCTGTTGATTTGGGCTTACAAATAAACTGACTGAAAGGTAAGACCCTCTCCAAAAGAAAAAAAGACGAGGGGGGGGGTAGTATGACACTAAACCACATTTGATGATAAGGCTCTAGTTCTGGAACTTTGGGAAATGTGGAGCATCCCTTCACTGCCATTACTCCCAGGTCCACTCAGACCAAAATGATAATATCTGTTAGGGTCCGATCTACGAGTCAAATAGATCTATTCAATAATCGTTCACGTCTGATAAAACTGTATACAAAAAAAATCCCTTATGGACATACAATGAACACAATTCCTTACCTATAAGTATGAAACACACCTATGCAGGTTAGCATGCTGTTAAAATTAATTAAGTGAGTGTTAGCATGTTACATACAACATACTAAGCATTGTTTTAACTGTCCCTTGATTACAATCCTTAGTTTTTCATCGGTTTTTTTGTTAACATTACCGATTAATTTTAAATCAATTTCAGAAAAGTCAGAACTAACTTAAGTTGCAATTTATTAATATCCTAAACAAAACAGACTTTAAAACAGAAATGTGTTATTCTTGTAATATTGATATTTTTAAATAATCATATAATTTAATACATTCATTATCTTAATTATATGAATTAGTTTAGTTTGACAATTGAAGCGAAAATTCTTCAGGTGAGAAAAAAAAACAAAAAAAACACACACGTTATGATATTAGTGGGTATGTATATTAACTGTTGGCAAACACAATCACTAAAGTTATCTCCAGCTGGAGTGTCAGGTGAATTTGCAATACAAACTGGGGAGCAAAAGAAAGAGAGAGAGAAATTTAGCAGAAGTACCAGCTGCTTGAAGAAAGATTAAGACATACAATCCTAAAACTCTAACATTCAATTTAATCTCGGTTTAGCAGACAGTTTTAGAAAATACGAGAGAGAGTCAAAAGTTTTTCAATATTTTGGTACATTTTAGTTTGTGACACATTTGTCACGGGACAAAAGCATATGCCAAACTGTGGAAAGTAAGCATTCAGGTTGATTGTATGATACTAGTTGACATGCTGACATATTGTGCATTGCTTAACTGAGTGTGATTTAAATGTACAACATAGTCTGATTCAGGAATTTATGCTTTACAAGTTCAAACTGGATTATAATGCTGCTAAAGCAACTAAAAATATTTGTTGTGCAAAAGGTGAAGAAGGTTCAGTTGATCACAGTAGAGTATCCAAATGCTTCAAGAAATTTTGCTTGAGTTGCAAGAAACAACAATCAGGAAAAGTCAAATAAGCCTAAAACTAGATTCCAAGGTAGAGCTCCAAGCTATAGAGGCAAATCCAGCTAGTAGCACTCTAAGAGTATCTGGTGAGCTCAGTATCTAAAAGTCCAGTGTGGGTAGTCACCTTCATGATCTCAATAAAAGCATTCAGAGCGGCTGAATTTTCCCTCATATTACCAAAACATAGCAAAACTTGAGACGCACCATAGTTTTAAAAGACTCAAGAACTGTTTCCATTCTAACTGTTAGAATGGAAACAGTTCATGGATCATGATTTGCTTGTTTTGTTTTTTGTTTTTTTATAGAGAAAAGAATGAAAGATTCTAATTAGTATTTTAAAATTATCCCAATTAGATCAAAAATTTAGATGGCTAAAAGACAATATTGATCAAAAACACAGACCTCCCACCCACCCACCCCCAAAAAAAATTATCATCCTGTTGCAAATTGGGACAGAAATTGCTTTAATCTCTAATTTAGGGTATTTTAAATGTATTGCTCTAATAAAGATATCGCTATCATAAACCATTTTTTCCTTTTTTTCTAATATGAGAATTTTGATAATAGTTACAGAGTTGGCATTAATAAATTGGCTCATGTATCAACATATATTAGTAAAATTGTAGACAATAATAAAAAGGTATTTGAATATACCAACAAAGCTAAAGTAGCCAAAAGACATGACACAATCAAAATAAAAAAGTAAAAAAAAACAATTTAATGTATAAATACACGTAATTCCCCTTACAGCTTTTAATCAAACAACAATGAAATAGGTAATTAATCAAATGGGCTTTTGTATGAAATTCATAGATTTAAGGTGAGTGTTTGGAATGAGAAGAATCATATCACAAAAAGCACTTTAAAAGAGGAGGGAGTCCAGATGTAATGGTTAACAAGCTGAACAGTGACATCATGGTAAGCAAGTTTGAATTCCAGTCATACTATTATGTCCACTTTTAGACTAATAATCTTGTGAAAACTAAGAATTTTCTTATCCATCCGCAAATAGTGCCACTACTATTCTTCTAAAATGATGGTTTGGACATTAAATAACCTACAAAGGTTGATATACCATTAAACAAAGAAACCAAACCAAACTCTGAAATAGAAGAAATGCAATAAGTTTTACATGACCAAGATGGCTGACTATTCTAAGTTATTTCATTACATTAGAGCAGTGAGTACCTTGTCAGGGAAATGGTTAGTAAGCTAAGTGAGCAAACCATTGTCAGTGAGTTCATTTCTCACAAGGTGGCCCATACTTTTGGCCACGTGCAAAACTAAGCTAAGTAAATGACTATATTAGAGCAATATTAAAAGTCTATAAAATATATCTGAAAAGGTATTTTATTTTCAACACGAGCGCATAAAAAAGATCCAATATAGATGACTTAAAAATGTATAAACAAGTATCGAAATGATTTGATCATTTCACAAATATATCAAATAATTTATGATGCACAAGATTTAAAAAAAAAAACATTACATCATAGACTCTTAATTGGACCAAAGTTTTAATGAGTTCATTCTAAAACATTTAAATGTCTTCCCACTTAAACCACTTGAGTTTTGCTCTCGCAAAATGTTTGGAATCATTCTCATGTTAGAAAATAAGGTACCATCCCTAACTTAAATCTCTGGAAAACTAAAACAGGTTTTCCTGAACAATTTCCCTGTAATTAGTGATAACCATTGTTCTTTAAATAATAAACAATGTCTCAGGACCTGCTGATAAAAAAACATCCCAAAAGCATAATGCTACTACCAATATGTTTCATTATAGAGATTATGTTGCTGGTAGTAAATTAGTAACATTTCCCTTGATGATCAAAAAGTTTTTAATTCTAGTCTTATCTGACCCCTGCATTTTCTCCATATTTTGAGAGTCTACCAAATTTTAGTCTTATCTGACCCCTGCATTTTCTCCATATTTTCAGAGTCTCCCAAATTTTAGTCTTATCTGACCCCAGCACTTTCTACATATTTTCAGAGTCTCCCAAATTTTAGTTTTATCTGACCCCAGCACTTTCTACATATTTTCAGAGTCTCCCAAATTTTAGTCTTATCTGACCCCAGCACTTTCTACATATTTTTAGAGTCTCCCAAATTCCTTCTGGTGAACAACAAATGTGTATTATTTTTCTATATAAGCAATGGCTTTTCTCTGACCAATCTTCCATTAAGCTTGACTTAAATTGATCCTATGCACAAATGTTCTAGTCTCTGCTGTAAAACTTTCTGATTCATTTAGAGTTATCTGTGGCCTTTGCTGCTTCTTTGATTAATGCCCTAGTTATCTGGTTTCAAAGTGGCTGGTGCTCTCTCACAGGGGAAATTTTGCCCTGAAATAGGGATAATAATAATAGTATTAACAAAAGACATGCCGTAAAATAGAAACAGCAAGTGAAAAAGATGCATCTTCGAAAAACCCAAGAGGTTGATAGGCTGTTAGGACTTTGGTATATCAAAAAATAAGAATGTCAAGCGAAATTACCAGTAAAAAAGTTAATCCTTTCTTGTTTGTTGATAACCATTGTTCTAAGGAGTTTTACTCATAAAGTTGGAAATATAATCCATATTCATTCCAGAAAAAAACACAACTTATGAAAATAAACACTATTCCCAATAATAGATGTTTATATGAATTGTTTATATTAGAAAGTAGGACCCAAGAAAATCACAACATGAAATTGTATTTTGGGCAATGTCAGAGGGTGGCACACACGAGAGGACAGATGAATTAATTATGCGTGGCATCACATGATTAGCAGATGCCAGGATATTCTCAATAAATAAGACTTGCCAAGAGCCGATGTGAGAGTTTTTGCTGTAACAGCTGGGGCAATTACTTCAGGTCGGTACCGTGATTGTTGACATGTAAGAGATGACTGAGCCCTGGCATGAGGAAATCATCTCTGGACAGATGTGACATCATCTTTCGAGAAAACCTGTCGGAGATTGAATCAGGCGTTCAGCATGCAAATGCGTTGTTGACAAGCTGATAAACTAAAATCACTAAACAAGCTACTAAACCGAAAAAGGTTAAGACTAAAACCACCTCTCTCCAAAACAAACACTCGAGGTACTGTTTGTATATAAGGGATATTTCAATTTAATTACTTTTTCTTTATGAACTGTGTTTATTTCATGTATTATTGGTATTGTTATCTACATGAAAAAAAAAAAAATTTTTTTTTAAAAAAACTTTCATAAAATTGGATTGGTTTGGTTATTTTTTTCTGATGCTAACACGATTCCAGCCCGATGAGCCTGCAGATGGACCAGCAGATGATCTTTGGACCTGATAACTGCTCAACAGGATCAATCACAACATGGACTATCGGGAGGATCCCCAGCGAATTAGGTCCAATCTGTAACACTGGACTCTACAAATTTATGGCTGAAATTGTGAAGGATGGCAGTCCAGTAGGGTTAGGTTACGGTGTTACATCACTGGTGAAGTGTCAAAGAGTCATTGTTACATGAACCGTTGCAGGTGACCAAGGATCGTCTTACATTAACGGTGTTGTGACCAAGGATCATGTTACACTCTCTTGGCATGTTTAACACGGTGTCATATTCTTTCCATTTTATAATGATAGATTTAATGGTGCCCTGTGGTAGTATTCAATATTTGAAATATTTTTCATCACCCAAACCTGATTTTTACTTCTCCACAAGTTTGCCTCTGAGCACTTTAGTCATCATGCTGCAGTTTACATGGTGGTGCTAACAATTCCAGGATATTTAAGAGCAGGTGTGAGTATAAAGATTGTATAGCAGATTATGTGGCACTTAGACTGCACACAGGTGGACTTCTAAAGGTAATTGGTTGCCCCAGATTTAATTTTGGGAGCATTCCATTAAAGTTGGTAAATATATAGGTATGCATCACTCATTTTTGTTTTTTAAATGCTTTGTCGGCAGGGCTTAGAGTGCATTGACTGTATTCCCAGAAGAGATAAAACACTCTTCCAAAAAAAAAAAAAAAAGAAAAAAAAGAAGGGAGGTCCTGGACATAACACTAAACTGCATCTGATGGTGAGGCTTCAGGTCTAGAGATCTAGAGAGTGAGGAAACCCTCTTCACTGCTATTACTCCCAGGTCCTCTGAGAGGGTCCAATCTATTGGTCAAATAGATCTGTTTAAAAATCATTCATATTGAACAGGACCATGTGCAAAAAAAAAAAAAAAAAAAAAAAAAAAAAAAGGAAATCTTAAGAAACAATGACACAAAAAATGAAAATATGAATGTAAAATGAATGAGATTCTCTACCTTCTAGGTATGAAATAACTCTAGATTGGTTGATTTTTAACGGCATGTCAACCTATCCAAATAAAATTATTTATAACTCAGTATGAGCATCACAAATCTAGACCCTTAAATCTGGAGTTAGTGCATTTGTGTTTGAGAATCAATGTTTTTTTTTATTCTTTAACATTTTTACTTGAAAATTCACTTCACCAACTTCGACAATTTTGTGAAGATCCATTACAAAAAAAAGTAAATAAAAATCAATTTAAATTACTCGTAATGCAAGAAAATAGACAAGGAGTGTAAATACTTTCTCAAATAACTGTAAACATAATGCTATAAAAAGGTATACAAAGGAAGTTGATAATCAAATACAAGAACTAAAAAATGTTCAACTCCTTAGAACAAAATACACTTAATACCATTATTATTCATGTATAACTTTTTTCTCCACATTTTAAAGGCTAAAAACTAGGAGTGCATAATACACACAAGAACTAAATATTGACTTTATCTAGAAACAGGTATCACTATATTAAGGACAATATAACCAAATGTAAGTAATATTTATGATTCAAACTAACTAATGTGTAACAAACACTTCTGTTTTATACTGCAACAGAGAAATAGCCACTGGAATGTGTGTTTGTTTATAATTTTGTTTTTCTTAGTGTAAGTTTTGTCTATGATCTAAACTAACTAATGTGATACAACACTTCTGTTTTATGCAGTAACAGAGAAATAGAAATGTGTGTTTGTTTATAATTTTATTTCTCTTAGTGTAATTTATATTTATGATTCAAACTAACAAATGTGTAACAAACACTTCTGTTTTATGCAGCATCGGAGAAATAGCCACTGGAATGCTTGTCTATGATTTTGTTTCTTTTAGTATGAGCTTATTTTGCGACAAACTTGTTGCATTTTTGTGTGAATATTCCAGTTGGATGGTGAGTTGATTGTTTTTTATGGTACATCAATCCTTGTAGGTTATTTAATGCCAAATCCAGTTTATACATATAAATGTATTACAAGTATGATTTGTTGGGTTTTATGGCATATCAACCTTTGTAGGTCATATAACGCCAAATTCTGTCTATATATACATACATATTCAACCAAAGATTTCAAAACAAATATTAAGGTAGGTAGAATTTTCTATTAGCAGGATTTCATTTGTTTGCACAAGATTAACCAGTTTTAAGTTGTCATATTTTTTGGTACAACTCTGTCTCTCTCAAGAAGGACAGAATGTCATCTATTTTGACATTCCCAAACAGATTGGTTAAGTTATTTACTTTGAAAAATCACTTTCTGATAACAGCGAAAGTTCTAGTATGATTTGTAAAAGAATAGTTAGTAGATAACATTTTTAAATGAGTCAGAGAATATTTGTTTACAAAAAGTTAAATGGTTTCAGATATTGCTATTAGATACTAATAATTCAATTTAACATCATACATTTGTTTGCACACAGTTAAATGATTTCAAGAATAGTAAATGATTAAATATTTTTGATAAATAGATGGGATCCTAGCAGTATTACCACTTTGGGTCAGAGTTGACCAGAGAGCAATGGTAATGCAGAGGTATTCTACATTAAAGCCTCGCCATCAGGTGCAGTTTAGTGTCATATCCAGGATATTCATTGGGGTGGAGGGAGGCTTATTCTTCAACAGAGGTGCAGTCAGCATATTCTATAAACATGTCCATGCGTTTGCTCTAAATCCAGCATGAATGTTTTGTTTCAAAACATAAGTAAGCTGTATAAATTTTGATTTCTAGTCCGTACAGACAAGATAAAAAGTTGAACAAAATGTTAATTTCAGCTGCTGCAAATTCTTAAAAAGTCAATGCTTATTATATACAAGAAATATTTTTATCTTTTTTTCAGAATTTCTTAGCCCAAATTTAGGGTTGCATGTTATACACAAATAATTACAGTAACATTCAAAATAATCAATTATAAAGCACTGATATTTATTAGACTTCCCACCAAGTCAGGGTTTGACACATGGTCATTTAATAGCGGGGGTCATGCACAAATCAAGACATACAAAAAATGCTTGATCCTGTTGGCAGTCCCCATATTGGGGTACCTCAGTTGCCAGGAGATTAATTCAGCCTTGCTAAGCAGGTATTGCCAGGGAAGAAAGCCCACTGGTACCAGGCAATCAGCTTAATAACACGTAGTCCCTGGAAAGTCCATGATTTTTTTTTAAGACTGTTCTTTTATATATGTTGCAAATTTTTGTATCTAAGTTCTTCATCTAAGGTATGACAAAAGGTCAATTTTTTTTATTTTTAAGCAAAGTACTGTGGGTTTGAATTCAGAGTTTTACTTCTACAAGACTGATTGCATTACTACAGCTAGGGCACCCAATCTGCCCAACTTTTGAAGTAATCTCTAAAATCAAAAATGTATCTATTTGATTTTTTTTTTAAGTTCTTTAGACTTAAATTAATTAACAAGAATGTGAAAGAAAAACTAAATCCTCACCCACTTTAATCTGAGCTTGTCTGTATACAGTCAATGTGATACAAAATAACCAAGGCTATAATTTGTAAAATCACAGATCATAGAATGTACTGGGTAATTAATTTATATATATTGATCAAGTTGTTGTATTTATGTTTTAAGGATTATCCAATAGATATACATTACGTGGTGTAATGGTAATTGACATAGAAAATGAACTTGACGATCAAAGCTCAAATCCCGGACTAGAGACTGTTTGCATTTCATATAGGGCAACCCTTGGGAAAGGTATGAATCCAACAAGTCACCTCCCATCCAAGAATAAATGGGTCAGCAGACTGGGTTCTTTAGCTTTGGTTTGTCAACAAGTCGAGGAGAAGGAAAATTGAATTCAAATCAACAGAATTATCCTTAAAAATAAGCCTTGTGTCACATAACCCCCATGAAGAATCAGTTAGGTAAATACATATATTTCATGAAATATACACAGCTAAAAGTAAAAATTTGATAAAAGTTTTGATACAAACAAGTTTAAAATTAGAGAAGTCTCCATGGTGTCATGGCTAACATGCTGGATTGCGACATCGCAATAAGCAAGTTTAAACTTCAGTCAGGGTATTCTTTTGAATATTCAATTTTGAACCAATACCCTTCAGAACTGTATGAACCATCGTATCTCCCAGCTACGGGTTGAATAGTACAACTAAGGTTCTACAAGGATAGCTTTGACATTAAATAAGCCACAAAGGTTGATATGCCATCAAACAAAGCAACCAAACCACCAATTTGAATAAACTAAATGACAGCAAAACCATCAATCCATTAAGTCCCAGTTGTAACAGTGGTCCATGATGATATTGATGTTTCTATTTAAAGAGAGGTGACTTTATCACTTCATAGTTATAAGAGATATATCAAGAATTTGAATGATAAAAAAGTTACTTCAATGTGAATTTATTTATTTACAAATTATCATTCAGTAGGAAATTGAACTGAAAATTATTTTATTCTGTAAAAGGATCTTAAGTGTATTGCTCAAATAAAACTCGAGCTATGATGTGCCGTTTTTGTAGTTATATATATAAGATAATGAGAATTTTAGCAGTTATATGGATGCTTCTTTATTTTAATTATTTTCCTTAACGTGAAATTAAATCAATTCTATCCATTTGCCTTGAAGTCTTCTATTTTGACAATGCTATACATTTGGCTACTGTCAGTATTATTCAGAATTGTTAGCGACCTGATAGATAAATGTAAATAAAATCATATACAGTGATACACTAAGTCAACAGTTGAAGTATTGTTAACTGGAGATTTTTAAGTTGTCATTACTTGTGAATTCATCCTACAAGCAAATCTCGAATCGAATTCTTAGAAAGGAAAGTATGGCGACGAAATAAGGATATAGAAATAAAAACATTAACAGTGTTCCTTGGCGAGAGACACCTTAGGCAACGCT
Source organism: Sepioteuthis lessoniana (assembly GCA_963585895.1). Classification (NCBI taxonomy): domain Eukaryota; kingdom Metazoa; phylum Mollusca; class Cephalopoda; order Myopsida; family Loliginidae; genus Sepioteuthis; species Sepioteuthis lessoniana. Next base: position 32,956,647 of record OY757917.1, read on the forward strand.
AGCAAAGCTAGTCCTTCCTTTTGCGGAGCAATTTGGTGTCTTCACTAAGTGCCCCATTCAATTATAACAATAAACTAGATAATAGCGAATCGTCAATCCACTGGCTTTATTTTATAACAGTAGTCCATGATGATACTGACGCTTCTATTTAGGAAGGAGTGACGGATTCTAATTAAGATTTCATAGTTGTTAGGTCAAGAATTCGGATGCGATTAAAAAATGAAATCATTTAGTTGCAAAGTGAACTGGAAATTAGCTTTATTCTCTAAGTTAAAGTATTTTAAGTATATTGTTCTTATAATAATAATAATAATAATAATGTTGCTATGATGTGCTGTTTTTGCTGAGTTACATAATGAGAAATTTAGTAATAGAGATAAATAAATTTATTAGCAGTAATATACTTAATAAAAAAAAAATCTATCATTGCAAAATTTATATATTTTACTCGGACAATCATCACTTGAAAGACAAAAAAAAAAAATCAACAATGACTCGAACTCAAAATATTAATGTTCAGAAGACAAATGAATAAAAATAAATAAATAAATAAATACTAAAATCTACGTAAAATTTTTTCTAGATACATGGCTAAATGTTTTTTTTGGGGATTTTTTTTTTAAATTATTCTAGATAGGTAGTTAAATGGTTTTCAAAAATAAAGTTTTCACAAATGACGAAATTAAAAATTCTATTTCCCGTTGTTAAAGAATCCAAAAGAAATCCAATTTCTATAATTTCACGTCAACCTCAAGTCGAATGAAGAAGAACAACAAAAGCATTCACATGAAATTAATAGATTATTCTTCATTTCCTGATAAAAAAGCATAAAAATTATGCATACCGTCAGCATTAAACAAGAAACTCGCACAAGAGACGTGAAATAATTTTAAAAAAATGTTTGCCTTTTCTTTTCTTTTTTTAATGATGAATGATTTTGAATAAAGAAAAAGAAAGAAAGAAAAAAAAAGATAAAATTATGTGTTGAATCACTTAAAGAACGGCAAAAACAAATAATCGCTGAAATTACTGATAATTGCAAGATCTCTCTGAACAATAACAAACAATTTTCTATGATGATGAATAAACACAGAAGGGTAGTTCTCCCTCACTAGTTTTACCGGTAGAAGAAATATTACCAACACTACCGCCGCTACCAATGTTTCAGTGGTGAGAGGAGACGAAAATAGTCTTATTATTATCATCATCATCATCATCATCACTATAAACAAAGAAGAGGAAGAAGAAACAGAAGCAGATCCACTGCTGCTGTCACCAAAATACACACACAACATCCACCAAGTAACGGTGGTCGTTAATCAAGGAACACCAAGCAATGGAGATGGCAACAACAACAGTGCAGTCTCACCGAAATACTGATACAACAAAGTGGCAGTTGCAGAGTTGCAAAAGGTCATGAATAAATACACGAATGATGAGTATTATGTAAACAAACAGCTCTACTTCTTCCTAGTTCTTAAGATAATTCTCTGTCGTCAGCTACAAGTTGTAGCAAAAAGCACAAATCCAACCTGTTGTTGAAGAAGCTCAAAACAAAGAGCGAATTTTAGTAGAAAAGTGAAACAGAAGGAAGAAAATACACAGGTTCTATTTTGGGGAACATTTATAAGGTCTGCTGAATTGATGAAGGGGTTTCTTTTGATATTTTAATGTACTAAAAAAATAAATAAACAAAGAAAAGAATAAATGAAATCAAATAATTGAAACGTGCTATCAAATTATTTGCCAAAACAAAAAGGAGAGTACAGACGATAGTTGAAATCATCAATGAATTTATAGTAGTTGGTAGATAGACAATTTTATTTATTTTTAATAAGAAATACTTATATAAAAAAAATTCAAATAAACAGTCAGGTAAAATTTAGTCAACTCAGGCAAAAAAAAATGACAAAGATAATATATATAATATCATAGTAGTATATTATACTACGTAAAAATAGGTTAGAATGAAGTTAAATTTACTCAATAATCCAATTCAATATTAGACGAAATAAAAACAAAAGTCTGAGATTAACTAAATGAATTTTATTTCATAATAAATCTTGTCTGTAAAAAACGATATTTATTATGAAAATGCATTTGTTTATTAATTATTTAATCCTACTAGTCATAAAAAAAAAAACCTTTCATGAAATTCATCATTCCCAAACAGAAATAAACTAAACATTTTTTTTTAATTCAAGGAATCACTGTTGAAGGAAATGTGTAACTATATATGAACTATGGTGAGTGAATAAGGCAAAATTTGAAGATTTATGTAATCGACGTCAACTTTTAAAATTATTATATAAATCAGTTTGATTATGTAAAAAGACACTGAAAAAATAAATGAACTACAGGAGACTATTCGGCTGAGTTACAACTAAAACTTTAGATTCAACAGATTTAAACTTAATTAACAACAACATTGATGAGAGAAAAAGTCGACACGACATAATTTTGGGAACAGTGTAATGATGTAAGCCTTAGCCATAATAACAAACACAAAATAAAACTATCTTTAACAAAAGAGAATAATTCCCACTTCCACCGCTTCAATCATTCCATAACTAGCATTATACCAACTTGAAATAAAAAATGCAATTCATGAGAGGTTGTTTTTTTTTCTTTCTTTCTTTCTTTTGCAGTTTAAAGACTAAGCTCAAATGAGAAAGAGAGAGACAGGGACGAGGACTTAAACTTCAAGGTAAATAAGCTTAGCTTAGTTTATAGTACAAGACACTGGACACCCAGAGAGAATCGAACTCACCAATAGCTAATCTAAATTGCGAATCATTAAACCACTCGATGCGTTCACACACACACACACACTTACTCAGCTTAGCTTAGCTTAGCTTAGATGTGGCACAAGGCCAGAGGTATGGGAGCCAGTGAGAATCGAACTCACAATTTTCAGCTAATCTAGCTTACTCATCATAACACCTCTAAACTAAAAAGGAAAGAATGGTAAAGTTAGAGATTTCAACCAAGGGAAAATCATTTTAAAAGCTTGAGATTGAATGAATGAAATTCTAGAGATATATACGAAATAGGCACTCATAATTTTATCAGATCAATAAAATCTTTAGTCAGAAAAATCTATTTGTTTATTTATGCATTTAGTAAATAATTCAAGAATATATAACAACAACAACAAACATGAAACTGATATCGCCAAGTAATTATTTACAAAACTTTACATGTGTGTGGCACAAGGCCAGATGTATGGGCACCCAGTTAGACTCGAACTCACTGGTAATGGTTCGCTAGTCTAGCTTGCTGACCATTACACAAAGACGAGCCAAGAAACAAGGAACTGGAATGAAAATGGAGTTGAACAAAGATTTACGCTGTATCTAATTCAAACTATTTTAAAGTTAAAAATCGATTTCTTAAACATTAAGCAATAAATATTGAATCTAACTTGACGAATTCTTTGTAATACATTAACTTTTGAGAACTAAAGATTTAACCCTTCATGGTCTCATTTGGGTATGAAGAGAATAACATTCTTTTATTATTCGAGAAGAATAGATAAATTATTTTTCTTAAAAGAGAAAAATAAATTACAAGACTTTCATTAAAAACTCACCAGCCTGGGGCAAACTTACTTTTAAAAATACTCTTCAATGGTTCATAATATCCAATTTCTATTTTTAAAATCTTCAAATTCTAATAATCAAAATTTCATAATAAAGTTTGCAAAGTAATCAAACAAATAAATTTGAAGATTTAAAAAAGTAAACATAATTAAACTTTAAGTTTTCAGTTAAAACTACATTTTATAACTCAATAAATCAGGAGGAAAAATCAATGACGATATGCGAAATGTCAATGTGTGTGTGTGTTCGCATAAAATTAAAATATAACAACCAATGATCACTTTAGTCAGCAATCGATCGATCGATCAATCAATCAATATTGACTATTCCAATTATTAGCTACTGGTGTCGTCAGAAACATTATCATAAAAGCTGTAGCAGAAATTTGGTTCAGTAATATTTTATCAAAATCCCTTCAAACAAAAGCAGTTTTCTTGTTGAGTCGTAACGAGACTATTTTTGTTTTTAATAAGTTTTAAGAGGACAGAAAGTGACATATTCATTCATTTAAAGTTAAATAATATCTGTAAATAAGTATAACCGTTTTTTTTATAATGTCAATTATTAACAGCAATAATAATAAACAAAAACAAAACAGTTTTGTCAGAAAACAAAATGACAATGATATAGTTAATATTGCTTTTCGTTTGATCGTAGTTTTATTGTTATTTAACAAACTTTAAACTTGTTTGCAAATGTTTAATAATTTTTTTAAAATGAAGCAACGTCCTTTAAAAAAAAAAAAAAAAAAGAAGACAAACAAACTTAAAAACTTAAAATCTGTAAAAAAAAAAAAATGTTTTAAAAAAAGTCAAATTTACGAATAATTCGGTCTTGGTTGATATAAGACTTTAAAAAAAATCACTTATTAAAAACAAATCCGCAAAAAAAAATCTTACGAGTTTATATATTTATTACTACTATAACAAATAAATACTAATATTTAAAAACAAAAAGGTGCTTTGTATAGTGTAATGGTTAGCAATCTAGACGAGCAAATTATTACTATCGAGTTCGAGTCTTACTGAGTGCTTTGTAAAAATAAAGATTTAAACAAAAGCTCAAGATACAACTCAAGTCAAGTGAGACACAATGTGTGTACAGTGTGTATGATTGCCATTATGTTGTGTTTTTTAAGTGCACCCCCAAAAATGGGAATGGCCAGATTTAATGTATTATGAATCCTTCAAAACTACAGTAATGCTATAAAGAAAAATTATTTCTGTAGTGTACAAGTTTACTACAAGCTAACAATAACAGCATGGTCTCCATTGGGTATGCAGAATTCACCAACCCAACACACGTGTGTATTTGGGTATTTTTCCTTCCTTCCTTCGAGCGAATTGAATAAAAGCTTCATTGTTTAAGATCAAGTCAGTAAAAACGATGAGAATCGAGACAAGCAAGAATTTTCTAATGATTTAAGGCAGGTCAATGTTTCACAGGTGCTTACTGTTACGTTATCTTAAAAACAGGACTGCCAAAAAGTAGTCTTTTTGATAAAGATTATCTTTAGAAAGGCCAAAAAAGTAAATATAACATTTAAAAAAAAAAAAAAATAAAAAAAAAAAAGAGAGTATGATCCTATCGATGTGTGCCTTACTTTTATTGTTTCGACTGTCTCTTAGTGACACACACTTAAAAGGCTGGATTATGTTTTATCCATAAAAAATCATTTTAGTTTTGATAGGGATGACTTAACTAATATCGTTTAAGCTAGTTTGAACATAAATCTAAAGAACTACACACGTTCTATATACGATAATACATTAGAAAGGAAAAAAAAAAAAAAAACAACAACAAAGAGGTGAAAACTATTTTTAAAGAAATAAATAAATGAAACACAGGCAACATTGTCCTCACTTGCACAGGAAGGACACGACACTAACAAGTTAGTGTCATTTTTTAAAGTTAGGTAAAAAGAAAAATAGAAAAAGATTTTTTAAAAACTTGGGTGTAATACTTTTATTTTGGAAAATATACATTAACCTAAATCAAATTAACAAACTACTCTCAAAACATAAGTTTTGTTATTAAACAATAAAAACAGCCTTTAAAAAAAAAATAAATAAATAAATAAAGGCAAAACCCAAGTTCCCCGCCATAGCAATCAAGAACACACACACACCAAACCGTGCGAATAGTAATAAACGGTTGTATTAGTTATTATCCGACACACCGTGTACATAGTAAAGTGGCCACTGTTGTCTTTTATATATTCATTATTAATCTTAACCAAAGCAAAACTTACAAGCGTAAACAGTTTTAAAGAATTTTATCCGTTTACTTGAAAAATCTGAATCGGACAAATATCAGGGTCCACTAGCAAAAGAAATAATGCATTTAAACGCATATAATTTAACCAAAAGATCGGAAACAAGCATATTATTATTTATAAATAATGAATGATATACAGAGGAATATGTTTATAAACAGCCGTTTCACAAATCAAAAGTCCGGTATCTAGAGTAGTGTCACTATAAATATGAGTGTTTGAATCAATGTCTTTTTTTTAACTGAAAAACAGGAACTAAAAAGTCTGTGAAGTAAATGAACAAGAAAGGAAAAAATGATAATAAAAGGTGGTCACAAAAAATAAATAAAATAAAAAAAAAAAAAAAAAGAGAGAGAGAGTGACCTGCTTCTCCCCGAATCCAAAATAGTTGTCGATCCCTCATTTTATAACCACTTTGTTTAGCATGATGACACAAAACCACTTCCTTACAAAACTTAAAACTACTTTTACTGAAATCAAGAAATAAAATAGATTTTTTGGAGTGTACACAATTATTGTTATTCTTTAAATGAAAAGTAAGTAATAGAGTAAATAATACAATATTTCTTTAAAAACTCTTCATGTTTGCCAATTTAGTTCATTTTAAAGCTGAGACTCGTGTGATATAGCAACCGTACATGCTATTGCTTTGCTAACAATAGAACAAACTTGGATATATTATTACCAATAAATTAAAAAAATACAAGGTAGGCTATAGATTTATAGCCTAATAGACTGATGAATTCCAGTATTTTAAATAAAACAGCATTAAAAATACTGTCTCGAAATTAAAATGATGGAAAGGTAAATAAGTGGATCTTAAATATGCAATAAGGGTCTGGAATTAATAATAATATAATGAATTCGATGACGGCACTGACTCAGTTTAAATGTTTAACAATAAGGAATAGTACAGTTTACCTGAAGACCGGCATATTTTGGTTACCGAGCAATTATGCAATATTCGCATAGTTTAAATAAATACTTGTTACATAATTTTATTTTCTTTAAGAACTTTCAAAATATTTTATTTCTATTTTTTTTTGCTAAGATTGAATTTGTTTGAATAGTGACCAACTTGACCAGAAGTCCACCAAAATATAAATTTCGCTGAATATCTATTTTTATCTCTATAATAAAAATTGAATGGAATTTAAAAAATTAAAAGTTAGAGAAAAGAATAATTCATTTAAAAAAAAAAAAAAAAAAAAAAAAAAAAAAAATTTAAATGAACAGGTGAAAAATCAATCGCTTACAAAAGATTAGGACTTTTTACGCGGTTATTTTTTTTAATGGAAATTTGATTGATCAATTATTTTCACAACAGCTAAAACTCTGAACTTTCAGTATATTTCTAGAATTGAATTCGTAAAAAAAAAAAAAAAAAAAAAAAAAAAAAGAAGAAAAAGAAAAAATGTACGTATATTTAAAAAAAAAAAAAATCTCGCCACACCTTTTCATTTATAATAATCACTGAATGACCATTCACTTGGTCTGCATATGTAACTTTTTTATACCTCAGAAATAAACATTAGTTATTTATAAACACATAGATCAGCTTTTTGTTTTTGTTTTTATCAATTTATTTTATTTTTAGGGGGAGTGGGAGATTCAAAATATCTTTACATTAACTTAATGATACATTACAAACTTTTCCTGTTTTTCAATAATCTTGTTAAGTCTTGAACATTTAACTTGCACACACACGTACGGAATATCTGTAATAACACTGACACGCTCAAACTGATTACAGAGCTAAAAAAAATGGGTGACCAATTTGTAATAGAATCAACATAATAAATAAGTCACTCATTTTATAGCAATTGTCAGTAGTAGACAATAAACAACAGTAGCGGTACTACTGGCGAGACAACAAAAGTCAAAGCTGTATTCTCTGGAAAATAAGACATTCCAGCCCTAAACTTAACGATTTAAACTGAATTTCCTTTCGACAAAAAGCTCTTGTGACTTACGCGCTTTGGTGGTGATCACGAGAAGATATAGTATTGTCAGTAATCCAAGTTGCTTTCTCAAACTTTCCGCCATCTTCCTTCATGATCGACTGCCATCACCCGGAAGTGGTTGTTTAGACAACGCGACAGCTGATTGGTCAACGAAATGAATTCGTTCGTTCATTGTATTTTTCTTTCTATCCACCTGTTTCCAACGCTATTTACACATGTCAGCTTCCAACTACTTTCAATTTATTTACTCTTTTTTTTTAATGAGATTTTTTTTACAACTTTTACTCATTACTTTTTAGAACTTCGCTCATGGCGAGAAAACTCTTCTGGTTTGTGGTTTCTCTGTAGGTTATTTATTTATTTCCGTTTTGAACTGAAATTCACTTTTTATTTTGTTGCTAAAATTATTTTATTTATTCTCTAAAACCAGAACATGGGCAAACTGCGGGCCATATGCGACCCGCAGCGCTTTCTCAATGGCTCGCTTTATTTCACGAATAAAATAACGTTTATTGGAATATTCACCAGCAATTTAAATAAAATAGTTTTTGAAATTTTTGATTCACGGATTATGAAAATATTGATTTTTTTCTTCGATATGCTGATTATATTGATATTAGATACATTGATTTATTTCAATATCAATTTTTTTTTCTTTTAATTATTATGGGAGCAGCATGTGTTAATCAAATTGACATCAGTGATTATACAAATACTTAAACTTTTTTGCTAGAAAAGATAACTTTATCGAAGAGAAAAAACAACAACTTTCCCCTGTTTCTAAGGTAGATGCGTATAGTCTTTATTTAAAATGGTTGAGGTAGCTTAAACGAAAAATTACCATGATTTTTTTTTCTTTAATTGTGTGACCGGCCTTATAATGAGACATGTCTCATGCGACCCGCTTTTCAAAAAAGGTTGCCCGAGCTTGCTCTAAACTTTTCATAAAGAAAAAACAGTACGATCTATTCTATCTCAAAAATTAGAAGAAATTATTGTATACTGTTTTGTTTTGTTTTTGTTTTTTGTTTATTTGTTTTTGTTGGATTTTGAGTGGTGGGGTAACCTTCAAATTAACATTTGAGTTTAATTGAGAAAAATCGTAACTTTGTCAACAGCCCACTATAAAAAAAAAAGGTTTTTTTTAATAAAAGCCATATCCTGAACATCCTTTTAGCTCCGTCTGCGCTAACTGTATTCCCTGCAAAGGGATATGACCCCACTCCCCCCCCCCAAAATAGATATCTCGGGTATGACTCTAAAATATATCTGATGGTGAGGTTCCAGTTCCAGATATCTGAGGAGTGTGAAGTACCTTTTCATTCGCGTCGTTCCCAGATCCACTCTGATCTAAAGTGGTAGTGCCTTTTAAGGTCCCTTCTATAAATAGTCTCATTCTCCAATCTACAAATAGTTCGATCAAATAGATCTGTTTAAAAATCATTTGTATTCGATAGGGCCAGGTAAAAAAAAACTGTAAGAAACAACACAAAAATATAAATATGAATGTGATTCCCTAGCCTTTAGGGGGGGTGTCCTCGTGGTGTAATGGTTAAAGCGATGGACTGTGGAATCGTAGTACGCGAGTTCGTACTCCATTACGTTCACTTTCGGGCAAATACCCTTGGGAAAGGTATGAACCCCCTTATCCTTCCAGCTATGGGTTGAATAGTCCCACTACTGTTCTTCTAGGAGAATGGCTTTGGCATTAAATAACCTAAAAAGAGTTGATATGCCATTAAACCAAACCAAACCTAGCTTTTAGGCGTAAAATAACTCAAGACTCGTTGACATAAAACAATTAAATTACCCTGGCTGAAATAAAACAATTAAATTACCCTGAGAGAATAAAACAATTTCCAATCCAATTTGTAACTAAATGATAATTTTGAAGGAGTCGCGCAGAACATATATAATCCAGTAAGAACTGTCACCAGAAAATGTGAACAGTGTGATTGCATCAAGAAAAACTAAATTTACGAAACACAAATTTACTGAAGAAAAGTTTTAATTTTGATAAAGATAATAATTTCAAAATATAGTGATAGAGATCGGCGCGTGCCAAAAAAAGAGGGGCTTCCTGGTGCCAAAGAGAAAATTGACCACAGAAGCTTTTACAATCTCTGCCGAGACGGACGCACCAGTTTATATCTCGGCTGTTAGTAAGAAGCACATGTGCTTGTTAAGTTCCGAACTTAGCAGCGCGTTGTATCTCCTGCTAGTAGCAGCCTCTGATGATTCCATAATGTCCTTCAAACACCTTGTTTCGAGGAGCGCAACTATTTCTACTGGTCCAGGAAAGTATTCCACACCACATATTAGTCGTAAACCCCAAAAATAAAATTTGAGTCTAAAGTTATTCTAGACTTTTTCTTTCCATCCTTAATTCCCTTGCAGTTTCGACAAACAAGAAAATTACAAATGAATGAGGATAAGAAGAAAAAGGGATCAGACGCAAACTTCAGAATTTCCCAAGACACATTCCAACAACATACCAACAATTCACCATTACTCGAAAAAATACTTTTCATGTGCCCCAAAATCTCATACTTGACATAATTTTTCTTAATTCAACCACATAAAATTAATCGGCAAACTTTGATTCAAGATATTGGTCCAGGCTGCACCAATTCCTATCGTCTAAAGAAAGGGATAAGTTCGGGTTCATTGCTTGATGCTTCACTGCAAAACGGGGATACCGACGGAGCTAAGTTATTTTGCTACTGCCTACTCGTACATGGAAGGAATCATAGCTTAAATTTATTGATCAGGTTGAACTAGCCTATAGGGAAGTAAATAACTTTATATATATATATATATATATATATATATATATATATTAGGTCGCTTCTTTTCGTGATCATTATTCATGCCCATGTACTCACATTCACACATCTGGCCTTCGTGCTGAGTGTGTGGACTGTATTTTGTCTCATTCAGTTGTATTTTTGTCTTCAGGCAGGGCTCAACAGAAAACAAAGAAAAAAGAACCCGGCAAGCCTAGATCTCGTGATAGTGGTCACGAGGAACGAATTTATTTTTCACAGTTCTTTCTTTCTTTCTTTCTTTCTATTATCGTTTAACTGACCACCTGTTACAGCCGTCAGCCGAGGTAATGTAGTTAAATACCAAAACACATATCTCCTCCGGCCCAGGAGCGAATCTACTGTGTAACTGATTAAGCTTGACTTTCAGAGCCCCGAATACTGGAAGGGCCCTTCAAGCAAACTTTTTATCATTTTTAATGCGTGAATTTTTAACAAAATCGAAGGCGTTTCTTCAATTGTTCGGTATTAATATAAGGCTATTTTAGAAAAAAAGAACAATAAGCCAGTGTGTTGCATACTTAATAATATCATAGCTGTTATCAAACCTAAAATCCTCGTTGAAAGGAAAACGCTGAGCCTCCATTGACATCATTCAACGAACCGTAACTCCTACGTTTACGAGTGAATTTCCGTTGTCAACACACGAACTATTTTTCGAAAAAGAATAATTCTACCGGCTGTTTCAGAAACATTTCTTAACTACGGGACAGAATAAATCGTATCTTAAAGTTCCTCTTGTTAGTATAATGAGATATCCCAATATTACTTATATTTAAAAAAGACTCCTGATTTTGATAGCACAGAATTTTTTTCATTCAAGCCATAAAAAAAGCAGCCTGTAACTTCTTTATAAATATAGCAGTCAGTAACCACCGGGCCAGGCGTCGTCAGGCATATATGCCTGAAAAGGGATCTGTGTCTCTCTCAGCAGCCAGCAGCCAATGTGGGATCCAACCAATCACAGTGACAGACCCAGCACAGCCGATACCAACTTCCAACCAATCACCACAGCTCTCTCTCTCTCTCTCTCTCTCTCTCTCTCTCTCTCTCTCTCTCTCTCTCTCTCTCTCAAACAGCTCTTTTCAGAGCTAATTTCCGAAAGTCACAACCAGCTCTTTTAAGAGTTGTTTCAGAAAGTTTTCTGAGGATCACCTCTGGTCTCGTCTCTTACATCTCTCTGCTGATACCACGAGACGACGCCGACGCAACTAGCCAGACCTGCAGTACCGTTTCCTGCATCACCAAGCAGCAGACACTTTCAACAATAGTTCCAGTATCACTAAGCAGCAGACACCTGCATCACCATACAGCAGACTCTTGCAGCAACAGTTCCAGCGTCACCAAGCAGCAGATACCGGCAGACCAGCATCATCGAACCAGCTCCTGCATCGGCAACCAACACTTGCATCACCTGATTAGTTCCTGCGTCACCTGACCAGTTCCTACTTTAGCAACCAGTTCCCGTATCAGCAACCAGCTCCTACATCTGCAAACATTGGTTTCCAGACCTGCAGCAGACCAGTCGTGAACGGTAATGCCGACCGCATCTTCGTCTCTGAACGGGCTAAATAAAATCTTGGCTCTTCGAATTAACTCTCTTGTCTTTGTCATTCTTGCCTAGTTTGTCGTTGGTCACTTATATTTCGAAAGTTTGTGGGATCAACGTATTTATCGACCCTTGCAATAATATCAACCTTAGAATATGTTCTAATATTTACTCAATATGATCTTAAGATGTTTCTATAGTTGTTCAAATTTTAAAATTTTCTTTTCGGGCCCTTAGAGCAGTTTTAAGTTTAGGGTTCCAAAAATGTGGCTCTGTCACTGTCCCGGCCCTCGAGCAAGGTTTAGTGTCTATCGCCATTTAACCTTGTTTTTATCTTCTGGTAGAACAGAAAGTCACAAAAAAGGACATAGTCGAGATTGGTCCTGGAGATTACAATCCCGTAGCAGCGCCTCTCCCCATTGACCAGACAGTAGTCACGGATATGAGGGTTCATAATCTATTTATTTATTATCTATTGTTCATTCATACATTTGTGCATTGGATCACGTTCAGAAAACTATGAGAGTGTCACGTGTGTTATAACGGTTAGCGAGCTAAGCAAGCAGACTATTGTTAGTGGGTTCGATTCTCATTGTTCGTCCTATACATCCGGCCATGTGCTAAATTAACCTTAGGGTTCTTTGTTTAATATCAACCTTTGTTCTCCTAGAAGAACAGTAGTGGTACTATTTAACCCATAGCTGGGAGGATAAGGGGGTTCATACCTTTCCCAAGGGTATTTGCCCGAAAGTGAACGTAATAGCGCGACTGGAGTACGAACTCGCTTACTACGATTCCGCAGTCCAGCGCTTTAGCCATTACACCACGAGTACACCCCCTAAATTAATCTTAGTAAATAACAATAAAATTGAAAAGTTCTAGCCAAATACATCTCTCTCTCTCTCTCTCTCTCTCTCTCTCTCTCATACACACACACACACACTAACTCCAGTCTTAACGGTTTGGATCTGTGACACTCGCACTGGGTTATAGATAATTTCATTTCGATTGATTTTAACGGCATGGCAACCCGTGTAGTATTATTTGATCTCAAGAGGTTATGGAATCGCGTTCGTTATACGTTCATGCTTACATTTTTTTGTATAATTTTTTCTTAAGAATTTTTTGTAGCTTTTTTTAGGGTTGGGGATGGGGGTTACACACGGTCTTATCAAATGCGAATAATCTTTAAACAGATCTATTTGACTTATAAATGCGACCCTAACTGGTTTGATCAATCCGGGTCAGATTGGACATGGGAGTAATGGTAATGGAGGGATAATCCACACTCCCCAGATTGCTGTATCGGGAGCCTCACCATCCGAAGCAGTTTAGTATCATTTATATATATATATATATATATATATATATATATTCGAGGTGAAACGGAAGTTGTGTTCACCGAAAAACCAATGAACAATGAATGAAAGATCAAAATGAAAGATTAAAATGATATCCCTTTTGGGAGAGTTTCAACCCTCTACTGATGATACAGTCTGCGTATTCTATGTCCTGCCGACAGGGTTAAGATGATTTTAAAAATTTTAAATGGATTACTACCAGCCCATTGGTACAATGGTTAGAGTGTTCGCCAATCGTCCGAGAGACCGAGGTTCATTCCCAGGTTTAGTCATATCAAAGACTAAAAAAAAGGTACTTGATTCCACCTTTCTTAACACTCAGTATTATAAGATATGGATCAAGGGTAAGTGTGGCGATCCGGAGAAAAGAGTAGATAAGGGGAAAATAGCTACTACACTTCGGTGTAGTAGCTATTGAAAGAGAAGCCTTCAGGTCGCCCTTGACTACGGTCGGTGCAACTTACTATATACACTAGCTAAGGTAAATTACGATATTTTTAGCTTATAGATAGATAGATACATAGAGAGAGAGAGAGAGAGAGAGAGAGAGAGAGAGAGAGAGAGAGGATTGATAGATATATAAAGAGAGGAGAGATAGATTGATAAAGAGAGGACAGATAGATAGATAGATAGATAGATGGAAGGAGAGAGGATATATTGATAGAGAAAAAGTAAAAGCTCGTCATATTTATTTTTGTTCTGAGTGTAGTAATTTGGCGCTCGCACCGGGTGCTATCATTGTGTTGACCGCCTGATCCTAGATAACTTCCCAACCCCAGGTTATACCTGTTTGGTGGGCTAAGTGTATTGCTTGGCGCTGAGGCCATCTAAATGGGCAATGCCGACAAGCATTTTATGTAACGGCCGTGTGTGAATTTCGATTCGTGCATGCACCCTTCTCCCTCATAATAAAATGACCTTGTGTCAAATCCGACTTGTTGGGCAGTTGGATAAGTATATTCTATTAAAACAAAACAGTCGAAAAACAAAAACAAAAAACAGAAGATAATGGCTACTTCTCTGAAGTACTCCTCATTCTTTAACGAAAAGTGTAAAAAGACTTTACAAAAATCAAAGATGATAAATATACCAAATATACAGCTCACTCAATGAAACTTGGTGTGATTAAAATCGTGACTGAAGTCTACATAACCCTGTTGATGGGGGCATAGAATATGTGACTATCCTCTGCAAAGGGGCAGGACTCCGCCCACCCACCGCCAATGAAAAAATTGGTTGGTTGGTTTTTATGGCATATTACCCTTGGTTGGTTATTTAACACCAAATCCTATTTACAGGAATACAAGTATACATGATTTGTATGTAAGCGCATTGGTTTGGTTAGGTTTGGTTCGGTTTGGTTTGGTTTGGTTTCCATTGTGTTAGTAACATTTTTAAATGAGCCTGAGCTCATTTTTTTGCACACAGTTAAATGGTTTCAAGTATTTCCATCGGATACAAATTATTCTATTTACTATTAATCGTAAGTTTGCACACAGCTGAATGGTTTCAAGTATTTCAATGTAACAGTAACAATTTAATACATTTAAACAGTTATACATATGATTTATAAGTGAACAGTTTGTAAGGGATTTCATTTTTTATGAGAACTAATTTGATCGCATATTAGTATTGCTATTGTTTCTATATAGTTAAATGGTTTCAGTTATTGCTATTTAACACTAATGATTCTATTCAATATTAATCTTGTTTACAGACAGTGAAGTTGTTACAATTTTTGCTATTCAACTCTAATTATTCTATTTCAACACTATTCATTCATTTACACACCGTTAATGGTTCCAAGGTTGGTTTGTTGGTTGGTTTATTTTTATGGCATATCAACTTTTGTAGGTTATTTAACGCCAAATCCATTTTTATGTAAATAATCTGTTCTATTGAAAACAGTTCAGTTTAGCATAAGTACACAGTTTAATTGTCAAAATCATTTCCATTTCAAACTATTCTAGCAGTTATATGTAATAATTCAGTTAAGTGTAAATACAGTTTTAATGTCGAAAAACAGTTCTATTTGAAATAATTCAGTTAAGCATAAGCACGCAGTTTAAGTGTAAGTACGGTTTAATTGTCAAAAACGTTTCTATTTCAAGCTATTCAGTTTACTCAATTCATTTTAGCATAAGTATGCTGTTAGTTCTATTTAACACATAGATAGGGCCCTATCAGGTGCTACCACTCCGGGCCAGAGTGGACCTGGGAGCGATGGCAATGAAGGGGTACTCCGTATTCCCCAAAGCTCCAGCACTGCTGGAACCTCACCATCAGATTGTTTAGTGTCATATCCAGGACACTCGTTTGGGGGGGGTCTTACCCCTCTGCAGAGGTGCAGTCAGTATATTCTACAGCCCCAGCTGACTGGGCAGGTTAATGGTTCCAAGTATTGTTATGTATTACCTATAATTCAGTTTAGGTATACAATTAAAGAGCTTCAAATATTGTTATTTAACATTAATTATTCTATTCATCATTACTCATTCGTCTACACACAGTTAAATGGTTCCAAGTATTACTATGAATCACTTACAATTCAAACTGACACTAAACTGCAACTGATAGTGAGGCTCCATTTCTACAGATCTGGGAAGTATGGAGTACCTCTTTCATTGCCATTACTCCCAGGTCTACTCTGACCCAGAGTTGTAGCACCTATGAGGGTCCCATCCATTGACCAAATAGACGATTTAAAATTATTTGTTTTCAGTTGAACCGTGTTCGAAAAGAAAAAAAATCTCTTAAGAATCAACGACACAAGAAATTTAAACATGAACGTACAAAACACGCAATTCCTTAACCTCTAGAAATAAAATAAACCTAGAGAAGTAGGCATGCTGTTGAAATAAATTAATTAATAACAACTGTCAGTTTCACGGCTTCACGGTTATCAGGCGATAGAAAAAGCTTTTCAGTTTGTGAAATCAGTCTTTTTATAACCGCCCCCGTTTTCTATATTAACCTAAAAAAAAAAAAAAAAAAAAAAAAAACGGGATGTCCTGGCTATGACAAAATCGATCTTTCTATCACCATCCCCGCTTTCTGTATTAACCTAAAAAAAGAGGATGTCTCGGCTATGACAATAAATTGCATGAACTGATTGAAAGGCAGCTGTTCTAGAAATCTGGGAAGTGTGAAGTACTCCTTCATTGCCATTACTTCCAGATCAACCCTGACCCAGGGTGTTAGTGCTTGTTAGAGTCCCATCTATGGGTCAAAGAGATTTGTTAAAAAAATATTCGTATTTGATAGGACCGTGTGTCAAAAAACTCTTAAGAAACAATTACACAAAAAGTAAATATGAACATACAATGGATTCGCTTCCCAAATTTCTCGACATAAAATAACCCAAGAAGTTTGGTTTGGTTTGGTTTGGTTTCTTTGTTTAATGGCATATCAATCTTTGTAGGTTATTTAATGCCAATGCTATTCTTCTAGAAGAACAGTAGTGGTACTATTTAACCCATAGCTGGGGGGGATAAGGGGGTTCACACCTTTCCCGAAAGTGAATGTAATAGAGCGACTGGAGTACGAACTCGCTTACTACGATTCCGCAGTCCAGCGCTTTAGCCATTACACCACGAGTACACCCCCTAAATTAATCTTAGTAAATAACAATAAAATTGAAAAGTTCTAGCCAAATACATCTCTCTCTCTCTCTCTCTCTCTCTCTCTCTCTCTCTCTCTCTCTCTCTCTCTCATACACACACACACACACTAACTCCAGTCTTAACGGTTTGGATCTGTGACACTCGCACTGGGTTATAGATAATTTCATTTCGATTGATTTTAACGGCATGGCAACCTGCAGTCCATCGCTTTAACCATTACACCATGAGGTGTATATATACTATATCCCTTCTTAAATAGAAGCATCAAAATCATAATGAACCGCTGTTAGAATGATGACTCAGTGAGATCGTGGATAGACTAGTAATTCATAAATATAGAGGGAAACAGACATTTGCAAAATGCTGAGAAACTATTGGAAGTACACAGTTATATCAAACATCGGACTTAACTTTTTTCTTTTTTCTTTCTTACTTTCATTGGTTTGGCTAGGATTTATGGCATATCAACCATTATAGGTTATTTAATGCCAAATCCTGTTTATTCATTCTTCTTGGCTAGACTTCACGAACGAATATTTATGAAAGAGGCTGTTCATGTCGACTGCAGGCATGCTGATGGCTGACTAGGCCGATGCGGAACAGGCAAGCCCGGCTGCAGCGACTGCAGTTAAAGGTCTGGTCTGGTCTGGTCTGGTATGCCTGCTGAGGCTCCTTGGATCTTCCTCCTGTGGCGTTTCTCCATGAGGATGGCTCTGTAGGAGTCTTCAAAAGTGGAGACGACCTGGTGGACGGTGCGGCGCCAGACCTAACGGTTAGCAACAAGTGTCGACCACTAGTGGTGGTCAATGTGGCAGGTAACGAGAGTCTTCTTGAGAGAGCCTTTAAAACGTTTCTTTGGTGCCCCTCTGTCGCGGTAGCCAGTGGAGAGTTCACCATACAGGGCTATCTTGGGCAGGTGATGCCCCCCCCCCCATTCTGGAGTCATGCCCTGGCCATCGTAGCTGTGACTTCAGCAACATGGCCTCTATGCTGGTGATTTCTGCCTGATCAAGGACCTCATGAATTGTGAACACATCTTGTACAGATAACATTCTTAAACAAGCCTGAGCTCTTTTTTGCACGCAGTTAAATGGTTTCAAGTATTGCTATATAACAGTCACAATTTAATATCAGTCATTTGTTTGCACAGATAGTTTGTTCTATTTGACCAATAGATAGGATGCTATCAGGTGTTATCACTCCGGGTCAGAGTGGATTTGGGAGCAATGGCAATTAAGGGGTACTCTGCATTCTCCAAATTCCCAAGGCTGGAGCATCGCTATCAGATTGTTTAACGTCATATACAGGACACTCGTTAGGAGGAGGGGCTTACTCCGGTGCAGAGATGCAGTCGGTATATTCTACAACCGCAGTGGATTGGGTGGTATTTCTTTCTTTATCGTAATCCGGGTCATATTTGAAAATTAAAAAAATCGATAAAGAATATCATAGCCATGAATTAATATTTGAAATGTAGAAAAAAGAAATTTTATTGTTTCTTCTTATTTTATCTATCTATTTATTTTTCGAAATCCTTTTCAATGTTTCGTTCATTGTTAATCAAAAGAGACTACAAACTTGAAAATACTCGGGTGACTGAAACGTTTTGTTACGTGCTAATTTGCTGCACGTATATCATGTGGTAGAAACAGTTCAAGCCGTTGTAGCTACCAGCTGGGTTGGTAGTATCGTGGTAGTTGGCGTGCTGAAACGTTGTGCATTGTTTTTCTCTGTGTTTGATTTCAAAGGTGCACAGATAAACTTGGGGGGTGTCCTCGTGGTGTAATGGTTAAAGCGATGGACTGCGGAATCGTAGTACGCGAGGTCGTGCTATTACGTTCACTTTCGGACAAATACCCTTGGGAAAGGTATGAACCTCCTTATCTTCCCAGCTATGGGTTAGATAGTACCAGTACTGTTCTTCTAGGAGAATGGCTTTGGCATTAAATAACCTAAAAAGAGTTGATATGCCACAAAAGAAAGAAACCAATCTAATTAGAAATCAAACAGATTAACTTGCAACATAGTCTAAATCGGAAATTTATGCTTTAGGAGTCCGAGCTCCAGCACAACACCGCGGAAGCAACCAAAACATTTGGTTTAGTTTGGTTTCTTTGTTTGATGGCATATCAACCTTCGTGGGCTATTTAATGCCTAAGACATAACATCATCGAAGGACAGCACAAAAAAAAAATTGTAGTGCAAAAGGTGAAGGCGCAGTTAATCACTGATCACTGCTCGTAGATCAAGAAATTTTGCTCGGGTTGTAAGAACTCCAACGATCAGAAGGGTAGGCTTTAAACCGAAAATTTCGAGGCTGTGCTTCTAGTCATAGAGTCAAATCTGGTGAGTAGCATTCAGAGAGTATCAAGCTCGGTATCTTACAATCCAGTATGGTTTGTCCCTTTCACGACTGCAACAAAAGTATTCAGAGCTGCCGGATTGTGCCTCATATGACCAAAATATCGCAAAACTTTCATTCCTCTTAATAGAAGCTCAGTCGACCGGGTCTGTGGAATACGCCGACTACATCTCTGAAAAGGGATAGGACCCCCACCACCACTAACGAATATCCTAGACATGACACTAAACCATCTGATGGTGAGGCTCCAGTCCTAGAGCTTTGGGGAATGTGAAGTACTCCTTTATTGCCATTAGTCACCGGTCCACTCTTACACAGATTGGTGGTACCTGTTAGAGTCCTATGTATCGTCAAATAGAACTATTTAATCATTTTCTGTACCTGAAACCATTTAACTTGTACAAACAAATGAATAATATTGAATTAATTTGGAATACTGACTGTGCGCAAATACAACTATTAGTATTTGATAGCAATACTTGAAACCATTTTACTGTGAGCAAACTATAACTAGTAATATTTGAAACCATTTGACTGTGCGCAAATACAACTATTAGTGTTGGATAGCAATACTTAAAACCATTTAACTGTGTGCAAACTATAACCAGTAATATTTGAAACCATTTGACTGTGTGAAAACAAATGAACTCTCATTCGTTTACGCAGGTTCAACGTGAAAAGCAGTTCTATTTCAAACAATTCAGTTTACCATAAGTACCCAGTTTAGTTCTACTTGACCCATAGATAGGACCCAGAGTGGACCTGGGAGTGATAGCAATGAAGGGGTACTTCGCATTTCCCAAAGTTCCTGCATTACTGGAACCTCACCATCAGATTGTTTGGTGTCATATCCAGGACACTCGTTGGTGGGGTCTTACCCCTCTTCAGAGAAGCAGTCGGTGTATTCAACAGCCCGAGCCGACTGGGCAAACAGGAAATTATAATAAGTGATTATTAGAAAAATTGTCCCCCTTTGTTATGTCTGTTCGAGGTGGGTGAAGGACTCTTTGACAGTCATAGGACAATATGAAAAATACTTTCTCGTTCTCTTTTGCCTCTGTTCCTTGAACAGTAAAAACATCGGTTTCACTCCGGCTAAATTGTACATTAAATTATGCTGTCATCTTTTTTCTCTAATTAAACTGTTTCCGTTTTTTTTTTATCCCTTTCATATACTGCTTGATCGTAGAACAATACGTGCATATTTTATCTGTTGAAACACATTTGTGTATTCTTTTTCATACTTCTTGTATGTATATTATGTATATATTAAATGTTTCTGTGTGTGTAAATGAGCTTATCTGGTCTTTCCTTTCGTTTATTCAGTGTTAGTGTATCATTGGATATACTAATGCTAATACCGAACCTTAATGAGTGGGAATGTGACTAAATATCCTCCCAAGCACCATCCACCCTAATATGTATATATTAAATGTTTCTCTATGTGTAAATGAGCTGATATTGTCTTTCTTTCTGTTTATTTAGTGTGAGTGTATCATTGGATATACTAATGCTAATATTGAACCTTAATGAGTGGGGATCCCAATATATATTTATTAAATGTTTCTGCATGTGTAAATGTGCTTATCTTATCTTTCCTTCCGTTTATTCTGTGTTAGCGTATCATTGGATATACTAATGCTAATATTGGACCTCGACTAAAATATCCCCTTTTCTTTCAAGCAACCCCATATATCTATTAACGTTTGGGATTTTCAAGGATATCTAAGATCTATGAACAGATTCGAAGCATTCTTCCGTACGCCACGCTCGGTGTAAACAAAACAGTGACTCAGAGTAAACTGATAAAACGTCTTTTAAATATGAATGATTATCCTAAACTTTAAAAGCAAATCAACATCCTTTATTTTTAGTAACGAACATCTTACAGTCCATACGTCAATATGGTTTAGAACTGAGTGTTTATTTATAAAAGAAGAATAAACTTTTCTCCCTGTGATCTGTCTCGCAGTCAGTTTTTCTTTTATTGTATAGTTTGTTTATAATTTATCACCTGTTTTATTCGATCAATGAAACATTCAAGTGAAGTCAATCAATAAAGTATTTAGGATTTATTTTGCCATTGATTCTTTTGGCTGATGTAACAGTCTAACAGATACTTTTACTGCTATAGAAAGAAGCCAGGTTTGCAGTTTCAATGCATTAAGTGTTTATACACCGAAAGATTCTCACGTTTGTTTTTCTGCTAGAGAGTCAAATCCTATCCAAGGGCAGACTGGGCGATCGGGCAATCAACCAGCGCCCGAGAACCAAAAGTACCCACGTAGCAAAAGATTAATTTTTTTAAAACTCGCCTAAAACGAATCAGTGGGTGGTGGGTAGAGCGAAAATGTCTTAAAACTACACATCCGTTCAGTTCAGTTTGGTTTCTTAGTTTAATGGCATGTCAAACTTCGTGGGTTATTTAATGCCAAAGTCATCTTTGGAAAAGATCCGTTAGAGTACTATTTAATCCATTGACTGGGTGGGAGATTAAGGGTTCATAGCTTACCCAAGTGTATTAATCCGAAAATTAACGTAATAGTGCGACTCGAGTTAGAACTCACAATGATGCCTCAGTCCATCGTGTTAACCACTACGCCACGGAGATACCTCCGTGTTATTAGAGTTCTAGATAAATTCGTATCAGTACTCCGTAGCGCTTGAAATAAATACCCCAATAAATTACTAAATAGTTTTTGAGTCACGGGGTTTTATAAAGAAATATCTTATTAAAAACATAAAAATTAAAACGTTTTTTAAATGCAAGTTGTAAGTAAAGTTGGCAACCGTAGTCAAGGGCGACCAGAAGGCTCTCTTTTTAATAGCTTCTACACCGAGATGGATGTAGGAGAGGGCGCTAGTCCTTTCCCTGGATTGCTCCACTTTACCCTTGATACGTACCTTATATTGCTGAGTGTTATGCCAGGAGGTATCAAGTACCATTTTTAAAGTCTTTGGTTTGACTCAACCTGGGATTGAATCCAGGTCTCCCGGACCATTGGTGAACACTCTACACACTAGGCCATGCAAGTAATCATCCCAAACTTCAGTAAAAGGAACTCTGTGCCTTTGAAATTTAAAAAAATAATGACCATCTTACAACCCATATGTAATATAGGTAAGATCTGCTCGTGTATGTGGGGATAACATCCCCTGCCGACTGAATAGCTCTGCTATTTAGTACAAGGTGACACCAAGGAACGATACCTCCCTTGTCTACTGGATAGCACAGCTAATAGCTACCAGGGGGCGTGGTCAAATTTGCATAAAAGGCGACCACTACAATGCCTTGAAACTGACCATTCCTGTTCACATTAACAGGAGTCTTGCACCCCCAACAACCCCCCGTATCACTTTGCACATGATAAATTGTTTTAAACATGTAAGTTTCCATTCAACACTTCCATTCCTTTATATGTTGTACATTAAGGACTCTACAACTTATTAAAGACTATCAACCATATCAAGACATTTCCCTACACGTACTCTTTTTGAAATCTTTTAGCATTATTTTTGTATTCATTCAGTTAAGTTTATACAGGCAATGAAATGTTCTTATTAATTTATTGTAGACTATTCTGCATGCGGAAATATCAAATCATAATACATTTCCTCTGCGAAAAATGTCCAAATTGTTATCACTCATAAAAAAATTAAATGTCCTAGAAAATCACCCTGAAGCTAATAAGATCAAGCGTAAATTTAGGTTACTTGCTAGTACAGTTCTAGTACTACCGTGGCCCTTGATATAAACCGCAAATATCTACACAAATATTTGTTCAGTCGGCTGAGGCTATAGAATACACTGCACCTCCGCAGAGGGGTAAGACTCCCTCTAAGAGTGTCCTGGATATAACACTAAATAATCTGGTATTGAGGCTCTAGTAATGATGGAGCTTTGGGAAATGCGGAGCACCCCTTCAGTGACATCGCTCCGAGTCCACTCTGGCCCGGAGTGGTTGCCCCTGACAGGGTCCTATCTATTGGTCAAATAGAACTAAAGTGGGTACTTATGCAAAAGTACATTGAATTGTCTGAAATAGGAGTGTTTTGACATTTAAACTGCGCACTTAAGCTAAACTGTTTTGACTGAGTACTTATGGCAAACTGAATTATTTGAATTGGAACTGTTTTTGTGTGCTAAACTGATTTGTTTGAAATGGAACTCTTTTTGACATTGAAACTGTAATTGAGCTAATCTGAATTTTTTTTTATAGAAGTATTTTGACATTTAACTGTGCGTAAACAAAAACTATACTTATACTAAACAGAGTAGTCTGAATTAGAACCGTTTGACTCAACTGAATAGCTTGAAATAGAAATGTTTTAGACAACCAAACTGTGTACTTATGCTAAACGGAATGGTTTGAAATAGAACTGTTTTGACATTTAATTGTATGTAAAAAAAAACTATACTTATACTAAACTGAACTGTTTAAAATAGAACTGTTTGACTAAATTGAATAGCTTGAAACAGAAATGTTTTTTACAATTAAACTGTGCACTCATGCTAAACTGAATTGTTTGAAATAGAACTGATTATTTGTATAAAAATGGATTTGGCATTGAATAACCTACAAAGGTTGATATGCCATAAAACCCAAACAAAAAAAAAACAACAAATCTTCACAAATATATGTATAAAAAGAGCTATCGTTGTTGGTGTAGAAGCTTCTACACCAACAACGATAGCTCTTTTCTAAGGTAACAATACATGACAAAAGCAGTCTACAATCACTACTTTTAATGCAATGGAGAAGTGAAGTGTGATAATAGCTGAAAGTATCCTATCCATGGTTTAAAGATCTTTTTGAAATTTATGAGAATTAGATGGGAATACTTGAGACTTTATAACAGTGTGCAAATTATATGCATTCTAAATAGTTACTTGAAGCTATAATTGTTGACAAGGGGTTACTGTTAGTAAACTGAAACCATATAATTGCCTGAAATACTTGAAATCATATAACTGTGTGCAAATTTTTAGCATTAAATTTGATTGGAATACTTGAAACCATAAAACCGTGTAGAAATTATTAGTATTTTATTAAAAAAATATTTCATCATCATCATCATCATCATCATCATCATTATGTCATGCTGCTAGCACGGTTTTCCCTGACTCTCTTTCGCCATTCGTCTCTATCGTCCATCGCATCCGACATGAGAAGCTGCTAGAAAAAAAAAGCATGAAATATTATTCTTAATTATTCTTAAAATTATTATTATTAGAGTTATTCTAAAACATTCTTTTAGATTTTAAAATCATTCGTACCAGAATTGGTCAAGTTATTGGTTTAAGAAATGATATCAATTTTTCTTTTACACTGCATATATCATCATCATCATCATGTCGCGCTGCTGGCACGGTTTTCCCTGACTCTCTTTCGCTAGTCGTCTCTATCGTCCATCGCATCCAGCATGTCTTCTAGACTACACCCTGTGTCCCTACAAAGCTGTTGTAGATAAGTTCTAATTGGTCGTCCAACACTTGCACATCCATGTGAAAGGGTCCATAGGAGAATGTCGCTTAAGAGTTAGTCCTTACTTCTTCAGCAATGTCCCGTATGTTTTTTTCTTATTATTTGATTTCGATAGTTTTAGAGATGGGAGGTAGGTGGCCTTACAGTTGCTGTTTTGTGGGATGTTGCGTCCAGGTTTTGTTGAATATCACTCGTAGTATTCTTGTATAACTGTCATCAAGTTTTTTTTATTTCCATAGATTTTGTCAGCGTCCATGTGGTGCATCCATATAAGTAAGTAAAGTTAGCGACATTAGTCGAGGGTGACCCAAAGGCTCCCTTTTTAATAGCTACTACACCGAGGTGTAGGAGAAAGCGCAACTCCTTTCCCTGGATTGCTCCACTTTACCCTTGATAGTACCTTATTATGCTGAGTGTTAAGCAAAGCGGCATAAAGTACCATTTTTTAAGTCTTTGGTATGATTCGACCTGGGATTGAACCCCAGTCTCCTGGACCACAGGCGAAAGGGAAAAAGTTCGTCATGAGGTGTCTGAAATCATATACCAGTGTTCAAATTCCTTGATAAGAATATTTGAACCACCTGTGTACAAATAATTAGTTTTGGATGTGAATACTTCAAAGCATATGATTTTGCAATTTTTTTAATTTTTATATAATTTATATATTTTATATAATTTATATAATTTTTTGCAATTTATATAATAGGAACACTTCAAGTTATACAGTTTTAAAGATATTATTTGAGATGAAGAGAGTGTTTCAGAAAAACTGATATCATTTCACAGTCTAATAACTTGACCAGTTCTCGTTCAAATGATCTAAAATTTTAACTGCATTTGTAAAATACAACTCAAAATTCTGTGTTTAATGTTTAAACGCCTTCTCTTTTCCAGTGAATGGAATTTCTATTGCTGAAAAAAAAAAAAAAAAAAAAGCACCATGAAATATCAAACATAGAATGTTGAATGATTTTTACACATGCAGTTAAAATTTGAGGATCTTTTGAACGAGAACTGGTTATGTTATTAGATTACAAAATTATATAAATTTTTCTGAAACAACCTGTATAACTGTATGTGATTTTTTTTTAATTAAGAATTATTAATTGGAGTTATAATTATTCGCAAATAGCTACTCTCATTAATTACTCAAAACCACATGACATCTTGAAAAAAAGTCTGACTTCGACATTGAATAGCCCAATACGGTTTGACATGCTGTAAAATCAACTGACCCGTGACAACTTAATAATGGCGTGAATTTCATCTCACGTTACTATCAGTTAAATAGTGACACGTGGAAATAGAACAATTAACCTTTAGTTAACCAAAGAAAAACCTTTCATTAATCTAATTTTGTCAGTACTTTTATTCTTAATCCTAATAATTCAAAGTTATTATGCCGTCAAATAGACATTGTTTTGTTTCTTTTTGAGATTTCAAATACAGGCTGTTTAAAAAAAGTGTTAACATTTTTATGGGAGTTCCTTTTTGATATTATGATTTCAAGGTCCCCACCTGTTCACCTTCCTTGTCAATACATTATTTGAATTTTCCTGACGTGGTCCTCTAATATCAGTTCTTCTTTTCTAATAAAGATACTCCCATAGAAATATTAACATTTTTAAATCACTAGTAGAAGATTCCAAGAATGTATTGACAAGGTTAGTGATGTGGAGACTGTTTGAAATTATATCATAAAGAGTGTTAAAATTTTTTTTAACCACTCTGTATATCGATTTGGAGGGATGAATATTTCCCACGACCGATTAAGTCTTCAAAGTGCCATGATAAGTATTCGTATTTCGTAACAACCTTCAAGTCAATCGGGGTTACTTGGTGATGTCCGCCTCTTCTCAAAGTGGTATTTGGCAGGTTGTTAAAGTAAAGTAAGTAAAGTTGGCGAACGTAGTTGAGGGTGACCCGAAGGCTCCTTTTTCAATAGCTACTACACCGAGGTGTAGGAGAGGGTACTACTCCATTCCCTAAATTGCTCCACTTTACCCTTTATCCCCATACCTTATAATGCTGAGTGTTAAGCAAAGCGGCATCAAGTACCATTTTTGAGTCTTTGGTATGACTCGACCTGGAACTAAACCCCGGTCTCCCGGACCATTGGCGAACATCCCCGATTGATTTATTATCAATCATTCAAGATGGATTGCCTTTCGAGGCTAAAGGGCGCCAATTGTCCTGGTAGAGCTGGGTTAAACTGGATTCAGTTCTTTTCCAAAGAAATTATTACAAAGTGAATTTTTGTCACGCTGTCACTCAGCTGCTATCTTTAACATGGCTTGAAAAATAGCTTATAAGCAGAAAAGTTCACCCTCAACTGCCATACCAGTAGCACCTACTTCTGACGTTGGGAGATATCATAAAAAGTATGTGGCAAGATTTTCAGAGCGACTCTCTTATGAAAGTTACGTTAGCTCTTGTTTTTTTTTTCTTGAAAAAAATGCTAAACCAGACGTCGTAACGATATAACAAAATACATCTTTTTATCCTATTTACCAACCCCCCAACCCCCGCTCGGGCAGGATATGACTCAAGGTCAATTTTTAAGTGGAGTTTAACAGGTTTGAATTCAGAGTTTTTCTTCTCCTAGACTAGTTGCCTCACCAAGGCTGAAGAACCCAGTCTGTCCCACTATTTACCCAAAGCTGGAGGGAGAATTATTGGATTCATACCTTTCCTAAGGGTATTAGTGCTATGTGAAATGCAATCAGTCTCGTCGAGGATTTGAACCCGAGTCGCCGTGTCCATTTCCTACAACGATAACCATTACACCACACCATTATAGCCGAAAATCCAATGTGACATGCTGATCTCCATATCTGTTGTAGTTTCCGTATAAATATTTGGTCTTTTGGAAAATACTGTCCGGTTTTAGAATAAACTTTTATTCCTGAATTAATGTATTCAAAGAGTATTTTAATCAGTCAAAATATGATCTCTTAACATCTATGTATTTCTGCTATCGATCAGCAAAGTTATTTATGCCTTTATGATAAAACTCGAAAGGTTTTGGTGCCAAGAAATCTTTCAACGCAGTTTCTACTTTTCCACGGGAACAGAATATTTTTCGACGTAAAAACGTGTCCCGATGTTTGAAAAATGATAGTCGCTGTGTTAAAGATTAGAGAATACAATAGATGCTGCAATGTCTCATATTCTAATTGCCCAATCGGCTGCGGCCGTAGAATATACCGACTGTACCTCTGCAGAGGGGTAAGACCCCTCCCCGACGAGTGTCCTGGATATGACAAAAATAATCTGATGGTGAGGTTCCAGTAATGCTGGAGTTTTGGGGAATGCGGAGCACGCCTTCATTGCCACCGTTCCCAGGTCCACTTTGGCCCTGAGTGGTAGTACATGACAGGTTCATATCTATGGGTTAAATAGAACTAAACTGCGTACTTATGCTAAACTGAATTGTTTGAAATAGAACTGTTTTGACATTTAATTGTGTGTGGAAAAAACCTTATTGATACTAAACTGAATTATTCAATTAGAACTGTTTGAGTTAACTGAATAGCTTGAAACAGAAGTGTTTTTTGATAATTAAACTGTCTACTCATGCTAAAATGAAATGTTTGAAATAGAACTGATTATTTGTATAAAAATGGATTTGACATTAAATAACCTACAAAGGTTGATATGCCATAAAACCCAATCAACCAACCTCATATTCCAAGTCAGTGAGCTTTTGCAACATTATTCTGGCAACATGTGGCCAAGTACTATTAAGAAGTAAGATTATGACCAAGCATCACTTGTTTTTTCATGTTCATGATTAGGGGCAAATAACCTTCAAAATTAAATTCTTAAAGAAGCGATAGAAAATTAATAAAGAAGACGCTTTTATCATTAGTAATGTAATTTTTTTATACAACTCCTACAGAAAAAATATGTTTGAAGAGAATTTAAACAGTTGATAGAAAAATCGAGCAGTATTTTCCGAACAGCCTAATAAATTGGAGATTTTACTTTCAGGATGTCTCACATCATCATCATGAAAGCATGCTTTCAGCACAGATTTCCTTAGCTCTCTCTGGTCATCCATCTCTATCTGCCATTGTTTTTAGTAATTCCTCTAGATGACACCTGGTATCTGTACATCGATGATGAATGTAAGTTTTTGCTGGTCGGCCAACACTCGTGTGTCCATGTGTAGATGTCGATAGGACAGTATCTCTTACTTTCCCAGCAGTACCCAGCATACTTGGATGGTTTGCGAGATGGGAGGTAAGTGGCTGTACACCACTATTTTGAGGAGTGCTGCTTCTAGGATTTGTTCAAAACAACACACAGCATCCTGGTGTAGTTCACACCTGACTCTTTCTCCAGGCGTTTAGTTAAAGTCCAAGTACTGACATGGCAACAGCTTGGAAGAATTCCCGTTTTATTTTATCAGAGAGACCAGAAAAGAAATTTTAGCAGGTTGATCTTTAAAATCAATATTTATTTGATTCATTCAATGATCAATAAAATGAAAAAGTCGCATATTTCGATAGACTTCTGAGAATTCAATATCCACAAGAGAGAAAGGCAGCAAATGTTCGTAACAAACTGTTTTACACTCAGAATAAGTATCCATCCAACTTTTACGAGGTCGGTCTAGAAAGTAATGAAAATTCTTTTCAGGTTGGCAACCCTGACTGAAACTCAGCTGATCAATGCTGACCTTGAACACGTGTGAAAGTACTCAGTTCATGTTTGCTTTTCAGAATTCAAGTTCAGTTGAGTAATCTTGTGATATCAAAACTGTGATTAGATTTGCCAAGAAAATCGAACAAAGTATCAAAGTATCAATACGACAGAAATATCTGAGTATTCTGAGTCTGACACTAAACTACATCTGATGATGAGATTGCAATTTTAAAGCTCTAATTGCTCATTCGGTTGGGGCTGCAGAATACACCGACTGCACCTCTGTAAAGGGGTAAGAAAAACGAGTGTCCTGTATATGATACTAAACAATGAGATGGTGAGGTTCCAGTAATGGTTTTGGGAATGCAGAGCACTCCTTCATTGTTATCACTCCCAGGTTCTCTCTGGTCCGGAGTGGTAGCACCCGACAAGGTCCTATCTATGGGTTAAATAGAACTAAACTGCGTACTTATGCTAAACTGAATTGTTTGAAATAGAACTGTTTTTCACATTGAAACTGTACTTACGCAAAACTGAATTGTTCGAAATAGGACTGTTTTAACATTACTGAGTTGTTTGAAATGGAACTGTTTTTGATATTGAAACTGTACATACACTAAACTTGATTGGTTTAGATAGAACTGTTTTGACATTTAACTGTGTGTAAATAAAATCTATACTTATGCTAAACTGAATTGTTTGAATTAGAACTGTTTGACTTAACTGAATAGCTTGAAATAGAAATGTTTTGACAATTAAATTAAATTTTGCACTCATGCTAAAATGAATTGTTTGAAATAGAACTGATTATTTGTATAAAAATGGATTTGGCATTAAATAACCGACAAAGGTTGATATGCCATAAAGCTAAAACCCCACCCCCACCTGAAGCTCCAAGGAGTGTGGATTACTCATTCATTGACATTACTCTAAGGTCTACATATCTTTCAAATAGATATGTTTCATAAAAAGGTAAATATAAATATACAATGAATGCAATTCTCTAATATCTAAACATAAAATAACCCTATACTTATTGACATGCCGTTAAAATCAATCAGTCAATTAAGAAAAAATCAACACTTTTTAAAAACTTGTTTCTATCGAATGGTATCGTATTATAGATATCATGTTCAATCACAGGAAGAAGTTTGTTAGTTGTTTTTTTGCGGGGTTGAGGGGATTGTGGTATAAGATATTATTTGATGGCCAAGAGACTGTGTAAGATGTATCATTTTCTAGTTGTACGGTCACTTCACGAACTGAGGAAATTGCGACGAAAGTGAGGACTCATCAGAATTGTTTATCGATGAGAATGAATAGTAATTGATTGAAAACCAAGGTTGCCAAATTGAAAAAAAAATCAGTCTCTTGTCATTATTACTTTGTAGCCACAAAAAAAAAAGAAAACAAAAAAAAAACAAACAAAAAAAAAAAAACAACCAAAAACAAAAAAAAAGCCAGTCCTATTACTTTCTAGACATAATCTGTGAACGAGTTTCAACCCAACAAAAGAATATTTTCATGGTACCACAACCCCGTTACTATCCTGGTCAGAGTCCATGGAACTATTTCCTGCTCACCCAAATCAAAACCCATCTCTGTTCTAGGAACTGTTGCTCCCTAAATAGAAGCATGAGGCACCCAGTGAGAATAGAACAATGACCTATAAGCCTAGCTTGTCAACTATTACACCACGCAAGGTACCTTCATTTGGGAACTCTTGCGAATATACAACAGGTTGAGAAAAATCAACTGAAGACAGTGTCAGTCGTAAACTTCCCGCACTGTTTCCAGGTGCATGAACAACGTCTTTGTCCGTAAGTGGCTTCCTCAAGGGCATTATTTTGATGGAGAGTAAAGTTTTGCAATTTGTAATCAAGTTGATAATAAAACTGCTTAGTCTCATTACTTAACAGACTGACACTGTATTTACGTAACTTATTCAGTTTTGTCAAGCCCACTCCAATATGCCACGGGGCATGGATACATCATTGAGTCGTCCTTTTATAAGCACTCATTCAAAGGAAGTTGTCTGTTATCAGCTACTCGTGCTACCATTTTTAGCAATGGCCGTCTTCCGGTCCACCGGTCATGGAGTCCTGTTGTTTAGGGTTTTTCCCCTTCTTTCTCTCTTTTGATATGCTTCTTGATGCTACATCTGCTACTGCTGCCATAACTAAGTTTAGTCATAGTTGCTAGCAGTCAGGTTGCTCTTTTTCCAGACTTCCAAATTCTTTCTGGCCAGTGGGATAAACTATTCTCTTTGTCTGACCTGTTTTTATTATTATTTTTATTATTTTTATTTTTTATTTTTCATTTTGAGTGCATTGATTATGTATTTCCTGTTCACTGGACAACACGGTCATTGTGAACTTGATTCCATCCCTCAGTCTCTGGGGTGTTTGATGTAATGCCACTACTCCGAAAGCTCCCGTGGATCAGTTAATGAAATTTAATCTCAGAAAATTCATCCATGATTTAAAAAAGCTCAATATACACGGAGAACGCATCAAATTCGACCACATTTAAATTAGAACGCATCACTCAAATATATTCAAATGAATAATACATCAAATTCAAATGAAGAAGGCATATGATTGAAATATATTTAAACGAATGCAGCAAACTTAAATGAAAATGCATCAAATCCATGTATATTCTTTGTTCCAATAATAGTGATAAGTGGTTGATGCTAAAATTGAATATCATTATCATCATTATCAAGGTATTCTGACAGCATGGATTCTCTTCTCTTCTTTCTCTTTCTCTCTCCCCCACTCTCTCTCTCTCAGTCTACCTCTCCATCTGCCTATTTCTCTCTCTTTCTCTCTCTCTCTCTCTCTCTCTCTCTCTCTTTCTGTCGCTCACCATCCGTCTCTATCGGCCATTGCTTTGAGTTCTCTTGAAGGCATCCTGTGTCTGCACAGAGCTGTTAAATGTTAGCTTGTGCTGGTCGGTCAACACTGTTTTGTCCATTGGAGAAAGTCACTTATGAGTTTACCCTTACTGCCTCAGCAGTGCCCAGAACGCCTTGTTCGTCTAACTTAAATGGTTTGTGAGATGAGAGGCAAGTGGCCGTACAGCCGCTATTTTGTTGGGTGTTTCTTCCAGGTTTTATTCGAAACAGCATGCAATATCCTTGTGTAGCTCCCATCTATCTTTTTCTCCAGGTGTTTCTTTAAAGTCCAAGTGGTGTAAACATACAGTAGTACTGACAGGCGCTCGTGATGTAATGGATATCGTCGAAGGAAATGGACACATCGACCCGATTTCAAAACTTCGACGAGGCTGTTTACATTTCACTCAGCACTAATACCCTTGGGAAAGGTATGAACTCAACTATTCTCCCTCGAGGTACGTGTAAAATAGTAGGGCAGTCTGTGCTCTTTAGCCTCGGCATGGCAACCGGTCTAGGAGAAGGCAAACTCTGAATTCAAACTTGTTAAACTCGGCATAAAAATTGACCGTATGTCGCATCCTGCTCGTGGCGGAGGGGTTGGGTAAATACATATATTAATACTGACACGGCTACAGCCTGAATGAACGCAACAAATTCAAATCTATTTATCTGTTCCACCAATTGTAGTAAGTTATTGGTGGTGCTCATGGTGTAATGGTTATCGTAGTAGGGAATGGACACGGCGACACGAGTTCAAATCCTGGACGAGGCTGATTGCATTTCACATAGCACTAATACCCTTGGGAAAGGTATGAATCCAATTATTCTCCCTCCAGCTATGGGTAAATAGTAGGAAAGACTGAGTACTTCAGCCTTGGTGTGACTATTAGTCTAGGAGAAGGAAAACTCTGAATTCAAACCTGTTAAACTCCGCTTAAAAATTGACCTAGTGTCATATCCTGCCCGGGCGGAGGGGTTGGTAAATATGGTAAGTGGTTGAAGCTGAAGTACTAAAATTGGACAAGATTCTCATCAAGGCGTGCTGACAGCACGGATTCCCTTGATTCTCTCTCTCTCGACATCCGTCCTGATCACCCATAGTTCTTGGCAGGCCGTCTAGACGGCATCTAGTGTCTGCACATAATTAATAAGTGTAAGTTTTTGTTGGTCGGTCAAAACTGGTCGTCTGACTTGGATGGTTTGTGAGATAGGAAGTAAGTGGCCATTCATATTCTGTTTTGTTGGGTACTGCTTTCAGGATTTGTTTAAAACAACATGTAGTTCTCATCAGAGTTTTTCTCCAGGTGTTTCGTTAAAGCTCAAATGGTGCCACCTTACAGTAGTACTGACACGTTTTTTTGTTTGTTTGTTTTTTTGTGGGGTGCTCTTTACTATACAATATGAAGGAGAAAAGATAACACACGCTGCATTAAACCTTTTCTGCATTCATAAAAACAGAAAATTCCTGACCGAACACATTAAGTACAACCTTATATCGTTTAGCTTTTTGACTAATGTTTGTAATTTACAAAGACTAGTTTAATTTAGCTCAAGGTCAGATGCATGGAGCACTCAGTAAGAATCAGATTCACTTATAATAGTCTTCTAGCCTTGCTCGCTGACCATGCATTTCTTTTTAACTCATAAACTGTTGTACAGCCACTTACCTCTTATCTCACAAGTTCTCCAAGAAAGATGAGCAAGACATGCTGGGCACTGCTGAAGAAGTAAGGATGAGCTCAAAAGTGATGTTCTCTTATGGACTCCAACACATGGACATACCAGTGTTGACCGATTTGCCAAAACTTACGTTTATCAGTTTTGTGCGGAAACTGGCTGATAGGGACTGATAGCGAAAGAGAGTCAAAAGAATCTGTGCTATCAGCATCCCTTGATGATGATGATGATGATAGTCAAAGGCTGTAGTTGTAGTCTTGGTGTATGTATTTACCGAACCATTCTACCATGGAGAGGATGTGACACAGGTCAATTTAAGCGAAGTACTACTGGTTTGAAAACAGATTTTTATTTCTCCTAGACTGGCATTCGCACCAAGGTTAAAGAGCCCATTCTGGCCTACTATTTACCCATAGCTGGAGTGTAATCTCAGTATAATGACCCTGTAGATTTTATACTCTTTTGATTCAATGGATTTTCCTGAAGAATTTTTTTAAAAAAGCAACAACAACAAAAAACTGTGATGATACTTCTAAATGTCATCAGAAAAGAAAGCAGCTTCTTTTACAGATGACCATGTGTTTTTTGCTTTGTTTTTTTTTTTTTGCTTTGTTTTTGTTTTTGTTTTTTGCTTTTTCGATCATCTGTATCTGTTCCGCAATTTAACGTGTTATCTGGTGCCAAATAATAGGGCGAATGTAGCTTCGCTTTTGTGGGGGATGTTATCACGTTCGCTTTTGACATGAGATAACACTTTATTCATCGCCTCGTTGCACTGTTCTCTTCTTATCTCACGATCATGTGTTCGGCCATTATATTAGGGGACTTTTAGGTGCCGTTTCTAAATGCTTATGTCGTAAACACACACACACACACACACACACACAGGTGAATAAGAAAAGAAGTAAACATTCTGAGAGAGAGAGAGAGAGAGAGAGAGAGAGAGAGAGGGAGGGAGTAGGGAGTGTATATGTGTGTGTGGGGAGCAACGTGTTGCAGAGATTCGCCTAGTCAACATGCATGCTTACGAGTTTCTGTATATACGCCTCTCTCTCTCTCTCTCTCTCTCTCTCTCCGGGGGTTGATGGAGACATAATCTCCCTGTTCAGATTTTTTAAGTCTTATTTTGGAATTAGAAAAGAAAACTTTTTTCAAACGTATTATAATGAGCGTTTTATAAATCTTTAAATACCGTACTAAAACGAACTTTAAAATATATCAAAGTAAAAAAAAAAAAAAAATTCAAATGAAGATTTAACATACACTAATGTAAACAACACTCAAAAAGGAACTTTAAAATATGTAAATGAAAAAAAAAAAAAATTCTTATGTAAATACTATACTAAGAAATTTTTAAAATCTATACTATACAATAAAGAACATTTAAAAAAAAAACTATTGTAAATACCATACAAAAATGATATTCAAAAATACGTTAACATAAATACAAAAAAAAAGTTGAAATACGCTGTTGTAAAAAAACATACCAAATGGATATTTAAGAAAATTAAAGCTAATGCCCTACGAAAAAGTACTTTAATGCCAATACCATACCAAAAGGAACTTTTGAAAATACATTGATGTAAATCCCATTGAAAAGCTAATTTCCATCCCATCGGCTAGAGCAATAGAATACACCGATTTCACCTTTGCATAAGGATAAGACACCCCCAATAAGTGCCCTAGGCATGACAATAAACTGTATCTGATGGTGAGGTTCCAGTCCTGGAACTTTGGGGAATGTAAAGTACTCTTTGATTGCCATTACTCCCGGGTCCACTCTGACCTGGAGTGGTAGTACCTTTAGGGTCCTAAGTATACATCAAATAGAACCATTTAATCACTTACTTTTATTGAAACCATTTAACTGTGGGCAAAGAAATGATTTATACTAAATAAAATTACACTGGTTTACAAAAATAAATTTTTGGTCTGAGGGAAGAATGGGGATAGGTGTTTTTTGTTAATTTGGGTGTGCTGAATTCAAATTTATGAGTAGTTTTGCTCTATCACCTCTAGTTTTCTGGCTTTTAAATAGTCTCATTTTAGTATAAACAGAGAATATATGTGCATATTTCAAGAGTTGCAACAGCTTAAAACAGGATAGATAGAGAACACTGACTGAATCAATATGCTTGGATGACACAATTACACAAGTCATAGTACCACAGACAGTCAAAAGTGTGTTTTCTTAGAAGATCTAGTGTATTTTGCGTCCGGGATGTCACGCAAGAGCATCCAGCAGAACTCTCCCATCATGCCGGGGTTCCATTTGCCTTGATAGTTGCTCTCCATCTTCGTAATGTCTTGGTGGAATCTTTCTCCATGCTCATCACTCACTGCTCAAAGGTTTGGCGGGAAGAAGTTGAGGTGGAAATGGAGAAAATGAATCTTGAGTGACATTCGGCACCCCATATCCTCGTAAGACTTCAGCAACTTCTCAATACAGGCTTGGTAATCTGGTACGCGTGTGTTACCAAGGAAGCCACTACAGACTGACTTGAATGCTTCCCATGCTCTCAGTTTCTTTAAGTCAAGAAGCTCCTCAAAATCAGTATCCTTCAGCACTTCTCGGATCTGAGGTCCGACAAAGATGCCCTCTTTGAACTTAGCAGCACTAAGACCTGGGAACACAGTAGACAAGTGCTGGAAGGCAGCACCATTTTGTGCAACGCCTTCACGAAATTCTTCATCAAACCAAGCTTGATGTGAAGAGGAGGAAGAAGCACCTTGTTCATGTCCACCCGAGGATTCTCCTTGAGGCTGTGTTCACCAGGAACCAAATTTCTTCTAGACCCCCAGTCTTTCTGCTTGTAATGCTGGGATACAGCTCGACTATCCCTGAGACAGAGAAAGCAACAGTACTTTGTGAAGCCCGCTCCCATACTCATAAGAAGACCAATGACCTTATTTGTTCCGATTCTTGAAACTTGTGATCCTTACATCTTCTTGGACTAGGTTGCACTGTTTAAGCCGAGAAACCAAGAGCTCTGACTGCTGTTTTGACAGATACAAATCACGAGCAAGATTATTCAGGTCTTCTTGTCCTGATCACCAATTTTACAGTCAAAATAGTAAAAGTAGGCGGTTCTGAGGAGGGAAGTGATGGTTCGACGCTGTGCAACTGTTGTGAAGTCCCCACACACGTAGCAGAAAAAATTGGCCTTGTTGAGGCATCCTCGACATTTTGACGTGCTTGAAGCTATTGGAGAATCTGAAAATATAACAAAGTAAAACTAAATGTGCATTTGAAAATGTAATACTAATATTTAGTAACCCAAAAGATGTGTAAAACGATAGTTGAGGGACACCAACCTCCTGCGCCGCCTGCGAGACAACCTCTTCCAATGACTTCCAGAGTGTGGATTGAGACCTGCTGCCTTAACTGTCAAAATCCATCTTGATATATAACTATATATATATATATATATAATGTAATTTGGTCACTTACAGTTAGTGCATAATAACTAAAAAATAAGTCATAAGTCTCACAATATTAGAATTAACCCTGAATTCATATACGCCTTTATGTATCGTATATGCACAAAATGCACACTATGCATATCTAAAAAACTAAAGGTGATGAGTAAAAACGGATTTCAAATTTGAATTCAGCACCCTCAAATTAGGTAAAAACGGGTATTTTTGTGCTTGCCTCAATTTCTTTGTAAACCAGTGTTATTAGTGTTGGATAACAACACTTTAAATCACAGAGCTACGTGCAAACAATTGAGCTTTGGCCCATTTAAAAATGAAATCATCAACATACCATTGGCTTACAAATCACACATGTATATATAAACAGGGTTTGGCATTAAATAACCTACTAGGGTTTGGTTTGGTTTCTTTGTTTAATGTCATATCAACCTTGGAAGGTTATTTAATGCCAAAGCCATCCTATTAGAAGAACAGTAGTGGTACTATTTAATCCATAGCGGGGAGGACAAGGGGGTTCATGCCTTTCCCAAGGGTAATTGTCCGAAAATGAACATAATAGCGTGAGTGGAGTTTGAACTCACTTACTACGATTCCTTAGTCCCTCGCCGTAAACATTACACCACGAGGACACCCCCTACTAGAGTTGATATGCCATAAAACACAACCAACGAATGAAAGATAACTCATAAATAGCATACAAAAAGTTGCTTTAAAATACCCATGAAAAAGAAGTTGGTGACCTTACTCGAGGTTGGCCCGAAGGCTCCCTTTTCTAAACCGAGGTGTAGGGGAAAGCGCAACTCCTTTCCCAGAATTGCTCTACTTTACCCTTGAAACGTACCTTATAATGCTGAGTGTTAACCAAGGTGGAATCAAGAACCATTTTTGAGTCTTTGGGATTGAATCCTAGTCTCCCGGATTATTGGCGAACACTCTACTCATTAGACCAAAATACCCATGGTTTGGTTTGGTTTGGTTTCTTTGTTTAATGGCATATCAACCTTTGTAGGTTATTTAATGCCAATGCTATTCTCCTAGAAGAACAGTAGTGGTACTATTTAACCCATAGCTTGGAGGGTAAGGGGGTTTATACTTTTCCCAAGGGTATTTGCCCGAAAATGAACGTAACAGCGCGACTGGAGTACGAACTCGCTTACTACGATCCCGCAGTCCATCGCTTTAACCATTACACCACAGCGACACCCCCAAAATACCCATGTAAATATCGCTTATAGGGAACTTTAGAAAATACATAAATGTAAATATGAAATGAAAAGATACTTTAAAAACTCCTAAATGTCAGAGTTTTGCAAGATTTTGATAACATGAGACACGATCCAGCAGCACCGGATATTTTTGCTGAGTTTGTGTTAGTGACAAACCACTCTCGACTGTAAGATGCCAAGCTGGCCTGATACTCTCTGATACTCACAGGATTTGCCTCTATAGAATGGAGAACAATCACCAAATCAATAATTTTAAGCCTGCTTGGCCTTGTCTGATTGTTGAGGTTCTTGCTACAAGATCTTGAACTATCTAGTGTGATCAACCGCGCCTTCACTTTTCGCTCATAAAAGGTTTTGAGTTGTTTCCATCGCCCAGTTTGAACTTATGAACCATAATTCCCAAATTAGACTACATTACACATTCATAAAAGAGAAGTTCCTGAATCAGACTACGTTGTATGTTCATCCATGTGGTTTTCAAATCATGCACGGTGTAAAACAATGCACAATTTGTCAGCGTTTCACCTACTTTAATACTAGCAACAACAGCGGCTACCTTGCATGGCTTGAATTGCTTTGGTCACGTGATATACCGACCCCAAAACAGCGCGTACCAAAAGATTCTAAAACATTTGACCCACCCTAGTACTGCATCAGAAAGAACTTAAAAACATCCAAATGTAAATACCATACCGGCATTTTTTTTTGTTTAAGTCATTTCTATTCTAAAATATTAAAATAAAAGTCAAAACCAACAACATCTCGACTATAGTGATGATTTAATATGTGTATGCTTCATTTTTTTTCTTTCAGTTCCCCATCAATAATCTATGACGTTTACAGCATCTTAAAAAAAGGCAGTCTATATTTTGATTTTTTTTTTCTTTCTTCTTTCACCAAGTTGAAAGTCTTTATTCGATTAATCATTCGTGTTGGTCTCCTTTGAACATACGACTACGAATGATTCATCGAATAATAACAATACTTTACTTCAGGACTTCAAGCAACATTAAAAGTGTCTTGCAACTGCAGACAGTAAAAATGGACAGTTGATATCAACGAGTGAACTAAAAATGGGCAAGTCTGATTTTTACTCACAACGTCTGGGATTGACAAATGGTTTCCTATTCGTTAAAAAATTATGTTCGACGTTATTCATTTTCGGTGTTGGATGAGGAGAATCGGACTTATCAATGCGACAGTGTTGTATAAACCACCCACATATAACTCGGAAACATCCGAGGAACGCTCCGAAAATAATGCTTCCTATTTATTCCTCGGAAACTACGACATTACAAGGAATCCAATAATCCCGTTGGATATAGCAAGTTTTCAGCTAGTAAAGATTTTTCCTACATAATCCTCACATTTGGCAATCTTTTTTTGTCTGCGATAAAGAGTTGCCTCCAATTTTATTTTGTTTGTACCACAAGGTCAGACGAGGATGTTGGTAGTATGGCTGTAGAAGTTAGACTTTCCTGCTAATAACTATTATTACAATAATCTTTGTTACACTAAGCATTAGCCAGACTGCAGCTGAGTAGGAGTCTGAAATGATCAACTGACGTGTCTTGTCAAATTTCATCATGCCGAACAAAATGCACACATTGATACTCACTAACGGTTGCTAAACGTTTATGGGAGATCACACAATAGGTATAAACACAGTAAGACGGTGGTTAATGCAGTTAATCAGTTGCGATAGCGACGTGAGTGACCAGCCACGTTCAACAAAGTAATCAACTACTGTTTCGGCTGAAAAATTGATTGGCTGACCAAAATATTCTCATGGAATGGGACCAAATGAGGTTTAGTTTTCAATATAGTTCTCCTTGCTGTCCACACACTTCTTTTTATCAATGCAGCAACACTTGGATCCCATTGGTTAAAAAAAGACATCAACAGCAGATATGACGTCATCATAAAAAATTTTCAGCCTATGAACTTCTCAGGCCACTCTCGTATCGTGGGCGTTTTGAAGAGACAAAGATGAAATAAGCAGATGACGACGAGATAGTTTCACCATTACAGGAAGGAAGAGACGGACACGCGGTTACAAAATATCTCTCACTCACATTTATTTCTGATATTACAAGTTCTTTTTGAACCAGTCTCATAAACAGGTAGATGTGAAGTTTCTTGTTCAGTGGATCAAGGAAAGATTCATTCCTTCCCAAATCGAAGGCCATTACCAACTGAAGGTGGCAGTTTCGCTTAGCCCCGAAATTTAAGTTGCAACTTGTTATTTTTTTCTGTGATTGACTGACTGTTTCTTATAAAAATCCCCGAGTTTCGTGTCTGAGTGTCTCTCGCCTCCTCAAAGAGAGGTCTTGTGATTGACCTTTTGCTGTCGGTCATATAGCAGACTGGCTGGGTCACTGGTGGTGGGAAGTGGCTATTACATTACTCAACTCACGAAACGAAGAACGTCTGTTTGCTCATCCACGCGAATAGAACCGATGAAAGATGAACAGGGCAAACATTTTCCTGGTAACATCACTATCATAGTTGCAGTAAAAAAAGAAGATAATTTA
This sequence comes from Sepioteuthis lessoniana, assembly GCA_963585895.1. NCBI lineage: Eukaryota > Metazoa > Mollusca > Cephalopoda > Myopsida > Loliginidae > Sepioteuthis > Sepioteuthis lessoniana. The sequence goes on from OY757917.1 coordinate 32,998,121, forward strand.
GGTCGTCTGCTGTGGTGCAGTTTTTTAAGAGCACAGTATGCAGGCTCTTTTTTGGTTGCTAGTCAAAAGGCGTAATCATTGGTGTTGACCGAGCTGAACAATTGTACAGTGTTGTTGAAAATTTGCTCTATCTAACTGTGTTATTGTATATCTTATATTATAGTTCCCGTGTTGTATACCATACCGGCATAAAGAAGAGATGAATGATGAATAGGCATGGAGGAAAAATGACCATTACACTTTTCTTTATAAAAATATAACCCTCACACTTTATTTCTCGAAAGGGGTCGTTTTTGGCGTATTTGTAAGAGAGACAAGAAGATGGAGGGAGGCGAAAACAGACTGCCATATTGACCCATCATTTTTCTCTTGACCATACCATGCTGTGTTATCTTCAGAGCCTTACATATTTGCCTCTTCTGCATCCCAGTTAGAGGCCACTGCGGGTCTTTTCCCTACTGGGTGTCTGGCAGCCAGTCTCCGTAACTGACCGTATCTAGACCTAAGACTAAAGACTGAAGACTGACCCTTGCAAGATTCCCCGTATCTGCTGTGGGCAGTGTATATATAATTTCTCAACGCCCACGTATTCCGGTTGTTATCTACGTGACATGCTTCCGCTTATTTACTCAGGTGCGTCATGCAATCACATAGATTACACATCTGGAACATCTGGCTTTATCAAAGGTCAGTATGCAATATCCGTAAAAATAAATTGGAGGCATTATATTTGAAGCACCCTTTGTACAAGGGAACATGATAAAAAAAAACGCCGTAAGTTCTGATAACTGTTTGATCGCCGTAGTGATGAGCCTGATCAGTACTTAAATGGATTGTTCGCTATGCTATCCCAGAGGCGGGGGCTTAGAATACGCTGACTGTATCCCTCAAGTATCACGCTAAACAACATCAGATGGCGAGGCTCCAGTTCAGGAGCTCAGAGGAATGTGTAGTAACCCTTCAGTGCCATTACATGGTCCTATCGAATACAAGTAATTTTTAAACAGATCTATTTGACATATAGACTGAACCCTAACAGGTACTACCACAACGAATCAGAGAGGATATAGGAATAATGGCAACGAAGGAGTACTTGACGTTTTCCAGATTTCCAGAACTGGGCCCCAATATCAGATGTAGTTTAGAGTCATATCGGTACCCCACTTTTTTTTGGAGAAGTAGAGTCTTAATCTTCTACAGGGAATATAGTCAGTGTATTCTAAGTATTGACTTGGCGGCCCGAATTTAAGATCAGCAGACATTAGATACCGTAAACATATTCAGGCCTTGTGCCAGACTAAGCAAAATGTCTTAAATGATCACAAAGGGTACTAAAGCAAATGAGAATATCTGGGTATTTTGTTACAAGGCGATGACTTATTCAATATTCAACTTCACTGCTCACACTTCTATCTTCCTCTCTCTCTCTCTCCCTCTCTTTCTCTCGATTGCTGTGCTCTCTTAAGTTTTACCATTCTCTCAAATGAATTGCTAAATACGTACACAAGCTTTTTAGTTGTAAATATTTAGCGATAACCATAACTATTTGCTGGGTATACAATAACAAAGGTGGAAATTTCTCAACCCTTTTGATATTCAGCCTTCTCTCCCCACTCAGATTCAACCGTTTGGCTGTCGCGAAGATTCATAAAACCAAACAAGAAATCGTCAGTGTTATTTAGATTGGTCGTTGGTTCAATTTAACGGCCTGTCAACCCTTGTGCAATTTTCAATTAATATGATTTCAAGAATGTATTTATCTAATCACTACGCTACGAGCAGGATACGATGCCAGGTCAATTTTTCAACGGAGTATTGCAGGTTTGAATTCTGAGTTTTCTTTCTCTTTGTCTGGTCGTCTGTCTTAGGCAAAAAAGAACCCAGTCTGCTCTACTATTTACCCTTAGCTGAGAGGAAAAGTGTATTCATATCTTTTCCAAAGGACTAAGAACGAAAGTGAAATACAAACAGCTTTGGCTAGAATTTGAACTCTGTTCGGTGTGTCTATTTCCTAAGACGTTAACCCACACGCTTCCACGTGATTTCAGGTACCTTTCTTATTCAATAATAATTTGTATACATAGAGTTATATGATCCCAAGTATTCCTATCTAATACTTATAATTTGCAAACAATTATATGCTTTCAAGTAGAAATTTACATTGCTTTTTGCTTAGATTTGGCACAAGGCCGAATAAATGGGGCACCCAAAGAAACATGAATTCACTAGTGAAAGTGTGCTCGTCTTGTTGGCCAACCATTACACCATCCGAGGCATCCTTTACACTAAGATTTTCTTGCTTAGATGCGGCACAAGGCCGAATGAATAGGACACCTAATGAGACTCGAACTCACTCGTGAAGGTTTGCTAGTTTGGTTGGCTAACCATTTCACCACCTGAGGCATCCTGAACACTAAGCTTTCTTTTGCTTAGATGCGGTACAAAGCCGAATGAATGGACCTGCCAATGAAAAATGAACTCACTCGTGAAGGTTTGCTAGTCTGGTTGGCTAACCATTTCTCCACCTGAGGCATCCTGAACACTAAGCTTTCTTTTGCTTAGATGCGGTACAAGGCCGAATGAATGGGCCTGCCAATGAAAAATGAACTCACTCGTGAAGGTTTGCTAGTTTGGTTGGCTAACCATTTCACCACCTGAGGCATCCTGAACACTAAGCTTTCTTTTGCTTAGATGCGGTACAAGGCCGAATGAATGGGCCTGCCAATGAAAAATGAACTCACTCGTGAAGGTTTGCTAGTCTGGTTTGCAAACCATTACACCACCCGAGGTACCCCTGAATGGTTTCAAGTATTTCATGCAATTATATGGTTTCAAGTAATTAATGATAATCCATTACGAATAACAAACAACTATTCCTACAACAAATAATGTTTATGTAGTTATATTGTACAATCTCTACGGGTCAGAGTGGATCTGGGAGTAATGGCAAAGAAAGATCACTCCACAGTCCTCAGAGGTCGAGAACCAGGGCCTTATCACTAGGTGTAATTTAATGTCAAACGTCGGACACCCCCACTTTATCTGGTGCTAGATGAGGCACACTTAACGTAATCATTATCATCGTAAAAAAATGGAATAGGCAACTCGAGTTCAAACCCTGGATGAAACTGTTTGGTTTTCCTTTCAAGCTAATGCCCTTGAATCCATCTGTTCACTATCTCACTCCAGCTATGAGTAAATATTCGGGTAGACTAGGTTTTTTAAACGTTGATTAGCAACCAACCTCAGAGAAGAAAAACTCTGAATTCACACCAGATCTACTCCACTATAAAACTGACCTTGTGTCAAATACTAGTCGTGGTGGAGGGAGTAGGTATATACGTACTCCCCTACTGGGTATACAGACTACATATTCCATACCCCACCAACTGGGTAGTTTATTTTGATAGATTTTTGTTGTTGCAATCGTACATCCACGAGAAAATTGTTTTGGCTTGGTTTCTTTGTTTAATTACGATATATCAACCTTCGTTGGTTATTTAATGCCAAAGCCATCCTTGTAGAAGAACATTAGTCGTGCTATTTAACCCATATATAGCAGGATAAGAGGGTTCATACCTTTTTCGGTTTTAGTTCGAAAGTGAACGTAATAGCGTGACTGGAGTTCGAACTAATGTACTACGTTGTTCCAGTCCAGCACGTTAGCTACTGCACGACGGGGACTCCTCCTTCCCCGAGGAAATTGTGTTGTTTAGTATTCTAAGCTGTTTATTCCTACTGGTTATTGTAAACATTTTATATTTAAAAAGTTTCTCCTCTCCTCAACTGGAACTGGGAATCTACCGTTTTCCTAATTAATTTTGTGAAAACATTTATCGTGCCCAAGAAATTGCATATTGGCTTTGCTCGGCTAAGAAAATAGTGGATTGCGTGGCGTAGCCCCGATTAGAAAATAAACCCATCAATGAGAGTTTGACTCCTGGATGAAGCTGATTGCGTTTCACTTAGCGTTAATACTCTTCTATAGGGTGGCTAGGGAAGACTGGACCTTTTAGCTTGGTAACCAGTTTAGGAGAAGGAAAACTCTGAATTCAAACCAGCTGTACGAATCCTAATAAATAGCATACTCTGCCGACGGGGCTTAAAATATGCTGACTTTACCCCCTGCAGGGGAATAAGACTCCCCCACAAATAAAAAAAGTGGGTTGTCCTGAGTATGGCACTAAACTGCATGGGATAGTAAGACTCCAGTTCTGGAGATCTGGGAAGTGTGAAGTACCTCTTGCTATAAATTCTATTTCTACTCGGAGAGTACCTGCTAGGGTCTCATCTATGGGGCAAATAAGTCCGTTTAAAAAAAACCCCTTAATAAACAACACCACAAAAATGCAAATATGAATGTACAATGAATGTGAATTCCTAATCTTTATACATAAAATGACCCTAGCCGGGTTGACATACCGTTAAAATCAATCAGTCAAAAACGATTATATCCTGAGTATGCATCCAGAATTCTTGACGTTATGTGCGAACAAATGAATATCAGATAGGAATAGTTACTCGAAAACATATTGTATAAATTATTTAGTATTAGATAATGAATCGAGTGTTTGCCGACGGTCCGGTAGATTGGGGTTCAATCCCTGGTCGAGTCATACCAAAGACTCAAAAAATGGTACTTGAGGCCGCCTTGCTTAACACTCAGCATTATAAGGTACGAATCAACGGTAAAGTAGAGCAATCCAGGGAATGCAGTAGCGCCCTACCCTACACCTATGTGTAGTAGCTATTGAAAAGGGAATTGTCGGGTCACCCTCGACTACGATCGCCAACTTTACTTTACCGATAATGAATGACAAATCAGACGTAATTTAAGTGAATACTTGAAACCAAATACCGAATACCAAATATGTGTATCAAATTGAGGTTGTGTTTTTTAATAGGTTCACCCATGTGAGCTGGTGCACCCCAACAGGATGAAAGCGTTATTTATAATTTTTATACGAAAAAAAAATCTCTATTTAAAAAAAAATATATATATTTTAGCATAAATTCTCTCCTCGATTCGTCGGAATAAAGTATTTATTTATTCCTTCATTTAATTTTGTTGAACTTCCCTTCGAACAATAAGATTTGTTGTAGTTATCTTCTCTTGGATTTTATCTTATTGATATATAAAGTGCACCCAAGAATTTTAATTACTCGACTAGTTTACCCTGATTTAAGGAAGAAAGAAAAAGGTTGCGAAACACTGAATAAGGGAACTAGATAACCCATGTGGGTTTGGTACGCTGTTAAACAATTCTAAACAAACCAATAGATAGCACTTAAATGTCATTTGGTCAGTAAAAAAATTAACCACTACTCTTTCTTATTTCTCTCTCTCTCTCTCTCTCTCTCTCTCTCTCTCTCTCTCTCTCTCTCTCTCTCTCTCTCTCAGAATTGATTAATTACAGATTATTCGAATACTGAAAAAATATTATGATGTTTTATTTTGTCTGATAAATCAACTTAACCGCAAATTATACTGACGACACTCTGTACCGGTCATAAATATCCAACTCCGTAAAAGTTATGAATATCGTTATATTAGTGGGACTGGGTCATTGTCCTAGTGGGTAGAGTCTTCGCCAATGGCTGGGGAGACTAGGGTTCAGTCGCCAGGTCACGTCATACCAAAGAATAAAAAATGGTATTTGATACCTCCTTGCTTAACACTCGGCATTATTGAATGGTTATAGAATATCTTTATACCGAGAAAAAATTATGTTTTATTCTTATCATTCAGGGTTTTTGTGCTATTGTCTTCATCTTTATTATTATATTCACGACGTTTCGTCCGATATGTCCTCTGGCTTTCTTCAGGTGTTTCTTATCGAACTCAGGAGCCTACACGGAACTTCGAACCACGTCCTTTATTTTATCCAAGAGGGTCGCTTGCTCTGATTCCGTTGCCATAACTGAGTACAAGTGTTAAGTATTCTTGTATTGTTTACTCATTTGCAGTCAGGCTTGAACCTCCAACATCCCGATGATTGTTACTTAGAAGTTTAGGGAGCCAACGCCTATAACCGTAACGCCATGTATGTGTCCTGCTGGACACATGGCGAAACGGTTATCGTCCGAAAACCCTGAATGATAAAGATCACCAAACTTCGTCTCAGAAAATCAGACAACTAATGTTTTATTTTGTTCAATAAATCTTTTTGGAAGTTGAATCCTGCTATTTTCACTAGAAAAGAGAACTGGGGTTTCACAATCTTTATATTCCTACTGCAGCTACTACTGATTTGAAACGCGCTTAGCGTAACGGTTATCGTCGTAGTGTTGTGTAACCATATACACGAATATGGCCATGTGCGAAATAGACATGTAATGTTCATAACGAAACCTTTTTATTAACTGTTCTTCCCCCCTCCACATAGCTATGAATAAATAATTGGTCACATAGGGCTCTTGAGTTTTGGTGCGGCAACTGGTCTCGGAGAAGAAAAACTTTGAATTCAAACTATCTGTAAAGTAAGTAAAGTTGGCGATCTTAGTCGAGGGCTACCCGAAAGCTCCCTTTTCAATAGCTACTACACCAAGATGTAAGTGAGGGCGCTACTCCTTTCCCTGAATTGCTCCACTTAACCCTTAATCCTCACCTTATAGTGCTGAGTGCTTAGCAAGGCGGTATCATGTACCATTTTTTGAGTCTTTGGTAAGACTCGACCTTAGATTGAACCTCGGGCTCCCGGGCCTCTGGCGAACTCTCTACTCATTAGGCTATGTGTCACATCCTGTCCATTGTGAAATGGTCGGGTAAATGCATCGTCCAACTTAGAGATTGTCTTGTTAAATGTGCAGCCAAATAATAATTTCATGGGGTCTGCATTCGCGTTGAATTATTCATATAAAGTGTTGTAACTAGGTCGGTAGTGAGATTTGTTTAAATCTTTGATCAGTATACGCTTAAAGATTGACCTTGTGTCACACCCTATCAGCAGAGGAGGTGATGGGTAAATATATACTGTTGATTTGATTTCCACAGAAACAATTCTATATTTTTTAAACTACTCTGGTGGCGAAAGTAACTGCTTAAGGGCAGATAATCCGAATAGCTCTGACATAACCTAATTAGTTGAGAATGTAGACATCTTTTATCAACTTTACAGCATAGAAATCAGTATGCTTAACAGACTGATTACAATGATTACGTATCCGTGGTCTAAATGGACATTTCTTGGTTTCGTCATGGTTATTGAAATATTCACACAAAGAAAACTCCCTGGAGAGAGGCTTTCAGCAGTTAAGATAAATCGTATTACTATATAGCAGTTTAAGTCTTGAACTACCGAATGTCAGACAGTACAGAGAATAAAAATAGAGTACGTACAGTGTGCGGCAGAAATACCTCCTATCTGTCAATTGCGTGGTGGAAGTGAACTTAGGAAAGTGATCATGGTAGCTCCATCAAGTTGGTGTCTTGCGAGTTGTATTTTTTAAGACGAGTGAATCTGTAATTGCTACACAAAGAGCTTTTCTTTCTCATTTTATCTTATGTCGAAATGATCCTGCTCCGGATAGAATTTTCAACCCATAGCTGTATCGATTTTCTATCCATAACATCATTCCCACGTAACATGAAAGTGACATGAAACCCTCTCTGTGTAACAATTACAAATTCACCAGCCTTAAAAAATGTTTCAACAATCGCACGGTTTGCACCGATCTAAGTCATGATCGTAACTGATTGTATATTAAAAACAAAATGGTGGGACATTAGCTATATGGAGCTACCATTGCCACTTGCCTAAGTTCACTTGCACCATGTAGGTGACAGTTTAAAATCCAGGATGTAGTTCTGCTGCACATTGTATAAAGAATTTTTTGATATTGAGAGCGCCAGGTAACTGAGAACATATTAGAATACAAAGAAAAACAAAAATATCAATGAGAAAAATCAGTATATATATATATATATATATATTGTTCACATATCCAAAAAACAGAAAAAAGGTTATTAAATAAAACCGCCCCCAGACTCGAGAGTGGCCTGAAGGAGAGCCTCGGAAGCGATTATATTCCCAGATCAGATGGTTCTCATTCTTGCTAGTCATGACATCCATTAAGGCAGCCTTCAATGAGTCCTTGGTATTATGAAACTCTTGTTTGACTTGTCGATATCTCATACTTAGTAGTCCCGGGCCTTGTGGAAGATGTGAGAGGAAGCAAAATCTTGTGTAAACATGTACAACAAACTCTGGACTATCCTTTGATCCACAGTCTGACCACCGTGTTCAGTACCACAATGTAGGCGGCGACATTGATTTTGAGACCTTATGTGAAGATTTGGGTGGTATTACATAACGTAGCTCACGAACACCGGAACTATCGCCGACGACGTGAACTATCTGTCCTTCACTTTTTAGCCTTGGTCGAACTGGTTGGCGGCTAGTGTCTTTTCATTTATCTTTTAATATTCTGTTTCAGACTGGAAGGTGTCTCTTTGATGCTCTTCATATATATGAAAAGGAAATGAGAATGTTTGAATTTAGTGCATATCAAGTAACAGTAGGTTTGATCGTCTTCCATTTATGGAACGCTAAAATCTGGATGAAACACCTCCTGAATAATAGAAAATAAGGAAATTTGATGCCATACATCGATTATACAACGACTTATATAACCAAAACACAATAGAGAAATGAACGAAAGGCTGTATCCTCCCGTTTTTGAGGAAAGGCGGCCTCGGAATTACTAAGAACTACAGAAGTATAACCGCTATTGTTATAGCTGCTAAAATTTATAATGCCTCACATCTCTATCGTTTCCGACCTGTACTTGAGAAAAATTTCAGGAACTCTTCCAAGCTATTGCCGTGTCAGTACAACTGCATGGCTTCACCACGTGGACCCTAAGAAATTGCTTGGAGATGGGAACTATACAGTTATACAGCAAGATTTTTGGACAAATCCTGGAAATAGCAATCTACAAAATAGCTGTTATACAGCCACTTATATCCCTTATGAAAAACAACAACATCCAAGTAAGACAAACAAGACATGCTGGGCACTGATGGGGAAATAAGGATGGACTCGACATTCTCCTTTGAACTCCTAATATGGCCGACCAGCAGAGATTTACATTCATCAGCTCTGTACAAACACTGGATGTAGTCTAGAGGACTTACCAAAAGCGATGACAAGACAGACGGAGTTAAAGGAATCCGTGCACTCGGTATGCCTTCTTGGTGAAAAGTGTACACTCAAATTCCTGGTTCATCCTATTGAAAATGCTGCTAATTGTAGAGAATGAAATCTTTCCACGGAGGTTAAAGGCTGCTTGTGTGACATTAAAACATCTTTTTTTTTTTTTAAATAAATTTGTCGTTTGTATTAGGAATTTCTTGGAGCTATCAGAGCGCTAGAGTTTGAATAGACTCAAAACAAGAATGCCTTGTGGGGGATGAGTTGGCCGATTAGTTATCTCGGTGTCTTGTTAAAAACAAAACCTCAAGAGTTGTTCCACAATTTACAACACAAAGAAAGGAATAAGGCAGACAAAAGAAAGTTCAGAACATGATAACATAAAACAAACAATTTTATTCACTAACAACTTAGCAAAAACAATATAAAGTAGGAAAAATGTTCGAATATAGTTTGTTATATATTCGTGTGTGTGGGTGGGTGTAACTGATACAAATATTATGTGAATGTAAGCGTGTATTGTTCGAACATATCTGTGTGTACGTGTGTTCGTAGTTAAAACAAAGGATTACCATGTAGCAGTTTTTACTTACGTATATGTGCATATACGTGGTGCATTCCATAAGTTTCCAGACTTTTTTTTGTACAGGCATTTAAAATTGTCGTAGACTCTTGAAAATTCAGTATGTTATTGCTATACATCTTATGAGATGACTGACCAATTTTTATGATTTCAGCTTCTAATGAACAGTTACAGCAGCAATTGGAATACACCCTACTAAAACCTGATTGTTACAGCTGGTGACTTTCAAAAATGCAATCTGGACGTGAAGAAGAACGATATGCAATAAAATTGTGTTTTAAACTGGGAAAAAATGCCACAGAAACGTATGGAATGCTTCAGAATGCTTTTCGACCATCTTGCATGAATCGGGCATGTTTTTGAGTGGCGTAAGAGATTCAAGGAAGGCAGGGAGTCTGTGAAGGATGATGAGAGGTGTGGGAGGAGTAAGGAAGTCAATACACCAGAGTTGATTGGCCAAAGGGTTAGGGTTAGGGTTACTATGTTGTTGTTTTAAGGGAATTCAGGAAGAAATTCTGTCGGAAGAGGCCAACACTCTTAAATCGGGTCAGTGGCATTTCCACCTGGACAATGCACCAGTCCTCAACTCCATCCTTGTCACAAGCTATTTGACCAAGATGGGCATCAAGACAGTTCGTCACCCTCCCTATAGTCCAGACCTTGCTCCCTGTGACTTTTGATTATTCCCTAAGCTCAGAGGCTGTCGTTATGAGACAATTGAGGAGATGAAAGAGGCTGTGACGAAGGTGATTGACACGCTCTCACAAGAGGACTTCCATGGGGCCCTCTAGAAATTGTTGGAATGGTACAACAAGCGCATTGCAGCCGGAGGAGATTACTTGGAAGGGGACTAGGGTTTCATGTGTGTACTATCAATAAAAGTGCCCATACGAAAAAAGTCTGAAAACTTATTTAATGATCCACATATGTATGTATGCTCGAGAAACCAAAGCACCAAAACAACGTCGTTGTGTATCTAAGAGAAACTGTCAGGCTGAGAGTGAGTCAGCGAAAAGGCAGGAGACCGGTTCGAAAAAGGAAGTTGTTTCTGAAAGCGTGGAATTTATAGGTATCCATATTACGTGACAAGCTCCAAATGGAAAATTAATTTTTGCACCGAACTATTTGCTTCCGTAACAAGTGAGTTTTGGATCTTATTAATCTAGAAATTTCTACTCAACGTGGTCTAAGCTGACATGTTTAAAAATATAAGAGTGTAAATCCTATACCCTCTACCAAATCTCACGCCAGTGTTAGACTAAAAAAATATATTTGTTGAAAAGAAAAGTGCTTCATGTACATTAACATATCTTTTCGGTTTAAATTAAAATGATATTTACAGTTTTTTCAAGAATCTCACAACACAATGAATTACACAAATATCCTTCAAAGCAAACAATATCAAGGATCTATTTGAAAATGTCGATAGGGCTATCATTTTCTCCTTGAGAGAAGTTGGTTTGGTTGGTTGGGTTTTATGACATATCAACCTTTCTAGGTTATTTAACGCCAATTCAATTTTTACGTAAATAATCTGTTCTATTTCAAACAATTCAGTTTAGCATGAGTATACAACTTGATTCTCAAAAACATTTCTATCTAAAACTATTCAGTTTATTCAAGCAGTTCTAATTCAGATAATTCAGTTTAGTATAAGTACAGATTTTATGTACACACAGTTTCAATGTCAAAAAACAGTTCCATTTCAAATAATCCAGTTTAGCATAAGGACGCAGTTTAAAAGTAAATACGGTTTAATTGTCAAAAACATTTCTATTTCAACCTATTCATATTAGTCAAACAATTCAGATTAGCAGAAGTATGTCGTTAGTTCTATTTAACCCATAGATAGGGCCCTATCAGGTGCTACCATGCCGGGCCAGAGTGGAACTGGGAGCAATGGGAATGAAGGGGTGTTCTGCACTCCCCAAAGCCTCAGCACTGCTGGAAGCTCACCATGAGATTGTTTAGTGTCATATCAAGGACACTCATGGGGGGTCTTACCCGCCAGCAGAGGTGCAGTCAATGTATTCTACAACCTTGAGAGGAGTAAAATTCTACCAAAAATTATAATCGTAAACATGATTCGTGCCATATAAATAATTATTAGAAAACTATCCCAAAGGATTTTGACAAATTCTTAAAATTAAATCTTTAAAAAAATTAAATGACTATACACGAATGTAAAAATAAATGTACAATGTATAGGATTCCCTAACTTCTAGACGAGTTAACATGCCGTCAAAATCAATCAATACCAATAACAATAATCTACTCAAGAAACACAAGAGGTCTTTATTAACAATCAAATTATAATTTGATACGAATTTATCTAATAATTCAAGAAAAGTAGAACACTCTTTTCCCAAACAAACTCTTTCGTATGAACAGAACTTTTCGTTTGAACACTCTTTTTCCAAACAAACTCTTTCGTATGAACAGAACTTTTCGTTTGAACACTCTATTTCCAAACAAACTCTTTCGTATGAACAGAACTTTTCGTTTGAACATGTTGCGGAGCCGATAAGCATGTCGACCCCGCGAATGTTTAAAGTTTAATGCATGCGAGTAGTGACAGCCAAAGACAATGAAGGAAACAAAGACGAGATAACAGATACAACAAAAGTGACGATTTATTGTCGGAATTACAAACGTGTGTGTAAAGTCCGTGGCGGTTGTATTTGGTCTTCAGCTGGTATGGTCGCGTCGTAGATGTGCGCAGCTGGATGTTCGATGATGGTAGCTGGCGTAGGTCGAGTCGTGGAGATACAGCTAGATGTTTGATGCAGGTAAGCTGAGGTCGGTCGAGTCGTTGAATGCAGCTGGACGATCGTTGCGGGAAGCTGAGTCGGTCGAATCGTAGGATGCAGCTGGATGATCGTTGCGGGCAGCTGAGGTCGGTCAAGTCGTAGAATGCAGCTGGATGATCGTTGCGGGCAGCTGAGGTCGGTCGAGTCGTAGGATGCAGCTGGTCGATTGTTGCAGGACGCTGAGGTCGGTTGTGTTTGGTAAATCGATGTCCCGGTTTTGACAGTACGTTGGGTTACCTGGGGGTGTGTCGATTTGATTGCTAGCCCGTACAGTGAGTCGTACGTGGGCCAGATGTTGCAATGCAAGGTCAGTCCGTGACAGCGAGTCTTTACGTGGACTGCATGCTACCTTGTGGGAGCGTCCAGGTCGAAATCGGTGTTTGGCAGCTTGGTCATGTAGAGTCGAGCGAGTTGGTGACTAAGATCGAGCCGTGTCTTAGTACTACGGAACAAGTGAACGGATGGGGAAACCATGGCTAAGGTTTGCCAGGCCTTAACACATACGAAGTCGAGCGAGCGGATCGGTGAAGCAAGGGCTTTGCGGGCGTATCGTTTACGGTAGCTATGACTTTGCCGTGCCAAAGCCGTGCGGACGACCTGTGCCTTTAGCGCTGCGCAGCCAAACGGATGAGCGGAACCGAGCGATGGTTAAGACCGGCTGGTCTTTTGAGTCCTCTTCATGTTTGCCTCCGGGCCGTCTATTTCGACTGGTTGTTAAGGACCGTCAGAATTACTCCAACCCGCAGAAGGAAACCTCTTATGGTCCTTAAAAGGACCGTTGGCGCATTTCAGTGTGATGAAAAAAAAAAGGGGTGAATCTGCCACTAGAAGTGGCGGTGAGGTGAATGCAACCACGATAACGTAGGATTCGACCTCGTGGAACCGAGTGGCCTCGGAGAGCGTCTGCGAATACCTCTGAATTTCTCGCCGCCGAAGCCTTTTTCATATGAAAAAAAGGCAACACCACTTCTGCCGCGCCACTTTTTTTTTTTTTAATAAAGATACTCCGGTAAAATTAATATTTTTTCTTACCTATGGGAGATTTCCAGAATTTGTTGACTGGAATGTTTCCTTTCGATTTCGGTTTCTTTGCTTAATGGTATATCATCCTTCGTGAGTTATTTAATGCCAAATCTATTCCTTATAGAAGGACAGTGGTGGTGCTATCTAAACAATATCAGAGGGGATAACAAGGTTCATACTTTCCCCAAGGGTATTAATCCAAAAGTGAACGTAATAGCCAGATTGGAGTTCAGACTCGCTAACTACGATGTCGCAGTCCAACACGTTAACCAATGTGCCGTTGAGACTGTACTTGATATGATATTCATATCAAAGATAGGATTTATAAAAGCTTTATGACCAAAGGTGAAATAGAAAAGTCAAGTATGACGGATTATTACGCGAGAGAGAAAGGGTAAACAAGGAATACCGTTGGAAAGTATGAAAAAGTCAGTTTGATGTGGTTTCAACAATACAACAAAAACAAGGAACGCAGAATAGTCTGTGAAAAGATATGACAACAATTTCACGTTGTTTTTTTCTGTTTGATTCTATTTTGATCTACATAAGCGAAGAAAGAGACCGGAACAATAATTTCTCTCCTTCCGGAGTTGCGTAAGAAGACAAAGGAATAATCTGATCGAAAAGTCGTGTGAACGATAAAAATACAAGATCAGTTGTCCGAATGTTTTTTTTTCTGTATAATTAAAAAAAATAAAACTCAAATTCCATCTTTTCATTATTATATATCTTGTGGCGCAGTAAATTTTTGTCTCTCAGTCGGCAGTGCTAAGAATTCGCCAACGGAAGAAAAAAAGAAAAAAGAGAAAAGGTGTCTTGGATACTTAGTAGAATAGTAAACTACATCTGGTGGTGAGGTTGCAGTTCTTGGGCTCTGGGACGTGAGGAGCCATCCAGTCATTACTATCACTTCTAAGGCCACTCTAACCCGGAATTGTAGAGTTAGATAATCGTCTCTCTTTAATTTCTATCTTCTATATCTTGTATGTTGGCACTTCTCACCTGTTTTTTCATCCAGCTCTGTTTTTCTAGTCGCCATCATTTTCGTTGTCGTCTGTTGCCTTGTGTTGCATCTCGGTGTCTTCTCTTGTGTCTTGTGTGTTGCCATAACCCCAACTATCTTATTTCTTTGCTGGGATAACAACAGAACGAACATCATTCTTATGGGTACATTTGTATTTTACGACAACCATTTTCCCTGCACTACCTTTACCGGGAGTTGAGAGTATAGGTGGAACACAACTGTTCTGTTTGAACATTCCTCCGTAACTGATAAACTTATTCATAATTTATAAACTTTTAAAACCGTTTCCGTCACCTGATTGAAAGCATCCAATCAAAGCCGTGGTATCCGATTGATTTCGGGTTCAATAACTATCCACCATACTGATTGACGTATGGTGTTTTTTCAAGCATTTAACGACTTACGATTCAGTACATGTCGATAAAAGATTTGTGGTGAGATAGATAACTTTCCGCCTCGACCAAAGCGCGTGAAAACGTGTCTAGCGTGCTGGGTCGGTTAAACAGAAAAAATGGCTGCCGTCGACACAAAGAATTTATAGAGAGTGCAGCGGAAGCGAGGCCACACCCATGCAGGTTATGCTCCTACAGAGGCAGTATATAAAGAAGTAGTTCTGGCACTTAAGACGTGACGGAACGAAGATCTACAATAGCGAGAAGCGGGAGTGATGGAGCGAAAATCTAAAAATAGAAAAAGAAAAGTATAATTACAATTGTCTATTAACGCAAACTGCATTTGAAGTCAGATCTCTTCAGCAAAGTTTCGTCTTTCTTCATTGTAACCCATTGACTCAACTGCTGTTCCATTACTCCCTCTAGGAGTTTTAGTGATTTCATGCACAAATTACATAATTCTAGTTGTCGGAAAAATTGATGATTAAGCTCTAAGTTCCATTTCTGGGTATAGCAATAAACCGAATATGATGGTGAGGTTCCACTTCTGGAGCTCTGGGGAGGGTGGAGAATCCGTTTAATGCTCTTACTTCTTGGTCCACTTGGACTCCGCGTGGTTGCACCAGTTAGGGTCCCATCTGTAGTTCAAATTGATCTGTTTAAAAGATATTCGTGTTGCATTTTGACCTTCGGCCCGATCAAACATGCGATTACAAAGTGATGCACCAGAAGGAAGTGACACATTCCAATGGCCAGTAATCGAAAGAGATCGCGTGGGTGGATTTGGCTGATGAAATGGGACAAGGTAAAGCCCATGATACACTCATAGACTGATGCACCGGAAGAGAGTGACCTGTGAACTGCATGACAGTTATTTCCGCTGGATGACGATCAATCATGCCATTCCAAAGATCGAGTGGGCGATCGAGTGGGCGTTGAAGTATTATATAACTCAGTCAAAACAGAAGTCAAGACAGTTCCAGAGTTGAGTTGCAGTTACAGTTGGAGGCGGAGTTATAGACGAGATGTGGTAGGGAAAGCCACGACCGGCCGAGGGGGCCCTCGGGAACCCCGATGGAGTTTGGGGTCCTGGGAAGTTGCTGATAAGATGCAGTAAAGAAAGCCAGCACCCAGCAGAGTGGACCCCAGGGCCTCCGGTTGAGCATCAGGAGAACGAGAAAGACACAACTTTGACGGCCATAAGAGTGGGGTTCAAAATATTGCAGTTATGTTCCCTCTCACACGCAAACCTTGAATAACCTTTTCGAACCCTTGCAATAAAGTGAGAGGTAAATATTTTGTTAAAGAAGTCTTCCTGCGTCTGTCTTTAATATTTTGTCGTTATGATGTTGTAGATGACGATATAACATTCGCATTCGATATGACCGTGCGCTAGAAAAAAATAAAGAATAAAAAACTACACATAAATGTATATATAACTGTGGAATAAACGCAATTTCCAAACCGGTTAGCATAAAATAATCCTGCCTTCAAAATCACTCACTCACTCGCACAATCTAAGTAGTAAGTTGGCGACCGTAGTTGGGGGCGACCCGAAGGGTCCCTTTTTTTTATATCTAGTAAACCGAGGTGTAAGGGAAGGCGCTACTTCTTTCCTTGGATTGCTCCACTTTATCCTTGATACTTACCTTATAGTACTGAGTGTTAAGCGAGGAAGTATCAAGTACCATTTTTTGAGTCTTTGGTATGATTCAACCTGGTATTGAACTTCGGTCTCCCGGGCCATTGGCGAACGTTAGGCCAATATGTCGGTATGGCCTCAAATTTGTTTAGTAAATTTTATCACCCAGTTTAGATGCTTGGTTGGAGTTTTCTTTTTTCCCTTGAAAACTTAGGAGAAGGTATATTTTTCACATTTTTACTGTCCCATTGAAATAGTTAAATGGCAGGCAAATAAAGTTGATTTAAAAGAACGAACGAATGCACGTAGAATTGTTTGATTGATTGATTAATTGATTAGTTTTGATAGTATGCCAACCCGTCTAGGAAAATTTTATGCCTCGAGGTTTGGGAATCGTGTTCATTGTACATTGTACATGTATATTTACATTTTTTGTGTATTTGTTCCTTAAGAGTATTTTTTCACTCGGTCTTATCCAATACAAATAATTTTTAAACAGAATTATTTGATCAATAGATGGGACCCAGATCAGAGTGGTCTGGGGAATGATGGTAATGAAAGTGTAACTACACACTCGTGTTGCATATTGACCCTTGACAGTGTCGGCAATCAGAGATTTATCTGCACAGGACGCACCTGTGTAAATAAGCTGAAGCAGCATACGTGGGTATAGGCAGATCACGTGAATCCCCGACTAGAAATGCGAAGGCATTGTGAAATCATATATGCAAATACCCACGTCAGATAGGGTCAGTTTTGGGTCCAGATACGTTTAGTTACGGAGAGTGTCCGGCAGGCGCCCGATAGGCCAATGGCACGCAGCGGCCTCCGGTTGAGTACATTTCGTCAAAGAGCTGAAGTTCTAAGTGAATCTCTGACTGAGTCTGGCTAAGAAAAAGATTAGGATCATTATAGCGCTGTCCAAGTGTCTGTCCTTTAGGTCATCCCTCTGTCTCTTTCACACTTATAATCAACCTCATACCCTTACGAAATAAAGAGAGATATATTTTTATAAAGAATTCTCATGCATATTCTTTCAGCTTCATTATCATATTTATCCAACCCCTCCGCTCGTGCAGGATATGACACAAGGTCAATTTTTAAGCGGAGTTTAACAGGTTTCAATTCAGAGTTTTCCTAGTTGCCTCACCAAGGCTGAAGAACCCAGTCTGTCCTACTATTTACCCATAGCTGGAGGGAGAATAATTGGATTCATACCTTTCCCAAGGGTATTAGTGCTATGTGAAATGCAATTAGCCTGGGACAGGATTTGAACCCGTGTCGCTGTGTCCATTTCCTACGACGCTAACCATTACACCACGGGCACATCCACTTTCATCTTCATTATAGTTTCATCATTATGCCGGTAGGGTATGCAACACCAGATCTCCAGAAATGGAGTTTAATCATTGGATGCAGTTCAGTGTCATACACAGGACTCCTTATTTTGGGGGGGTTGGGCGTCTTATCTCTCTTCGGGGATATGGTCAGCGTATTCAAAGCCTCGTTAATGTTGGGTTGGCTATGATCGACGGTATACAGTCTTGGTCGTAGTCAGCATTGATAACCCGTACGGTAAGACTCTTTGGCTGGGAGTACGAGTCGACTGATGATCGCCGTTTATGTATACTCTATATTTACTCTGTATACTCATATTTGCAAAGGTTCATGCCTGCGTTATACAAATATGTAGGTCCATAAGCCGGCGATGTCATTTCACCAAAACGTTCTTTCATAATATATACTTCCAGTCACTACACAGTCAACAGGACGAAAAACAGAATGAATCTTATGCTGTAATTATTAAAAGATAAAAAAAAAGACTGCCAGGAATGCTATGATGTGAAAGAACGTTAATTGGTAGTCATTCCTTTTTTTCTATCATGAGCTTTATGACAACTGTGTTACCTTTAAATAATTTCTTTTTTTACTGTATTGCGGTAGATAAAATATTGGGGAGTGGACTTGAATGATCGGTTGACTTTCTGTTTTTCGTAGAAAGAGAGAAAGGCCACAATTGATTGCATAGAGAGAAAGAGATGTTCTTTTCGCGCGCGATGGTTTATAAAGGCTTGTGCAAACGGATGTAATTTCTCCAGTTCCGATTTAAATCAAAATTAGCTCCTCACCTACATTTTTTTCAAATCAAGTGAGTAAACTTTTAAAATCGTGATACTGATCATAGGTTTTTAAAAAAACACGCCACTGAATGTTCAGTGAGTGGGTTACAACACTTTTATATGAATAATTCAACGCCAATGCAGAACCCATAGAATTAATATTTGGTTGAAAATTTAACATGACATTCTCTAAGTTAGACGATCTATTTACCAAACATTTTTACAATGGATAGGATGTGACACAATATCATTTTTTAAGTAGAGTACAGCTGGTTTGAATTCGCTGTTTTCTTTTTCCAATACCAGTTGTCGCACCAAGACGAAAGAGCCCAGTCTGCCCTATAATTTACCAATAGCAGAGGGGAGAACAAATGGATTCATGACTGACTCAAGAGTATTAGCGCAGAGGGAAACACAAGCAGCCTAGTCTAGGATTTGAACTTTAATTGCCATTTTTTTTCTACGACGATAACCGTTACACTAAGTGTATTTAATTTGTTTTAAAAATGTCTTTGATTAATGGCAATTCAACCTTCGTGGGTTATTTGAGGCCCAAGGCATTCTTGCAATAAAACTGCGGTGATACTATTTAACCTATTGCTTATATATTAAATTATAAGGTATTAGTCCGAAAGTGAACGTTATTGCGCGACTTGACTTCAAGCTCACTTACTTTGAGACCACAGTCCAGCACTTTAGTCATTTTATAGTTGCTGCTATCATTTCTAACAAAGTTTCACATAACCGGCTCATTGTCATAATGAATAGAGTGTTCGCTAATGGCCCGGAAGAGCTGGGATCAATCCCAGGCCAAGTCATACCAAAGACTCAAAAAATGGTGCTTGATGCCTCCTTGCTTAACACTCAGCATTATAAGGTACGGATCAAGGTTAAAGTGGAGCAATACAGGGAAATAAGTAGCGGCCCCTACATCTTAGTGTAGAAGCTATCGAAAAGGGAGCTTTCGGGTTACCCTCGACTACGGCCGCCAACTTTACTTACTTAATTCATATCAATAATTCCTTGTTACGGAGTCCTTTTTTTTTTTTACTGAAATAAAATAAATAACAAACATGTAACTGTATGATATTCAACAAGAAGACACGTATTATGAAACATTTGTATTTTGCAAGATCACATCAACATGAATTTTCTTTTCGAATTTGTTTTTCAATATCTTACTTGTAGTATGCGTATGTATTTTTTTTTTTATCCGAGAAGTTCTGTGTTGAGAAAGGTATTCGAATTTTTCAAGCTATGAATTTTATGATACGAAAATTATCAGGTCCTTTCTATTCGATGTCTGGTTTTACTACTTGTCTCTTACTCCTTATTCGTTCTCTGTCAGGGGAAAAGGGAAAGTAGTTCCCTGCTATTCTAGACTGATTTTTAGCCTCGGCAGAAAAGCTATTTTTAGTATGAAATATCGTAGGTTTTGGCGTCAGTTGAAAAGCTATTTTAGCATGACGAAATATCGTAATTTGTTAAATCATGGAACCATTACATCCTTTTATTAATCATTTCCTTGAAATTGTCTAGAATTAATCATATTGTTAAGTAACTCAACTGTACACATGTCTCCTGTCAGCTGAAACTTAGAATACTCTGATTGTGTCCCCTGTATGACCCCGACAAAAAATGGTGTTTCAGGTATGACACCAAACTACATCGAATGGCAGAACCCCAGTTCTGGAGGTCTGGGTGGGGGGATTTTTGTTTGGTTTGGTTTTATTGTATATCAACCATTGCTGGTTATTTAATGGCAAATCCTGTTTTTATATATACATCAAATATATGATTTGTAAATATTTTGTAGTTACACACAATTAAATGATCCAACAGTTCTGTTTCTAACAAATTTATTTTAGCATAAATCAACTTAAGTAGTTTCAAGTATTGCTACGTATCAGTCATTTGTTTATACACAGTTAAATGATCAAACAGTTCTATTTCTAACAATTCAATTTAGCATTAGTCATTTGTTTGCATACAGTTTAAATGTTAAACAGTTCTATTTGATCCATAGATCGGACCCTAACAGGTGATACCACTCCAGGCCAGAGTGGACCTGGGATTAATGGCAATGAAGGATTACTCCGCATTCTCCAAACCTCCATCATTATTGTAGCCACACCATCAGATTGCTTAGTGTCATATATCCAGGACATTCGTTAGTGGGGGGGGTCGGACTACACCTGCAGTTAAATTCTACAGCCCCATCTGTCAAGGCGAAGGGGAGTGTGGAGTATCACTTCGTTGCCACTCTGATCCGGAATGATGGTACCTGTTCGGGCCCCATCTAACGGTCAAATAGAACTTTTTCAAAATCATTTGTATTCTATTGGACCGTCACAAAAACCACTTGAGAAATAACTCCGCAAATAACGTAAATATGAAAGCACAATGAATGCCATTTTTAACCTCTAGGCATAAAATAGCCAAAGACGGGTTGAAATGCCGTTAAAATCAATCAATCATTCACCTGAACACACTTTCTCATTTAATTTTTAAAACTTAACACCCTAGAGTCGATATCTATTTATTACACTTATATCTTAAATCCCTTTTAATTATGACTTTACTATGATAATTGATACCCTCTCTTTAGTTTACGTGCTTTCAAACCATTCCTTTCAACTCTCCATCCTTCTAATAAGAGAGGTTAAATGTTTAAAGAGATGGTCCCAAAGGGAATTTTGTAATATTTTCCTGATGTGACCTGTGCAAGCAATTTTGAGCTTAAGACAAGATAAGTACTGGAAATCATTTCATTATATGTAAATGAAAATATTTTAAAATTGAAATGAAATGAATCAATGAAATTATCAGATTTTAAAACTAACGTATGATTTATTTAATTAGAATCTGAGACGACAAATAAAGAAATGATGTTGTCGCAACACATACCAAAAAGGATGCTTTTAAGAATATATATATATATATATATATATATATATATATATATATATATAAACAATTTTCAAAACTCAAAAAAAGCAGCTTGTTCAGAACAATTCTACATTCTTAAGTGACCTTCCTGAGTGACGTCAGGACCAACGTCACAATATTTCTCTTGGGACCATTTCTTCAGACAAGTACAATAGAAATTTCGATGACATAGCTTTTACCTTCTCTTCCAATCCCAAGTGTTATGCAGAAGAAATTAGGTTTAAGTTGATTGGGTTAAGATTTTGGATTTATACATTTCAATCGAAATAAGTACGGTATAAAATGAATGTTAGGAAAGTTGAATTGAAAAAAGATTTTCTTTCTGTTGATGATATTATTAAGTCGATATGCGTGTGTGTGTGTGTGTGTGTGTGTGTCAGTGTACAGATGTATATGGGAGGTGCCCATGGTTAAATGGTTAACATCGTGAGAAATAGACACGGCGACACGAGTTCAAATCCTGGACGAGACTGATTGCATTTCACATAGCACTAATACCCTTGGGAAAGGTATGAATCCTATTATTCTCCCTCCAGCTATGGGTAAATAGTAGGGCAGACTGATATCTTCAGCCTTGGTGAGGCAACTAGTATAGGAGAAGGAAAACTCTAAATTCAAAACCTGTTAAACTCCACTTAAAAAAAATTGACCTTGTGTCATATCCTGCTCGAGCGGAGGGGTTGGGTAAATATGGTACAGATGTATATGGGGAGTATGACAGGTTGAAGGGAAGCTAATCTAAAACAAAGCCGTGATGGAGGTGACTCTTTTAGAAGTTAACACCAAAATCAAAATTACAGAAGGAAGCTCCAGCAAAGAAAAAAATATATCTGCTGACTTGTAAATATCCTTTGATGAGAAAAGTCTAAGAGAAGGTACTCTGAAAAACCTCTGTAGTTTGTATAGTCTTCGGTTATCTTACTAGGCTTTTCCGTGTGCTCTAGCTACGTAGACCCAGAGAGTGACAAGCGTATGTCACTACAATACAGCGATGTACAGACGTCTCACTACCTTATCATCTAGCGCATCTTATATAGTTCTCACCTGTTGGCTTAGTTATCAATCAGGATGTTTGTGTTGTAACTTTGGTGGTAAAGACGACTATTATCTTTCAAAATGTGACAGTCTATTGCAAATTTGTTTGCCAAATATTAAAATTTGTGGCCGCCAAATAAGTTGGTTATGTTGAAAACAGAAGAAAATTAGTATCAGGAAAAGACATGAACACGTTAGAAGTTTTATAGTATTGCATTACTGGTGCAAAGAAATTGTCCTGTTTGCGGCTCATTTATACCATACAATAATAAACTTATAATAGTTCTCGTTATTGAAGTCCTTGTGTCGTATATACGAAAGTTTAAAGTACTTCATACGGCACTCTCGTTCACAACTGGAATTGTTGCAGAGACAACTATAACGCTGGTTACGGAGATCGATTGGAAAAAAAGGTAGACATGTCTTTTGATATCTGGTGCCAATGTATTCAAAGCAGTGATTGGTTAGTTTGAAAGGTGAACCGACCAATTATATGTGTTATACATAGTGGGGCCGAGCAAGGGAGACGACCCACTTACTTTAGTTATAAGGTAAGTGGGTCGTCTCTATATAACAAAGGTAAGTGGGTCGTCTTAGTTATATATATAAGTAAAAGTAGGCGACCATAGTCGAGGGTGACCCGAAGGCTCCCTTTTCGATAGCTTACTACACCAAGGTGTAGGGGAGGGCGCTACTCCTTTCCCTGGATTGCTCCACTTTACCCTTGATCCGTACCTTATAATGCTGAGTGTTAAGCAAGGAGGCATCAAGTACCATTTTTTGAGTCTTTGGTATGACTCGACCTGGGATTGAACCCAAGTCTCCCGGGCGATTGGCGAACACTCTAACCGCTAGGCCAATGTCCGGTAATATATATATATATCATAAGTTATTATAAGGGAGGTTTCTTGGTATAGTGGTTATTACGTTTATTTTTGGTCTAGTGACCCCGAAAAGGAATTGTTGGGAATAAACAAATAAAAAAATTTAAATTGAATTAAAATAAATATTAAAGTATGCAGAAACTCCCAGAGGCCTCTGATAGGAAAAGGGGCCACGCATGCGCAAAGAAAAGGGACCTTCCCGACAAAAGGAGAAATCGCATTCTCTTTCAGCAGCGACCGGTGGAATGACGGCATTTTGCTAACTGGTGGAGGACGCCATGCATTCGTCTTTAGACGACACACTGGCTAAACTTTCCACTGGTAGTAGTATTTTTCACTACTAACCCATGACTAAAACACCGGATTTAGACGAACTCCTAAAAGTAACTAATACACCGCAAAAGCTTTATATACCGAATACGTTGTTAAATTTTTAAATATCGAATAAGGACATATATATACCCAAGAAACGAATAACGCATTTTTAACACCTTGACTGTGGGATTCAACCATTTCAATTGTATTCAGGGAGAATTTCCTCACCCACTGAATGGTTGTTGAACCCAGGAATAAAGGAAAAATATAAAAGATATCTTCGTCTCCTATCTGTTACTATCTTCTTTCATATAATTCTTTTACGGCCTTCTTATTTAAGAAGTTAAACCAACAAAACAAAAGTGGGATAAGAATAGAATAACCCGGAATGGAGTCAGATAGCAAAGGGCAACACAGCTTGCTCCTGGGACCCCATAGAATAAGCTACCTTGTCCCACCAGCTATGGGTTAAAAAGTTCAACTAATGTTCTTCAACAGAGATTACTTTATTATCAAATAACTCATAAAGTTTGATATGGCATAAATCAAAGAAAGTATATATATATATGTGTGTGTGTGTGTGTGTGTGTGTGTGTGTGAAAAAGAATTTTTTTGAAAAGTATAGAGGTAAGTATTTTAATATTTAAAGATTAAGATGAACTGATCATATATTTCTATTAAAAACTCTTTGGAACAATTAGGAAAGATTTAGTTTATTGGCTAAGTGATGCTTTTTGAAATGATATCGAAAAAGTTTCACAAAATATTCATCGATTAGTGTCGTATCGGCCCATTGGCCTAGTGGTAGAGTGTTTGCCTATCGGCCGGGAGACTGGAGTTCAATCTCAGGTCGAGTCATACCAAAGACTCAAAGAAATAATACTTGATACCTCCTTGCTTCACACTCAGCATTATAAGGTACGTTTCAAGGGTAAAGTGGAGCAATCCTGAGAAAGGAGTAGCGCCCTCTCCTACACTTCGGTGTTGTAGCTATTGAAAAAGGAGTTTTCAGGTAGCCCTTGACTACGTTCGCCAACTAATGTCCACTTCATTACTCATCCCAGTTTTTGATTGTATTTGCAGGAATTCGCATTAAATCAAAAATACTACGAAGCTTCAAGATATATAGAGATACAACATCCTGGTCTTTATTTGGACTTCCGTTTTGTGTTTTCTTAATTTCTTGATTCATTCAAGGACTTTTAACAATGACCTCTAAATAAATGGGTCAAAATATTTTTATTACAATGCCAACGCTGCCATCCGGTTGTCGGCCTGACACTGATAGAACTATCAGTCAAAAAGAGAAGGAAGGAAACAATCCAAGGCTTGACCGCTTCGTGCATATATGAGTGCTTGTCAGTCACCTGCCATACAACTGAGTCTTTGCATAGAAAGCTTATCTTATTACGTGATTTCTTTTTGAAAAATTTTTCCTATCTCGCCTTGGTTCAAGATAGAGCTGGTGTTACGTACTAGTTGCATTTTCCATGGCAAAAAATGAGGGTCATTCAATAAATAAGGTGAATATCGCCTCACAATTTTTTCAAGGAAATTAATAATGATTAGTCCTTTCATGTCCTAGAACACTGTCACCATGACCTTTACTGACCGCTACACCAGGAACCTTTTCTTTACCGAAGAGTCAGTATATTCCCCTCTGTTGACTGTCTTCTTCTCAGGCTCGTAGTGGCAAAGCAAGATTTAGCCTATTGGTAAAGATTTTTTGGACTAAAACAAACTTCTCCGTACACATCACACATTCATCTTTAAATTCCACATGGTTTGCACTTCTCAGCTGGCAAAAATTTGATGACAGACCTTTGTTTAGGTGTGGAGCTTAATAGTTTTAAAAGTTATATTTTCATGAGATTAAAATGATTTTTGCAATAAACCAATTTACAATAATTTACAGAGTTTACAATAATAATAAAAAGTTCTGAAAAAAAAATGAATTAATGAATGAAATAAAATAAAATAAAATAAAAATAAGAATAAATTACTCAGCCTTTTTTTTTTTAAATCTTATTTATTAAATGACACACGTATTTCGGAAAGTCTCAAACGCAACTGCAAAGAACCGGAAATATTAGAAATTTATGAAACGGTCAATGTCTTACGAGAATCTTATGTGTTTTCCGGCGTAATGAAAGCAAACGTTAATATTTTCCTCCTTTCTGTCGATGACTGATACTTGGGCGGCCTCGTCTTACTAACTTCACTTATAACTTTTGAAACGAACGTTGTTATTTTTGGGAGGAATGCTGACTGGGTCAGCGTGTGTGTGCGACGAATGAAAGACTGAGGTCAACCTCCCTTTTCCACTCGAGTAGCATTTTTTTCTAAAAGGCAGAGGTTGGTTGAAAAAAAAAAAAAAACACTGAATAGAATATACTGTGAAACCAAATTCTTTAAAAACGACGGAGATGTGTTTGCTACAAATACGTGACGGTTATTTCTATCAATCGAGTAACGTTTGGGTAATCCCGTTTTATAGTTTTAGTTTAAATGTCCGGCGAGAATTTTTTATTGGTTGGTGCAAGAGAGTATATTTAGGAAGGAAAGACAAGATAAGCTCATTTACACATACAGAAACATTCAATACATACATACATACATACATATATATATATATATATATATATATATATATATATATATATATATATATATATATATATATATATGTATGTATATATATATATATATATATATATATCCTTAAATAATAAAGACAAATTTTGTCTATAATTAATTTAAGATCCTTTCAAGTTTTCTGATAAATGTCTTAGTTTCAGGTTGGAATTGGTAGATGAATTCCAACCTGAAAATAAGACACTTATCAGAAAACTTGAAAGGATCTTAAATAGATTATACAGAAAAAATTTGTATTTATTATTTAATGAAACATGGTTAAATGAATGACTGCTGCCTAACCACACACACACACATATATATATATATATATGAATGGTCCTAGGGTGGATTCACCAAGGTCTAATATTAGCATCAGTATATCCAATGGTATACTAACACTGAATAGACGGAAGGAAAGACAAGATAAGCGCATTTACACATGCCGAAACATTTAATATACGCATAGTAGGGTGGATGGTCCCCACATAGCAAGTTCCGATATTAGCATCAGTATATCCAATGGTATACTAACACTGAATAGACGGAAGGAAAGACAAGATAAGCGCATTTACACATGCCGAAACATTTAATATACGCATAGTAGGGTGGATCGTCCCCACATAGCAAGTTCCGATACTAACAATTAATACGAGAGTCACCGTGTCGTTGTGGCAAACCTACTGGACTGAAGCATCGTAGTAAGCGAGTTCGAACTCGGTTTTAAATAACCTACAAAGGCCTCTTACCGAAAAAAAACTAATTAAGACAAACATTTAATAAACACGTACAGAAACATTTACCCCTCCTCCACATCATCATCAAAGCTTGCCGACAGTGCGGATTCACTTGACTCTATCTCTCGTTTATCGGTCATCATTCCTGGCAAGTCCTCTAGGAGGTGCCCGTGGTGTAATGGTTATCATCGTAGGAAATGGAGACGGCGACACGAGTTCAAATCCTGATTGCATTTCACATAGCACTAATACTCTTGGGAAAGGTATGAATCCAATCATTCTCCCTCCAGCTATGGGTAAATAGTAGGACAAACTAGGTTCTTCAGCCTTGGCGAGGCAACTAGTCTAGGAGAAGGAAAACTCTGAATTCAAACCTGTTAAACTCCACTTAAAAAAAAATTGACCTTGTGTCAATTCCTGCCTGAGCGGAGGGGTTGGGTAAAAAAAAAATCCTCTAGACTGCACCCAAAAGAATCTTTCAATCACTTATAGGATATTTCTCAACATATCCTCTTAATGTATTCTTATAGAATTTCATGTTATTTTTTTAATTCATTCTATAAAGTTTGCTCGGGCAATAAAATGTTATTGTTAACTCGTCGCGATTTGTTCTTGCATTATAAAACAGGGGAAATATTAAACCATAATTCATTTCCTCGGCTACAAATGAACAAATTGTTATCTCTAATTCTAATGATGCAACGGTACTCAGATACGATAAGCATACAAAACAACTTTTAGCCATTTGATACTAAGCCACCCACTAAAGCTCCAAAAGAGCCAGTCAGGTCAATTCAACTTGCTTGATGGAAGAGAAGCTAAAAGTTGTGCACGTGTGTGCCTATATGTGTGCTAACCGAGAGTCATAAATGGTATCTGATAACAGAATACTATTTTCCAATATTTCAAACTAAAATTGATGTTATCTTAAAAGTGTAGAATTCTAGAAAAAAATAGATGTTTGACAAAATGATCTTAAGAGAAACGTTTTTTTTATAAATCTTCTTCAGTCTTAAAAGTCAAATTCCTTCTTAATATAAATTTGTATAGATATACGTTCTTTATATGAATATATATACATATTTATATCTATGAATATGAATATATGCACATATTTATATCTATACTCAACCTCTCCGCACGAGATGCGACGCAAGGTCAATTTTCAAGCAGAGTTTAACAGGTTTGAATTCAGAGTTTTTCCTTCTCCTAGACTGGTTACGATACCAAGGTTAAAGAACCCATTCTGCCATACTATCTACTCAAAGCTGCAGGGAGAATAAGTGGATGCATACCTTTCCCAAGGTTATTAGCTCTATGGGAAATACAAACAGCTTCGTACAGGATTTGAACTCAGGCCGCCGTGTTCATTTCCTACGATAATCTTTACATATATATATATATATATATAGTTTGGATAACGTAGATATAGAGTCAACGGCGTTTAGTGTCAGTCAGTGCTATCTTTAGATATAAACGGTCTATTACAGATATTGAACTCTTTATATATAAATTTAACAAACCACACACACACACAAACACACATACTCTCTCTCTCTCTCACACACACACATATATATATATATATATATATATATATATATATTGATAATATAGTTTGGTATATTTATGTGTAAACAGTGCTCAATATGAAAGATAGAACATATATATCTAAGTTAGGATAGGGTAAACATAGAGTCAATGAAGCTTGGTAATATCAGTTTCTTAATCTGTGCAATCATAGGTCCATTGATTATATTGTTGAAAACCTGACTATTATCAAGCTTTGTTGACTCTTTGTCTACGCTATCCTAACTTATATATATATATACTTTCTTTTAAGAAAAAAACCAAAGACCGGTTATTTTAGGATTATAAATTTATTTCCATCCTGTTTTGCGTTTCTGATGTAAACCAAAAACAGGAAGAAAAATATAACAGGTCTTTGGGTTTTTTTTTCTTTAAAGAAAGTATTGCTCTGTAAAATTAATTACATTGAGCTCTCTACCAGGAAAATTTAAATGTTCAGCTCTTGAATGATTTTCTTGTCCTGAGGGAATTGCTCCCAACTCTGGTTTAACTGGACCGAATAATACTCTCTCTCTCAATATATATATGGACCGAATAATACTATATATACCGGACATTGGCATGACGGTTAGAGTGTTCGCCAATGGCCCGGGAGACCTGGGTTCAATCCCTGGTCGAGTCATACCAAAGACTCAAAAAATGATACTTGATGCCTCCTTGCTTAACACTCAGCATTATAAGGTAGGTATCAAGGGTAAAGTGAAGCAATCCAAGGAAAGGAGTCGCGCCCTTCCCTACACCTTGGTGTAGTAGCTATCGAAAAGGGAGCCTTCAGGTCGCCCTCAACTACGGTTGCCAACAACTATATATATATATATATATATATATATATATGTGTGTGAAGAGTAAATAAAGGATTGTAATCCGACAATATGTAGAAAAACTGATAACAACGATCCAAGTTAATAAATCATTCCTTCCACTTGGATCGTTGTTATCAGTTTTTCTACATATATATATATATATATATATATATATATATAATGAAAGCTCTTCAAATGAATTGAGCACTTCGGTCTCCGTTAGCGTAAAATGTAAGCAAATGGAAAAATTTAATACATATACGTTAAATTCTCTCGTTAACGTTGAGATTGTTGGTATCTGTGAGGTTCTGTTATCAAGCTGACGTAAACCTTTCGATCCAAGTATGTATACAGGTAAAATAATTGATTTTAACAGCATGTCAATTCATCTCGGGTTATTTTACATCTTGAGATTAGGAAATCGCCTTCATTCTGCCTTCATATTTACATTTTTTGTGTACTTGTGTTGTATAGTGGCTCTTACCGCGTATCGCGAAATCATAAAAGTCACCGTGTCTCTTAAGCACGGAAAAGCAGAAGCAGAAAGAGAAGCAGAGAGATAGTTCTGAAGGACGTCGGTCAGTAGTAAGACCAACTTATGCGCGTTTTTCGACCAAAAAGAGCAGTACCCTATGCGTCGGTTGAAATTATTGATAAAGAATTAGAAAGATTAGAAAAACTTGGTGTAATAGAAAAAACTGACAACAGCCGGTGTAAAGAAAAATAATAATATAATTAGAATATGCGCAGATTATTTAATCGGACTTAATGATTGTCCAAATAAATAATCCCCCTCCAACAGAGGAAAAATCTTTTGCCAATTTAAATGGCGGGCGCATATTTTCTAAGTTCGATTTGTCAGAAGCTGTCTTTAATTGGAATCATTTTGAGATGAGGCTTCTTAATCTGAGAATTAATCTTACTTTTATTATTTATTGCGGACTTTTTGTTCTCATCTTGGTAGTTTTTGTGTTGTTCCTTCTTTCACTACGTTTCGGACAAATTTCACCTCTGGCCTTCTTCACGTAGTGAAAGAAGGAACAACACAAAAACTACCAAGATGAGGACAAAAAGTCCGCAATAAATTATAAGAAAAATTAATTCTCAGATTAAGAAGCCTCATCTCAAAATGATTCCAATTAAAGACAATTACAAATTCGGTACGGACCCAACTATGGAAGACCAGATAAGGAGAACAAATAATTGGATTTATATGACAAAAAAATCCATCCTTTTGGGGCCCGTGGTGCAGCGGATAGAGACGTTGAGTCTCTACGGTTCCAGGTGAGCATTGTCAGAATATAGCGGTTTCAAATCCTACCCAAGCCGGCCAGAGGTTTACTTGGTCAAAAAAAAAAAAAAAAAAAAAAAAAGTGGTGCGATAGACAACAAATATGGAAGGCAGTAATTACTGGGGATTCGGTTACAAGACTCAGCATTCCTATCCGAGGTCGCGGTTAATCACCAGAAGTCGACCAGAGGTGAAATTTGGCCGAAACGTAGTGAAAGAAGGAACAACACAAAAACTACCAAGATGAGGACAAAAAGTCCGTAATAAATAATAATTCTCAGAAGCTTATCTGCAAATACCAGTGGAAGAAAAGTGTGCAGAGTTATAACCTATTAACACACATAGAGGTCTTTTCAAAATTACTAGACTTCAATATGGAATAAAGGTAGCTCCAACTATTTTTCAAAAAATAATGGATACAATGTTAGCAGATCTGGATAGCTTATTTAAATGATATTCTAATAAAAAGCAAAAACCGAGAAGATCATGCGAAACATATAACTGAAGTGTTTAAAAAAATAAAAGAATTCGGTATTAAATTAAGCAAGGAAAAATGTG
This sequence comes from Sepioteuthis lessoniana, assembly GCA_963585895.1. Taxonomy (NCBI): domain Eukaryota; kingdom Metazoa; phylum Mollusca; class Cephalopoda; order Myopsida; family Loliginidae; genus Sepioteuthis; species Sepioteuthis lessoniana. Next base: position 33,029,663 of record OY757917.1, read on the forward strand.
AATTTTTTCTATCAAAAATCAAATATCAGGGTCAAGTAATCGACGAGAATGGCAGAACTCCTGATTCAAACCGAGCGGACGCGATAAAATACATGCCTGCACCGACTAATGTTGCAGCTTTACAATTATTTGGGGGGGCTGGCTAACTACTACAATAGCTATATACCAAATATGCATAAACTAAGAGCTCCGTTGAATCATCGACTCAAAAAAGACGTAAAATGGAATTGGGCGGACGAATGTAAAAAAGTGTTCGAGAAATTAAAAACTGCGCTAACGTCAAACTTAGCTTTGACACATTACAACCCTAATAAAAAAAGATATATGCTGCCAACGACGTAAGCAATTCTAGTTTAGGGGCAGTTATATCTCACAAAGAAGATGGCAATTTAAAACCGATCCAATATGTATCAAGGACGCTTCGGCCGACAGAAATGAACTATTCGCAGATAGAAAAGGAAGGTTTAGCTATCATATTTGCGATCAAGAAATTTCATAAATACTTACACGGTAGAGAATTTATATTGCAAACGGATCATCGTCCATTGTTGGCAATATTTGGTTCTAAAAAAGGAATACCAACACACACTGCGAACCGTTTACAATGATAGGCTACGATGCTGTTAAATAATTCATTTAAAATGGAATTCTTACAGTCAAAAGAGATTGCACATGCGGAGGGATTATCCAGATTAATACCAAAAAATACAGAACTGCTAGAGAAGATCGCCATCGCTTCATTAAAGTCAGAAATGGACGTAAAATACATTTTATTCAATAGTTAAAGAACTACCAGTTACGCTAGAGGAGATAAAATTCAAGACAAAATTTGATAAATCAAAACAAAAAAGAATTAATGAACCAGAAAGTTAAAACAAATAATATATTTTCAACGTGGAACGGCATATTGATGTATGGAGAACGGGTGGTCATACCCTCTGTTTTAACCAAGAAAAATTTCCATACCGGGCACCCGGGAATGAATAGAATGAAGGCTCTCATGCGAAGTTGTGTATACTGTCCGGGTGTGGATAAAGACATTGAAAACATAGTGAAATCGTGCAAAAGCTGCGCGTCGGTAGCAAAAGCACCTCCCATAAAATTTAATCCATGGCCTAAAACGGACAAACCGTGATGTCTCGTCAACATATTGCATATGCTGGTCCGATAAAAGGAACATACTTTTTTGCCATAGTAGACAGATTTACAAAATGGCCAAAAGTTTTCAAATGCAACGACAAAAACCACAATAGAGGTGTTAAAGGAACTGTTTGCAAGATTAAAATTGTCAGAAACCATTGTATTTGACAATGGCACACTATTTACTTCAAAATAATTTGAAAGTTTCTGTAAATTGCTCTCGATAAATCATCTAAAATCAGCACCTTACCACTCAAGATCAAATGGACAGGTGGAAAGATTTATCGATGTATTTAAAAGAGCAATTAAAAAGGCAAATTGGATCGAAACAGAAAATGAAGACTTACAAGAATTTCTATCCATTTATCGAATAACACCTAATCCAAGTTCTAACGGAAACATGTCCCCAGCAGAACTGATGTTTGCTAGGAAAATTCGATCAATATTCGATAAATTGATTCCCCCCAAAAAAAGGAAATAAGGAAAAAAATTAATTCCTCTAATAAGACTTATAGTCCAGGGGAAAAATTTATTTCCTAAATTATCATTTAGGTAAAGCAACCTGGTTAGAGGGAATTATTGAAAAAAGAATTGGTAATATGATGTACATAATAAAACATCCAAGATGGAAGGTTCGTAGACATATTAACCAAATAAAAAAAAAAGATATACCCTAAATACAAAGGAACGAGCGGAAGAATCCATGTCCGTCATTTATGACATGTTTGAGATACATAGGCCCTCACCAATACAACAACATCGTACGAGCAAACGAAAACGTACCCCGACGAGAACTATGGAAATAAATCCCAAAAGACAAAAATATGATGTCCTACGGACATATTAAAATTTTTTTTTTGGGTGGGAGGGGAGATGTTGTATAGTGGCTCGTACCACGTGACTTCCGGTATCGCGGAAGTATTAAGTACGGGGAAGTAGAAGCAGAAAGAAAAGCAGAGAGATAGCTCTGAAGGACGTCGGTCAGTAGTAAGACCAGCTTCGGACGTAACACCAATAGCGCGAGACTACTAGTTGGACTGTTCTACTTGAGTTAAAAAAGAATTAACTTTATTTCACTGTGTATCTTTTCCTTACCACGATACAAGTTGTTTCTTTAGAATTTTTCTACACACGGTCCAATCTAATACGAATAATTTTTAACGGATCTATTTGAACCATAGATGGGACCTTGACAGGTTTTATCATTCTGGGTCAGAGTGAAGGGCTATGAAGGGGTTCTGTACGCTTATCAGATCTCCAAGATTGTAGCCTCACCATCAGGTACAGTTTAGTATCATACATATGACTTCTCTTTTTTGTGAAAGAGGAGTCTTAACCCTCTGCTGGAGATAGTCAGCAATTTCTAAGCCTCGCCAACAGAGAGAGCATTTGAAATATACATTGGAATTTATATAACTGTGTGAGCGGCCACAAATTTGTTATATGCGCATAGTTAAAGATTTCACGCTCCCAACCATTTGTCAAAATACTATTTATGGTGACTTCATATATATATATACATATATATATATATATATATATATATGTGTGTGTGTGTGTATGTGTGTGTTTATCAACCCCGCCGTGCAGACATCATGCGATTCAAGGCTTTATTTTTTAAGCAGAGTTTAACAGGTTTTGAATTCAGAGTTCTTTTTCTCCTAGACACCGGTTGCTTCTAATATATCATCATCATCATGTCGCGCTGGTAGCACGGATATCCCTGACCCTCTCTCGCCACTCCTCCCAATCGTTCATCGCCCTAGGCAGGTCCTCAGGACAGCATCCCGTATCCTTACACAGCTGCTGAATGTATGTTCGTGCTGGTCGTCCTGCTTTTGCACGGCCATGTGTGGGGGTCCATAAGAGTACATCTCTTATGAGTTAGTTCCTGCTTCTCCAGCAGTGTCCTGCATGTCTGGTTCGTCTAACTTGAATAGTTTTCGTGATAGGAGGCAGGTGGCCGTACAGTTGGTGTCTTGTGGAATGTTGTCACCAGGACTTGTTCAAGATTGCACGCAGCATTCTTGTGTAATTGCCGTCTAACTTCTTCTCCAGCCGTTTTGTTAGCGTCCAAGTAGTGCACCCGTATAGCAGTATCGATGTGACCACTGCCTGGAAGAAACTGCGTTTCATTTTATCGGTTAGGTCTGATTTCCATATAATCGATAGCCTATTGATAGCTGTCCATGCTTTCGTTAACCTCGTGTCGATGTCCTTTTCGGTTGATTCGACGCTGCTTCCTAGGTGAGTGAATTTGTCTACTAGTTTATATATATATATATATATATATATATATATATATATAAAACATTGGTATGAAAACAGGTCAAAGAGGAGGAAAACTCTGAATTCAAACCTGTTAACCTCACCTTAAAAAATAATCCTTTGAGTCTCATCTTGAGAGGAGGGGTTGATATATATATATATATATATATATAGTGCACGCGTGTCTATATGTGTGTGTTTAAGTGCATGTCTATGAAATATTAATTTAATTAGAATGTGTATATATATATATATATATATATATATATATATTCTATCTTATCCCCCTCTGTCTCTATCTCTCTCTCTCACACACAAATATACAAATATCATGAAGCCAAAAACACATCAACCGTAACCGCAGCTTAAAATAATTCGGAAGAAGTAAATAATCTCGGCTAGAAGACCTGACTTAATAATAATCAACAACAAAAAAGAGAATTTGCAAAATTGTCGACTTTGCTGTACCGGCTGAAACTGAAAGAATGTGAAACGAAGGATAAATACCTCGACCTTGCAAGGGAATTGAAAAAACTATGGACATGAAGGTGACAATTATACCAGTTGTGATTGTTGCTTTTAGTACTGTAACTAAATGATTATTAAAGGGACTGGAGGAGTTGGAAGTTGCCGAACAAGTGGAGACCAAACTACAGCATTATTGAGAACGGCTAGAATACCGAGAAATTCCCGTGAAAGACCATCAACTGACGGAGATGTGAAAAACTCTAATGAGTAAATAATAATAATAATTATTATTATAATGTCATAAGAATATACTACAAAAGAGCAAGAATTGACAAGTCGCTGTCGAATAGTAAGCGAAGGATTTTTAGAGAAAAATGAAGCTATCAATAACATAAGTTAATCCAACTAAATAGCACAAGAGTACAAGAGCAGACACGACTGGGTGGGAAAGGTAATCCCCTGGGAATTGTGCAACTTTGACCATTCAGACGAATGCACTGACCAAAATCTCTCCTGGAACACGAGACACAAAATTCCTTGTGATTATTATTATTATAATTATTATTATTAGAAAAACGGGCTACCCTATCTCGACCAGAAAATCAGACTCAGTATTTGTTTAAAAAAAAAAGGAAAGACCAAAGTGATAATCAATTAAAAAAAAGTGATTGTTAATTAAAAGTAATTGTCAATTAAAAAAGTAACAGTCAATTAAAATAATTCATTGAAATTAAAAGTAATAGTCAATTAAAAAAAAGAAAAAAGAGAACCTGCCAAATAGTGGACTTCGCTGTCCCGGCGGACAACAAAGTGAAAATCTAAGAAAACCAAAAAGAAATTTAGATCTTGCCAGAGAACGAAAAAAGCTATGGAACATGAAAGTGACGGTGATACCAATTGTAATTGGCGCACTTGGAACCATTTCCAAAGACTTAGTATGAGGGCTGGAGGTGTTGGAAATCGGCGGACGAGCGGAGGCCATCCCAGTATTGTTGAGGTCGGCCAAAATACTGAGAAGAGTCCTGGAGCCCCGAGGAGACTTGGTGCCTCTCAGACTCGAGTGAAAGTCCATCAACTAATGCTGGTGTGAAAAACTCGCTAGGAGTAATATAATGATTTTTTGAATATTATCATAGTTTATTTCTGCAAGAAACCGAACTCGACCAGTTAGGTTTTTTTATTCTATTAAAAACTCGTGTAACGTCTTTGTTCTTTTTCTTTTCTTTTTAACAGTAAGAAATATATAAAGTAGTTTTATTTATATAAAAGTTTTACAGATAAATGTTTTATTGACGGGGCGAACCGTGAATAATAACAACCTACTAAAGATTGATTGATTGATTGATTTTAACGGCATGTCAACCTATCTAGGGTTATTTTATGCATAGAGGTTAGGGAATTGTTTACATTGTACGTTTATATTTACATTTTTTGTGTAGTTTCTTAGGGGTTTTTTTTTATAGCCTAGCAACTTAGTAGAAAAAGTTTTGGTCATGACCATTTAGATATTTCTTTAAGTAAAGTTGGTGACTGTTGTCGAGGGTGACCTGAAGGCTCTCTTTTCAATAGCTACTACACGGAGGTGTAAGGTAAAGCGCTACTCCATTCCCTTGGTTGATCTAATTCACTCTTGATCCATGCCTTATAATGCTGAGTGTTAAGCAAGTCGGCATCAAGTACCATTTTTTGAGTCTTTGGTATAACTCTACCTGTGATTGAATCCCCGTCTCCCAGGCTATTTACGAACACTCTGTCTGTTAGGCCAATGGCCTGTTTTTTTTTTAAATATTTTTTATAATCACGTGTGTATAATGTGAAATAGCTTTTAGAAAAATTGTGTTCACAATGTCTGCTTAAGACTTTGTCATGGAAACGACTTGGTTTAGAAGTAACATTTAACGTGGTAGGAATTATGCCAGATTGTCTAACGGACGAAGTAGCATCTAACATAGACATGTTGTCGTCACTGCATGCCGACTGGTGAGAACGAAAGTTTTCGTGCGTTCTTCTCTTTGTAAGGAAATCTTTTCCATGGTAATGCGAATCGTTACGACGTCTGTTGCAGTTTTGAAGAAAGGGGAGATAATCGATAACTCTCTATATATTGGACTCAGCATATACAATTTATGACGCATTTATCGAGAATTTTTTTAATCCTCCAAAAATCTTTTTTGTTCATACATAAAATTCATGTGCATTTTTAAACCTGCTGTTAAAACGATAAGTCTTAATAATGGAGGTTGAAGTACAGGAAAGGTTGATAAGTGTTTCCACGGTACAGCTCATTTAAGTTCAACCTAAAGCATTTATCATCATCATCATCATCATCATTATCAAGGTGCGTCAAAAGCATAGATTCCCTTGACTCTCTCTCACCATCCATCCCTATCGGTCATTGCTTGTAATTTTTTAGTGCTCGGCCATCACTAGTGTGTCTATTTGTAGGAATCCAGAGGAGAATGTTGTATAGGAAATTTAATGACAACCACATATGGGTCGTAAGAAAGAATTAGCAACGCGGTAAGACGTTTAAATACGTTTATATAAGAAGTGCGAAAGAGCAAATTCCTTTAGCCGGAAGCAATGAGCGATAGGGATGGGTGGCGAGCGAGGGTCAGGGATATCCGTGCTGATGGCACAAGATGATGATGATGATTCCTTTAGCGGTCAATAGTCTTTAAGAGAACAATGTTAAAATTGCAATACACTTATCTGTGTTCGGTGAATGTCTTGTCTTTCTGTATATTTTCTGGTTGTGTTTAAGGCTGTTTTAAGAGGGCTGTGGACGTTTGGTTTCGTAGGACACAAAATTGTCTTCTGGGTTATGTTTGTAGAGTTCGGTGGTCTGCTAACACCCTCAGTTACCAGGCTGTCTTAGCCACGTCTTGCCTCGTGGAGATCTCAGTCGCTTCTCTTTGTCTTACCGTACCCAAGTCACGTGCTTAAGTTCTTCCGTCTTGCTTTCTCCCTCTACCCTCGGCCTCTCTACATCCGGGCACACAGCCGAGCATAACTCGTACTTTTCTTATAGTTGCTTAAAATTCGTCCTTATTACTCTAGCAGTCGAGACTATGTGCTTAGGACTTCGATCGACAAAATCAGAGAAAATGGCTTCCAGCTGACTAAGAGAAGAAGCAAAAGGTACCCCGCAAAAACAATCACGGACGCCGACTACGCAGATGACTTGGCGTTACTAGCGAATACGCCTAATCAAGCAGAGACACTACTGCATAGTCTGGAACGAGCAGCAGCTGGCATTGGCCTCCATGTCAATGCAAACAAAACCGAATATATGTGCTACAACCAAACGGGCACCATTGCCACACTAGACGGAGCCTCTCTGAAACTAGTCAACAAATTCACCTACCTAGGAAGCAGCGTCTCATCAACCGAGAAAGACATCGACACACGACTGACGAAGGCATGGACAGCTATCGATAGGCTCTCGATCATATGGAAGTCGGACCTAACGGATAAAATGAAACGAAGTTTCTTCCAGGCAGCGGTTGTGTCGATACTGCTATATGGATGCACCACATGGACGCTTACGAAGCGGCTGGAAAGGAGGCTGGACGGAAATTATACAAGAATGTTGAGAGCAGTATTAAACAAGTCCTGGCGACAACACCCCACGAGACTCCAACTATACGGACACTTGCCCCCCATCACAAAAACTATACAAGTTCGACGAACCAGACACGCAGGACACTGCTGGAGAAGCAAGGACGAGCTCATAAGCGATGTACTCCTGTGGACCCCCGCACATGGATGTGCAGGAGTGGGACGACCAGCACGAACCTACATACAGCAGCTGTGTGAGGACACGGGATGTAACCCTGAAGACCTACCGGAGGCGATGGATGATAGGGAGAAATGGCGGGAGACGGTCAGGGATATCCGCGCAGGCGGCGCGACATGATGATGATGATGACTCTAGCAGTTCCTTTTCAATAGCTACTACACCGAGGTGTAGGAGAGAGCGCTACGCTTTTCCCTGGATTGCTCCACTTTACGCTTGATCCTTACCTTATAATGCTGAGTGCTAAGCAAGGAGGCATCAAATACCATTTTTGAGTCTTTGGCATGACTCGACCAGGGATTGAACTTAGGTCTCCCGGACCATTGGCGGACACTCTACTCATTAGGTCAATGGCCCAGAATCGGGTCAACCTCGACTAAGGTCACCTACTTTACTCTAGCAGTGCCAAGCTTGTTTTGCTCGTCTTACTTTCATGTTTTGTAAGAAGGGAGGTAAGAGGCCGTACAACTACTGTTTTGGGAGGTGTTGTTTCCTGGATTAGTTCAAAACAGTATGCATAATCTTTGTGTAGTATCTATCAAGCTTTTTCTCCAAGCGTTTCATTAAATTTCAAGTGGTGAAACCATATAGTAGTACTGATACGGCTACAGGTTGGAATAATTCTCATTTTACTTTATCAGAAAGATCCTTCAGTTATCATATTTACCAACCCCTCCGCTCGAGCAGGATATGACACAAGGTCAATTTTCAAGCGGAGTTTAACAGGTTTGAATTCAGAGTTTTCCTTTTCCTTGACTAGTTGCCTCACCAAAGCTGAAGAACCTAGTCTGCCCTACTATTTACCAATAGCTGGAGGGAGAATAATTGGATTCATACCTTTCCCAAGGGTATTAGTGCTATGTGAAATGCAATCAGTCATGTCCAGGATTTGAACTCGTGTCACCGTGTCCGTATTCTGCGACGATAACCATTACACCACGGACACCTCAGTTATTGTTCATTTCTAAGAACTGTTTAATTTGTCTGTTCTAGAAAGTACGATAAAATTTCAGTTGATTCTTTCGTATGATACCTTTGATTTTATGTTAAAGAAATTAATTCTGGCTTTTCTTCAAGCATTTTGTTTAAGTCTAAGTGGGGCACCCATACATCAGTATGGGCCCGGTTATAGTTTTCGGTTTTATTTTATCAAAGAGATCAGATTTACATATGGTAAATAGCAGTCCATGCCGTACTTATGTGAATGGTAACATCACTTTCAGTCGATGAAATATTGCTACCGAGGTATACGAATTGGTCGTACACGGTGAACTAATGGAAATTATTGGCAGACATTGCCAGTAAATTGGGAGTGATTGTATGACAAATGGTAAAGCAACAATCAACAAAAAACATTATCAGGTCGTGAACAGCTTATGCAATAAGATATTTTTACTCGATCCTGGATGGTTACCTGACTCTAAATGACTTCTGATGCATAAAGTGAGCTAAGTATTTATTTATTTATTTCTGTTGAAACGGTTATAGATATTTACTAATGAACCATCTTTTCAATAGGGCTTAGAATACACTGACCGTATCTTCTGCAGAGGGGTAAGACTCCTTCATGAAAAAGGATTTCCTTGATATGACACTAAACTGTATCAGATGGCCAGGTTTCAGTTCTGGAGATCAGGGGATTGTGGGACACGTTTTTATGGTCATTACTTCCCAGTCCACTTTGACCCAGAGAGGTTATACCTTTTAGGGTCCTATCTATTGGTCAAATAGATCTCTTTCAAAATTATTCGTATTCGATAGGACTATGTGCCAAATAAAAAAGAAAAAAGAAAAAGGAGAACTCTTAAGAAACAGTTACACAACTAATGTACATATGAATGTAGAAAGCATAAAATAACCCTTGAAAGGTTGACATGCCGTTAAAATCAATCAGTCTGTCATATTAAAATAAAGTGAGACACTAGCGTTTGTATACCGATCACCAGTAAACAGAAATGGCAAGCCTCCAGATAGTATAAATAAATGTACTGTGCTATTAGGGAGGCGGACAAACAGTCAGAGGACATTAGTCGGTTGAACTTCTTTGAGAAACGAACTTCAGCAAGAGAAAGACTTCAGTAATAGTTTGGCCGGTAAACTTTTATTTTCAAAGCGATTGTGTTATTGTTCTAAACAAGACTGTAATGTTACGGAGATCAACAATCTTTTGTTTGATTTTCTGTTTAATGTATTAATTTTGATGCGATTGAAATACTACTTATGCTTTTGTTACGTTGTCTGTCAATTATTTCTTCTTTTTATGTTACAAAACAGTCTAATCTAACCATCTGATAGAAATAAAGAGTGGAATTTTGAACACTTTTCTATCATGTCTATATATTGCTAAAATTCTCTGTGTTTAAAGTATCGCCTGTAAATAAAGTAAGGAAAGTTGGTGACCTTAGTCGAAGGAGATCTGAAGACTCCCTTTTTAATAGCTACTACACCGAGTTGTAGGGGAGAGCGCTATTCCATTCCCAGATTTGCTCCACTTTACCCTTGATCCTCACTTTATAGTGCCCAGTATTTAGCCAAGCGGCATTAAGTACCATTATTGGAAATAATGGTAAAGTAAAATGGGAATTATTACACCTGGTAGCCGAATCAGAACTAGTATATGGTTGCACCACTTGAACTTTTACGAAATGCCCCGAGAAAAAGATAAATAGGAACTGCACAAAGATGATGCGCGCTGTTTTGAATCAATCCATGAAGCAGTACCCTACAAAACAGCAGCTGTACGGCCACTTACTTTCCATCTTTCAAATTTTCCAAATAAGACAAACAAGATGAGCTTGGCATTGTAGGTGAAGTAAGGACTAACTTGTAAGCGAAGTTGTCTGATGGGGTCTAACACATGGACCCTGCAGTGTTAGCCGACCAATAAAAACTTACCTTCATCAGCTATATCCACACATTGAATGTCATCAAGAGCAGAGGTCCCTACCGGATTGTGACCGCAAAGAAAGGATAAAGTTGTTGCTCCCACAACACAGTCACGGTTTTTCCCCCTATCATATTTACCCAACCCCTCCGCTCGGGCAGGATATGACACAAGGTCAATTTTTAAGCGGAGTGTAACAGGTTTGAATTCACAGTTTTCCTTCTCCTAGACTAGTTGCCTCACCAAGGCTGAAGAATTCAGTCTGCCCTACTATTTACCCATAGCTGGAGGAAGAATAATTGGATTCATACCTTTCCCAAGCGTATTAGTGCTATGTGAAATGCAATCAGTCTCGTCCAGGATTTGAACTCGACGATAACCATTACACCACGGGCACCTCCACGGGTTTTTCCCCATATATCTAGCAAACCTTCGCTAAAATGACCCCTAAAATGTCACCGGAATGTTTTTTGAAAAAGGAGAAAGCGCCAATGATGAAACACCAGAAGAGTCACAAAATGCCAAAAAAAAGAAATCTGCGTTTAAAAGAAAATACCAAAAGTCCTACTTAAATAATGGGGTCATTGCAAAAGATGATTAAGACTCTTCACGGCGTCTTTGTATAATATGGAATGACCTGCTGGTTAATGAAGCCATTAAACCCTCAAAACTACTTCGCCACATAGAGACCAAGCCCTCTGCATTAAAAGACCAAGTCCTCTGCATTAAAAGACCAAGCTCTCTGCATTAAAAATAAGTCATTGGAATTTTTAAAAGAAAACAAACGTGAACATGAAGGACAGAAGCAATTATTAAAGGCCAACCCTTCAACAAATGTAACTACATTGAAAGTATCATTCTTAGTGGCTGACCGCGTTGCTAAAGATAAGACACCCTTCACTATTAGCGAAAAGTCGATTTTGCCTGCTGCTAAGGATATTTGCAGGTAACTTTTTGAAGAGGCTGCTATTAAAATATTGTCAAACTTCTCTTTTGGCTAACGCCATATTATTGTCTACTTCTAGTTATTCCCTTTTTAATAGAACTCTCTTCTGGCCTTGGTCTCCATCAGATAATTGTGCTCCTTTCGGACAGACTAAAAATGGCGACCTGGGCATCTCAGGCGGTGTAATGGTTAGCTTGCTATACTAGCAAACCTTAACGAGTGAGTTCGAGTCTCATTGAATGCTCTATTCACTCGGCCTTGTGCCACATCTAAGCAAAAAAAAGCTTATTAAATTACTAAAAATGGTGCTCTGACGGCTATCACGCGGACTTAGTACTTGTAAGGTGTAAAGTTCTTTATATTAAATGTGGTAATTCTTTCGCTTTTAATAATGAAACAGCATAACCAGAGGAATTGATGAAATAACAGAGGACGTCGAGACATAGTTGTTTGATGGGATTAATAAGTCAACGTGGTACACAAATCAAAATCAGGTACACAAATCTGTCGACGTTGATAACAAGACAATATTGCTCGATTTTGTGCGATTAATTTTTCAAGAAGATGTGTACGAGGATTTATGTGCATTGTTTTTGCCAACAACTGCAGAACTATTTAAATCCTTGAACGGATACATTTCAGGAAGACTTAATAGGTCGTTTTGTGTCAATGTATGCCTGGACGGAACAGGTGCGATGACTGAACTGCTTTATGGTCTCACAACTCGCATCTAGGGGGTTGCTTCCCAATGTGAGTCTACGCACTGTGACATTCATAGAGAATTGCTGGCAAGTCAAAAATATCGCTTGAGCTTAATAGCATTTTGCAAGATGTGATGAAAGTTATGACCTTAACTCGCTCTGTGAGAAGATGGATGCAGAGCATTGACGTTTTCTTTTGTACAAAGAAGTAAGATGGCTTTCTAAAGACAGATCGCTTGCCTAGAGTTTTTAAGTTATAAGAGCTACTCCAAAGATTCCTCCCAGAAAAGCAGTCACCCAGATCGCTATATACCATCACAAGGAAGAATTATGGACCATGATGAAGATGAAGAAATAAGCATGACACTTCTTTATAAAAAATATACGCCTCTTTTATTACTCTTGAAGGGGTCGAATGGATGTGTGAGAGACAGAGAAAAGGAGACGAAGGCTAACTTGAAGGACTTGAACATTGCTATCTTCTGCTTAACCGTGTTGTGCCATATTTATAGCTTTACTCAGCAATTCTTCTTAACTACGCTGTGTCACATTCAGATTCAAGGCCATGCGTCTTCTCTCCCTCGATGAAATGCTCTTAGCGAGACTTCACCAGGGGGTGGGGCTACTTGGCTCACTGCGTCCACTCTGAGATTCAAAACAGAAGACTGATGACTCGACTGAAGACTGATGGTTACTGCTGTTGACTACCGCACCCCATCTCCAGGCAGCGTCTGGCGGTCGATCTTTGTAAATAACTGTTACTCTGTGGGTACCTGTTTATATGATTTCACAATGCTTACACATTCCCGGTCGGTGATTCACGTGATCTGCCTACACCCACGTATGTTGCTTCGGCTTATTTACATAGGTTCGTCATGTGCAGAGAAATCTCTAATTGGCGACTCGGTCAAGGGTCAATATGCCACACGCCTCCTTATTTTATTTTTCAAAATGCCCACCTATGGACATTTTCCTCACGTCCCTCTTCATGTCTCTCCACGCTCACATTTTACAAAGAATCTTCAAGGACGACATCAGCAAAAAATACATTATTATACATCTTTGAAGATGACCTTTTCATCATGCGACAATTACCCCGTTTTAGTTATTATCTAGATTATTCTTTAGTCTTTCTTAATGCGGTTGGCTATCCCACATACATAGATCAAAATTACAACACAATTACATATCTCATTAAAAAAACCCATTGGGCCTTCCTCTGCAATTCCTTAGAGAAACTAAAAACATCACAGGACCAACGTCTTGGTCCCTAAAATCATGGTCACAAACCCCGTGACTATGGTCATTACAACAATACATTTTGCCTGGATTCCTAATGACAATACACCAGCCATCCACTCTACAGGTTCCTTCCTGGACCAACTGGGGGATTTTGCAAAAATTCAAACAATATCACTATGGCCCCAAACCAATATCTCAAAATGGCACTATAAATCGACATGCAAGTAGCAAACGACCAAAATATACTGCGCATAAAATCTATCAGCAATTGATTTTCTGCATAATCAATTATTGGTTCCAACGATTCCACCTTCCCCAATCTATCAGTTCAAAGTTTCGTTTTTCTCCGCGTTTCTTGTACAAGTCGACACCTCGATACAAAACCATACGGTCATAGGCGGTAGCCGTGCCCCAATTTTCAAATTTTCAATTTTCATCTTCGCTTAACCTATGCATGTTTTTGCTTGAGTTCAACATCACACATGTGACTTCTTAATTTCAAAACATATTATGTTTTGAAACAGAAAACTTCCTCTATTCGCCGTGCATCATTCAAATTCTGACCGAAAAAAACAAAAAACAAAAAAAAAAAAAAAAAAACGAAAACTTTTCCCCATCTTCCAAAAAATCAAAATTACAATCAAAATCTTCACATCAGAAATTTTCATGAAATGAAACGAGGGAAATGTTCAAAAATGTCGTCTAAAATTTAAACAATTATTCCCTTCCCAGCCCTTCAAAGGTTAGGAAAAGAATTTTCTTCAAAAATACATAACAAGTCAAAACAAAATGCCCAACTAGAAAAAAAATCACAACTGAAAAAAATGTCAAAAAAAAAAGTTTACAAAAATGTTCATGTTTATGACAGTTCCATTTAAAAAAATGTCTCTTCTTCTTTTTCTTCCTTATGCAGGGTGCGGGATCTGTGAATATAAACTATATCTTTCTCTTTTTTTCTTTCCTTTTTTTCTTTACTTTTTCTATTTCTTTTTTTCAATGCTGAGTTACCTCTTTGTTTCCACATATATATATTTTTTCCATTGGACCGTTTCTTTTTCATTTCTTTTTCTTTCTTTGTACGTTTCTTTGCCTTTTTTTTCGTAAAAATACCTCCCTCTCTTTATTTCTTGCGTACGGGTATGAAATTGCTTGTAAGAGTGAGAGAGACAGACGGAAGACCTAAAGGACTTTGACACATGGACATTGCTATATTGACCCTTATCGTCTTCTTAGCCGTGTCGTGTCACACTCAGAGCTTCACTTAGTACTTCTTCTGCTCTTTGATGAAGCGTACTTAATCGGAGACCTCTGTTGGCTGTTGCCTCACCGATGCCAGCCAGCTACACTCCGTGAATGATCGTATCTGGACCAAAGACTGACTGTATCTGACATGGGTATGACATATATGATTTCTCAACGCCTTCGCATTTCCAGTCGGTGATTCACGTGATCTGCCTATACCCACGTATGCTGCTTCGGCTTATTTACACAGGTGCATCCTGTACAGAGAAATCTGATTGATGGCTCGGTCAAGGGTCAATATGCCACAAATTCATTTTATCGGTAATGTCCTTATCAGTACTGATATGATACCGGCTATTTGATGCAGGGAAGGATATTCAGTCATCATCTACTCAACAAAGTCCATTATTAGTTTTTGTGTATCCAGTGATGCACTAACACTGAATAAACGGAAAGCAAGGACGTAATGAACTTATGTGGACACACACACACACACACACACACACACACACACACACACACACGGAGACATATATATATAATATCTAAAGGACATATATATCAAGAAGCTATTTACGTAAGGTTGTAGAGTGACTGAATTACGATAAAAAGTAATTATACGTGTAATGAACGACTTTTTTAGACGAATTTTTCACCTCAAAAACAAGGGGTCATTCAATACACGAGAAACGTTACTGAAATGAAGCTCACCTTGTCTCTGAGCCAAACCTTGCAGTAACTTCGATCAAAAGAGTCCCCGCATTGCTATTAGTTCATTAGTTCATTAGTCAAAATAATGCCTCTCAAGCGTACTTGATTCATTAAATACGTAACTATATCATCAATACTAATTGTATATTAGTAGTGGGGGTTTAGTACGTTTGGAATATCGAGGTAGACACGGTAGACTACTTGAATATCTATTCTACATTGTTTATTTACGGTATTGTATTGATTTTAATTTAATTATTGTAATTATTATTATATAAATAAGTGTTTGAACTGTCCATGGATATTGAAGAAATACCTTTGTAAGTTTGCATAGTCACTCTTGGGAAAGGTATGAATACCCTTGGGAAAGGTATGAATCCAATTATTCTCCCTCCAGCTATGGGTAAATAGTAGGACAGACTAGGTTCTTCAGCCTTTGTTAGGCAACTAGTCTAGGAGAAGGAAAACTCTGAATTCAAACCTGTTAAAACTCCGCTTAAAAATTGACCTTGTGTCATATCCTGCCCGAGCTGAGGGGTTGGTAAATAGCATAAGTTTGCATAGTCACAAGTTAGGAGTCGTTCATTATACGTATTACATTATAAAAACTCCTTCCTGTGGCTAAAAATTGGGTTCATTTATTACACTGAGTTATTCATTATTCGACAATGTACGGTGGTTAAAATTAACACGAAAGAAATACTTGTGAAAATTAATAATAGATAAGAAAAAGTCAAGTTAATACGACTATGTATTCACTAACAACCGTTGAATAATAGTCGAAGTAGTCGTGGGTTGGTTTGGTTTTATGGCATATCAACCATTGTCGATTATTTAATGTTCTATTGCAAACAATTCAGTTTAGGATAAGTACATAGCCTTTAATTTACACACAGTTAAGTGTAAAACAGTTCTATTTCTAACAACTCAGTTTGACATGAGTATGCTGTTTAATTGTCAAAAACAGTTCTATTTCAAGTAATTCAGTTTTCCACAAGTACACAATTTAGTTGTCTTTGACCCATAAATAAGAACCTATCAGGTGCTACCACTCCGAGCCAGAATGGACATGGGATTGGTGGCAATGAAAGGGTACTCTGCATTCCCCGAAGTTCCAGCATTACTGGAGTCTCATCATCAGGTTGCTTAGTGTCATATGCAGGACACTGGTTGAGAGAGTCTTACTCTTCTGCAGAGATGATATATATATATATATATATATATATATATTTACTATAGTTCGCTGGCTTTACAACATTTCAACTCTTGTTGAGTCATTTAATACAAAAGTCATTTTTTTGTTGTTGTTGATAGTAATTATACAGTGTGACGATTAAAAAGAAGTAAAAAAATAAATAAATAAAAGCAAAAATTAACGGCTTTCCAGGAGGCTTCTGACAGGAAACGGAGTTGGTACATGCCTAAAAAGAAGGTCTTCCTGACACCAAAAAGAAATTCTCTCTCATTAAGCTTTTATCACTTTTACTGGACGGACCTTTTTCTCATGGCTGCTCGTAGGTAGAGCATGTGCTCACTAAATCCCGGGGCGTAGCGGCAGGTTGCATCTCTCGCTAGCGGCAGTTCTTGCTAAACATACCCACCAAACACTCGACGAACCTCAAACTTGTAATTGCTGAAAATGATTCTACGATATACCTCAACATCTTGTCTTGGAAACGCGACTATTTCTACTTTTTCAGGAAAACATTCACCCCACCACAGTATAGTTATAAACCCTAAAATAAAGTTTGAGTCTGAAGGTATCCTTGTCCTTTTCCTTCCGTCCTTAATTCTCTTTCAACTTCCACGGGCAAATAAGAAGATAACAAGTGAATGGGGCAAGAAGAAGAAAAAGAAATCAGATACGAACCTCAGAATCGCCTAACAAACCAATAATTCACCACCTACAATGATAAAACTCTTCTTATATCACATAATAGTTTCAAATAACCAATGATAATAATGTTGTATAGCCACATAATACATATGCATGCACATCTGTATGCAGAATCATAACGACGACACAATAAAGACGAGCGACACAGTTCTTTAGAAAAATACACCTCTCAGTTTATTTGAAAGGGTTCGAAAGGGTTACTAAAGGTTTTACTGTGAGAGGAAGTTGGAGACCGAACAGAGCTGCAACATATTGACCCCCATTCTTATGGCCATAACAGCGTTTATTTCCCGTTCTCCTGGGTTGCTCTACCGGGGGCCAGGGGACCCAGCCTCTCTGGATGCTAGTTTTCTCTACCGCATCTTATCTCCAACTCATCTGATCTCCAACTGGTGACTTCCTGTCTTCACTCGGGTTATATAATAGTTCGACGTCCACCTTCTTCACTCATTCAACCCGCCCACGGTCAAGGTTATAATATCCTGATATTCCTCGACTGGATGCACCTGTTATTTACACTGGTGCATTTCCTATTTTGACAGCCCGGCCGGGTCGGAGGTCAATATACAACAATAATCATTTGTGAAGTGTTATAGCCGTTATGTGAGCCGATTCTTAATACAAATGATCTGCGCACGTATGTTTTCAAGTATTTCTATCAAATACTAATAATTTTCAAATAGATCTATTTGACCCATAAATGGTATCATACCAGGTACTACCACCCCAGAAGTAATGTCAAGGAAGAAGTTGGAGTCACTCCTTCCTTGTCATTACTTCCGGGGCGGTAGTACCTGTTGGATCGCAAAAACAGGCTAATCGACGTTACGATGGTTGATTCGGCAATTAGCCAGGGTTTGGTCGACGTTAGCTTCGAACGAGCAGATGAACTTTCATTTGTCTGAGCGGAATTGTTCGCTTGTGGACTTGTGTGGAGAGGTCAGCAGTTCTTAGGCCAGGTAACAAGGTCGAAATTGCTTGATCTTGCTGCTCTGCTAGTGAAGTCGATGCTTGTCCTAGCGGTGTTGTTCGTTCGTTGATTAATCTGCTACATCGAGTGTTCATTCTATCTAGTTAGCTGAGTGAATAAGCTGCTAGAAGAGTATCGTCATCGTGGTGTTGACCTGGATGTAGTTGACTACTCTGAAAAGGCAGAAGTGGAAAGTTAAGACATGTTCCCTTAAAAGGACAGTAGTATGAAGAAAAGACTTGTTTCTTTAAAAGGACAGTTAAAACAAATAGCCAGACTGCTGCGTACAGTGCTCGTGGCTGGGAAAAGGATATGATAGTGTCTGGTCGTCTGGAACTGCGAGATGAAGGCAGAAACTGCTGGAAGCACCACGCATTGAACCGGGCAGACCACCTGTCAGTCTGATTTTTTTGCTACAATTTATTCTAAGACGAAGGGTTTTCTTTTTGCTAAACTTCCGGTTTAGGAGTAGGAGTAGCTTCAGGTTACGCCAATACATATAAAACTTTAAGCTGTCAAATACGGTACATTAGAAATAATCACTTTTATATTTCTATCTGCATTGACATGACATCAGCTTAACTGATATTTATGAACTAGTACGTTAAATCCCAAATCGTGCGAGGGTTCAAACATAGGTGAGAGTTCAAAGTGCATACAGAGAAAGAGAAAGCGAACTAAATGTAATTGCTTGTAGATGAAATGAGTAGA
This sequence comes from Sepioteuthis lessoniana, assembly GCA_963585895.1. NCBI lineage: Eukaryota > Metazoa > Mollusca > Cephalopoda > Myopsida > Loliginidae > Sepioteuthis > Sepioteuthis lessoniana. The sequence continues at coordinate 33,048,642 of OY757917.1, forward strand.
ATGCCTTTCATCGTCTGTTAGAGCTGGTGGTCTTTTTAGACATGAAACCCTGCTTTTATCTTGGTTATTGGAATCTGTTTTTCTGAAAGCCGATTGCCGGTGTGATTGGTCATATTTTTAAAAAATCTTTGTTTTATTTTTTCAATTCTTGGTTTGGTTTGGTGGTGTTATATGGCATATTAATGCTATATATATATATATATGTTTGTGTGTGTGTGTAATATTTAAGCCAATAGTTTGTAGGTAAAATTATTTTATAAAGCGTTGGAGCTTATTTATTTGCACATAGTTTAGTGGTATTTAATTTTAATCAATTATTTGCATACGGGCTAATGGTTTCAAGTATTGCAATCTAATACTAATAATACTTGAAATAGACAAAGCCGAGTATACGATTGGCTGGTTTCAACAGCCAATCGAGTACTCGGCCTGGTCTGAGGGATTTTACTTTGAGCCGCCCAAGAATAAAAGCCATGTTTGTCAGAGCGTCCTAATAGAGTAGGTGACTCAGAGTTTGATCATCTCTGAGGGGGTCATTCTGGTGAGGGGAGTATGATGTTGCAAGACCCGAAACTCCCCAATGACCTAGTAGATTAACATCACTGACGACACCTACTGGCACCGAATTAAGTGCATGCATTTAAGGCTATTTTATATTAATCATTTATTTCCTAACAATTAAATGGTTTAAAGTATTGTTACCATGCCCTAATTATTCTGTTTAATTCCAATAATTAGTTGGTACACAGGTAAATGGTTTCAAGTATTGTTATCTTGTGCTAATTATTCGATTCAATATTTATCTTTTGCTTACACATACTTAAATGGTTTCAAGTATTGCTATTTCAGCCTAATTGACCCTCAACCGCTACCTTTTAGCACCTATAAGACAAAAAGGGGTGGGTGTTTGTTTGCCACAAGAGCAATTTAAAGAATACGGTCGGACAGCCATAATGGTGCTTGGACTTGAAAAGACCTGCCAACTGATCGAAACAGGTCTTCGACCGCCCATCTATCCCAGTAAGGGCCAAAGCGGAATGTTGTAAGCCACGTAAGCATTTCGGCTGATAGGTTACGGAGTGCTTGGCCACCAGGATCCCATCCTCAGGCATTACGAGCCGTCACCCTCGGCTAACAGGTGGCCTCATTGTCAGGGGGATCTTACACTTTTACAGAGGTACAGTTAGCGTATTTTACAAAACAAGTGACAGGAAATTTACATCTATATACTATTTACCCCTAGTTGGTGAAAAGAACTGATGAATTCATGAATTTGCTCACAGTATCGCCGATGGTCCGGGAGACGTGGGTTCAATCCCAGGTCGAGTCATACCAAGGACTTAAAAAATGGTACTTGATGCTGCCAACTTAGCACTCAGCATTATAAGGTAAGGATCAAGGGTAAAGTGGAGCAATCCAGGGAAAGGAGTTGCACCCTTCCCAACACCTAGGTGTAGTAGCTATCGAAAAGGGAGCCTTCGGGTCACCCTCGCCAACTTTACGACTAACTGTTACAGAAACTGCTCTTGTAGAACATAAACTCCGAATTTAAACAAGGTATATATATTTACCCCGCCCCTCAGCCGCGAGCAGGACGTGTCACAAGGTCAATTTTTAAGGCGAGTGCAGCGGTTTGATTTCAGAATTTTTCTTCTCCTTACCAAAACTACTATTAACTCATAGCTATGGAGGAAGGGAAAGATAGATTCAGGCCTTTCCCAAGGGCATTAGAGCAAAATGAAACGCAAACAGCATGGCCCAGAATTTGAATTCGGCTCTCAACGGGTCCATTTCCTTCAACGATAACTATTACACTACAAGTGCCTCTTTCGTTCTCAGATAATATGTCTAGAAATAGAATATGTCAAGAAATTAATGGGAGACTAATATTTGTGTTTTTTTTTAATTTTTGGCAACTGCCTGGTTCCAAAATAAAAAAAAAAAGAAGAAAAAAACTGTTAGATTGTGACTGTATTTTTAATCCCTTTCTCATGTGACCTAACGGGACTGGATTTTTTTTTCAGTTTGCTAACTCTGATTGTAAATGACTAATATCTGCTATAAAAGATCGCTTCGAATTGTGTAATGATAAGTAACCTATGCTAGCAAACCACAGTCGATTTTACATCATAATATATTCACGTGTATGGATTATGTTTTTTCTGCTACCTTCATACTGTCGGATTTTATTCATATTTACTTTCATACTGTCTTTTCGGAAAAATAAATACCAGATACATTCTTACATAACATTTAACATGGATCATTCCAAACGATCTATACATATAAAAACTTACTTGTTGTGTATTTCTCAATAAACGGGAGGTTTTTTCTCGTTTCTTTGGGAAATCCAACATTTTCATATATTTTTCCTCGTGCCAGACACGTTCTTATGACTTTTGAATCATGAACGCTATGTGCACGTTTATATATCTTTTCGCTCTATATTTCTCATTTGCTCTTGTCATCTCAGCAAGCATCTATCGCTATGTGAACTATTTTGATATCCAAGTCCTGATGATGGTTACTGAAACCGAAACGTTAACGTCGACTTTGCATCATAATATATTCACCTATTTGGATTATGTTTTTTCTGCTACCTTTAAACCATAGTGAGTTAGATTCTTATTTGGCACCCATTACTTCTGGCTTTGTGTCAAACTTAGGCCGAACTTAGACAATGTAGATTTAATAATGATGATTTAGTCTCAGGTTTGGTTTGGTTTGGTTTCTTTGTTTAATGGTACATCAACTTCGTGGGATATTTAATGCTAAAGCCATCCTTGTATGATAATGGTAGTATCATTTCCTCCATAGCTGGGGGATTAAGGGGCTTCATACCTTTCCCTAGAGTATTTGTCCGAAAGTGAACGCAAAGTCGTGACTGGAGTTCGAACTCGTTTACTAGATTTACTACAGGGGTGAGTAAAAAGTATTGCGATATTTTGGTACATCCAAGTTTGTGGTGCATATATCACGTGACTGAAGCAGTTCAGACCGCGGGACTTACCCCTTGTGGTTGGTAGTTTCATGGTTGTTGGTACGCTGACATGTTGTTCTTTCCTCTGTGTGATTTAAAAGCCACACATATGAATGTGAAACGTAGCCTAAGGCGAGAACTTACGCTTTACGAGGAAACACTAAAAAAATATGTGTTGTACAAAAGGTAAAAGTGCAGTTGATCACAGTACGGTAACCAGATGATGCAAGAAATTTCGAGGGGTGTCCTCGTGGTGTAATGGTTAAAGCGAGTTCGTACACCAGTCGCGCTATTACATTCACTTTCGAGCAAATATCCTTGGGAAAGATATGACCCCCCCTTATCCTTCCAGCAATTGGTTGAATAGTACCACTACTGTTCTTCTAGAAGAAAGGCTTTGGCATTAAATAACCTACAAAGGTTGATATGCCATTTAACAAAAAAAAAAAAAAAGAAGAAATTTCGATACGGTTACTAGAAAATTGGTCAGGCAAGCCAGAAACCGTTGATTCCGAGTCGGCGCTATCGCTATAAGTGTTATAGAGGTAAATCAGGTGAGTAACACATGGAGAGTATCAGGCGAGTTCTGCATATTACAGTCTAGTGTGGTTAGTCACCTTCACAGCTTCGGCCGAATTGTGCCTCACATTACTAAAATATTGCAAAACCTTTGACTCACTTAAGTTCTAAATTGTCATCATTATTAAATGTACGCTATCAAAGTTCGGCTAAGTCTGGCACAAGGCTAAACGTTGTTTTCGTTATTGTTGCTGAAAAGTTGTGAATACTAGAGCGGATTATATGAAGACGTTGCATCTTGATATGGCATTCTGACAAAGTGACAGAAAACCAACCAAGTCTGGCGGTATTGTGAAGGAGTGTCTCGAATAGTGTAATGGTTAGTAAACTATGCTAGCAGACTGCTGTTAGTGAGTTCGAATCTCACTGGGAGCCCCATACTTCTGGCCTTGTGCTAAACTTAGCCGAATTTAGATTATGTAGATTTAATAGAGTTGACGATTTAATGAGTAAAATGCTTTCCCATTCACTCTCTTTCAGTGGTGGCGACCTTTTTAACTGACAGACACCAGAGTTTAAACAATGAGGAAAAATCAATTTTTTTTCTTCACCTGCTCTTTAAATCAACTAGCAATTGAAGTAAGTATTACAGGTCAGACAAGGTGTTTGTAAGATTTGTTGATTATAAAAACAAACTGTCAGTGAGTGAATTACGTTTCTGTAAATTCATGCAGCGTTTATAATCCACGCAGTGATTTAGTCTCACCCCTTGGATATCAGTTGTATTCCTGTAAGGAAAATAGATAAAGCTATGGCAATTCAATCAAACCGATATGTACTATTGGGTTTCGTTACCGGCCTCACCTACATAAAGATCGTTCTTGTAAGATAGATTTTACACGCTTTTTTTAAAATTCAAACGACACGTTCACCTAGATTTAAAATAAAGAATTACAAAGAAAAAAAGAAAAAAAGATTGAACGAAGTTTTTTTTCTACCTCCGGCATTTTAAAAATACTTGTACAATCAATAAAGATATAAATAGATATCGCAAAAGACAGTTCCTCAGACTTTACTTCCAACCTATTTATTCGTATTTTTTTTATTGATTTTAAAACCATATTTAATTATTTTGATGATGATGATAATAATAACAGCTGGAAAAGAAGACAGATAGTTCACATAATAAAACAGTTTTAAAAAAGGCAGATGCCGTTGTGGCTAATGTGTTAGACTGTGACATCGTAGTAAGTAAGTTCGAATCCCAGTTGCGCTATGACGTTCACTTTCCAACTAATACCCTTGGAAAACAAATGATCTTCTTTATCCACCCCGTTATAAGTTAAATAGTATCACTACTGTTCTTTTGCAAGGATGGTTTTGGCATTAAATAACAAACGAAAATTGATATGCCATGAAACAAAGGAACCAAACCAAACCAAACCAAACCAAAAAATGACAAAAGTTATGAAGGCTTAAATGGCACTATTTCTTGGAATTTCTGGTTGTCAGTATCTGGCAATAATATTTAATGCACATTATATACGTACAGTAATGTAACTTTGTTCCTATGGTCTACCTTACAAAAACTGGAGAATTGTTCTCACACACGTTTGTGAGAAAGAAAGAAAGAAAGAAAGAAAGCCGATGCTATGCATGTGATAAAACAATCAATCTCTTTGGACATTAAAAAAATCTAGAGACGCAATACAAATTCTGAACAATTTTAAAATTTTCATCCAAACAAAAACATTGATATAACTCTTCTTTGGTAGAAAGTTATGAATTCAATAAAGGATTATAGGAATTGCTTGTACCTTGTGCTGGTATTCTCGCGTGACGGAAAACCAACAAAGTCTGCTGATATTAAAAGATACTGTCAGGGTGTTCAAAGTCAGTGGTAATTTTATTTCTTCCACAAATCTATGCAAACTCCAAAGCAATCACCTGAGGGAGTCTTTATCGGCCACACTGCAGGTTTTTTTTTGTAGTCATCTCATCATCTTGTCGTGCCATCAGCACGGATATCCCTTGTCCTCTCTCGCCACGCCTCCCTATCGTTCATCGCTTTCGGCAAGTCCTCAGGGCTACACTCCGTATCCCCACAGAGCTGCTGTATGCAGGTTCGAGCCGGTCGCCCTGCCATGTAAAGGGGTCCGTCGGAGTACATCTCTTATGAGCTCGTCCCTACTTCTCCAACCGTGTCCTGCATGTCTAGTTCGTCCAACTTGGATAGTTTTCGTGATGGGTGGTAGGTGGCCGTGCAGCTGCTTTTTTTTTGTAGTAGTATATATATATATATATATATATATATATATATTGTCATCCATAGACAGACTGTTTCGTTATATCACAACTCTTCAGTGCGGCGAGACACGCGAGATGCTCGAAGCTTGGATCGAAATCTGGCTGATTTTACGCCAGCCGGATATTCTACCTCACAGCCACTAACAAGCTCGGCGTAAGCGAAGGGATTTTAACGCATATGTATTACTTTGGTTTTGTTTACATGTATACGCTTAACGGCTTCCTGGTGCTCAATTCATTAGATGAGGCTAAACTATATCTGATGGTGAGGCTCTGGAATTGGAGCTTTGGGGAATGTGGAGTACCCCTTCATTGCCATAACTCCAAGGTTCACTCTGCCGAGAAATGGTTGTAACTGTTAGGTCCCATCCATAGGTTAAAAAGAACTATTTAATCATTTACTATAACTGAAACCATTTAACTGCAAACAAATGATTAACGTTAAATAGAACTATTAGTATTACATAGCAATTCTTGAAACTGTTGAACAGTGTGCAAGTAGAACTATTAGTCTTAGATTGCAGTAGTTGAAACCATTTAACTATGTGCAAACAAATGTGCTCTGGTACGTTTTTTTTAAAGTTACCTATAAACTACTCGTTTAAAAAGGATTTAACATGAAATAACCCATAGTGTTTGATATGCCATAAATACAACCAACCAACCAACCTCCACAAGGTAAATAATAAATAATCAATAATATCTCTGAAATAAACTTGTTAGGCATTTTGAAGTCATTTCGTAAAAGGAGAACAATTTCTTTCGTACACTTCGAGTCATTCGTTTACTAACACAAAAACTTTCGTATGAAACTGACAGTATCCTTCTTTGTTGTTGTTTTTAGTTTCTTTCTCGTAGACTTGAGAATTTTTTTCAATGTCAAAGCAATTAGTGGCATCAAGCCACAAAAACATAACAACGTGCCAAAAAACATCTCCTTATATTGTACTCCGTCGGAATTAGAGCAATAGCTGTATTAGAAGTTAAATTTGATAAATTCAAGTGACACAATTTTCGATAAAGGCCAAACCTTTTAAAATGATGAAATAAACTACCGTCTCTTGAGAAATGTATGTTTTTTATACTCTTTTTTTCACACCAGCGTTAGCTGATGGTCTTTCAATGGAGTCTGAATGACAGCAAGTCTCGTTCGGTCTCCAGGACGCTTCTGAATATTTTAGTTAAACTTTGCAACGTTGTAGTCTGAATGGTCTTGATTGTTCCTCTTATTTCCAGTTTATCCTGCTTCCTTTCCAAGCCTTTGGGCTCCGTTCAAAGCGTACCAACTACAACTGGTATCATTGTCACACTTATATTCCACAGTTTTCTTTTTGCTTTTTTTTTTTTTTTTTTTTTAGTTCTCTAGTAAGGTCCAAGTATCTATCGATCTTTTCGCTTTCTTTTATTTTCACAAAGTGGTTCGCTGAGACGGCAATATCCACTAGATAGCAAGTTCTTTTTTACTTGTTAATTTCTGGTTTTCTGGTCAGGATTGAGCAATCCTTTTTATCTTGTGGTAACCTGTTGTGTTGTTAAAATCCAAACAATATAAACGACGTAGACAAAGAATATTCACAACAAGGCATTATAAACAAAATAAAGGAAACATTACACAAACAGTATGAATATTCGAATATAGATTGTTAAATATTCATGAGTGTCTGTGTGTGTGTGTTTAACTTTTAATTTTATCTCAAAATTATTATTATTATAATTTGCTTTTTTGTAATACCTCCACGGGCATCTCCCCATTTTGATATCTCATATCAACCAAAAAAAAAAAAGGCATCTTTGCACAGAACATATACTCGATTAATACAATGTCTATATAAAGATGAAGTTTTGTTAAGTGATTCATCCAACAGTTCCCAAAAACTTTCTCTTAAATTCTTTTTCTTTCCATTTTTTTCTGTAATCTAATCTTAATTTTTTCTGTAATCTAATCTTAATTTCTGTAATCTAATCTTGAATTTTAAAAAACTTATTGTTGTTTTTGATCTGATTAGACAACTTGTCCCCAAAAATATTCTTCAATGAGTTAAAATAGAAGAAAATGGAATAGAGTAAAATAAAAATAAGTTAAAATAAAATAAAATAAAATAAAAACATTTGTTTAGTAGACTTTGTTGGACATGAATTTATAGTAAATATCTTTAAAAGGGGATACCAAATTTAACACATCAATCGCTCGATTTTAAAAACAAGTTGTGATTAGAATTTATAATAATGCCATGAAGACAATTCGTAGAATTATGAATGTATTTACCCAACCCTCCACTCATTTAAAAATAAACTTTTGATGGAGTACTACAGGCTAGAATTTACAGCTTTCCTTCTCCAAGTCCAGATAGTGTACCAGGACAAAAGAATCAGTCTGCCCTACTACTCACTCATATCAGGAGAGAGAACAGATGGATTCATGACTTTTCCTAAAAGCATTAGTAGGAAGTATAACGCAGTCTCATCTTAATCGGGTCACCGATTCCGTTTCTTACGACGATAACCGTTACGCTGAGCACTCCTCCATTAAGTAAGTGTGCGATTCAGTATTTTTTACGGCACATCCATTCATGACCGCAGTTTTGGGTAGCAATTCCGGCATAGACTTAACCATATTTACCCAACCCCTCCGCTCGGGCAGGATATGACACAGTCAGTTTTTAAGCGGAGTTTTACAGGTTTGAATACAGAGTTTTCCTTCTCCTTGACTAGATGCCTCACCAAGGCTGAAGAACCGAGTCTGTCCTACTATTTACCCATAGCTGGAGGGAGAATAATTGGATTCATACCTTTCCCAAGGGTATTAGTGCTATGTGAAATGCAATCAATCTCGATTTGAACTCGCGTCGCCGTGTCCATTTCCTACGACGATAACCATTAAACCAGGGTTACATCTATAGACTTAACTACATAATTGGATTAATGACTCTCTTAATGGTATTATCGCTAAGTGAAACGCAAATTGATTCGTTCAGAATTTGAACTCGGGTTGCTGAGTCCATTTCCATAGTCGCTAACCCTTATAGCACTCGCCTATCTAATACCTATAGCTTTTCAAATACCAAGTTGTGCATTATATAGTTTCGAGTAATGTGATATAATCAGGACCTCCGGTTGATTGTTTCAATAATAAGTTGTTCCCTAGCGAGATTTACACGTCGACCACAGGACGGTGGAAAAGGAAGGACATATATGAGAAAGATATTCGAGGCAGTCACAGAGAGAGAGAGAGAGAGAGAGAGAGAGAGAGAAAGAGAGAGAGAGACGGGGGAGAGGATATAAAGGAGAAGCGAATGAGAAGGTGAACATCGAGGGTTCCTCAAGTCTAGGTTGGGATAGCAGAGGACCCCCACGTTAAAAGTGGAAATGTATCAGCTGTAAATCGGTTGCTGGAGAGGATATAAAGGAGAAGCGAATGAGAAGGTGAACATCGAGGGTTCCTCGAGTCTAGGTCGGGATAGCAGAGGACGCCCTGGTTAAAAGTGGAAATGTATCAGCTGTAAATCGGTTGCTGGCTCTGATTGGCTGGGAGAAACTCAAGCGGAAAAGCAGTTAGGGAAGACACGGGATATAAAACAGGAAAGAAAAGTCAATTGGGGACGAGACAAGACGATGTGAAGACGGCCGAAAATTATGGCACCCTCTTTGGTTGAGCTCCGCGAAGGGTTCTCACACTCGCTACGAAGCCGTGAAGACGGGACCTACGAACAAGAACTACAGTAGAAAACAAGAAAGGTAATTTTGTGGTTTATGTCTGCTCCCCCCCTCTCTCTCTCTTCTCACGGCGGTTTAGTTTTCTGGGTGTTGCTAAAGCGATAGACCCGTTTTTCATACTCTGTTTCTTTCTTCTTGACCACTACTAATAGTTGTAGACGCGAATGAACTTTTGTATTAGTGAACCAAGACGGGGTTTTGTGTGTTCGTCAGTTCTTCTTTTCTTCACGGCAGAGGTTACCACGAAGTCCGATGGAAACTTAAGGTGTAGTGCTACACTCATAGACCTATTAGAACCATAGTGGTGCAAGCGTCTATTTAGTTACGTAGTATTACAAACGTCTATTTGGTGTCGCAGCATTACACACGTCAATTTGAGAACCGTAGCGTTACTCTAACCAGCGGTAATAATTTGTAAACAATTATAGCTTCAATTGACTAATCTTAATACAAATAATTTGCACTCAGTTATATGGTTTCGATTATTTCTATTTAATACTAGTAATTTTCTACCTCAAAACTGATAAATTTTCAAGTAAACTGCATCTCGTAACGATACTCCAGTTCTAAAGCCCTGGGAAGTGTAATGCCACCTTTTCATTGTTATTACTCACAGGTCCAATCTGTCCCGCAGTGGTTTGGTTTCTTTGTTTAATGGCATATCAACCTTTGAAGGTTATTTAATGCCAAAGCCATTCTCCTAGAAGAACAGTAGTGGTACTATTTAACCCATAGCTGGGAGGATAAGGGGGTTCATACCTTTCCCAAGGGTATTTGCCCGAAAGTGAACGTAATAGCGCGACTGGAGTACGAACTCGCGTACTACGATTCAGCAGTCCATCGCTTTAACCATTACACCACGAGAACACCCCCTGTCCCACAGTGGTAGTACCTTTAGCTTTGGTTTCTTTGTTTAATAGCATATCAACCTTTTTAGGTTATTTAATACCAAACCTGACCGATAAAATGAAACGCAGTTTCTTCCAGGCAGCGGTCGTATCGATATTGATACAGCAGCTATGTGAGGATTCGGGATGTAGCCCTGAAGACTTGCCAGAGGCGATGAACAATAGGGAGAGGTGGCGAGAGAGGGTCAGGGATATTTGTGCCTGTGGAACCACATGATGATGATGAATGCCAATGCCATTCTCCTAGAAGAACAGTAGTAGTACTATTAAAACCATAGCTGGGAGGATAAGGAGGTCCATACCTTTCCCAAGGGTATTTGCCCGAAAGTGAACGTAATAGCGTGACTGGAGTATAAACTCGTTTACTACGATTCCGCAGTCCATCGCTTTAACCATTATACCACGAGGACACCCCCAGTACCTTTAGGGTCAGATCTATGGGTCACGTATATCTATTTGAAAATTTTCAGAGTGGGATAGGACCGAGTGGACTTTGGTATCGACAAATTAAAGGTTTATCTTCGTATATTTGTCATATCTGACTACCAAAACTCATTACTCCAATTATTGGAGAATAAGGAACACAATTCGGACTCTTGTAGCAGTAGAAAGTGTATTATAGTTTAACAATTCTTCGTGCCAAACAATATAAAACTGCAACGAATTAACAATGAAGCATTTATTAACTGAGCCAAGTTAATAGAAAGGAAACAGGAATTACATATAATACTAAGAATACATTACAGGGAGAAAGTCTTATCTAGTTGTTGAAGAGTCCTTAATTGAATGAGAGTTGTTGTATGGAGGCTTACGTCAAAGCCTTGTATTGAACCTGGTACGACACGAGGTTTGTTGGGGCAAAAGTTATTTTCTCCTGTCGGGAGACGCACGCCCTTATGCGTGCTTCTTATTGTCGTGGCCACAAAGAAAAGAGAGCGAGAGAGAGACTGGGAGAGAGAGTTTTGACTTTGCTATGCGTTTTATGATGCTACTTTGGTCACGCCATCTAGTGGCCATTAAATGTACTATTTTAGAAAGAAAGGGTTGTAATCCCTACATCAGTATTGGATAAGAATACTGGAAATCATATACTTATGCACAATATATTTCTATTCAACATTGTTATTTGAAGCTGATTTTAAATTTATCATACTACGTGTGAAAACACGTGCAATACCTTGTCCTCATCAGCCACCAACCAGGGATAATGCCACCATCAGCTTTTGCCACAGGACAGGATGTGAAGACAGAGTGAAAATTTCTCTTTGTAGCTTAAGTTCATAATAATGTTTAACACGTTTGATTTCAAATATGTTCCTGAAAATTGTTTTTAACGATCATTTATATAACGTGCACAGTTCACTTGCGCACGTTAAGCCGTGGTGTTACGCGCTTTTTATTTTCGTCGATTTGGTCATTTTTTTCCTTTTTTCTTTTCCATTACTGGGCTAAACCATTTAAAGAAAGCTTCAAATATGATTTTATGAAAAAATCATCTACTCTCTAAAGGGACCCTTAATATTGGTTGTCATTTGATCAAAATTAGTCCAAATAGCTTTCTGGTTACCTTTGGGTCACTGAATTCTTGTCTTGCTTAGAATTTTCCCCGGCTGCTGTTGCTCTACAATGGAATCCTGAACGCTGTGAGTGTAGACTAAATTCATAACCCAATCATTAGATTTACATTCTCCGAAAAGAAAATTATGTTGTTTGCACCAGCGTGCCTTATGGATATGTAAATCTTGCAAACCGTTAAATCTTGTCACAACCACACGTTGTAGCCGGGTCCAGTTCAAGGCCCTTTTCTTTAAAATCAGTCTGATGGATGATATATTCTTCCTCTCCGCCACAGTCACACTGAGGGGGTTCTGTGTTTGTTGTACTTTTCATGATTTGATGTAGCTTGTTGTCTTTCCATGATTTCACTCCAACTTTCTAGAGGGTCACTACGTCTTTCCGAAGAGTCATCACGTTTTCGTGGTATTATAAGGGCTTAGAAGTGATTATCTTTTGTCATTTTGAGTTTTACAAATACCTGCAATAAATAGATAAACAAATAAAAGACTTCGGCATTAAATAACTCAGGAGGTTGACATGCCGTAAAACCTACTAACCATCAGCCAACAATTATCCTCATGAACTAACTTTGATAGGAGAGCTAGTTTTGTCACCGATTACTTGTCCATAAAACAGATAGTACTGGGTTACATGGTATTTGTATCATTCTTCGATCTGACATAATGTAGATATGTATTTGTAATAGTTTAAATTAATTGATTGATTGAATTTAGCGCAATGTCAACTCATCTTAGGTTATTTTATGTCTTAGAGGTTATGGAATCACGTTCAGTGTACATTGATATTTACATTTTTTACATATAGATATATTTTATATTTAGATATATTTCTTTAATTAAAATTTAAAATTTTTTTTATTTAAAATTTAAAATTTTTAGTAGGTAGATGGTCCCAATAAACACGAATGCTCTTTTAACAAATCTATTTGACCCTTACATGGGTTACTAACATCTTTGATCAGTCCGAGTTCGAGTCGACCTGGGATTTATGGGGCTGAAGTAGGTTTATTGAGGTTGTGGTTAATTGTTAGTATTGTAGGGAAATTCTGAGGTTTGTAAACTGATTCCTTTTTCTTCTTTCCCATTCACTTGTTGTCTTCTTTTTGTCTGTCGAAGATGTAAGGGTGTGAAAAACAGAAGGAAAAAGACAAGGATATCTTTAGACTCCAATTTTAGTTTTGGCGTTTATGACTATTCGGTGGTGTGGAATGTTTTTTTGTACCAATAGAAATAGTCAGCTCCAATAGTCAAAGTGTTTAAAGTATTTTATGGAATCATCTTCGGCAATAAAAAGTTTGAAGGTCCGTCGTGTTCAATGTGTTTAGCAGTTGAAGAGACACAACGCGCTGCTAAGTTCGGGACCCAGCGATCATGTGCGCTCCCTACCAGCAGCAGAGAGAAAAATGCCTGTTCAGTCTAGGCATCTCGTGGTAACTTAACGAGAGTTTCTCTTTGGCACCAGGAACTGCATCTTTTTGGGCATGCGCCGATTCATCAAGGTAAGTAAGAGAGAGTTTCTCTTTGACATCAAGAATTCCCTCTTTTTAGACATCCGCCGATTTCGCTTCCTGGGAAACGGTTACTTTTTGCATTTATCGATTTATTATTCCTTTTTGATCCCCACAGAATTATAGGAATGAAGTGGTACTCCACACTCCTCCAGAGATCTACAAATAGAACCTTACTATCGGTTGCAATTTAGTGTCTTGGACCCCGCTCTTTTGGTGGTGAGTCTTTTCCCTATAGATTCAGCATATTCTAAGCCTCAACGAAATATAAGTTTGGATGAGGCATTGTGGAAACAACATGAAGAAAAGCAAAGACCAATATTCAGTTAGAATTAAAAAGAAGAAGAAGAAAAACAACAATCAAAATAAAACATTTTATTATGGTAAAGCGAATATGTCGGGAAGATTCTCATATCAATGTTAACAATATATACCTGTCATAGGTACACTGCGGCCTGCGGGGCTTTCTGAATGTTTCGCCCAATTTCACGAAGAAAATTACCTTTACTAAAATTTTGTATTTCTCGTTTCGTTCTCTTCTTTCGTGTGGTCTAATGTATACATATTTATCAACCCCTCCGCCCGAGCAGGATATGACACAAGGTCAATTTTGACCAGGTTTGAATTCAGAGTTTTCCTTCTCCTTGACTAGTTGTCTCACCAAGGCTGAAGAACCTAGTCTGCCCTACTGTTTACCCATAGCTGGAAGGAGAATAATTGGATTCATACCTTTCCCAAGGTTTTTAGTGCTATGTGAAATCTCGTCCAGGATTTTGAACTCGTGTCGTCGTGTTCATTTCCTACGACGATAACCATTACACCACGAGCACTAACATATAAATAAGTAACCAATGTTACAACTTTGATCTATATTTTTATGGAGCATTTTTATAATAACGTTATCTTTCAATTTAAAAGTGACAGATGAAATTATTTAATAGTCAGATCGTTAGATATGTACTTGTTAGATATGTACTTGTAATTCAAAGAAAATAGTTTGAATAAAATTTTGATTCCCGGATTATGAAAATATTCAATTTTTTCTTCGATACACGGATCATATTCCAATTGAATACATTGATTTTTAAGTATTCATTTTTTCTTTTAATTATTCTGTAAATGTATATCGGCAAATATGCGTGCTTATTACACTGATATTCGTTATAATATTATAATAAGACTTCAAATTTTTTTTTTTTATTGAAAAGATCTTTTTACTGAAGAGAGAGAAAAAAAAAGAATCTTTCTTCCTATTTTTTTAAAGCATATGTTAATGCGAATGGTCTTTTGTCATGAAAATGGCTGAGGTAACTTTAACGAAAAATTATTTGGAATTTTGTTTTTTATTTTTTGTGTAAGCTTGGTGATGAGCCATGTCTCGCGAGGTCCGCTTCTCAAAAAATGTTGCCCATACCTGGTGTACATAATGCACGAAAATTCAATGAGGCTCTGTTAGAAGATATACCAAATTGAGACGAATTTACTTGGCGTCGTGACAGATTTTTTAACTCTTGACTACACTCTTAAAAATTGCTCACTCCTAAACTACCATGACCAGTTTAAGAGAGAGAGAGAGAGAGAGAGAGAGAGAGAGAGAGAGAGAGAGAGAGAGAGAGTCTTTCCATGAGCTAAGACAATCACCAGACTAACACAGCGATAAATAAGAAAATTGCCGCAAAGCCTACAAATTAACCATTTCTTTCTTTCTTTCTTTCTTTCTTTCTTTCTTTCTCCATGAATTCATTAAATACCCTATCTGAATGAAAATATGACATTGTTCTATAGTTGAATACCTAACTGTGTAAGTCTCATTGTTTTACAGTCAGAAGAAACTATAAAATTTTATTTACGTGAAAGTTAGATTTTGGTCTCTAGAAATTAAATACTGGATTAACATGGAAAACGTTTTTTTGCCACAAGGATCCATTCATAATAATTTAAATATATCCAATCATCATTTTTCCTCCATTTATTGATACCGTAATTATTCGTGTATAGCACGCAATTTTTCTCCACATTTTTAGTCCTTAAAGTTAGGGATGCATATTATACACAAGAATTAATTATTTAACTTTTCATCCAGCTGCATGCATCACTATATTCCAAACGATAAAACCGAACTTAAGTCAAATCTTTGCTCCAAACTAATTAATGTGTAACATACAGAGAAATAGACACTGGAATGTATGTTTATTTATGATTTTGTTTCTCTTAGTGTAAGTTATATTGATGATTCAAACTAACTAATGTGTAACAAACACTTTTGTCTTAAGTAGCAACAGAGAAATAGCCACGGGAATGTGTGTTTGTTTATAATTTTGTTTCTCTTAGTGTAACTTATATTTATGATTCAAACTAACTAATGTGTAACAAACACTTTTGTTTTATGCAGCAACAGAGAAATATCCGCTTCAATATGTGTTTGTTTATAATTTTGTTTCACTAAGTGTAAGTTTTTAATTTTCTTTCTCCTAATTTAATCTTATTTTCCGCATCATAAGTAAACACGTTATCGATCTATAGTTGCTAGGGGTGGTCCCTATCAGGGTAGTTTTTTTCTTTTGTCGTCCCTTTGGATGTGCTTGCTTCTTGAAAACATTTACTAAGTTGCAGGGCCAACCTGTCGTGGATGGCGAGAATTTTTTAAAACCAGAATCCATGTATGCCATCATGGCCTGGCGTTTTCCAATTTAGTATTTTCTTGAGTATTCCTCTGAGAGAGATCAGGTGTTTGCTCGCCTCGGGGTCTTCTTCAAGTTCTAATTCTTTTTTCATGTTATTTATCAAGTCAACACTTCTGTCATGTTCTTTCCGTTTCCATATTTTACTCCAAAATTGTTTTGTTTTTTTGCACCCAGCTGTTGTTTTTTCCTTAAGAGCTCTCCGCCATTATTATTATTGTTATTATTACTTTTTTTTAAAAATCTCCTTCCTTGTTTTTCAAACCAGCTCTAGCAAATGGTTATTTTTTTTTACTAACGTCTGAGTGATAGCAAGTCTATTCTGATCTCCCGGATTATCCTAAGTATCTAAACCGATGGAGGAATCTCTACTAGTTTTATGCCTAAAGTACTAGACTACGATATCATAGTGAGTGAGTTCGAATTCTCGTCGTGCTACTAAGTTCAATTTCAGTTTAAAGCCCTTAGGAAAGGTATGATATCCCTTTTTCCTCTCAGCTATGGGCTAAATAGTACCTCAACTGTTCTACTACGAAGATGACTTTGGCATTTAATTACTCACAAAGGTTGATATTCCATTAAACTGAGAAACCAAACCAAAGAATATGCACATACATAATTTGGTATTGAATAACCCGCAAGAGTTGATATGTCATAAAAGCTAACTAACCAACCACCCCTCCATTAAAAGTGTTACATACCCATAATATATGGATGTGTGAAATCTATTTCACATAGGGAATCCGAAATACACGACATTCAAAAAAATTGGTTCAGGTACGAAACTTTTTATTACCTTTGAGTTAAAGGTTATTCGACACGAGGAGAGAGAGAGAGAGAGAGACACAATCTTTCTATGCTGACAGCTTTTACATCGTCAGCTCTCAACCCAACCAACGCGCGGCGCCCGTAGCGCACAAAGTCGTCTGGCTTCGCCCAGGTTTCAATCTCAACTTTCCCGTTCGGAGGCAGGAACTCAACTAGCTGCTTTTTCTCAAATCCCAAAATCCTCAGCCCACGCTTCCGTGCATGACGTCATTCACCTCCATAGTCCTATTTCCTATCTGGGATTTTTATTTTGACATCTCTGAATGACACATCCTCTCCGCGCGCGCGTGAACACCTGCATTAACGTTGCACCTTACTAACCCATGCACTAAGCGAAAGGTTCTCATCCTAACTAAACCGAAAGGCAAGATATATAAAACGAAATCCCGCCGCCATTATATTACAAAAGAAGGACTGTACAGTTTCTGGATTAAGTATATTATAATCAGTATCTGACATAATCTCTAAGCACCTGTAATATAAGACTTACGGTGTACAGTAAAATAGTGCCAAATTCTAAATTTCGGTGGAGGGTAGTTTTCGTGGCGTGTGGCTAATGTGCCAGACTGGGACATTGTAGTAAGTGAGGTCAAACTCCAGTCGCGCACCTACTTTCACTAATGGATTAATTAGAATCACTATCATTTCTCAACAAGAATATCTTTGGCATTAAATGACCCGGGAAGATTGATATGCCATTTTAAAAAGAAACCAAACAAAACCAAGCCTTGATTCTTTCTCTGAACTGTAGTTCACTCAGTTTCTTTTCCAGGTTCTCTGGAGACTGTTCCAAAGGATCCAACTATGTTGGATATTACTGTCATCATCATTTTCTACAACTCTTTCAGCTTACCTAAAAAAAACAGAACTTTTAATCTCCAATCAGTGGGATTATTGAACATTATACTCTCTAAGCCTTGTTGGATGCCTGCCAATAATTCCCCCACATATCAGTTTGATAGCGTAGTACGATCTATACTTACTGATATCACTACTTGTACCAAAATAACCTTCTGCGATTGATGCCATCTAAGACTGACGGGCATATAAGCACTCCATCTCTTCAACCATATCAGTCAGGAACATTAAGAAAATTGGATGGTATATAGAATATTATTGGAACTTCGTTCATGTTCCTTATTTGGCTAAGTTCAAAACAAGTTTCTCTTATAATATATATATCATTATCATTAGATTTTTATATGCAAATGAATGGGGGAGGGAGTAATCAACGTCAGCATCTGGTGACGACGATTCAGCTAAGTCTTAAATCTCGATGCTAACTTGAAAACACGCCACCAGCATCACGGACGTTTCTCTAGAACTGAGATAAAAAAATAAATGAGTAAATACAATTTCTTCCTCATCTTTGTTAAAAGCTGCCATGTTTATTTTTTTTTTCTTTTTATCAGAAACGAGAAACGAACTTAGGCAAAATATGAAAATGAACAAAAAAAAAAAAAAAAAAAAAAAAAAAAGAATGGGTGGGGAGAAAAAGAAAGTGCAGAAAGGAAAATATATTTTATCACTTTGATCAATAGCATAATACGAAGAAATATCTGTGTATTAGATGTACGAAAGAGTTTCAAGCGAAAAAAAAAAAACAAAACAAAAAAAAAACAAACAGAAAAAAAAAAAAAAACGGAATTCTCAACCGTATTCATTTTCTAGTTGAAATTAGAGAAAAAAGAAAGAGAAAAAAAGAGAGCAAAGAAAGAGAAAAAAAAAGAAGAGAAAACAGAAAAAGAAAGGGAAAATTGAAAGAGGAAAAGAAAGAACAAAGAAAGAGAAAAAGAAAACGAAAAAGGAAAAAAAAAAGAAAAAGGAAAAAAAGAAAACAGAAGAAAAAATAGAGAAAAACGATTTTTAAAAATGAGAAGAAAGAAAAAGAAAAAGAAAAAAAAGGAAAAGGAAAAAAAGAAAACAGAAGAAAAAATAGAGAAAAACGATTTTTAAAAAAGAGAAGAAAGAAAAAGAAAAAGGAAAAAAAAAAGAAAAAAAAGAAAACAGAAGAAAAAATAGAGAAAAACGATTTTTAAAAAAGAGAAGAAAGAAAAAGAAAAAGGAAAAAAAAAAGAAAAAGGAAAAAAGAAAACAGAAGAAAAAATATAGAAAAACGATTTTTAAAAAAGAGAAGAAAGAAAAAGAAAAAGGAAAAAAAAAGGAAAAGGAAAAGGAAAAAGAAAACAGAAGAAAAAATAGAGAAAAATAAAAAAGAGAAGAAAGAAAAAGAAAAAGAAAAAATAAAGGAAAAAAAGAAAACAGAAGAAAAAATAGAGAAAAATGATTTTTAAAAAAGAGAAGAAAGAAAAAGAAAAAGAAAAAAGAAAAAGGAAAAAAAGAAAACAAGAAAAAATAGAGGAAAACGATTTTTAAAAAAGAGAAGAAAGAAAAAGAAAAAGGAATAACGAATAAAGTAAAAAAGAGAAAAAGGATCATAGAACTTTTCACTCATCCAAAGCGTATTAAACAGAAAAAGAAAAACGGAGAAAAAGAATGAACGGAAAGGAAAATATTATATTTTATCATTTTGATATATCAATGTCATAATTATGTATAAATATCTGTATTAGATGTGTGCAAAAGTTTCAAGTAAAAAAAAACATGTTTCGCAATCATATTCAGCTTCTCGTTAAAAATAGAGAAAAAAAAGAAAGATCAAAAAGAGAGAAAAGAAAAAAAAAAAAGAAAGAGAAAAAGGAAGGGAAAACGGGGAAAAGAAGGAAGAGAGAAACAGAGAGAAAAAGAAAGAGAATAAAGGAAGAAAAAAGAAAGAAGAGAAAAAGAAAAAAGATAGAGAAAAAGAAAGAAAGGAGAGAAAAAAAAGAAAGAGAAAAGAAAAAGAAATAAAGAAAGAGAAGGAAAAGGATCAGAAGAAAAAGAAATAAAGAAAGAGAAGGAAAAGGATCAGAAGAAAAAGGAACAAAGAAAGAGAAGTAAGAAAAAAAAAGGGAAAAAGGAACACAGATTTTCTAACTCATCTCAAGCGAATTGAATAGAAAAAAAAAACGGAGAAAAAAGATAGAGAAAAAGATGGGGAGGAGAGAAAAAATTTTAAAAGAATAAAGAAAGAGAAGAAAAAGCGGAGAAAAAAGATAGAGAAAAAGATGGGGAGGAGAGAAAAAATTTTAAAAGAATAAAGAAAGAGAAGAAAAAACGGAGAAAAAAGATAGAGAAAAAGATGGGGAGGAGAGAAAAAATTTTAAAAGAATAAAGAAAGAGAAAAAAAACGGAGAAAAAAGATAGAGAAAAAAATGGGGAGGAGAGAAAAAATTTTAAAAGAATAAAGAAAGAGAAGAAAAAAAACGGAGAAAAAAGATCACAGATTTTTTACTCATCTCAAGCGAATTGAACAGAAAAACAAAAAAAGAAAGAAAAACGAAGAAAAACAGTGAGTGGAAAGGAAGATATATATTTTATCACTTTGATATATCAATGCCATAATTAGGCGTGTGCAAAAGTTTCAAGCAAAAGAAAAAAATAAAAATAAATAAATAAAATAAAATTAAATTAAAAAATAAAATTAAAAAAAATAGAAATTAACAGCTTTATTCATTGTATTTAACTTCCATTTTTCAAGGTACTTTTTTTTTTTTAAAGAGAACTGAGAGAATTTTTTCACACCCCTAATATTTTGTTTTGAAATAACTTCTATTATTTAATGACATCTAAGACCCATGGGTATATACTCCAATCCCACACTCACGCATACACCATTTCAGCTAAGACATAAAAATGCTTGATGACACATCGAATCTTATTGGAACTTTAATCTGCTCAATTCTAAAGAAGCTTCTTTCTATGCATTAATGATTTGAACTAAAAAAAAATGACGGTCTTATTTGCCAACAAATACGACGAATAAATGACTATATTGTTTGTTATTGTTTCTTTTAGTTTGTTTTTTGGGGTTTTATCGCATATCAACCTTTGTAGGTTATTCAATGCCAAATCCATTTTTATACAAATAATCAGTTCTATTTCAAACAATTCAGTTTAGCATAAATATACGGGTTAATTATCAAAAACATTTCTATTTCAAACTATTCAGTTTAGTCAAACCGTTCTAATTCAAACAATTCAGTTTTTGTATAAGTATGGTTTTTGTTTACTCACAGTTGAAATATCAAAACGCTTCTATTTCAAATAATTCAATTTAGCAAAAGTACAGTTTCAATGTCAAAAACAGTTCTATTTCAAACAATTCAGTTTAGCATACAAAAACAGTTCTATCTTAAAAAATTCAATTTAGCATAAGTACGCAGTTTAGATATCAAAACAGTTCTATTTCAAGAAATTAAGTTTAGCATAAGTATGCAGTTTTAATGTCAAAAAGAGTTCTATTTGTAACAATGTAGTTTATCATCGATACACAGTTTAGTTCTATTTGACCCATTGATAGGACCCTGTCAGGTGTTACCACTCCGGGCCTGAGTGGACCTGGGAGCGAAGTTGATGAAGGAGTACTCCACATTCCCCAAAGCATTACTGGAACCTCACCATCAGATTATTTTGTGTCATATCCAGGGCACAAGTGGGGGGGGGAGTGGAGGTGGCTTACCCCTCTGCAGAGATGCAGTCGTTGTATTCTACAGCCTCAGCCGACTGTGTAATGTTTGTTTTAGTGATACCATTATAAAGACCACCAAGATCGTCCGTTAAGCTCAATGAAAACTCGTGTCCTATTTATCAAATTTATATCATACATATTCGAAAAATATGCGAACTCTAATGGCAATGAAATATTGACGGAAGTTTTAAAAAATCAGTGACAATCATCAAGGTATTGTGGCGGTGCCCGTGGTGTAATGGTTACCGTCCTAGGAAATGGACACGGCGACGCGAGTTCAAATCCTGGCCGAGACTAATTGCATTTCACATTGCACTAATACCCTTGGGAAAGGTATGAATCCAATTATTCTCCCTCCAGCTATGGGTAAAATAGTAGGGCAGACTAGGTTCTTCAGCTTTGGTGAGGCAACTAGTCTAGGAGAAGGAAAACTCTGAATTCAAACCTGTTAAACTCCGCTTAAAAAATTGACCTAGTGCCATATCCTGCCCGAGCGGAGGGGCTGGTAAATATGGTTATAGCGCGACTGGAGTTCGAAATCGTTTGCGACTACACCACAAAGACTCCTCCGCGCAGTCGATCACAGTACAGTAACCAGATAGTTCAAGAAATTTCTCTCCAGTTATCAGTGTCCTAACTATCAAGCAAGGTCAAGTAGGCTTAAAACTATGGATTCCAAGGTCGTACTCCAAGCTATAAAGGCATATCTGGTGAGTAGCACACAAAGAGTATCAGGCGAGTGTGGTTTGTCACCTTCAAGATCTCGGCAAAGTGTCCGGATTTGTTCAATTTTGACCTTGTGTCACATCCTGCCCGAGCGGAGGGGTTGGTAAATATGGTCATCAAGGAATTTGAATAGGTAGTAGTTGGTTGGTTGGTTGGTTGGTTTTGTAGCATGCTGGCTTATCTAATGCTGAAGTCATTATTCTCTTATTCTTGCAAGCTTATTCGCGCAAAGAAGTGTATAAGACTAGAGACGATTGGGTGGGGAAAGTGATCCACTGGGAATTGTGCAAGAAGTTTAAATTTGACCATACGAACAAATGCTGTATTTGTAAGAGAAATACAAAATTCTTTGGGATTTTGAGATGCATCTAATCTCGGCCGGATCAACAAAAACAGGGAAACCTGCCGAATAGTGGACTTTGTTTTTCCAGCTGATCACAGGGTAAAATTGCGAATTGTGGACTTTGTTGTTCCAGCTGATCACTGGGTAAAATTGAAAGAAAGCGAAAAGAGAGATAAGTACTTAGACCGTGCTAGAGAATTGAAAAACTCTGGAACATGAAAGTGATGGTGATACCAATAGTAATAGGTGTGCACGGCGCAGTAACCAAAGGTTTAGTAAAAGGACTGGAGGAACTTGGAAATAAAAGAACGAGTGAAGACCATCTAAACTACAGCATTGTTGAGATCGGCCAGAATACTAAGAGGAGTTCAGGAGATTTGAGACTCCAGTGGAAAACCATCAGCTAACACTAAATGAGTAAAAAAACCATCAGCTAACACTAAATGAGTAAAAAAAACCATCAGCTAACACTAAATGAGTAAAATAATAATAATAATAATAATAATAATAATGGAAGAAGAAGAAGAAGAAGAAGAAGAAGAAGAAGAAGAAGAAGAAGAAGAAGAAGAAGAAGAAGAAGAAGAAACCATGAGGAACAGGGGATCGGAAGTGACAGCAAGAAGAGAAAGCTTGGCTGCGGTGAAAATCCAGAAAGGTACATTCTACGGACATGCACTACCACCCTGAGTATTTTTACTAGCAATAATGCCACTTAATCACAGGCACAAGAATTGCGCTGGCGGATACAAACTCACTAAATCGCAAATAAGGATTACTGATCTAATGTACATGGACGACATCAAACTGTTTGCTAAAAATGGAAAAGATTTGGAAACCCAAATACAGACAGTGAGAATATACAGTCAGGATATAGGGATGGAATTTGGCATTGAAAAATGTGCCATACTAATAATGAGAAGTGGAAAAAACAAATGACAGAAGGAATAGAACTACAAAATCAAGAAAAAATCAGAGCGCTCTGATAAAAAGAAATTTATAAGTACTTGGTAATATTGGAAGTAGACACCCGCAAACAAACGAAAATAAAAAAAAGAAAAAATTAAAAAGAGAATCTCAGGAAAACGAGAAAACTACTCAAAACCAAGCTATATAGCAGAAATCCCATCAAAGGGATAAACACCAGTGATGTCCCTTCGTAAGATACTCGGAACCATTCTTAAAGCGGATGATGGAAGAACTTTAACAAACTGTGACGCGAAATTGACTAAAATCCCCAAAACGGGACTTTATTTTCGCACGTGTGAAGACGGAGCAGGTTGGCACTTGATCCCCTATAGAATAAGTCCTCGTTCAGAGTTTTTCTCTCAGGCATATAAGAACTGGCATATTACGTGAGGGATCAATTTAGGACCAGACTGACCGCCGCTGGCAAGGGGTTCCAAATTTCACACTATCACCCACCCACCAGGCCGCTTTCTTCCTTCCCCGAGACAATGGAAGATAATGAGCCTATAGGTTTTAGTCGTAATAATATTAATATTGTAGTAGTCGGCAACTCCTGTTTCCCGTGTGATATTTTAGGAATTAATAGGACAATTCTAAGCAAGATAACATAAGGCGAATAGAAGCTGAAAAGAAGCATGAAATAACAACATAGACCACATGGTAACATAAAAATACATGAATTCCTTTACTACAGTTATGTACACTTTCACAGTGTCAAAAACATAATAAATTGACAGTCCACGAATATAAATGTCTTTTCTTGACTTTTATCTTTCTTCAAATTGAGAGAGAGAGAGAGAGAGAGTGGTATACAAAGTTTGGGTATAAAGGAAAATGGCCCCAAAGTTACTTATCTTTTTTTTCGACGGGGTTCCACTGGAGAATCTTTCTTCTTTCACGGGCTACTAGACTTTGTTCTGTTTTTACTACTGGCTTGAAGAACTCGGGTCCCTCATGTCTCAGTATTCTTTTGTCTTCAACCCGGAGTAGAATGGCTATGGTTCGTCTGCCCGCTACGGACCCTGTTCAAAAACTCCTTTCTTATCCTTTCCGCTGAGGGGAAGGGGTCCCCACTTCCGTTTTGAGGTCCCAGCCAATCATTTGGCTTCTCTCTTCCTCCTTCCTGGTCAGCCGATTTCTTAGGGCTACTAGATTCCACCCAAGTCCGGTTACTGGGTACAAACATCTGTTGGTCCTCATCCCGACCTCTGTGACCCACATTCTCTCTTAACGGTCACTTTTTTGACGGCTAGATACTATTAATTCAAAACGGGAGGATAGTATTAATCTTCCTCCTCCCAGTGGGATATCACGTGACAAAACGAACCAGAGAACAAGAGAACTCATGACGATGCATATGGCCGTACATTCCAGAGATGACATAGATAGACTATATGAATCAAGAAAAAGACGGAGGAAGAGGACTCGCCAGCTTTGAAGAGAGCGTCGATACATCGACACGACGACTCGAAGACAACATAAAAAAGAGTAAAAAAAGGCTCATACAGCGACCAGAAACAACACAATGATCAACTAAACAACAATATCAAGAAAACAATCATGGGAAGAAAAACAAATGTATGGATATTTTAGACGACATACTAACGAAATTTCACACGAGAAAACGTGGACATTGCTAAGAAAGGAGAGAAACTGAATATCTTCTAACAGCAGTACAAAACAACTCCACAAAGACCAGAGCGAAATAGATAAGACACAACAAAATGGCAAATGTAGGTAATGTGGTGATTGAGAGGAAACGATCAATCACATAATAAACGAATGCAACAAATTAGCCCCTAAAGAGTATAAGGCTAGATGCGACTAGGTGGGAAAAGAAATTTAAATTTGACCATACGAACAAATGGTATATGCAAAACTTATAATCTGTTCAGGAGAATGAGACGCTCAAACTTCTCTGGGATTTTGAGATGCAAACAATTCACCTAATCTCGACCAGACGTCCAGACTTTGTGATAATCAACACAAAAAAAGACAACTTGCTGAAGAGTGGACTTTGTTGACCCGGTAGACCAAAGTTTACTCTTTTTAAAAGAGAGCGAAAAGAGGGATAAATACCAAGACTTTGCTAGAGATTAAAAAAAAAAACAAAAAAAAAACTATAGAACAAGATGGTGACGGTAGTACTAATTGTAAGTGGTGCACTTGAAACAATCCTCGAAAGTTTAGTAACGAAACTGGAAGACTTGGAAATAAAAGGACGAGTGGACACCATCTTGACTACAGCATTATTTAGATCGGTCAGAATATTGAGAAGAGTCATGGAGACTTGAAGAGACTTGGTGTCACTCAAACTCCAGTGAAAGACCATAAGCAATCGCTGGTGGGAAAATCTTTCAAAGGAGTAAAATAATGATAGTAATAATCATTTGTAAGCAATTATAGCTAATTTTTAAAAAAATTCCGAATAACGATTCATTGAATTCCCCTTGTATGAAGAATATCGTAATACGAGGATAATTTAGTGAATCCTAGTTCGTAATTTTTTGAAAGAAACAAAATTTCTTTTTTAGGATTTCTTTTTTCAAATGTTGATAATTGTTTGGAATTGGTTCATAGCAAAATCTTTTTTTTTTATCTCGTGAAAAAATATTCGTTTTAAAGTTATTCAAAATGATGGCAAATCAAACAGAGCGTTCTAAGCATGAACAAAGGTCTGTTATCAAATTTTTGCTGGCGGATAAGTGTAACTCATATGAAATTTACCGAAGAATTTGTGCAAGAAGTATGTTTTAATTTTTTTTTTTAAATCTTTACAAATGGATTAAATATGGCTTTGCCACTACGAGCCTGAGTCGAAAAGCCAGTCTATGGAGTGGAAAAGCACACTGACTCTCCAGCAAAGAAAAAGTTCTGGATGTAGCGGTCAATAAAGAAGGTCACTATGACAGTTTTCTGGAACATGAAAGAAGATTCATCAGAATTAATTTCCTTGAAAAACGTTAAACTGTAAACAATGTTTCTTATTGACAAGTCCTTTGGCAAAATTAACCTAATTTATTGAATAACCCTCGTACAAATAATTTGCACTCAATTATATGGTTTCAAGTATTTCAAGTAAATACTAATAATTTGCAAGCAATTATAAGTAATTATTCCTATTCGATAACAATTGTAATTTTTTTGCACATAGTATACATGGTTTAAAGTATTCCAATTAAAAACAAATAATTTTTCAACAGATCTGTTCGATCTATTGCTGAAACCCTAACAGGTACAACCACGCTGAGTCTGAGTGGACGTGGGAGTAGTGGCAACGAAGAAATACTCCTCGCTCTTCAGCTCTTTAGAACTGGAGCCTCACTGTCTGATGTAGTTTAGTATCATACTCAGACATCTTCTATTTTATGGGGAGGGGGTCTTACACCTCTGCAGGGGATACAGACTGGCGTATTCTAAGTCCCACCGACTGAGTTCTGTGGGTCAAGTCAATACAGTATCCATCTCGTGAACGCTATATATATATATATATATATATATATATATATGGAAGTAAATAATGGAAAGGAATCCGACGGTATGGAGAACAATTGAAAAACAAAGTAATCCAAAATTGATGAACTTATTAGAAAGAAAGTGGACGTTAAAACATTTCGGTTTTAATGAACCTTCGTCAGGACTTTAAAATGGTGAAACAAGTGGTAATAGAATAACGATGGATGTTTAAACGTTTGTTTCACCATTTTAAAGTCCTGATGAAGATCCATTAAGACCGAAACGTTTTAACGTCGACTTTCCTTAAATAAATTCATCAATTTTGCATTGCTTTGTTTTTCAATTTTTCTCCACACACACACACACACACACACACACACACACACACACACACACACACACACACACACACACATATATATATATATATATATATATATAAGATTCGAAAAAATTCTTCAAGTTGGACAAGTAAATTCATTACAAGGCTTTATAGCTAAATGACAACTAACAACCCAGATAAAAAGAAAAATGTTTAAACCGATAAATCTCTTTAAGTGTAACCTATTTAAATTTATGATATTTCGCAATAAAACTATGTTAAACTTTTAATAGGATAACGTTAATCTTATAAGCTTATATGAAAATAATCATTTTTCCTGTGGCTTTGTTTAATGGTTTGTTTTGGATTGGTTTCTTCTTTTTTTATGGCGTATTAACCTTTTTTGGTTATTTAATACCAAAGTCACCATTTTAGAAGAATAATAATGGAACCATTTAATCTATAGCTGGAAAATGGTAAGGGGTGTTCATAACTTTCCTAAGTGTATTAGTCTGAAAATGAACGTAAGGGAGTTCTAACTCGCTTACTGCAATATTGCAGACTAGCACGTCAGCCACTACACAACATAAAGTTTTGACAGGAGAAGTTGTAACATAAGAATTATTTTAAAAAATGAAATAAATAGAAAATATTTTTTTCATTGTGATTAGTGTCATAATGTTTACAATTTAGATAGATGGTTAACTCAGCTTCTTCTGCTGATATGGAAATTTGTAATTCATTTGATAATTTTCTTTATTCTTATCTATGATCAAAGTTTTTGTTGGCCATTTGGGTGCCCTCAGCATAATTGCTTTGTGGTTTCCTCAACTATGTATATAATGGCGCCAATCAATTTTGCGAGACTATGCATGAATTTCCGGATCTCGACACAGGTCTGGGCAAAGTTATATGGAAGATCAGCTTTTGCCCTTGCTGCAGGTCTCCCATCTTCAAAACACGAATGTTTTTCAAGGGAAAGGCAAGATGCTTTACAATTTGGCACCAGTGTCACCGCAGGAGTTACCCGAACGATGCTTAAGGGTTCTACCGACTGGTATTGAATTCAGTCTGGGGCACTGGTCGTCACACTAAGCCCAGAGGTCTCAGTTTGCCTTTACTGTTTTACAGGGGCAAAAATAGATGGATACAGAGCTTTCACAATAGCGAAGTGAAACGCAATCTCGTCCAGAAATTGAACTCGGCTGGACGATTCTATTGTCTTCAACGATAGCTGTTACTCAATCTGCAACTCTATCATACCTCCCTAAGAAAAATACACAAATGCTTTCTTGAGACCGAGGATTTTACAAATATGGCAAAGACAATGAAATATTTCAATAAAATAAACCAAATGATATAAAAATATAGATACTTGTAAATATGAAATTTTGCTGCGGGCACAGACCAGGGAGTACAGGGAATGGAATCGACAAACCAAGTTCAATTCCTGTACAAGGCTGTTTGTTTCACATCACACTAATGCATTCACAAAAAGAATTAATCTAGCAGCTCTCCTCCTAACTATGGGTAAATAGTAGGGCAGACCGGTTCTTTAGACTTGTCTAGGCAACCGGTATAGAAAGAAGATTTTGAATTTAAACCAGCTTTACTTTACTTGTCTACTTGAAAACTGACCTTGTGTCACATCTTGCCCATGGCAGAGAGGTTGGGAGAATATATTTGTTGTGGGAGCCTTACCCATCTTACCATAATGGACTTTTCTCACCGTTATTAGTACTAGAGATTTTGCTGCCTGAGGGCAGATCAATATCGGTGTTATCCAAACAGTACGAGACTTCTTACCTTTTCTATGTAACTCTATCTTTCTTGTGTAATATAATCTGTTATCTAATATCCGTGTTTGTGTTTTCATTAGTGACCCTTTCCGGGGCCACAACAATATTCTAGCTGAAAAATTCTTCTACGGGCAAGATTTTAAACTAGTAGCATCAAACTATGATTTTGAGAGGACATGTAGATTAATAAATGTCATCAAGTGGTTAATATTTATCGCTCCTCAGTGACTGTTGCTTTAACTACAAATATCTTGATTTTCCAGTAATAAAAGACATCAAAAAAATTCTTTATTTCTTCCAAATTATGTTTGTCTTGTATTATTTTGCTTATGATGATTTAGTGGTGTCTGTTGTGTGCATTTACCTAACCCCTTTCTTGCAGAAAGGCTGTGGCCCAGTGGGCCGGGTTTGTAGAACACGCCGACCGCATCTCTGCAGAGAGGTAAACCTCCTTGCAACGAGTGTCCTGGGTATGATACGAAACCATCCGATAGTGAGGCTTCAAGTCAAGAGCTTTGGGGAATGTGGAATATCTCTTCATTGCCATTAATCCCAGGTCAACTCAGTCTTCGAATGGTTGGAACTGTTAGGGTCCCATCTATGGGTCGAATAGAAATATTCAATTATTTTCTATATTTGAAACCTTTTCATCATCATCATGTCGCACCATTAGCACGGATATCCCTGACCCTTTCTCGCCACCCTACTCTATCGTCCATTGCTTCCGACAGGTCTTCAGGGCTACATCCCGTATCGGCACAGAGCTGCTGTATGTAGGTTCTAGCTGTTCGTCCTACCTTTGCTCGTCCATATGAAGGGGTCCACAGGAGTATATCACTTATGAGCTCGTCCTTACTTTTCCAGCAGTGTCCCACATGTCTGGTTCGTCTAAGTTGGATAGTTTTCGTAATGGGTAGTAAGTGGTCGTTCGGCTGCAGCTTTGTAGGGTGCTGCCCCCAGGACTTGTTCAATATTGCTCGCAGCATTCTTGTGTAGTTACCGTCAAGCTTTTCTCCATACGTTTAGTTAGTGTCTGATTTAATGTCCCTTCTGTGATGCTCTCGTGCGTTGCGGCGGCCCGGTTCATGATGCTAATATTTATCAAAAAACATTAAATTAAAATTAACTTTTTTACATTTTTATATCTCGAGTGATAAATTTCGGAACCCAAAGAAATTTACAAAATTGTAACCAAGAGCAATTTTAAAAGAAGAAATCCAAAATTCACAATTATAAGATTTTCATTTCCCGCAACAACAGATAACATAATTACAAGAACCAGATATTTTTTTATATAATTTTAAATTCTTATTTAAAATTATTTCTAGTTTAAAAATATTGCCTAATTTTTTCCAAGAAAATTGCCATATTTATGGGCCTACAAAAAATGTTTGAAAGTTCTCTCCGAATAAAACGCTATAGCCATTTTCCCTCTCAAATTTTAATTTTGCAATCATTAATTCGTAATTAAAAAGGAAAAGAGTTTATTTTACGTTGATAGCTTCCATCTTTAAAATTCTTCCTTCTGGTGCTTATGATTGACAGATGTTAGTTCAGTCAGTATAGCTTCTCAAGATTTATCTGGTTAAAATTGATATTAACCAAAAGCAGTAAAGTAATCAAGATCACAGTTATTTTTTATCGAACTCCTTTGCGAGTTTTTCACACCAGTGTTAGCCGATAGTTTTTCACTGGAGTTTGAGTGAATGCTAGTCACCTCAAGTCTCCTTGACTGTTTTCAGTTTTCTGGCCGATCTTATTAATACTGTAGTTTAGATGGTCTCCAATCGTAATTTTATTTCAAAGTCCTCCATTATTATTACTGTTATTATTATTATTATTTATCATCATCATCACCACCACTACTACTACTACTACTACTACTACTATTATTATTATTATTATTATTATTATTATTATTATTATTATTATTCACTCATTAGAGCTTTTCACATCAGCATTAGCCGATGGTTTTTCACTGGAGTCTGAGTGACAGCAAGTCTCCTCAAGTCTCCAGGACTCTTCTTAGTATTCTGGGCGTTCTCAATAATGTTGTCGTTTGGATGGTCTCCACTCGTCTGTCCAACTTCCAAGTCCTCTAGTCCCTTTAGTAATCCTTTAGTTACTGTTCCAAACGCACCAATTACAATTGGTATAATTGTCACCTGCAGGTTCCATAGTTTGTTCAATTCCCTAGCAAGGTCGAGGTACTTATCCTTCTTTTCACATTCTGTCAGTTTTATTCTGTGGTCAGCCGGGGCAGCAAAGTCGTCTATTTTGCAACTTCTCTTTTTTTGTTGATTATTATTATTATTATTATTATTATTATTATTATTATTATTATTATTATTATTATACCGACGTTATCTCGAAAATATAAATTATTTGTATCATATGGATAAATATTTTTTAATATCAGTTAGGTCAAGCATGAAATGAAACCAAACATTCTTTTATGCATGCTTATCGGAACGATTACTGTCGTAAGAAATGGAATCAGCGACCCGAGTTCAAATCCTGGACGAGTCATTTTGCGTTTAGCTTTATGCTAATATCCTTATTAAAAACATGAGCCCATCTCTTCTCCCCCAGCAATGGTAAATAGTAGGGCAGATTGAATTCTTTTGACTTGGTTAGGCAACCAGTCTAGGAGAAGGAAAACTGAATACTCTGCTTTAAAAGTATGAGCTTGTGTCCCATCGTGTTCATTGCCGAGGGGTTGGGCAAATACATACTACTCCATGCCCAGTCGGCTGGGGCTGTAGAATACATGCACTGCTTCTCTGCAGAGGAGGAAAGACCCCCTGCAATGAGTGTCCTGTATATGACACTAAACAGTCTGATGGTGAGGTTCCAACAGTGCTGGAGCTTTGGGGAATGCGGAGTATCCCTTTATTGCCATTGCTCCCAGGTTCACTCTGGCCCGGAGTGATAGCACCTGACGATCATATTTATGGGTTAAACAGAACTAAACGGTAGTTGGCGTTTACTGTTTTTATACATTTAAACTGCGTATTTATGCTGAACTGAACTGTTTAAAATAGAACTGTTTTGACATTAAAACTGCGTACTAATGCTACACTTAATTACTCGAAATAGAACTGTTTTGACATCTAAACTGTGTACTTATGCTAAACTGAATTATCTGAAATAAAACTGTTTTGACATTAACTCTGTGTATTGCCCAGTCGGCTGGGGCTGTAGAATACACCGACTGCAATTCTGCAGAAGGGTAAGACCCCCCTCCCCAATGAGTGTCCTGGATATGAGACTAAACTGTCTGATGGTGAAGTCCCAGTAATGTTGGGGCCTGGAGAAATACGGAGCACTCCTTCATTGCCATTGCTCCCAGGTCCACTCTGGCCCAGCGTGGTAGCACCTGATAGGGCCCTATCTATAGGTTAAATAGAACTAACGGCATAAACTGAATTGTTTGATTAAACTGAATAGCTTGAAATAGAAATGTTTTTGACAATTAAACCCTACTTACATTTAAACTGCGTACTTATGCTAAACTGAATTATTTGAAATTGAACTGTTTTTGACATTGAAACTGTACTTACACTAAACTGAATTGTTATATATAACTGCTTGAATAGTTTGAAATAGAAATGTTTTTGACAATTAAACTGTGCACTCATGCTAAACTGAATTGTTATGAATGGAACTGATTATTTACATAAAATGGATTTGGCATTAAATAACCTACAAAGGTTGATATGCCATAAAACCCAACAAACCAACAAACCAAACCAACATACTATTCCTGTCAAAAAATACGGAATAAGCTCACTTAGAGAAGGTTCCCCAAGGTTTTTTTCTTATTTAGTAGTAAATAAACTAATAGTAGATAAGACGCAATTTTGTTACAATTAATTGCTAAACATTCTGGCTTCATAAAGATTGTAGGGCAACTAAGAAAATTCAAAACGATCCCCCAGGAGGAATCTGCACGCGCTATCAACATTTAACAGTGCCTTCAACTGAAGGGTAGACATCTGGAGAATGTACTCTGAGGCCCCTCTTGACAATTTTAGGATCGTGTTTGAGACTAAATGGTTACAGATGTTAAATCAAACGTATGGTTACAAGGAAAGGACCAAACAAAGAATTGCAAATTAAACAACAAGAACATTGAAGCTCATGGCACTTGTGAAGATCGTAGGACTACTGAAAAGATTCAAACGATCACCCTGGAGGAATATGTATGCATTATCAACACGTCGGTGCCCGTGGTGTAGTCGTTATCGTCGTAGGAAATGGACACGAGTTCAAATCCTGGACCTGACTGATTGCATTTCACATAGCACTAATACCCTTGGGGAAGGTATGAATCCAATTATTCTCCCTCCAGCTATGGGTAAATAGTAGGACAGACTAGGTTCTTCAGCCTTGGTTAGGCAACTAGTCTAGGAGAAGGAAAACTCTGAATTCAAACCTGTTAAACTCCGCTTAAAAATCGACCTTGTGTCATATCCTGCCCGACCGGAGGGGTTGGTAAATAGTATCAACACGTCGCATTTAACAGTGCCTTCAACCGAAGGGTGGGCATCTGGAGCATGTACTCTAAGGTTCCTCTGGACAATTTTAGGCTCATGTTTGAGACTAAATAGTTACAGATGGTAAAATCTTATCCTTTCACCTTTCAATAAATTTAATTTTCAATTCTCAATCATTCGTAGTCCTTGATTTGAGCCCGAACATTTTGTTTCAAAATTGTAAAACAACCCGTATATGCGTAATGAAAATATTATTTTTACAAAAACTTGTGAATTCACAGCTTTACATTGAACCCTGCCGGCAGCGTGGTCACTTCGTAACATAATAGCTCCGCTAAACGACTTTGGCTGCTTTGTAAAATGTTTGTCGCGCCCTTAACATCATCATCATCATTATCATCATCATGTCACGCTGCTTGCTCAGATTTTGCTCTCCCCCCCTCTCTCTCTCTCTCGCCACTCATCTCTATCATCTATCACTTGCGGTAGATCTTCTAGACTACGTCCTGCTTCCCTACTGAGCTGTTGTAGATAAGTTCTCGTTGGTCGGCCAACTCTTGCACGTCTTCGTGAAGGGGTCCATCGGAGGACGTCATTAATGAGTTCTTCCTTACTTCTCCAGCAATGTCCCGCATGTCTTATTCGTTTTATTTGGATGGTTTTAGAGATGAGAAGTGAATGGCCGTACAGCTGCGGTTTTTGTGGAATGTTGCTTCTTAGATTTGTTCATTATAGCTCATAGCTGTCTTGTACAGTTATTGTCTAACTTTTTCTCTTTACACTTTGCCCGCATCGATGTGGTGCATCCATATAGTAGAATTGACACAACCGCATCTTGGAAAAAATGTGTTTTATTTTATCGAATATGTCTGACTTCCATTTGATCGATAACCTATCGATAGCAGTCCCTGTCTTCGCTGTTTGCATAAAAATGTTATTTTCAGTAGATAAGAAAAAAACAACCTCACCATACACAATTTCAAAAACTGTCATCCTCAGTCAACAAGGATAGATACATTAAATTTGATTTATCTAGGCTTATTTGTTTGGTTTACGTCAGCCAGATTTTACTTGTAATCCATTATTCATCTTTTATCTAGAGCTCTGAGATTTTTACATTATTACACATACGCATCATTTAATATATATAACATATTTTATATTATAACAAACTGGATTAAATCATTTGAATAAATGACATAAATTTTCCTAAGTTGTATAGAGGAAAATATTGTGGAATTTTTTCCAAACAATATTGAGAAAAAAAATTATGGAATTTTTTCCATACAATATTGAGGAAAATATTATAGAATTCATTGACAAAAAATGAGATTTAGTTCTTAGTTTTCCCCAGAGCGCTTCGAATGCTGTAATGGTTAACAAGCTAGACTAGAAAACCTTCACGAGTGAGTTCGAGTCTTTTTGGGTGTCCCATTCATGTGTCCTTGTGGCACCTCTAAGCAAAAAGCTTAGTAAATTTCTACATGCGACTTTAAAAGGAAGAAATTTTAAGGGTACCTGGGGTGGTGTAATGGTTAGCAAGCTATACTTGCAGATCTTCATGAGTGAGTTCTAGTCTCCCTGGGTGCTCTATTCTTACGGCCTTGTGCCGCATCTAAGCAAAAAGCTTCGTAAATTACCACTTAGTTGTCTCCATTCTGAGCTTTTGTGATAGCCTTAATTTTTTATGGCATGGATGTCACAAATTATAGCAATATTCTTTATCAAACTGGTATCAACTTTTCCTAATGGCAGTTAATAGATCGTTGGTGGAGAGACCATTCTCATGGAACTATTTTTAAAAAATTGCACCATTACTTTCAATTGAATTTATGTCCAGACTGTTTGCTAGTCATGTTATTGATGCCTTTCCTAAAAAAAAGCTTTAATCCCCTTTGCTTTATGACTAGATGCATTATCGCCAAGCCAATTTTCTATCAATGGAATGAAAAAAATTATCCAGGATTTCAATGTAATACCCCCCATTCTTTAAATAACATGCAACTCCATATCATGAATAACTTGGGAAATTTACTTGTTTTCTTTAGAGACTAATCTTTATATATTTCGTTTGAATGACACCTGATAACAGTTCCAGAATCATAGCTTTGGTCAATACAGATTATTGATTCATCACTGAATATCACTTTCATTCAATTGTTCACACACCATATTTGTTCCTATTTAGCCCACTTTAACCCCATTTTCTTCTGTTTGTAAGTTAGTGCAAGTTTTCATTCGATTTTTCTGTATGTAAATTCTGCCGATTTCTTACAAATGCCACAAACATTGATTCCTGTTTCATGTGTACATTTTTATTTTCAAAGGATATTGCTTTGAGTCGTCTATTCTGACACTTTGATGTTTTTTGTAGTCTATCAGTATGCTTTCCTTTCTTTACCATCCCATTTCTTTTCTATTTGCCCCAAATTTTAGACAGTTGACTTTCATCACACTTCATGGCGGACTGCCTTCTTCAATGTATTTTACGATTCTTTCACTTGTTTCAGTTGACAGTTTTTTTTTTTTTTTGCTCAAGCCATGTTTCCTTTCAGTAGCTATGCCTAACAGTTTCTTGAAATTTGGCTGGGCCACCTTTGGGTGGCTGGTCATTAATCAGCAAGTATAGCACTGGACCTTGCAGTCTAGTTTAAGCTATAATCAGGCATCCGTGTTTGGGTTCATGACCAGCCGGACCCATCAGGCTCATATTGCACTAAGTGAGCCGATGACCAGCAAAGTCCAGGCGGACCTTCCTCTCCCCTAACCCTCGCTTTAAGCCGACCTTCGGGTCATTGACCCTGTGTCAAGTCCTGTCTGGAGGGAGGCAGAGACAAATACCACTTCTGCTGATATTTCTTTTAGGAATGCAAATTACAAAATCAATCCAGGATTTGTTCCTCAACATTGGACTATTCCATATTTTCTTCTGGGTGATTTAGATTAAACTACTAATATAAATAAACCATTAATAAAATTAAACCAATCTAGTTTGTTCATGATATATTTTATGAAGCCAGAATGCTCAGCTATTGAAAAATAGAAAGAAAAATGTTTTGTGTCTTATCTAGTATCATTTTTTTACAGCTAAATAAAAAAATAACCTAAGTGAACATTCAGTCAGTGTGCTAATTCTATATTTTTTGTCAGGAATAGTGGGTTGGTTGGTTTGGTTTAATAGCATATCAACTATTGTAGGTTATTTTATGCCAAACCTGTTTATACATATATGTGAGATATATATGATTCGTAAATATAAATCAACAAATTTAAATGGTTCCAAGTATTGCTATGTATCACTTATAATTCAATTAAACACCAGACATTTGTTTACACACATTTAAATGATCAAACATTTTTATTTCTAATAATTCAATTTAGCATGTCATTTGTTTTTGACCCATAGACAGGACCCTATCAGGTGCTACCACTTCGGGCCAGAGTGAACCTGGGAGCGATGGCAATGAAGGGGTTCTCTGCACTCCCCAAAGCTCCAGCATTACTGGAGCCTCACCGTCAGATTGTTTATTGTCATACCAGGACACTCGTAGGGATGTGGTCTTAACCCCTCAGCAGAGATGTAGTCGGTGTATTCTATCACCCCACCGTCTTGGCCACTTGGACTCTCGTTGTAGGAGTCTTTTCCCTCTGCAGTCGTTATATTCTGCAGCCCCAGCCGACGAGGCTGGTCAGGAATAGTATCTTTAAACTTATATGCAATTTCCCTCACACAAAAATGTTCAGAGTAAGTTAATTTTAAATCTTATATAATACAAATTGAAAATAATATAGTCTGTCAACAAAAGAAACGGCTCATTGGCCGAATGAGTTGAGTGTTCGCCAATGGTCCGGGAGACCGGGGTTCAATCCCAGGTTGAGTCATACCAAAGGCTCAAAAATGGTACCTGATTCCGCCTTCCTTAAAACTCAGCATTATGAGGTAAGGATCAAGGGTAAAGTGGAGTAATCCAGGAAATGGAGTAGCGCCCTCGGTGTAGTAGCTATTGAAAAGGGAGCCTGCGAGTCACCCTCAACTAAGGTCGCCAAGTTTACTTACAAAAGAAATACAGTTTCAAAAATGTATTATAAACTATAAAAGGTATTGACACTTACAACATAGAGTTTTAGACACGAGGTTTGTTGGGACGAGAGCCCTCCTGTGAGAGAGATGCACACACTAGAGCGTGTATGTTGTTGTCGAGGCCGGGAGAGAGAGAGAGAGAGAGAGAGAGAGAGAAAGAGAAAGAGAGAGAGAGAGTCGGAATTTATTATTAAGGATTTCAGCATCACCAGTTGTTTCATTGTCAGTCAAGGTGCTTAGGACTATAACTGCTGAGAAATCGTTTTTCGTGTGCTTAAATTTAGCAAGATGAATTCTGTTAATGTTGTGCATTGGCCTTTTAGAACATATTTCAGGAAGTCAGTGCCGATTAGACAATTAATCTACGATTGGTAGAACATCCTCTTAGTGAACTAATTCCATAATTCTTGCCAAACGTAGCAGCTCCTGATGTTGAACATTGTAAGATCAGTATCAATCCTACACGCAACTAAAAACTATTCCCCCCACCCCCAAATAAAATAAATAAAATACTACAAGATTATTTTCATGTATTGAAGTGATATACTATTAAAAAATAAATCGTCAAAATCTAAGCAAATTCTAACGAGAAATAGCAAAGTTTTTCGCAACCCCTCCTCCCTGAATATTTCATTTCGCGGAATTCGTGTTGTATATAATTGTCTTAAATGTATTCTTCAAATTGCTTATGTGGCAAACAAGTACCATTCTTATTTTATCTTAAAGGTTCTAGAAGGTGGTAGTTGAGAATCAATTGTACTGAGATGGCAATATTTGAAACCATTTCACTGGGTGCAAACAAATAAATGATGTTGAATCGAATTATTAGTGTTAGCTAACAATACTTAAAACCATTTAATATCTTGGCTCTTTCATAAAACTACATCTGATGGTGAGGTTCCAATCTTGGATTTGGGGGAGTGTACAATCCTACACGCAACTAAAACTATTCCCCCGCCCCACCAAAAAAAAAAAAAAATGTGAGTCGGATTTTCATTGACTGCTAGTTCTTTTGCCTTTTGTTCCACATCTGCAAAATATTTTTGGTGTTAAATCTCATTGTAGTCAATAAGCATTTTCTTCTCTTCTCTTTAGCTCTGTGATACTGAAATAAATGCTAAAAAAGAAATGAAAAAAAAACAAAAAAAAAAAAAAAAACAAGAAAAGAGCAGCAAAAGGCTTATGAATTTTTCAACGTAATATTTTAAATCGATGAATTGAAAACGACCTGACAGTTTGGATGCTTGAAATGGTTTAGGAGTACAACACTTTCTATTATGTGATATAAGAGATGAAAGCTATTTTATTGATTATTTAACTGAAATTCCTATAAGTCTGTTATGTATTTTGACCCCCCAAAAGTCAATGAATAAAGAGGCGAGCAGCCACATGAGAGTTTAATTCATGCTAGACAACCCGTGAACTTGTTGGGTTTCCGTTGAAACAGCGGTCCAAAATTATACGGTCGCTTCTATTTAGGAAGGTGTGAAAGATTCTACGATGGTTCTTCAATAAATAAGGTGAATTTCCCCTAAGAGTTGGCTATAAAAAACACTGTTTACAGTTTAACTTTTTTCAAGGAAATTAATTCTGATGAATTTTCTTTCATATCCCAGAAGACTGTCTGAATTACCTTCTTTACTGACAGCTGAATCCAGAACTTTTTCTTTACCGGAAAGTCAGCGTGTGTTTCCACTCCATAGACTGTCTTTTCGACTCCGGCTCGTAGTGGCAAAGCCATTTTTAGCCTTGTTTTAAAGGTTTTTATAAACTAAAACATGCTTCTTGCACAAATTCTTCTGGAAATTTCACCTGGTTTACCCTTTTTAGCAAGCCAAAATTTGACGACAGGCCTTTGTTCAAGCTTGGAGCACTCTATTAGATTTGCCGCCATTTTGAATAGCTTCAAAACAAATATTTTTGCAAGGTTAAAATAATTTTTGTTATAAACCCCTTTCAAACAATTCATTTATGGGGGAAAAATTCTGAAAAACATTTTTCCCCCAAATTCTCCTTTATTTATTGAATAAATTCGAAGATAGATAGATAGATAGATAGATAGATAGATAGATAGATTCATTCCTGTCTTTTTATTGAATTAGCCTTGTAATTAACATATCGTAGTTATATACGTTTTATCGAGAGTTAGATTATTAAAAAAAAGGACTTTCATCGCGGATGTAGAACCCACAAAATTATCATTTAATTGTAGATTGGTCTGGAAATTGCTTTTTTCGTTTTCTTTTTCTTTTAAGTAAAAGCATTTTAATAGGAAAATCTAATCATGATAGTTACAGTTACACATACAAGGTGGGATAAAATTTCCAAACAAGTTTTTAAAATCAAAAATTATGGTTGGTTGGTTGGTTGGTTGTTTTACGGTGTATCAACCCTTTGCGATCATTTTACGCCGAATTAGATTTCAAACAATTCAATTTAGTATAAGTATAGTTTTTGATTTACAAATGTCACAGCAGTTCAGTTAAATGTCAAAACAGTTCTATTTCAAGCAATTCAGTTTAGCATAAGTACGCAGTTTAGTTCTATTTGACCCATAGATAGGACCTTATCAGGTGCTACCACTCCGGGGCCAGAGTGAACGTGGGAGCGATGGGAGTGAAGGGGTACTCCGCATTCCCCAAAGCTCCAACATTACTTGAACCTCACCATCAGATTGTTTAAAGTCATATCCTGGACACTTGTTGGTGGTGGTGGGGCCTTATCCCTATGCAAAGGTGCAGTCGGTGTATTCTACAGTCCCAGCCGACTGGGCATTCAAAAATTATGAAGCTATGTGCATAGCTAAGCAACTTATACAAAAAATGATGATATTTAGACGTCTAGACTTCGATCTAGATGTCTAGATATCATCACTAACTGTATAAGTGTTAATTCTCAATAGTTTTTGCTCGGCAGTTTCAATACTTTTTGATTGGAAATTTTTAGCAAATCACAGGATTCTGAAAGTGCAGAACGAGTGACCGATTTTAACTGCATGTCAACCAGTCTCGGATTATTTTATGCCAAGAGGTTAAGAAATCCCGTATTCGGGTGCATTGTAGTTCATATTTACATTTTTTTTGTGTAGTTGTTTCTTAAGAATTTTTGTTTTGGGTGATGGAGTGCACACGGTCCTATCAAATACGAATAATTAATCAACAGATCTATTTGGCCCCTAGATGGGACCCTAACAGGTACTAACACTCCGGATCAGAGTGGACCTGGGAGTAATAGTAGTGGAAGGGTATTCCTCAATTTCTTAAACTCCAGAACTGGAACATCTCAATCCGATGCAGTTCAATGTCCTACTCAGGTCACCTGCCGGGCCATTGTCAGTTGATCTCCTGGTTCCTGAGGGTCATCTATTTAGGTAGTATTTACTTAGCAAGGTTAAGTGAATCGCTTGGTGCCTGGGGAGCCACATAAGTAGGAATGCCGACTGGATCAAGCACTTTATTTGTGAGCGTCACAGATGAGTCCCGATTCCTACAAGCCAGCCCCCATTCTTAAATGACTTTATGTCTATTCTGATTTGGTAGGAAGCCAGACAAATCAATATCCTTCTGTAGAGAATACTGTGAACATATTCTAATCCTCATCGACTGGGTTATGTGCCAGTAAAGGGTGAGATGAGGAATTAACAAGTGGCACCACTCAGCCGATAGTTATTTGTCGTTGCCTCCCACCAGACACGACTTGACACAAGGTCAAAAGCCCGAAGGCCGAGTAAAGTGGGGATAAAGGGGAGGGGAAGGTCGGGAACGAGCCGAGACTCGAACCCTGCTAGTCATTGATCCACTAAGTGCAATGTGGATCTAATGAGTCAAGCCGTTTCATGGACCTAAATCTAGGTCCGGGCACGTATGCCTGCATATAGCTTAAACTAGACCGTGAGGTCTCGTGCTATACAAGGCGTGCAAAACGGATCTGAGAACGCAGCTCGCCCACCCGAAGGTTGCCCAGCCGAAACTGGGGGCCTATTCGGCCCCGAGTCTGCTCTTGGTTTCGATCACCCATCCGGCACGAATGCCAGACAGCCCAACCAAAAGGCCGGGGAGCGATGGCATCACTCAGCCGATAACTAGAGAAGACGTTTGAGCCTGCGTACAGATCTTTTTGATTAAAACACGCACGGGCATAGTTGTTGACATAACTTTTGATTGGCCGTTTGGTCCCAAAATTTGCGTTTCTTATTTTCTCTATTCTCGTTTGCGTGACTTCAGTGCGGTAGCCATACGCCTACAAGTTGAAGAAAAAAAACAACTTCTGCATGTACTCTATTACCTCTGGGGAAGTCTCCGTGGTGTAATGGCTAAAGTTTTGGACGGCGACCTCGAAGTAAGCAAGTTCAAACACCACCCACGCTTTTACGTTCAATTTCGGACAAATACATTTGGGGAAAGATGTTAACCACTCCCTTATCCTCCAGCTTTGGGTCAAATAATATCACTGTTGTCCTTCGGCATAGATGATTTTGGCATTAAATAACCCACATAAGTTAACATGACCTTAAATAAAGAAACGAATCCAATCTATTAACTGTAAAGAAAGCTTATCTAACGTAACGGTTATCATCATAGGAAATGGAATCGATGGCCCGAGTTCAAACCCTAGACGAAGCTGTTTGCATTTCACTCCGCATTAATGACCTTGAGAAAGGCATGAAACCGTTTGGTTTCACTCCAGCAATTGATAAACAGTATGGTAGACTACTCTCCAGTTTGGTTTGGCAAACATTCTTGGATAAGGAAAACTGAATTTAAATTAACTTTACTCTACTTAAAAAAACCTAATGCAATGATAAGTGATGGTTCAAATTACTTGTTTTATGGAATATCTATCTTCGTCGGTTATTTGATGTCAATACCATCCTTGTAGAAGAACATCAGTGATACTGTTGAACTCGTTGTGGGGATAAGAAAATTCACACCTTTCCTAAGTATAGTATTCCGAAAGTGAACGTAATAGCGCGACTCGAGTTCGAATTCGCTGGTTTCGAGGAAGCAGTCCAGCACTTAAGCAATTACTCCAAGGGTAGTGGACAAGGGAGTTTGATCCTCACAGAGTGTCCCATATTTTTGGAGTGCTAAACTGCGCTAAGTTTAGTAAATAACAACTTAAAAGAATATAAAGCTATTTCCAGTACAATTTGCACCCAAAGAATAATTTCGAAATGAGGTGTTCGCACTGTACGTCATGTTTTTTTTATCGAAAATCTCACGAACTGTGACCAGCTAATTAAAACATTTCACTCTATGGAAGCATTAGTATCATCAATGAACGTTGTTATAACGAGAACCTAACAGGTTCGCGAATCGTCTTGTGGTAATTACTAATTTTTTTTTTTTTTTTTTTTTTTGTATTTGAGAAATGTATAAAAAGCTTGCCGAGGAAGAAAACCAGCCGATTATCTAAATGACATTTTGTTCACATGACCAATTTCGCTGGGTGTGTGGGTGAGAGTTGGGGGTGGAAGTGAAACATCGAGTAACTAGAAAAGAGGAGTGTCGAAAATTGTCGGTGAATGTGAGGTGCGGTGACTGAGGCAAATAGCTAAAGAGTTGCGTATTTTGATTACCCTTTCCTTCGTCCACCACACCCCAGCCCGTGAATAGAGGGAGAGACAACAGCGAGTGTGTGGCGGCGTTTTGTAGAAGCAGTGGAACATTTAAACAAGAGTAAATTGTTTAAGTCCTTGCGGTCAGGTCTACAAGGATTAGCAGGGGAAGGTTTATGATGTTATTCAGTAGCATACTCATGGGGGTAACTTTTGTCTTTCAGCTTAGCAACAGCAGACACGGTTAAAAAAAAAAAATAGGAAAAGAAAAAAAGAAAAAAAAAGATATATAGAATGTGGACGCCTCATATGGTGCATTGATAACTAAGCAAGACTAGTTAAGTTCGATTCTTATTAGGTGTTCCATACTTGTTGATTGATTCACATACTGATTTCAACGACATGTCAATCCCTCTCGGGTCATTTTATACCGAGAGGTTAGGGAATCGCGTTCATTATACATTCATATTTATGTTTTTGTGTATTTGTCTCTTTTGAATATTTATTTATATATTCATTGCACATGGTCTTGTCGAATATAAATGATTTTTAAACGGATCAATTTGACCCATAGATGAGACCCTAACAGGTACTAC
Organism: Sepioteuthis lessoniana; assembly: GCA_963585895.1. Classification (NCBI taxonomy): domain Eukaryota; kingdom Metazoa; phylum Mollusca; class Cephalopoda; order Myopsida; family Loliginidae; genus Sepioteuthis; species Sepioteuthis lessoniana. The sequence goes on from OY757917.1 coordinate 33,092,579, forward strand.
CACTCCTGATCCGAGTGGACCTGGAAGTATAGCAATGAAGGGGTACTCCACAAGCTCCCAGATCTCCAGAACAAGAGGCTCACCATCAGATGTAGTTTCGTGTCATATCCAAGATACCCCTTTTTTCAGGGGAAGTTTTATCTTTCTGTAGGGGTTACAGTAGGCGTATCAGACAGGGTGATTAATCAGCTTTGAAAAAAATCATGTTTTAGATTAATTAGTTAATTAAATAAATAAAATTAAACAATTCAACATAGTTTAATGAATGAATAAATGAATGAATAAATAAAATAGAATAAAATAATCCATCAGTTTAGTAAATAAATAGATAGATAAATAAATAAATAATTAAAATTTAGTTTGGTGTGGTTTCTTTGTTTAACAGCATGTCAACTTTTGTAGGTTATTTAATGCCCAAGCTATTCTCCTAGAAGAACAGTAGTGGTACTATTTAACCCATAGCTGGGAGGATAAGAGGGTTCATACCTTTCCCAAGGGTATTTGTCCGAAAGTGAACGTAATAGCGCAACTGGAGTTTGAACTCGCTTATTACGATTCCGCCATCCATTACGAGGACACCCTCAATTAAAATTTAATTAACTAATAAATAGGATAAAATAATTAATCCGTTTTATGAATAAACAAAATAAGTAAATAAATAAAATTAATAAATTAAAACTGAATGAATCAATAAAGTTTGATTAATAAAAAAATAATTCGTCAAACTTCAAAATTACAAAAACCGCAGTTATTTTTGCACCAACCTAATATTTGATAAATCTATAGGATTTACACTCATATATTCTAAAATAGACGTTATGTCACTTGTTCCCGAAACAAAGATGGCGGACGTCAATATACTAAGCAGTCTCGGGAACCCGTTGCTCAGGAGAACCACGTGGTTAGTGCTCAAAACTACGTTCGCAACTTCAATTTTCTCCTGCGTTTTTGGAGCCTGCTCCATGACAAGAATTTTCTATAAATACGCTCATCTTCCAACATTCACTCTCCTTCCACATTTTCACTTACAGGGCCAACACACTCTTTCCAGTGTGACTTCCAGAGAGAACACTTTCACTCTCTCCATTTCAACTAACAGAGTCAACTCACCCTTCCTCTTTTTACATTTGACTTCCAGCAGTCAACCGCCACAAAAATGTATACTTTCTGCAACAATTTTCTTCCTCGTTATATTTTGTCGGTGAGACTTTTTCCAGCCTCGAACTCAGAAATTTCGTCAAACCATAAAAAGAAACAAACAGTAGAAATACGTACTTAACACGCATAGGACACTTTTGTTAAATAGTCTTTTTTGTAGTACTAGTGTTAGTCACACACACACACACACACACACACACACACACACACACACACACACACACACACACACACACACACACAGAGGAATATTTCACGAACAGTATTAGAACTCTAGTAATGTTTTAGAATGTTTCATTGCATGTATTGTTGAAATATAAATTTGAGTTTGTACTGCTTTGTTTTAATTGTATTTTTTGTCCGCGTCGTTTCACAGATCATTTGCCTCCTTTGCCTTTTCCAAATCTATACCAAACTAAAAATTGGAAGACCAAATATATTCACCAAACAATTACATGTCCCCCTACAAATCTGCGACTTGAGTGATAGTTCAAATTAATTTTCACTTTTCTTGCATTAAAATGAGTTTGATTTCGTTGTACTATCCTCGACAGAGAAAGAGAAGTTTATAATTTACTGAATTTTCTCGCTTCGGTTCAAGCAAACTTTTAAAATTGGTTAGAATCATCCATGTAGACTGAAATTATACAACTTTTCTTTAAAAAATGAAACTGCCTCTGATGCCAGTAAAATTTAAAATGTACAACCGCCATTATTTTCAAGGGAGGTTACTCACTTTTGCTTTATTTCCAAAGTTTAATTGATTTTAAATAAAAATTAACCATCAAATATCCTTAATGATTACTTCGACTGAATTACTACAGACTGGAAATTGATTCACTGATTAATTTTATCGGCATCTCAACCCGTCTTGCGTTATTTCATTCATTGAGGTTACGGAATCGTATTAATTGTATGTTCGCATGGATATGACACTAAATGATCTGATGGTGCGGTTCCAGTAATGCTGGAGCTTTGAGGAATGCGGAGTACCTCTTCATTGCCATCGCTCCTAGGTTCATTCTGGCGCGGAGTGGTAGCACCTGATAGGGTCCTATATATGGGTCAAATAGAAGTAAACTGCGTACTTATGCTAAACCAAATTGCTTGAAATTGAACTGTTTGATATTTAAACTGATTACTTATGCCTAACTTGATTAGTCTTAATAGAACTGTTTTGATATTTAAACTACGTATTTATGCAAAACCAAATTGTTTGAAATAGAACTGTTTTTGTATGCTGAACTGAATTGTTTGAAATGGAACTGTTTTGACATTGAAATTGTACTTATGCTAAACTGAATTGTATGAATCAGAACTGTTAGACTAAACTGAATTGCTTGAAATAGGAATATTTTTGACAGTTAAATTGTGTACTTATGCTAAACTGAATTGTTTGAAATAGAACTATTTTTATGTATAAAAACGGATTTGGCATTAAATAACCTACAAAGTTTGATATGTCATAAAAACCAAACCAAACAAACAAACAATAAACCGTGTGCGAATAAATGATTTATTACTACGATTCCGCTGTCCATCGCTTTAATCATTACACCTCGAGGATACCCGCCCCCGTCGAATTTAGGAAAGATCGCTAACAAATCAGAGGACACACACAGTTTTGCATCGTTATATATCTCCCCAAAAGTGACTTCTTCTCGCCTAAGCAACTCAATGTATGTATTTACTTAACCCCTTCGCAACGAGTAGGATGCGATACAAGGTCAGTTTTTAACTGGTTTGAATTCTGAGTTTTCTTTTTCTCAGAGCAGTTGCCATACCAAAGTTAAAGAGCTCAGTCTGCCCTACTATTCATTCATAGCTGTGGGAGGGAGAATAGTTTTTTTCATGCTTTTCCTGAAGGAAGAACTTGTGGTGTAGTGGCTCACATAATGGACTGCAACATTTTAGTCGGTGAGTTCGAAATCCATTTGCGCTATCACGTTCATGTTCGGACTAATACCTTTGAGAAAAGTATGAACTCTCCTATCCCCAAGCTATGGGTTATATAGTACAACTACTTTCCTTCAACAAGGATGGTTTGGGCATAAAATAACCCATGAAAGTTGATCTGGTATGAAAAAACGATACCAAAACCACGCATTTCCGAAGGGTATTAACTCTGTATAAAATGCAAACAGCCTAGTTCAGGTGTTGAACTCGAGTCATCGGGCTCATTTTCTACTCAGCTCAACGTATCCATAAACTGTACAGGACATTCTAGGAGGCTGCAAACCATGAACAAAATATCATGCTAGAAGGAGCGGAAATGCATCACAAACAATGTTGCATATCCAGAAAATGTATGGATTGTAGATTTGAAATGTCAGATGTCAAGCATAAATGAATAGCATTGCACACTTTTTGAACATCAAATACGTACCTGCGATCGACAGTGCTCAATTAGCGTTCACGCAGGGTGAGTGATATTAAAATGATCGCCTAATCACAATAAGTCTTCCCTCTGCTTGGCAGAGCTGAGTTTATAGCTTGGTGCCTGAGGCATCCTAAAAGGGGAATGCCGGAGAGTTTAAGCATTTTTATGACGGCTATGCATACGTCTCAAATTGTGCGTGTCCCACTCCCACATTAAAATGACATTGAGTCACATCTAACCCAGCTGGAGGATGGATAAATCACTACATTATAAAAATCAATGACCCTCTTATTTTGATTAGGTTATTCAAGAACATTTTAATTTTGTTCAGATACATCAATAAGCTTAGTCACGAACAAATGGAAAAGGTGACCCTTTCGGTTTAGTTAGGCTGAGAACCTTTCGCTTTGCACATGGGTTAGTTAGGTGCTACATAAGCGCAGGTGTTCATGCACGCGCGGGGAGGATGTGTCATTCAGAGATGTCAAAATAAAACCCCAGATAGGAAATGTGACTAGAGGGTGTGAATGACGTCACGCACCGGAAGCGTGGGCTAAGATTTGAGAAAAAGTCAGTTAGTTGAGTTCCTGCCTCAGAAGAAGACGGTTGATTTTCGGAGGTCGCCGAGGCCTTGCGGCGGGTGCCGTATGCAGTTTGGGGCAGATGGAAAAGTCAGCATAGAAAGATTGTGTATTCTCTCCTTATGTCGAAAAACCTTTTTACTCAAAGGTAATAAAAAGTTTCGTACCTGAACTAAGAAGTCGTAAGTGTTTTTCGTGTTTCGGGATTCCCATGTTATCTATATATGAGTTATGAACATTCTATGTATATTTCACATATCCGTATCATGGGTATGTTACACTAGTTCAAATCCTTGACAAGGTTGTTTGCGTTTGAAGAAGACATGAATCCATCTCTTTTCTTCCTACCTATAAGTAAATAGTAAGACAGAGTAAGTTTTTTTTTTAATCAGTGGTTAAGCAAACAATACTTGAACCTTTTTTCAAAGTCTGAATTCAAACCAGATTTACTCCACTTAAAAGTTGATATTGGATCATATCCTACCCATGGTAGGGAGGTTGGGTAAATACATTCACCAATGGGCACCTCGTATGGTGTAATGGTTTACAAGTTAGATTAGCAGTCTATTTTTGATGAGCTCGATACTCAGTAGGTGCACATTTCTTTTGGGGGGTGTCCTCGTGGTGTAATGGTTAAAGCGATGGACTGTGGAATCGTAGTAAGCGAATTCGTACTCCAGTCGCGCTATTACGTTCACTTTCGGGCAAATACCCTTGGGAAAGGTATGAACCCCCTTATCCTCCCAGCTATGGGTTAAATAGTACCACTACTGTTCTTCTAGGAGAATGGCTTTGGCATTAAATAACCTGCAAAGGTTGATATACCATTAAACAAAGAATCCAAAACCTTTCTTTTGGTTTCTACGCGTTGGTTTTCATTACACCACGAGGACACCCCCTTTCTTTGGGCCTTGACTAAGCTAAGCTAAGTAAATAGCTGCATCAATGAGCCCATAGCCTAACGACAGAAAAAAAAGAAGAAAAGATTTCACGCAACAAATGTCTATTCCATGGGAAATATAAATCACATAGCTCAAACATTATACAGTGAATATTTCGAATCAAAATTTAGCTTATGCAGTGTCTTGCAAATATAAGAACATCTCTAAAATCTTTTTAATGAGAAGTTATCTTCTAAACCAAAATTATCAGGATCTTATTATTTATTGAGGAATGTTATGCAAGTATAACGGATATTATTGGTTATTATTTATTACTAGAATCTTCAGCATTGAAATTATGGAACTAAGAATAAACTTTCAACACCTCTGAAACCAAAAATAAGATTGCGTAAAGGATGTATTTATTTTTGAACTGCTATAAATTCATATTTTTGGGACACATTTGTGTACGAATATTATGTACGTAAGAAACGTTTTTATGAGCACAAATGAACCTATCTTACCTTTCTTTGCGTTTATTCAGTGTTAGTGCATCACTGGACATACAAATGTTAATACTGGGCCTTGGTGAGTGAGAATGCAGCTAAATATCCTCTCTAATACCAACCAACCCAATAGTATCATAATTAGTAGGGGTGTATTTATTCAAGGGCAATGCACATCGTGATCATTAATTAATTAATTAAGTAATTAATCTAAAGGTAGTATTTAAAGCAATAAGCTAAAAAAAAGCAAGAAAAAAAATTGTGAGAATTTTTTTTATCTTCTGAGTTCAATTAATTTAAAATAAAATAAAAATCACACTCAAAAGCTATTGATCCTAATTTGCTTGTGAGTTACCAAAGATAAGAGAATAAAAGTTTCCTTCAGGTGTCAGAATTTAGAGCTTATAAAATTAGGAGTCAAGGACCAATATTACTATCCAAGCAGACTAGTTTAAAGACGAGGAATTATAAGCAAGATAAGGTATCATAATTGAAAATCGTTCATCAGCAAATACTTCGTGGCCAGAGAGTTTGAATACGATAACCAACGCTAAAAAAGATAATGATCAGACAATTAAACTTGGTAGCATAAAAAATAGAAATGCTAATTCGGTTAAATGAGAATAGGAAAACGTAATTTGTGTTTTGGATTGTTGTGTTGGATTCTTTGAAAACTATTAATCTGCGATGAAGGTTTGGCTGTTGCAAATAAACATCGTGCAATTATTGTTATTATTATTATTGCCCCTTTAAAGTTTTTCACACCAATGTTAGCTGATGGTTTTTCACTGGAGTCTGAGTGACAGCAAGTCTCCTCATGTCTCCAGGACTCGTCTCAGGATTCTGGCTGTTTTCAGCAATGCTGTCATTTGGATAGTCTCTACCCGTCCGCTAACTTCCAAGTCCTCAAGGCCTTTTAATAATCCTTTAGTTATTGTGCCTAAAGCACCAATCACAATTGGCACAATCGTTACTTTCATGTTCCAAGGCTTTTCAATTCTCTAGCAAGGTCGAGGTACTTATCCTTCTTTTCACATTCCTTCAGATTTATTCTGTGGTCCCCCGGGACAGCAAAGTCGACAATTTTGCAAATTCTCTTTTTTTGTTGTTGATTATTACAAGGTATGCATACAAGAACACAGATACACGCACACCGAAGATATCAAATATCACGAAACTGGCAATGGATGGTCGCTCGCCACTGTATCGGCATGGAAAAACTCTGTCACTTCCCCCACCTAGTCGTGTTTCGTCTTATATTCTCTATCATCACATGACATACATTTGCTATTTTGTTGCATCTTATCTATTTTTGTTTTCACATAGTTGTTCCTTATGGTGTTATTTTGTATTGCAATTTGGAGATTCAGTTTCTCTCTTAAGTTTCCCTTTCTTAGCCATATCCAGGTCTTTTCGAGGTGCCCGTGGTGTAATGGTTATCGTCGTAGGAAATGGACACGGCGACACGGCGACACGAGTTCAAATCCTGGACGAGACTGATTGCATTTCACATAGTACTAATACCCTTGGGAAAGGTATGAATCCAATTATTCTCCCTCCAGCTATGGATAAATAGTAGGGCAGACTAGGTTCTTCAGCCTTGGTGAGGCAACTAGTCTAGGAGAAGGAAAACTCTGAATTCAAACCTGTTAAACTCCACTTAAAAAGTGACCTTGTGTCATATCCAGCCCGAGCGGAGGGGTTGGGTAAATATGATATCCAGCTCTTTTCGTGTGAAATTTCGCTTGTTTGTTCGCTTGAAATATCATTAAAATTGCTTTTCTTCCCATTTTTTGTTCTCTAATTATTGTTGTTCTGTTGATCCTCGTGTTATTTGTGTTGTTTCTGGTAGCTGAAATTAGTCTTTCTTAGGTCTTTTTATGTTTTGAGTCGTCGTATCGATGTATCGACACTCTCTTTAATGCTAGTGCGTCCTCTTCCTCCTTCTTTTCTTCACACATATTGTCTGTCTTGGTCATCTCTCGGATGTAACGGCTTATGCATCGTCATATTTTCGTGTTCTCTGATTCATTCGTTGAAGTTCTTCCCTCGTCCGCTTCATGAATGGTTCTGTGTATCTTACAGGGGGACAGCCCCGGTGTTTATCCCTTTGATGAGATTTCTGCTATATAGCTTGGTTTCGAGTAGTTTCGCGTTCTCCTGAGATAGTCTTTTAAAAAATTTTTCTTTCATCTTCGCTTGTTTGATGGTGTCCGCTTACAATATTCCCATCCCATTCCTTTCATCATTTGGCGTTTTCCGCTTCTCATTATGGTACATTTTTCTCACAGCCTGTATTTGGGTTTCCAAATTTTTAAAAATTTTTGGTAAACAGTTTGATGTCGTTCGTGTAAATTATGTTTAATCTTTCTTTGCGATTTATTATCATTATTGTTATTTTACTCTTTGTGAGCTTTTCATATTGGTATTAGCTGGTGGGCTTTCACTGGAGTCTGAGAGACAGCTAGTTTCCTCAGGTTTCCAGGACCCTTCTTGGTATTCTGAACGATCTCACTAATGCTATAGTCTGAACCTTCTTGATTCTTCCTCCTATTTCCAACTGTTCCAATCCCCTTTCTAATCCTTTGGGGACCATTCCTAGCGCACAAACTATAATTAGCATCACCGTCACCAGCATTTTCCCAACGATTTTTTTTAGTTCTATGAAAAGATCCATGTGTTTATTAATCTTTTCACTTTATTTTATTTTCACTCAGAGGTCCGCCGGAACGGGAAAATCCACAAGATGACAAGTTCTCTTAATTATTTTATTCCTTGAGAGTTTTTTCCATCAGCTAACGCTGATGGTTTTTCACTGGAGTTTGAATGACAGCAAGTCTCCTTAAGTCTCCAGGACTCTTCGCAGTATTCTGGTCGATCTCAATAATGCTGAAGTTTGAACAGTCTCTTCTCGTCTCGTTATTCCCAAGTCATCCTGTCCTTGTACCAATCCTTTGGTGACTGTACCAAGAGTACCAATTACAATTAGTATAATCGTCACTTTTCATGTTCTACAGTTTTTTTTTCGATTCCCTGGTAAGGTCGAGGTACTTATTCCTCTTTTCGTATTCTTTCAATTTTACTCTGTGGTCCGCTGGGACAGCAAAGTCCACAATTCTTCTTCTTCTTCTTCTTCTTCTTCTTCTTCTTCTTCTTCTTCTTCTTATTATTATTATTATTATTATTATTATTATTTACTCATTAGAGTTTTTCACATCAGCTAACGCTGATGTTTTTCACTAGAGACAGCAAGTCTCCTCAAGTCTCCAGGACTCTTCTCAGTATTCTAGCCGTTTTCAATAATGCTGTTGTTTGGATGGTCCCCACTCGGCCACCAACTTCCAAATCCTCCAGGCCCTTTAATAATCCTTTAGTTACCGTGCCAAAAGCACCAACCACAATTGGTATTATTATTATTGTTATTATCTAATTTTCAGTTTTTTACAATCCTTTGACGGGTCTTTCCCTAGTACTTTGGACGAAGGAAGATAGTTATATGTATTCTGTGTATTTATGTTTTTTCCTGCCTCTTTCGGGTGATATTTTTCTGTCATTAAGAGAACTCTCCTAAAGATATGAGCAATTCCACAAAGTGCAATTTTTTGTATTTCTCATAGTCTGGTACTGCCAGATATCTTGTTAGAATGTTCATCTCTCCCTTTCTTGATTATATTCCGAGCTCTCACGTTTTCTGGCATTCTGGTAGTTTTAATCTCGAATCTTTGTATAATTCTCGGAGTTCTTTTTAAAACGCGAACTAATTTTACCAGGCAGTCGCTTTAATGAGGGTTTTGTTACCAGAGGGCGAAATTATCAAATTGAAGTCGATTCATACTTAATACCGAGTTCAGTATCAATATTTTATCATTGACTCGCAAATATTTTCATTTGGTGGCGCTTCCGGTGGAACGGTTATTGTCGTAGAAAATAGACATGGTAATTATCATTATTATTAATTTTTGATTTGCTTTTCTTTCATTTTATTTCTGTGGAATTTTATACTTTGTAGTAATGATATAATCATCATACGTAGTCCAAATTTATAAGATGAATTTTGTCATTATTCTTAGTTTTTTTTCTAGTATTTTTTTCATCTTATTTCTGTTGCCATTTTTAATTCCTTGTAATTAGAATGTCATAAATATTTCGAGCCCCAGTTATGGGTTGAATAGTGCCACTACTGTTCTGTTGCAAAGATGGATTTGACATTAAATAACCCACAAAGTTTGATATTCCATTAAAAGAAAAACAAAGAATTATTTTGATTTGTTTCTGTTGAATGTCTATTTTTCTTTATATTATAATCTTTTTCTCAATTATTTAGTATACTTTGTATATTATTAACTCACACCCTACAAAGCAGTAGCTGTACGGCCACCTACCACCCATCATGAAAACTATCCAAGTTAGACGAACCAGACATGCAGGACACTGCTGGAGAAGTAGGGACGAGCTCATAAGTGATGTGCTCCTATGGACCCCTTCACATGACCGAGCAAAAGCTGAGCAACCAGCTCGAACCTACATACAGCAGCTCTGTGAGGATACGAGGTGCGGCTCTGTTGACCTGTGTTGATGCGATGAATGATAGGGAGAGGTGGCAAGAGAGAGTCAGGGATATCCGCGCTGATGGCACGACAAGAAGATGTATTTTGTAGATCATTAACTCTTCTATTTATTATATTTTTATTCTGTTTACAATAATAGACTCATTAAAGATACAAAAATTATTTATTATTTTTTCTATCATTCCATTCGTATTGATTATTCAATCAACCATTTTGTAGATAATAATATTTTCGAATAATTTCCCTTCTTTTTTTTATTCAATACTATTGAATCTCTTTGGTAAACCAAGGGTGAATCAAAAGTTTTGGCATATTTCGGTAACGAGAGACAAAATTGAACAAATCCGGACACTTTGCCGAGATCTTGAAGGTGACAAACCACACTCGCCTGATACTCTTTGTGTGCTACTCACCAGATATGCCTTTATAGCTTGGAGCACGACCTTGGAATCCATAGTTTTAAGCCTACTTGACCTTGCTTGATAGTTAAGACACTGATAACTGGAGAGAAATTTCTTGAACTATCTGGTTACTGTACTGTGATCGACTGCGCGGAGGAGTCTTTGTGGTGTAGTCGCAAACGATTTCGAACTCCAGTCGCGCTATAACCATATTTACCAGCCCCTCCGCTCGGGCAGAATATGACACTAGGTCAATTTTTTAAGCGGAGTTTAACAGGTTTGAATTCAGAGTTTTCTTTCTCCTAGACTAGTTGCCTCACTAAGGCTAAAGTCTGTCTCCATAGCTGGAGGGAGAATTATTGGATTCATACCTTTCCCAAGGATATTAGTGCTATGTGAAATGCAATCAGTCTCGTCCAGGATTTGAACTCGTGTCGCCGTGTCCATTTCCTACGACAATAACCATTACACCACGGACACCTGAGTGTTAAGCAAGGGGGTACAAAGATCATTAAATAAGTTTCCGGACATTTTTCGTATGGGCACTTTTATTGATAGGACACATGAAACTCAAGTCCCCTTCGAAGTAATCTCCTCTAGTCGCACTATAACGTTCACTTTAAGACGAATACCCTCGGGAAAAGGTATGAACTTCCTCACAGCCCAGTCGCTGGGGTTGTTGAATATACTGAATCCCTGCAGAGGGGTAATACTCCTCCCAACGTGTATCCAGGGTATAACACTAAACTGCATCTGACGATAAGTCTTTGAGCTTTGGGGATGTGAAGAACACCTTCATTGCCATTACTCCCAGGTCAACGGAGTGGTAGTACCTGCTGGGTCCCATCTATGGGTCAAATAGAACTGTTTGACATTTTAATTTTGTGCGAACAAATTACTTATGTTAAATTGAATTGGTTGAAATTGAACTGTGTGACCATTTAACTTTGTGTAAATAAATGACTGTTTATTCAAATTGTTAGTGATACATAGCAATATTTGGAATTATTTAACTGTGTGCAAACAAATGAGTAATGTTCAATAGCGATACTTGAAAATCTTCAACTGTGTGCCGAAATTGAGTAAGTAATATTACATAGCAATACTTGGAACCTTTTAACTGTGTGCAAATAAAACTATTTATGTGGAATACTTGAAACCGTTTACTTGGATGCAAAATAGAATTATTGGGATTACATAGCAATACTTGAAATCATTTAACTGTGTGCAAATGAATGAATAGTGTTGAAGTAAAGTTGTAAAGTTAGCGACCTTAGTCAACAGTGACCCGAGGGCCCCCTTTTCAATACCTACGACACCGAGGTATAAGGGAGGGTGGTACTCCTTTCCCTGGATTGCTCCACTTTACCTTTGATCCGTACCTTATATTGCTGAGTGTTAAGCAAGGAGGTAAGAGGATCATTAAATAAGTTTACAGAGATTTTTCGTATGGGCACTTTTCTTGATAGTACACTCATGAAACTCTAGCCCCCTTCGAAGTAATTTCCTCCGGCTGCAACGCACTTGTACCGTTCCAACAACTTCTGGAAGGCCCCATGTAAGTCCTCTTTTATGGGCATGCCTATGACCTTCGTCACAGCCTCTTTCATCTCCTCAATTGTCTCATAACGACAGCCTCTGAGCGTAGGGAATAACCAAAAGTCACATGGAGCAAGGTCTGGACTATAAGGAGGGCGAGGAACTGTCTTGATGCCAATCTTGGTCAAATAATCCGTGACAAGGATGGAGTTGTGGACTAGTGCATTGTCCTGGTGGAAATGCCACAGACCCGATTTGAAGAGTGCTGGCCTCTTCCCTAGGAATCTCTTCCTGAACTCCCTTAAAACCTCAACATAATAACCCTAACCCTAACCCTAATCTTTTGGCCAATCAACTCTGCTGTATTGACTTCCTTACTCCTCCCACACCTCTCATCATCCCTTACAGACTCCTTACCTTCCTTGAATCTCTTATGCCACTCAAAAACTGATGCTCGATTCATAAAAGATGGTCGAAAAGCAGTCTAAAGCATTCCATACGTTTCTGTGGCATTTTTTCCAAGTTTAAAACACAATTTTATTGCATATCGTTCTTCTCAAGTGTCCTCACGTCCAGATTGCATTTTTGAAATTCACCAGCTGTGACAATCAGGCTTTAGTAGGATGTATTCCAGTTGCTGCTGTAGCTGTTCATTTGAAGCTGAAATCATAAAAATTGGTCAGTCATCTCATAAGATATATTGCAATAATATACTGAATTTTCAAGAGTCTTCGACAATTTTAAATGCCCATACGAAAAAAGTCTGGAAACTTATCGTATGCACCTCGTATATCCGTAGTTATGTTGAGTGTGTGTATTTTGGGTGGGAACCACCAATTCAGCCCAGCCATTATATGCAGAGAGGGTCAGATAAAAGTGGAGCCATGACTTATGAGTTTCAATTTTATGAACACACTTTTTAAGGTCCGTGAGACAATATTTTTATGTCTGGTCTCTGGGTAGCCGAAAATCCGGAAATAGGAATGTTCACTTCTGCATATATGCAAGAAAAATCAGTTTGCTACTCAGATGGTCAGGCAGAAGGCACCAGAGAACAGAACAAATATAGAGGAGAGGGGACTACACAACAACTACATATGGGACCAGAGAATGGAGAAGAACGACAGAGAGACACGCAGATATGCAGAGAAGATAGAAGATGGGACCCAAGAGAGATACAGAGATAGGCACAGAAGATATATATATATATATATATATATAATGGTCTAAGAGGATCCACCGAAGGGAAAAGAGAAGTCAATTTCAAAAATCTTGCAGTCAGCTTTAGTTTTTAATGAAGGGAATTTCGACAGTCACCTACGGAGCGAAAGTGAGGGCTCCACAAATCCTCATTTTGTGAAATGTCACACACACCACTTCCTCCGTTAAAGTACATTTATTCAGCTTTTTGTTTTCGCCTTCTTCTTCCTTTGTGGACTGGTCTCAGACTCGTGCATTTCGACGCTAACCTGCTGAGAAAGACAACACAACGTGGGTGAGAGACTATACAGCCGAAAATGCATGAGCTACGGATGATTTCCCCACATAAATAATACTAGAGTGAGACAAAAGCTTTGTAATAATTTGGTACGTGCTTGTTTGTCATGTGTATATCAAGTGATCGAAGTTGTTCCAGCCGTAGTAACTACCCACTGTGGTAGGTAGTATCGTCGTAACTGGGGTGTTGCTACTGATAAGTAGTGCATTGTTTTGCTCTGTGTGTGATTGGAAAGCCGTACAGATGACGTTGTAGGAGGCGTTTATCTGTATTTTGGTGTTTAATTTCCCCAACATTTTATGTTTAATGAAGTTTATGTTCCCCTCAATTTAATGTTGAAGTTTAAGTTATAGGTTTAGTATTTATCATATTTACCCAATCCCTCCGCTCGGGCAGGATATGACACAAGGTCAATTTTTTAAGCGGAGTTTAACAGGTTTGAATTCAGAGTTATCTTCTCCTAGACTAGTTGCCTCACCAAGGCTGAAGAACCTAGTCTGTCCTACTATTTACCCATAGCTGGAGGGAGAATAATTGGATTCATACCTTTCCCAAGGGTATTAGTGCTAGGTTTAGTATTTATGCTTCCCTACAAGTTTAAGTTTTGTATATAGCGTTTAGTTTAAAGGTAGAATATAGGCATAATATAGACATAATAGAGGCATAATATAGGCACATGGATAAAGTAGTAAATGAAGGAAGATATGCAACAAATGAGTAAAAGATATAAAACGAATGAAACGAGTAAAGGTTGTAAAACGGCGCGGACAAAAAGAACATTTAAAACAAGGCGACGAACAAAAACAAATTTATATTCTACAACAATTAAACTTACATTGATACATAAAAAATATTACTTACTCTACTAACAAAATAATAGTGCGTGTATATGTGTGAGTATGTGTGTGTGTGTCTAACACAACTAAGTTACAAAAGAATTACATGTTAAAAATGTCCTTTTTTTTATGATTAGAAACGGGCGGTTTCTCTGAGACTGGAAAGCGTCTCATAGTCAATGTATATTTTGAATGTCTGCGAGGCCCATCCATGTTGTTGCTTTTCTCTCCTGTTGATTCACACTGGAGGGAGTGTGTTGCTGCTGCGAAGAATTTGTGTAGAAGAGAGAAAGGGTGTTTGAAGACGGCGTATTTATAGAAAATACGCGTCTTGTAATAGGCTCCAAACGCAGGACTAGAATTTACGCGCGGACGTAGTTTTAAGCATGTCACGTGGTCCTCCTAGCCAATGGTTTCCCGAGACTGAATATGTGAGCGTCCGCCATCTTTGTGGGAACAAGTGGCATACCGCCTAAAATAATTTATTGGAGTGTAAAGTCCTATAACGTAGACTATTTCAGAAACTTATGTTTACGAGTTTGAACTGAGCCGTAACGTCACGGAAGAAACCAAAAATATTTGTTGTGCAAAAGGCAAAGGCGAACTTGATCATCGTACATTAATCAGAAGGTTCAAGGAATTTCACTTTGGTTGCCACAATCTTGACGATCGGGTAAGGTCAGATTGATCAAAAAGCGTGGATTTCGAGGTTGAACTCCAAAACATGTCGACAAATCCGGTGAGTAGCAGTCGGAGAGTATCAGGCGAGCCCGGCATCTCACAGTTCAGTGTGATTCGTCATCTTGATGTCTTTGCAAAAGCATCCGGAGTTACCGAATTGTGCCCCCCGTGGCTTAAATATTACGAAACTTTTAACTCCCCCTAGTATATGACCTCAATCTGCGAGGTCTTCCCTCTTACGCAGCACCTGCCCTCTTGTCCAAAAGGAGCAGGGCTGAGTAAATTGCTCGGTTTCTGAAGCAGCCTTGAAGGGAAATACCAAGGGAAACAGCCATGCATAAGTGTAGATTCTCGAATGACACCCAAATAGTGAAATGGTTATCGTCGTAGGAAATGAACACGGCGATACGAATTCAAATCCTGGACGAGGCTGATTGCATTTCACATAGCTCTAATACTCTTGGGAAAGGTATGAATCCAATTATTCTCCCTCCAGCTATAGGTAAATAGTAGGACAGACTAGGTTCTTCAGCCTTGGTGAAGCAACTAGTCTAGGAGAAGAAAAAACTCTGAATTGAAACCTATTAAACTTCGCTTAAAAACTGACCTTGTGTCATATCCTGCCCGAGCGGAGGTGTTGGTAAATAGGCCCAAGTGTAGATTCTCGCATACACTGTAAAATGACATTGAATCTTTTCTGACTTGGTGTGAGGTCGGGAAAATCCGTAACTTCAATCGACATTGGCTTGTTGCCAAAGAAACAGATTTAGGGAAATGTACATACAAAGTGGCATTTTTACTTTTGATTTACGCCACAACAATGAAGAAAGTAAGGAAAGGTTTGGTTTCTTTGTTTAATGGCATATCAAATTTCGTGGATTATTTAATGCCAAAGCCATCTTTCTAGAAAAACACAAGAGGTACTATTTAACCCATAGTTGAGAAAAATAGGGGTTTTCATACCTTTTTCAAGGGTAATTGTCCAGAAGCGAACGTAATAGCGTCACTGGAGGTCGAACGCTTACTACGATGTCGCAGTCCAGCACGTTAGCTGCTACGCCACAAAGACTCCCAGGATTGTCATATAACTTACTTAACAAGACAATAAAGTTTTATATATGCCAAGTGTTACATTAAAATGTAAATTGAGTGCACATTTAAATTGTTCATCGTTAAAGGTCAATCCATGAAAATATATTGAAATTTATAATTGTGTGTCAACTCGTTATTACGTGTACTTACTAAATGTATTGATAAGAATTCTCTATGAACTAAAATTCTTGAAAAATACAAAATATTCAATCATATGACTGTCAATAGTCGAAGTGCAATGTTTTTCTCCCCAAGGTAGATGTTTGCGTATAATAGAAAGTCATATTAGTTTCAGTAAACCTGGAGTTTATGTAAAGTGGTCGGTATGTTTATGTGTGTGATAGATAGATAGATAGATGTGTGTAATAGAAAGTCATAGCCTCAGTAAACGTGGACTGTATGAAAAGAGGTGTGTGGATAGATAGATAGATAGATAGAAACTTGGATCCATAGAAAGAAAGAAAGAAAGAAAGAAAAAATGAGCAAAGTGTGAAATTGAAGACAGTTAAAAATTTTGAGTGTTTTTTTCATGGCTTTCTGATAAAACGTCGAGAAAAAAAGTAAATAAAATGGACATTAAAATAGAAAAAATAAGAAAACGTTAATTCTTTCTCCTTTTTTCCGCCTAATTTGTCATCCTTTTATCGATGCAACAGTAATGTACTACTTACTTGCTTCGGTACTGATGTGATTTCTAAAGAGAGAAAAGCAATTGTTATGATGGGTGACAATTTCCGATAGTCAAAAAGTACCCATAACTCAGCTTCTGGTTGCCCAATTCACTCAAAAACCAGTTCATTTTCATTTTCAGGAAAATCCTGCGATACCTTTTCACATAGAAGGTTTCTGCTGAAATGTTCCGTTTTCCCTATTATTTGGTAACAAACAAACACACGCTGAGATTTAATATCGAGTGCATAGATATAACTCCCACATCTTAAATTATCACTAGTCTGGTGCTTAGACAAGCGGCAATGGTAGCTCAATTTAGCTTATCGTTTCAATTTTCTCATACAATCAGGTATAATCATGGCTTTAATCAGTGGACACCATGAGTATGCTGTTGAAACGTTTTTTTAAAGCCTGGTGAATCTGTAATTGCTAAAGAGAGAGCTTTTCGTGCTCATTTCATATTATGTTGGAATGATGCTGTTCCGTATAAAGTTTTCAACCTATAGTAAATCGATTTTCTATCCAGAACAGTATCAGGAATAACAGTAAAAAAAAACGATATAGAATTCGCCAGTCAAAAAAAAAAAAAAAAAAAAAAGAAAGAAAGAAAGAGAAAATGTAAATGAGAAGATATCTAAAAATATTTTTTTCGTGGCTTTTCCTAAAAAAAGTTATACAGAAAACATTGAGGAAAAAAAGTAAATAAAATGAACATTAAAATAGAAAAAATAAGAGAACGTTAATTCTTTCTCCTTTTTTCCGCCTAATTTGTCATCCTTTTATCAATGCATCAGTAATGTACTACTTACTTGTTTTGGTGCTTATGTGACTTCGAAAGAATGAAACCATCTAAGACATGACAGTAACTGATCATATCTGAAAAAAATGATATGGCGTAAACCAGATGGAGCTACCATTTCCACTTGCCTAACTTCACTTGCTCCACACAGTTGACAGTTTAAAACGTGGGAGATATTTCTGTACCATTATTGTAATATAATAGTTATGAAACGTTATCACAGAACTTGGTAACCGGTCATTTGGACTAATGTTACAATGCTGCGTTTGCTAAACTTAGTGGAAAAATTGTACCAGTTATACTTTACTGGTTGTGTGGGTTAGAGAGGAGCGTAAGTCGTATTCCTATTCACCAGGTCCCAATATCGTTTCAGTATATCTATTGATAAACTTACACTTAATAAACGGCCCAGTCGGCTGGGGCTGTAGAATATACCTTCTGCATCTCTACCGTGGGGTAAGACCAACCCCCGCCAAAGAATATCTTAGATATGACACGAAACCAACTGAGGGTGAGGCTCCAGCCTTGGAGATTTAAACATGGAGTATTCCTTCATTGCCATCGCTCCCAGGTCCTCTATGGCTAAGAGTAGCAGCATCTGAGAGGGTCCTGTCTATGGGTCAAATAGAACGGCTTGATATTTAAACTGTGAGCAAACAAATTATTTGCATTGAATTGAATTGATTGAAATAGAACTGTTTGACTATTTAACTGTTCTTGCTTACAAATAGAATATATTTAATAGATGCATGAATAGGATTTAGCGATAAATAACCGATGAAGGTTGATATACCATAAAATCTAACCAAACAACCAATCAACTGAATAAACAGATAGGAAACGCGAGATAAATTCATATACACATATAATGGATTAAATTGGCACATATGAAGAACATGTAAAAAGTATTAGATTAAAAAACAAAAATATCCCAACGGATGAAATGTACGCATTGTTCTATGAACAAGCAATACATGAAAAAGACGGTTTAAAAAATCATAAATGTATAAGTCTTACTTTTCTCTGATGGTTTTCATGGCGAGGTGAAATAATGTATCTCACTGGAGATGCAGACAAAGGTTTCTATTCTATTCAACGAACAGAGGTGGAAAACATGTCCACAAATGAGAACAAAAAGACTACGTCTGATTCAGTCTAAGACGGGAACAAAGATATATATATATATATATATATATATATATATATATATATATATATATATATATTCAGGGGTCTCAATTCTCACGTGACCAAATGGACGCATGATATGAAGACATGCCCTCTATTCAATGGGAGACTATCATTTTTGTCTTTATACAGTGTTACCTCTATAAAAAAACACCCGACAAATTTGTTCCAAAATATATTTCTTTCGCATATAAAAATATTTGATTTCAAGGTACAGGAGGATAAAAATAAAACCAATCAACCAACCAACCAACCAACCAACCAACCAAACAAACAAACAAACAAAGACATAAAAAACAAACCCCAAATATGTTGCGTGTTCTATCATTTAGAGACGATTTTTTTATTATTTACGAATGTGAAAGAACCATGCAGTAAAAGAGAAATATATATATATATATATATATATATATATATAAACAATAATTTATGTCAGAAAATGCAAGAAGATAATAAGGTATTTTTACAAAAGAATAGTAAAACTCTTGCGTGTGTGTATATGTATATGAGCACGTTTTCGTACGGGTTGAAAAGTCCTTCGGCTTTTGTGCTACAACTAAACAAAGCTTAGAAAATAATGTTGATATATACAGTGTGTGTATGCGTATTTCTAATGCATGTGAGAGAAGGAATGAGAGTTCTTACTGTGGAAGTGAAAATAAGTGTTCTTTCTGTGGTGATTGGCTCCAAGGTGTCTGGTTTCTTGCAAAGCAAATTTTAGTTGGTCGCAGGCAAACAAGGTTTCATGAATGTGTTTGTGTGTGTGTGTGTGAGAGAGAGAGAGAGAGAGAGGGAAGGAGAGAGAAAACAGCTATTTGTACGATGTGAACTCTAGTGGGTTCGATTGGGAGCTGAGATTTATCTGACATCCAACCGTGTCAGAACATGGCACAAGGACGTTTTATGGTGGGGAGCTTTGCACGAATCAAGACCCATGCGCAGCAGGTACAAAAATACTTGAACATATCGGTATTCCCATGATGGGATGCCTCCAGCACCAAAACATAAACTTATTCTCGCAAGCAGGTGAAGACCCTGGGGGTGGGGGACGGCCTCCTGAGGCCAAAGTGTCATAGTTGGCCAACTACCATCCGGTACGAATGCCAGGTGGCGGCTTGAAAGAACGTGCAGTTGGGAACTGGTTAACAAGCCAATTTTGGCTTTATTCATACTAAAAAAAAATAATCTTCTAGACAAAATCTTTAAGATTTAACAGAGATCGTTTTGATTGATTAAAAATACAAGTTTTCAAGCTCACTGGGAAGGTGCGTCACTTTTTGCGCACAAACGTTTTTCTGTTAGATGGCTTTGGAAGTGTTAACTTCCAGGAGACATCTACAAGCGCTTCTATAAGTGTACCTTTATGACATGATTTTAAACATTCATCTCCTGTTCATCGTTCCTGTCATTCTCGGAATCTTCGAGGGATGATTAAAAATTCTTAACATTTCGGCAGGAGTACCTTTATAAGAATAACAGAAGTGATATTATGGCGACCACCTGTTGAAAATTCCATGAATGTGTTGATATAGGATAGTGAACAGGTGGAGACTGTTTGAAATTAAAACGTCAGAAAGGCACTTCCGTAGAAGCGTTAGCATTTTTTGAAACAGCCTATATATCATCCTTTGTCGTTTTTTTGTTATTTGTCTCTGCCATCCACCAGACAGGACTTGACAAAGGTCAATGACCCGAAGGTCGGCTTAAAGTGGGGATTAGGGAAGGTGACGGTCTGTCACGAGCCGAGGTTCGAGCCCTGCTTGTCTATGCAGGTCATTGGCCTGCTAAGTGAAATGTGGGCCTGATGAGCCTAGCTGGACATGGACCCAAATCTGGCTCCTGCCATGGATGCCTGATTATAGCTTAAACTGGACAGCAAGGTCTAGTGCAATACAAAGGTGACAAAGGTGTCAATGTTGCAGCTCGCACACAAACTTCTTTCTTCCTTCCGGAGTAGGGAAGGTACGAACTTCCTTATTCCCTCCACCAGCTATGGGTTAAATAATGCTATTACTCTCCTCCTACAAAGTTGGCTTTGGCATTAAATGGCCCACAAAGGTTGCTATGCCATTAAACTAAGAAACAAACAAAACAAAACCTCTCGGAGTAATTACTATTGGAGGGAAAAAGGGAGGCTGAGTTTAACCCTCACTTGTCGCTCGCCCACGTTGATTCGGTCGACACTCCTTCGTAAAAATAGCAATGGTAATTTCAAAGCTGTATTGAAGTTAATAATACCACACCGCTCACATAGACCGCTAAAAGAATAATATCATCTTATTCATTTACGTTTTAGAGTGAGAAAAATTGTGTGGTTATTGGATTGGAATCGAACGGGCTCAGCTATTGAAGACTTAAAGGTTTGTCTTCGTATATTTGTCGTATCTGAGTACACCGTCGCAATTATATGAGTATAAGGAACACAATTCGGACACTTGTAGTAGAGGAAATGTATGATGGTTTAATGTTTCCTCGTCCAATGTAAAAAAATTCATAACGAATTAACCACGGCACATTTATTGCCTGAACAAATTTAATGAGATGAAACAGAAATGACAAGAAAAGCTAAATAGGTACATCTACGTATGGAGTTAATCAAAAGTAGTAATTCACTAAGCTTTTTTTTTTGCTCAGATGTGGCACAAGGCCGAATGAATGGAACATCCAACTAGACTCGAACACACTCTTCCAGGTTTGCCAGTCAAGCTTGCAAACCATTACACTGGAGTTAGTTAAGAGTACTTTATTGAACAAGTCCTGGAGGCAACACTCTACAAAGCAGCAGCCGTACGGCCACCTACCACCCATCACAAAAAAACTATCCAAGTTAAACGAACAAGACAGGCGGGACACTGCTGGAGAAGTTGGGACGAACTCATAAGCGACAAATTCATGTGGACCTCTTCACATGGATGAGCAAAGGTAGGACAGCCAGCTAGAACTTATATACAACAGCTCTGTACCGATACAGGATGTAACCTTGAAGACCTACCGGGAGCGATGGGCGATAGAGAAGGCTGGCGGGAGAGAGTCAGAGAGATTTGTGCTGGCGGTGCGACATGATGATGAATAAAATGATGCTGATATCAAACAGCATCATTTTTAAATAATCATTTGAGGTTGGAGGGTTGTTATGAATTCACGTAGAGGTCAATGCCTCTTGCTGCCTGTTGCAGCTAATGCAACTGAAATTCAACTGTATTTTCAAGAAGCGCTAGATCATCTGCGTAATCTGCATTCGTGATAGTTTATGCAGGATATCGTCTGCGAATTCTCTTTTTTAGTGTGAGATCGCTTCCCATCTCACAAATCATTCAAGTAAGATGAACAAAACATGCGGGACACTGCTGGAGAAGTTGGGACAAGCATATAAGCAACATTCTACTGAGGACTACTATACATGGACGCACTAGTGTTAGCCGACTCGCAAAGACTTACATTCATCAGCTCTGAGCGGACAGTGGACGCCAGCTAGAGGATCCGCCAAGAACGATGGACATTAGGGACGGATGACGCCTTTATGATGATGATGATGATGAAGATTGGAATGTCAATCTCTATTAACAATAATGTTTGACTGGAATTATCATTTATCTTACAACTTCTGCCTGCTTTTTATTGCAAAACACTGGGAGAATTTCTATAGCGCAACGAATAAAATGCTAGACTGCTACCTCGAATGTAAGCGAGTTCGATCTCCAACCGCGCTATTACATTCGTTTTCGGACGAACACCCTTAGGAAAGGTATGAACCCGCTTATGCCCTAGCTATGGGTTGAATATTATCACTGCTGTTATTTTATGTTTTTGGCATTAGATAACTTGTATGCCATTAATTAAAAGAACCAAAATAAAACACTTGGGTCATCACTTCTTTAACAGCAGAGACCAGAGCAGATCAGAAAAATGAATAAAGAATAGTCGATAGATTATCAATATATATATATATATATCAGCAGCAGCATTTTGTGCAGCTCGCATGGATTTCCCTAACTCACTTGCCATCCTTCTCTATCACCCATCGCTTTCAGCAGGTCTTTTAGGCTACACCATGTCTCCATACAGAGTTGTTGTAGATAAGTTCCATACATACGCGCCAGTGTGAAGGGGTTCATAGTAGAACGTTGCTTATTAGGTCATCCTTGCTCCTCCAGTAATGTCCTGCATGCTCTGTTCGTCTAATTTGGATGGCCTTTAAGATGGGTTGTTGGTGACTGTACAACTGCTGTTTTGTCGGATGATGCTTCCAGGATTTGTTTAATATAGCTCGAAGCAATCAAATTCAATAAGATTGTAAATGAATGGTCACACATTAACACAAAGTGTTGTTCTACTGCCTCAAAAAGCATGACTGGCACATCCTCGTACTTGGCGTTCTAAGAGACTGCAAGCCTTGCCAGTACTTTGAAACTTTGAGAACATTCATCGAATGCGAAGAGATAATATTTTTGCCCTCACCTATAAGTTCTGAGAAGTGACTTGAATAACTGGTGACTCTAGATACGTAAGTCGGTTGGCAGAAGCCAAAATTCAATGACGCACACGTGAAGAAGCTTGGAGGCAAAGGGCATGCTCTTTGTTATAAACAAAAGTCGTTTTGAACAGAAGAAAGTTAACCTCTTTTTGACAGTCGACGGGAAATGGCAAAAGGAATCCACTACTAATAGATATAATTAACTTTGATACAGACTTCACAGGTAAAACAGAACACCAGCTGTGTCCAGCCATAAAGAGCAAAGCAAGTAGTCGGTTGGGTGGGCTGCTGTTCTCTTGTAAAGGGAACCGAAAAAGATATTTAACAACTTAGCACCCATACGGGTTCGGATGCGGCACAGGGCCTTTATTATTCACTCATTAGAGCTTTTCACATCAGCGTTAGCCGATGGTTTTTCACTGGAGTCTGAGTGACAGCAAGTCTCCTCAAGTCTCCAGGACTCTTCTTAGTATTCTGGCCGTTCTCAACAATGCTGTCGTTTGGATGGTCTCCACTCGTCCGCCAACTTCCAGGTCCTCTAGTCCCTTTAGTAATCCTTTAGTTACTGTTCCAAACGCACCAATTACAATTGGTATAATTGTCACCTGCATGTTCCACAGTTTTTTTTCAATTCCCTAGCAAGGTCGAGGTACTTATCCTTCTTTTCACATTATTTCAGCCAGAACAGCAAAGTCTATTATTATTATTATTATTTTACTCATTTGAGAGTTCTTCGCACTAGCGTTAGCCGATGATTTTCTACTGGAGTCTAAGTGACAGCAAGTCTCCTCAGATCTCTAAGACTCTTCGAGCCGATCATGATCTGCTCATTTGAGAGTTTTTCGCACCAGTGTTAGCTGATGGTTTTTCACTGGAGTCTTAGAGATAGCAAGTCTCTTCAGGTCTCTAGAACTCTTCTTTGTTTTCTGGTCAATCTCAACAATGCTGTAATTTGGATGGTCTCCACTCGTCCCCTTATTTCGAAATCCTCCTGTCCCTGTACCAGTCGTTTGATGACTGTACATAGCACACCAATTACAATTGGTATCACCGTCACTTTCATGTTCCATAGTTTTTTCAGTTCTCTTGCAAGGTCTTGATATTTATCTCTCATTCGCTTTATTATCTTTATTATTATTATTACTGTGAAAGGACGGGTGAATACTTGGGATCAGTGACAAAAATTGCACAGTTTCTTCAGTATCCTCCCTAATGGGGGTTAAAATTTACTTTACCTCTGTTCTTTTGGGTGAAATGGGATGGTCTCACTTGGCAATTGTTCGAGACTACTTCCAGTGTCCGCAGAGAGCTGATGTATGTAAGTTTTTGCTGGTCGGACAACATCGACACGCCCATAAATAGAAGTTCATTAGAAACAGTCGCTTATGAGTTTGTCATTACTTCCCAAGCAGTGTTCAGCTTGTCTTGTTCTTCTTGCTTGGACGGTTTTAAAGAAGGGAGGTAAGTGGCTGTCCAGGAGTAATTTTGTAGGATGTTGCTTTCAGGATTTGTTCAAAACAGTATGTAGCATTCTTTTGGTGTTTAAAGCTATATATATATATATATATATATATATATATATATATGTAAAAAGAATGATTAGTCACAGGACATTGGTAAAATTGCTCAATGTTTTATTGTTTTTTTGTTTGGGTTTTTAAATTTGTAGATGATTTAATGACAAATCCATTTTTATACATATACACAGTTCTATTTCTAACAATTCAGTTTAGTCCAAGAGTTCTAATTCAAACAATTCAGTTTTGTATTAGTATAGTTTTTGTCAAAACAGTTCTATTTCAAACAATTTAGTTAAGTATAAGTTTGCAGTTGAGTTCTATTTTACACATAAATAGGACCCTATCAGGTGCTACCACTCCAGGCCAGAGTGGACCTGTGAGCAATAGCAATGAAGAGGTACTCCGCATTCCCCAAATCTCCAGCATTACTGGAACCTCACCATCAGATTTTTTAGTGCCATATCCAGGACACTCGTTGGGGAGTCTTACCCCTCTGCATGTGTTCTAGAGTCCCAGCCGACCGGGCAATCAATATTTGAATAGGGCAGGATTTTAGAACCGAATATAATAGTTGAAATTTTCAATCGAGGTTTCACCAAAAGGATCTCCAAGAAAACTTTATTGCTTCTTTGTTTAATGGCATATCAACTTTCATGGGTTATTCAATGCTAAAGCCATCGATTTTGAAAAATAGCAGTGATACTATTTAACCCTTCGCTGGGGGATGAAGGGGTATATATATATATATATATATACCACATTTGGTCTTCCAAAAAACCACGAATGAAAGATTATGACAACCTACACTGTTATAATATATATATATATATATAAATATATATATATATACACACACGAATATCGACTGAAAAGTTCATAGGCTGACTAAATTAACCTCGTGTGGAATGCGACCAAATGACTTTTATCTTTCAACATAACTCTCCAAGCATTCCACACACTTCTTCCACTAGTGTTGCAGTGGTTTGATCCGACACTTGAAAAAAGATCATCAACAACTGATATAACATCATCACATGAACTCTTCAGCCTATGAACATCCCAGCCTACCCTCGTACGTATATATATATATATATATATATTGAGAGAGAGAGAGAGAGAGAGAGAGAATACAGACAATGATACAAACAACAACAACAACAACAACAACAACAACAACAATAATAATAATAATAGTACAAACAATAATATCAAAAGATTTAAATTCCGAAGAGCTCTGTATATAAAATTTCAACAACCCACTATTAATAGTATTAACTTTGAAACTAGTGATACTTTAAAATTGTTATTATTGATAGTTTTTGTTACCTAAATATTTTTACAGAAGGGCCTCAAATTTCATATAGATTAGGTCCACAGCAAATGAAAATCTGGCTCTGACTGGAGCTGCCAAGGTGGAACAGTGCTCTAAAAGTGGGCATTACTTTTTAATTGGAATGTTTTTTGTCTTCAAGGAGTGAAAGAAGAATGTGTCTTATACAAAGTCCTTGGTTTTAATGTATCAGACCCTCCAACACATCTGGGATTTCAATCACATTATATTTAATACTTGTCACTTCCCATTTTCTTTTCCTTTCCTTTATCTCACTTGCTTCTTTCTTTCTTTCTTTCTTTCTTTCTTTCACAATATTCCCTCACTTTCTTTCTTTCTTTCTTTCTTTCTTTCTTTCACTATGTTCCCCTTCTTTCTTTCTTTCTTTCTTTCTTTCTTTCACCATCTGTTTTTACCAAGATAATAATCAACTCTTTGTGATGAATGTCTTTATTCTATGAAGACCGGAAGTCGAATGACAAAAATAATGGGATCGAGACTGAATCACTCGGCAAGACCTTAAAATTGGCTCTAAAGTTCAATTATTCTTTTAATTTTGGGGGTTGTTGGGGGAGTCTCAGACACCATTTTAAAACCCTATTTTTCATGTTTATCTTCCCTCAATAAATAACACGAATTTGACAAACTTCACCAATTGTGACGGCAACGGGTCAACAGGCGCTTTTCTATAGAAAATGATCCCTAGCTAGCAGATTTTTTTATCACCCAATCCACTTCTCACGATCAACTTTCACTGTCTCTGACTCCCCCTTTCTTTCTCTCTCTCTCTCACACACATACATAGTTACATGTTAGGAGGTTCCCGTGGTGTAATGGTTATCGTCGTTGAAAATAAATTAGGCGGCTCGAGTTCAAACCCTGAACGAGGCTGTTTGCATTTCACATAGCGCTAATAACTTTAGGAAAGATATTCTCCCTCCACTTATGGGTAAATAGATGGCTCTTTAATTTTGGTATTGTAAGCGGTCTATGAGAGTAAAGTATAGTAAAGTTGGTGACTCTAGTTGACGGTGACTTGAAGTCTCCCTTTTCAATAGCTACTACACCGGGGTGTAGGGGAGGGTGTTACTCCATTCCCTGGATTGTCCCATTTTACACTTGAACCTTACCTCATAATGCTGAGTATTAAGCAAGGCGGCATCAAGTACCATATTTAAAGTCTTTGATATGACTCGACCTGGGATTGAACCCCGGTCTCCTGGACCACTGGCGAACACTCTACTCATTAGGCCAATAGGAGAAAGGAAATTCTAAATTCAAACCTTTGAAAATCCACGTAAAAATTGACAATGTGTCGCATCCAGTTTGTGCAAAGGGGTCGCTAAATATATGCACATATATCAGTGGGGCTTTAAATATGATGACTATATATTCCATAGGGAAATAAGACCCCACCAAAGAAAAGGGTTTGTCTGAGTATGACACTAAACTGCATATGATGGTGAAACTTCAGTTCTCGAGATCCAGGAAGTGTGGAAATCCATTCATTGCCATGACTCACAGGTCCACTCTGGCATGGGGTGGCAAGATCTGTTTTAGTTCTGTCTATTGGGTAAATAGATCTATTTGAATATGATCTATACTCGATAGTGTTTGTTTGTTTGTTCGTTTGTTTGTTTGTTTGGGTTTTATGGCATATCAAACTATGTAGGTGTAACATATTGACCTTCAACCCAGCCGTCAATCAAGGAACAGGTGCATCAGGTCGAAGATATCAGGGTATAACATTGACTGTAGACGGGTTGAATTGGGTGCAGATGTGACGCCCACAAGAGGCAGGTGTACGTCAAACAATTATATAACCCGGTGCGACAGACAGGTTCAGTTAGAGTCTGTTAGTTGGAGAGAAGATGCTGTAGAGAGAACCAGCACCAGCATAGGGCTATGGGCCCTCAGGAACCCCGATTGAGCTGCCCAGTTGAACGAGAAAGAAGTGCTGCTAAATTACAAAGGAACTGGGGGTCAATATGTTGCAGTTTATTCAGTCTTCAACTCACCTCTCACACATAACCCTTTCGCAACCATTTCGAATAAAGTGTGAGAGGTATATTTTTCTAAAGAAGTGTGTTCGTTCGTCTTTATTGCGTTGACTATGTTTCCGTATATATATATGTATGGTGGTATTTGTATTTTGTGGCTATACTACATAAATGCCAAATCTATTTTAATACAAATAAACAGTTCTATTTCAGACAATTCAGTTTAGCATAAGTACACGGTTTAATTGTGAAAAACATTTCTATTTCAAGATATTCCGTTCAGTCAATCAGTACTAATTCAAACAATTCAGTTTTGTCTACGCATAGTTTTTGTTTACACGCAGTTAAATGTCCAAAACAGTTCCATTTCAAACAATTCAGTTTAGCGTAAGCACGCCGCTTAAATGTCCAAAAACAGTTCAATTTCAAACAATTTAGATGTCAAAACAGTTCCATTTCAAACAATTCCGTTTAGCATAAGTACGCTGTTTAAATGTCCAAAAACAGTTCTATTTCAAACAATTCAGTTAAGCATAAGTACACAGTTTAGTGCTATTTGACTCATAGATTGGACCATATCAGTTGCGACTAATCCTGGACAGAGTGGACCTGGGAGTGATGGCAATGAAGGGGTACTCTGCATTCCCCAGAGCGCCAACATTACTGGAACCTCACAATCAGATTGTTTAGTGTCATATTCAGGACATTTGTTGGGGGGTGTCTCACCTCTATGCAGAGAAGCAGTCGGTGTATTATGCATTGGGTGAGTCTTACCCCTCCGTAGAAAAGCAGCCAGTGTATTCTACAGCCCCAACCGACAGGGCAAACTCGATAGTGTACAAAAGATAAAACTCTTAAGGAACAACTACGCAAAAAATGTTAATAACAATATACAATGAACGCTATTCCCTAACCTCTAAGCATCAAATAATCTTAGACAGGTTGACGTGCACGATAAAATCAATCAATCAATAAATCGATCAATGTAAATTATGTATTTGTACGTAAACGCAGGGAGAAAAAGGCAGACGGAAATTACACAATAATGCTGTCTTGAACAAATGCTGAAAGCAACACCCTCATAAAACAGCAGCTATATGGTCATTTACGACCCATCTCAAAAACCATCCAAGAAAGACGAACAAGACTTGCGGAACACTGCTAGAAAAGCAAGAATGAACTCACAAACGACGTTCTCTTATGGACCCTGACATATGAACGTGCTAGTGTTGGCCGATCAGCAAGAACTTATTTACCTCAGCCCTGTGCGCACACTCGACGTTGTTTAGAAGACCTGCTCGGAGGGATGAATGTCAGGGATGGTTCAGGAGAGAAAGAGGGGGGGCACATCCGTGCTGTCAGCGCGACTTGATAATGGTGATGATGTAAACGTTAATGCATTCAGTTGTAGTTTGTAAGTTGGAGAATTTATAATTGAAACCACCCGAAGAAATACGTGGAAAGATGCATATGCAGTTAGAAGAGAAAAAATACATTTAATGCCTATCAAAAACCGATAGCCTGTTAAAAAAGAATTAAGAAATAAATAAAGGAGTGTCTTACTTATGACGCTAAATTGCATGTGATGGTGAGGCTACAGTTCTTGATCTCTGCGTAAATAGAGTATCCTGTCATTGCTTTTACCTCCAGGTTCATTGTGACTCGAAGCTATGCATCACATAGAATTGTCTGGAAATTTTTGTATTATATAGAAAAACTTGAAATCATTTAACCGTGTACAAACAACGGAATACTATTGATAAGTAGAAATAGCAACATGAAACCATGTAATTGTGTATAAATCATAAGTATTAAATACTAATAATTGATACCATATAACTATGTGCAAACAAATAAGTATTATTAATAAAAATTTCCCATTTGCACAATGAATACAAATTACAAATATATGCAATTGTTGAGATAGGCATGATTTGGTGTGGTTTGGTTTTATGGCGATTCAAACATTGTAGATTACTTAAAGCCAAATCCTTTTTATGTATATATGTCAAATACATATAGTTTGTAAACACATTTTCTTGATAACATTTTTAAACGAGCCTGAGCTCTTTTTTCCGTGCAGTTAAACGATTTCAAGTATTTCTATCTAATCTGAATAATTCAATTACTATTAATCATTTGTTTGCTCATATTTTCTTGATAACATTTTTAAACGAGCCTGAGCTCTTTTTTCCGTGCAGTTAAACGATTTCAAGTATTTCTATCTAATCTGAATAATTCTATTACTATTAATCATTTGTTTGCTCATATTTTTTTGATAACATTTTTAAACGAGCCTGAGCTCTTTTTTCCGTGCAGTTAAACGATTTCAAGTATTTCTATCTAATCTGAATAATTCTATTACTATTAATCATTTGTTTGCTCATATTTTCTTGATAACATTTTTAAATGAGCCTGAGCTGCTCCTGTTTTTTTCCGTGCAATTAAATAATTTCAAGTATTTCTATCTAATTCGAATAATTCTATTTACTATTATTCATTTGTTTACACATAGTTAAATGATTACGAGTATTGCTATGTAACAGTTACAATTTAACATCGATCATTTGTTTGCACTCATTTAAAAAGATATACATGATATGTAAGAGATTAGTGTGTCAGCAACGGGAACACACAGACTCTCCGGTAAAGAAAATTTTCTGGGTGGAGTAGTCAATAAAGAAGGTCATGCTGATAGTCTTCTCAGGCATGAAAAGATCCATCACTATTTATTTCCTCGAAAAAAAAAAGGGTGCAACTGTCTACAGTGATTCCCATCGCATACTCCTAAGGTAAAATTCACATTATCGCTTGAATGACCCTTGTATCTTATAGATATTATATATTTCATTATTTATTGAATGAACTTCGTATAATATGTGTTGGAAAGTTAATAAGTAGTATAGAAGTATATTTACTTATTAAGAATGTAGACTTTTGTTCTAGATTTTATAAGTGAGGATATACACATTATAAACATTTCTAATAGATTTTTCTTAGACAATACATTTGCAAAATTATCTAAATATTGTGGGCATTTGTTTTATGTCTCGATTACATGACCTGTTAAACTCCTTGTGTGTAATCTTGCTCGTGTAGAGGTTGGTAAATACATACATGACCGCGAGAAGGAAGAGTTTCACCAGGCTATTCCAGGTGACATGAGTAGCACCCCCAACGACCAAACTAGGTTACAGGACTAGTAATCAGTGACCAGAGATGAATCATTTCATTTCGCGCTAATACCCTTGGGAAAGGTATTAATTCAGCTGTTACTAGCTATGGGAAAATAGGAGGGTAGATTGGGCTCTTTAACCTTGGTATGGCAACCAGAATAAAAGAAAAAAACTCTGAATTCAAACCAGTTGTAGATCTGGAGTGGAATGAGATCTTCAGGCTATTCCGGCTCGAGACACGCTATATGTATTTACCAAACTCCTCCGCTCGGGAAGGATATGACACAAGGTCAGTTTTTAAGCGGAGTTTAACAGGTTTGAATTCAGAGTTTTCCTTCTCCTAGACTAGTTGCCTCACCAATGATAAAGAACCAAGTCTGCCCTACTATTTACCCATAGCTGGAGGGAGAATAATTGGATTCATACCTTTCCCAAGGGTATTAATGCAATGTGAAATGTAATCAGTCTCGTCCAGGATTTGAACACTTGTCGCCATGCCCATTTCCTACGACGATAACCATTACACCACGGGCACCTCCAAAAACACGCTATACAAGCAGCGCCTCCGTGTCTCTTTCGCATGAATTATTATATAAATTCTAGGAAGTGACTTGATCTCGAGCCTAACCTTTGCACCCAGTATACGGGTGTCAAATTCACTTTCAGAAGAAATTGTGTTGGCTGAAAACTATACTCTGCATTCTTTTATGGCCAGATAATCAGGAAGAATTATACTTCAAATTAAAAATTATACAATAGCAGTATTATCAAAGATAGGTGCAGCAGATCTCTGCCACAGATATTTCACTTGCGTATAAAAGATGAGTTAGTTAATAATCTAGCAAGTAATATTAAAATCAGTCTCATTTTAAATGTTTACAGTCCAATAAATCTTCCCTCCTAATTTATATTTGAAGCGTTTAAGATTTATTATTAATTTTTCTAATCTAGCGCCAGAAAAGGTTTATCATGTGTTAGACGACTAATTTTTAATTCTGGGAGATTATGAAAGCGATTGATTGATCGATCAATTGATTGATTGATTGATTGATTTTAACTATATCAAACCGTCTAGTCTTATTTTGTGCTTAGAAGAAGGAGAATAACGTTCCTTGTAGATACATATTTACATTTTTATGCAATTCCTTCTTTAGGTTTTTTTTAGGTCCTATCTGTGACGGCAAATTGACTAAAATCCCAAAACGGGACTTTATTTTCGCACGTGTGAAGACGGGGCAGGTTGGCACTTGATCCCCTATGGAATAAGTCCTCGTTCAGAGTTTTTCTCTCAGGCATATAAGAACTGGCATATTACGTGAGGGATTAATTTAGAGCCAGACTGACCGCCGTTAGCAAGGGGTTCCAAATTTCACACTATCACACACCCACCAGGCCGCTAAACTTCTTTCCCCTAGATAATGGAAGAATATGGACCTATAGGTTTTAGTCGTAATAATATTATATTGTAGTAGTCGGCAACTCCGGTTTCCCGTGTGATATTTTAAAGGAATTAATTGGACAATTCTAAGCAAGATAACATAAGGCGAATAGAAGCTGAAAAGAAAGCATTAATAACAACATAGACCACGTGGTAACATAAAAATATATGATTCCTTTACTACAGTTATATACACTTTCAAAGTGTCAAAACATATAATAATTTGGACAGTCCACGAATATAAATGTCTTTTCTTGACTTGTTTTTCTTCAAATTGAGAGAGAGAGAGAGTGGTATACAAAATTTGGGTATAAAGGAAAAATGTCCCCAAAGTTACTTATCTTATTTTTCGACGGGGTTCCACTGGAGAATCTTTCTTCTTTCACGGGCTTTAAGCTATTTTTAATACTGGCTTGAAGAACTCGGGTCCCTCGTGTCTCAGTATTCTTTTGTCTTCAACCCGGAGTAAAATGGCTATGGTTCGTCTGCCCGCTACGGACCTTGCTCAAAAACTAAACTTTCTTATTATTTACTTACGCTGAGGGGAGGGGAGCCCCACTTCCGTTTTGGGGTCCCAGCCAATCATTTGGCTTCTCTCTCCCTCCCCTCCGGTGTCCGGCGACCTGAGGTTACTAAGTACCAACACCTGTTGATACCCCCTCTGTGACCCACATTCTCCCTTAACGGTCACTTTTTTGACGGCTAGATACTGTTAATTTAATGGGAGGGTAGTATTAATCTTACCTCTATCGTCTCCGCGGGATATCACGTGACACTATCAAATACGATTAATTTTCCAAATGATCTATTTCACCCGTAAATGGGACCCTAACAGGTATTACCACCCCTGGACAGAGTAGACCTGGAAATAATGATAATGTAAAGGAATACACACCCTCGACATATTTCAGGAGTAGAGCTTCAACATTACGCAGTTTAGGCTCATATCAGGACACTCAATTTTGGTGGGGAGTGTCTTACTTCTCAGCAGGAAATACTGTCAGCGTAATCTACGCCCCACTGACGAGACTATAATGAAAGCGAGTAGGTGAAGCAAAAATGTAATTACCCATCCCCTTCGCCATGGGCAAGATGTGACACAAGGTCAATGTTTAAACGGTGTACAGCTGGTTTGAATTCACTGTTTTCCTTCTGCCAAAACTAGTTTAAAGAACTTAGTTTGCCCAATTATTTTCTCATAGCAGGAGGGAGAAGTGAAGGATTCATGTCTTCCCCCATAGTATTTGCGTGGAGTAAACTACAGTCTCTTCCAGGATTCGAACTCATGTCACTGTTTCCATTTCCTACGCCGATAACTATCATAGTAAGCTCGCCTCGAAGTAGGCTTACATTCAACAGCTTGGTACGGACACTGGGTGTCTTCTCGAAGACTTACAAAGAAGGATGATCGACAAGGACGAAAGAGGATAGAGTACAAAGGGATAATTATTCTATCTGGATGATGATGATAGTCAAAGGAAAAATAGTTAAAAAGCGAGACTAACAAACCATTACTAGTGAGTTCGACTCTCACTAGGTGCCTCATGCACCTGGCTTTGTGCCACATGTAAGTAAATAACAACTAAATTTGTTTACAATAGATAGAAAGAGTCACAAGATCGGAGAAAAAAAATCTGATCAATTCATCCATTTTTTTTACTTTTATTCTTTTTCCTTTCTTTCTTTCTGGTGGCGGAGAGAGTCCTCATTTTTTTTTTTAAGAGATTGTCAAATCCCCAAAATATGCATTAATCTAGCAACAATTCAATCATTGGCCATATTTATGTCTTTTCTTAACTCGACCACTGAGAAGGAGTTGAGCCAATAGCCAATATGTAATTTGAGAAGATTAACCACAACTAAACACATATAGATATATACATGCACGCGCGCTCTCACACACATACAGACATATATGTGTGTATATGTGTAAGCGCACGCGCGCGCGCGCGCGTGTGTGTGTGTGTGTGTGTGTATGTTTCATTGAAGATAAGTGAAAAAGTATGTTGTGAGTTTTCTTTAGAGTTTTTTCTTGTTTACCTGCGAGTGAAATTTTTTTCGTCGCAAAGGGAACTGTCCGAAAGTTTATTCAATTTTAACGATCTCGGCCAATTTATTTGCTATCTTCACTAAAAAAAAATTTCTATCAAAGAGATATATCATATTCTGAAATCGAAATAGATATGTAAAACTATGTTTTTGTTCCTAGTTATGAAGAAGTTCTAATTACCAAATCAAGTCAGAACATTCTAGCCATGTTCAAAAGAGATGTGGTTGAGAATGTTTTTTCTGGTTTTCATAAATATTACTTCCAATATTTTGAATCACTTTTTTGTAGTTGAATGTATAGATCATTTGTAGATTTTCGATGCGTAGATGTATATTATTCTATTTATAGGAATGGTTGTATTGTGGCAGTACAGTTCCGTAGCCCATCTCGCTTGCTAACAGACCTCTCCTCAGGTTTTTTTTAAGTCGCCCGCCGGTTTTGGTAAAACCTATAGAAGCTACATCTCAGGTCCATAAAAGCAAAAAAAAAAAAAAAAAAAAAAAAAAAAAAAAAAAAAAAAACTCATCAGCGAATATTCTCGTTTCGTGAAGTCTGCGAACACTCGGTTGTCCCGTGGAAAAGAGAGCGACGGAAAAGACAGCGAATTCTCCTTTTTCGGCGCCGAAAGTTAAAATTTGGTGGAAGTGGAATTGTGGAATATTTTAATTTTATTTTTATTTTTATTTCGTATTTTATTATTTGCGGTATTTTTTATAAAATTTAATAATCAATCCATTCTCCCAAAGTCAAGTATTGTTGAACGGACATTCAAAACTTAAATTCCTAGTAAGCACAACAAAAAAAAAAAAAAAAAAGAGAAAAATCTCCGAATGTAAGTGGAGGCGCTTGAGGTACAACGATTATTCACAACCCGAATTCAAATTCAGAGCCTGGGTGTTTGCATTTCGCACTGAGCTAATGTCCTGGCGACAATTATGATTCTAACTATTCTCCCTCAAGCTATGGGTAAATAGCAGGGTAAACTGGGCTTATTAATTTTAATATGGTAACCAGTCTCGAAGGAAATCTCGGGATTCAAATCAGACTATTTGTGCCCAAGACACGCTACAAGAGTAGCATTCCCCTAGACCTCGCTATTAATATCGCTCTACCCCCAATAGGTTTTCCGGGGTCCGCTTGGCATTCACGCCGAGTGAGTGCTATCAAGCTGATTGTCTGGTCCTAGAGGGCCTTCCTACCAAGCTATACCTGGTTGGCAAGGTTGAGTTTATCTCTTGGCGTTTGAGACGGCCCAAAATGAGGAATAGGGAAGGGTAAGTATTTTTTGTGGCAGCTACGTATATCTTGTTTCCTGCGCGCTCCCCTACGATAAATTAACTTCATGTCAAATTTGACTGGGTGGAAAGTCGGATAAATATCACTCCCACAATCAAACCAGGTTACGGAATATGTCATTTCATAAATTTCGCCCCTTTTATTAATTCTATCGTTGTCTTTTAATACCGAACATTGGCATGATGGTTAGAGTGTTTGCCCATGGCCCGGGAGACCTGGGTTCAATCCCAGGTCGAGTCATACCAAAGACTCAAAAAATGGTACTTGATACCTCCTTGCTTAACACTCAGCAATATATGGTAGGGATCAAGGGTAAAGTGGAGTAACCCAGGGAAAGGAGTAGTGCTCTCCCCTACACCTTGGTGTTGTAGCTATCGAAAAGGGAGCCTTCGGGTCACCCTCGACCACGGTCACCAACTTATTGTTATTTCTTACCATTTCTTTCAACCCCTGCCATCTAGCAGGTAGTATAGTATTCCTGGTTAAGTCAGTATCCTTCGTTGTATTACCATATATGAATACAATGCTAACATACATTCATGCCGAACAAGAATTATTATTATCATGAACATAGGACACATAAGAAAAGATCTATATTTGTAATGAAAGCTTTATGCAATGTCCATTAAAATTTACTCATACTACAAGCTAATGATTTAACAGCTTTCAATACAAGTGAGATTACATTTTGATTCCTCTCTATTTCATTGAATCTCAATAAGCTACATATTGAAATTAAATTATTTTGTCAATATATTTTGTTTGATGCTGTCAAATTATGTAAAACTATTTACTTATCAAGATTGCTTTGTTTTTGCAGTCATAAAGCACTACAGGACCGGTTCGATTCTTTACGAAGACCT
The DNA here is from genome assembly GCA_963585895.1 of Sepioteuthis lessoniana. Classification (NCBI taxonomy): domain Eukaryota; kingdom Metazoa; phylum Mollusca; class Cephalopoda; order Myopsida; family Loliginidae; genus Sepioteuthis; species Sepioteuthis lessoniana. The sequence goes on from OY757917.1 coordinate 33,129,506, forward strand.
AAGTGGTATTTGATTTGCCCCCGGCTCACCCCGCATCACTCAACAATAGTGGCTATTGTCGGTGGTTCACAATCAGCACATCTACTTTGAAAAAAAACAAACAAAAAAAAACAAAAAAACAAAACAAAAACAAACCCAAAAACTTTTATTGTATAAACTGTCATTTTTGAAAACATGAACGGGATGGTTTGGTTTCTTAACTTAATGGCATACCAACCTTTATGGGTTATTTAATGCCGAAGCCATCATTGTAAAATAAGAGTAATGGTACTATTCAATCCGCAGATTGAGGTGGGGTTGATAAAAGGGTTTATACGTTTTCCGAGGGTATGAACCTGGAAGTGAACGAAATAGCTCGGCCCGAGCTCACTTACCATGATATCACAGTCCAGCTAGTTTACTTCTAAGCCACAGGGACTCTACCAGCACTGGTAGGATTTTCTAAATGAGTTGACTTGGTAAAGAGATACTTGAATATACTCCCAGAGGACACCATTGTGATGATCATCATCATCATCATTAAGGTATGTTCACAGTACTGACTCCTTTGATTCACTCTCACCATCCATCCTTATGGGCCATCGCACACAGCTAGTTAAAAGAAGCTTTTATTGGTTGACCAACGACCGAATGTCCATATGTAAGAGTCTATAAGAGAACGTCGGTTATGAGTTTGACTTTACTTTATCAGTCGTGTCCAGCATGTCTGGCTTGACTTACGAGAATAGTTTTTGAGATGGAAGGCAAATAGCCATACAACTACTTTTTTTTGGGGGGGGGTCCTGCTTCCAGGATTTGTTCAAAGCAGCTCATAGCATATTTCTGTAGTTCCCATCTAGCTTTTTCTCCTAGCGTTTTTGTTAGTGTCCAAGTGGTGCAATCATACAACAACGCTGACATAGTAACAAATTGGAAAAAATCCCGTTTTATTTTATTAGAGAGAGATCAGATTTCCATATGCTCAGTTACCTGTATATAATGTATATGTTTTCATTATTTTCAGTCGATGAGATATTACAAACGAAGTATAAGAAATGGTTTACCAATTTCAGAGAATTGCTATTTAATGAAATGGCTCCATCTTGATCAAAACACATGAACTTTGTCTTAGAGACAAATCAGTTTGTTTTAGTTGTGTTTTATGGCATATCACACCTTGTGGGTTAATTAATACCAAAATCATATTTATACATATGAATTATATAGGATTTGTTAGTGAATAGTTTGTTAGAAACATTATTATGAAAAAAGTAAGAGCTCATTTGTTTGCACACTGTTAAATGGTTTCAAACATAGTCAATGATTGAATATTTCTATTTGACCCATAGATGAGACCCTAGCAGGTACAACTACTCCGATGCAGTGTGAACCTGGAAGTAGATGAAGAGGCACGCTGCATTCCCCAAATTTCAAGACTGGAGCTTCACCATGTTGATATTGAACCCAGCACACTAAATGGTATCAAGAATAGTTATATAACACTAATAATTCTTTGCCCAGTCGGCTGGGGCTGTAGAATACACCGACTGCTTCTCTGCAGAGGGGTAAGACCCCACCCCCAACGAGTGTCCTGATATGACACTAAACAATCTGATGTTGAGGTTCCAGTGATGCTGGAGCTTTGGGGAATGCGGAGTAGCTCTTTATTACAATCGCTCCCAGGTCCACTTTGTCCCGGCGAGGTAGCACCTGATATGGGTCCTATCTATGGGTTAAATAGAACTAAACTGTGCTTCTTTCACTATACTGATTTTTGCATTTAAACTGCGTATTTATACTAAAATGAATTGTTTGAAATAGAACTATTTTGACATTGGAACTGCGTACTAGTGCTGAACTGAATTGCTCAAAATAGAATTGTTTTGACGTCTAAACTGTGTACTTATACTGAACTGAATTATCTGAAATAAAACTGTTTGACATTTAACTCTATGTATTGCCCAGTCGGCTGGGGCTGTAGAATACACTGACTGCACCTCTGCAGAAGGGTAAGACCCCCACCTAACGAGTGACCTAGATATTGACACTAAACAATCTGATGGTGAGGTTCCAGCAGTGCTGGAACTTTGGGGAATGCGGAGTACCCCTTCATTGCCATCGTTCTCAGGTCCACTCTGGCCCGGAGTGGTAACACCTGATAGAGCCTTATTTATGGGTTAAATAGAACTAATAACATACTTGTGCTAAACTGAATTGTTTGAGTAAACTGAATAGCTTGAAATAGAAATGTTTTGGACAATTAAACCGTACTTATATTTAAACTATGGGCTTATGCTTAACTGAATTATCTGAAATAGAACTGTTTTTCGACATTAAAACTGTATTTACACTTAACTGAATTGTTATATATAACTGCTTGAATAGTTTGAAATAGAAATGTTTTTGACAATTAAACTGTGTACTTATGCTAAACTGAATTGCTTTAAATAGAATAGATTATTTACATAAAAATGGATTTGGCGTTAAATAACCTACAGAGGTTGATATACCATAAAACTCAACAAACCAAACCAAACCAACCAACAAATAATTCTTTTCAACGTTATTCCTTCTTTTTCACACAGTTAATTGGTTTCAAGTATGGCTCTTTAACACTAATAATTCTATTCAACATTATTCATTCATTTCCACACAGTTAAATAATTTCAAGCATTGCTATGTAATACTAGTAGTTCAAGTTAACGTTAATCTTTGGTTTGGACGCTATAAAATGGTTTCTAGTATTGTAAGTAAAAGTAAAGTTAGCGACCATAGTCGAGGGTGACCCGAAGGCTCCCTTTTCGATAGCTACTACACCAAGGTGTAGGGGAGGGCGCTACTCCATTCCCTGGATTGCTCCACTTTACCCTTGAACCGTACCTTATAATGCTGAGTGTTAAGCAAGGTGGTATCAAGTTCCATTTTTAAAGTCTTTGGTATGACTCGACCTGGGATTGAACCCAGGGCTCCCGGGCCATCGGCGAACACTCTAACCGCTGGGCCAATGTCCCGGTTTTAGTATTGTAAATGATTGTAAATGATAGTAAATTCTTTTTGACTCATAGATGGTACCCTAACAGGTATTACCACTTCGAGTCAGAGTGGACCTGAGAGTAATGGCAATAAAAGTGTAATCCATATTTCCCGAAATTCCTGGTTTGGAGCTTCACCATCAGATGTTTTTGTGTCTTATTCATGACACACGTTGGGAGTAGTCTTACCCCTCTGTAATGATGCAATCGGTGTATTATACAACCTCAGCCGACTGGGCTGAATTATAGACTGATAAAATACCTAAATATGGGGGGCTAAGCAGGTCATTTGCCGCTCCTTTCATTTATTTTTTGTAATTAATCTTTAACTTAAAGTTAACATTGTTATACCAATCCTTTTAGCCGGGACTGCTATGTGACCCAGAGTGGTTGGGAGAGCTGCACTGAGTGGCCAAAGAGAGAGACAGAGACAGAGAGACTAGAGACAGAGAATAAAAGCAACATAGAATGCCTAAGTCCTGGAAGATGTACCTAATTTGAAGGAGAAAATAAGGTCCCAAAAATGGAATCAGGAACATATATTTTGAAGAGAATGTATAATATATACAATGTTTAAGAAGTGACGTGATGATTATCAGCTCTGAAAATTGAATCGACAAGCTGATTGATAGATTGATTTTTAACGGCATGTCAACCCGTCTAGGGTTGTTTTATGTCAAGTGGTTAATGAATCAACTTCATATTCATATTTTTTGTGTAGTTGTTTCTTAAGAGGCTTTTTCGCATACAGTCTAATCGAATGTTGGAGCTTTGGAGAATGCAGACTACTCCTTCATTGCCATCGTTCCCAGGTCCACTCTGTCCCGGTGTTGTAGCACCTGATAGGGTCCTATCTATGGGGCAAATAGAACTAAACAGCGTACTTATGCTAAACTGAATTGTTTGAAATGGAATTGTTTTGACATTTAAACTGCGAACTTATGATAAACTGAATTGTATGAAATAGAACAGTTTTGACATTTAACTGAACTGTTTTGACACTCAACTGTTTGTAAACAAAAGCTATATTGATACGAAACCGAATCGTTTTGAAATTTAGGTCAGCGTTAAATGACCCGAAAAGGTTTGATACGCCGTAAAACAAAACAACCAGCCAACCATCTCTTTAGACCACTGCTTTAATTTCATCTGAAACATATTATAAATAACCACACTCTATAAGCAAATAAAATGTGAAATTCAATTATGAGTAGTGTGGCGGTAGAGTTGCTATCCTTTACTAAGCTAGACTTAGTTTGACATAAAGTCAGAATCACTCAACAGCTTGTAAGAATTGAACCCACCAAAAATGTTTTTGCAATTGTCAAGTCACGCGGAAATCATCGGTTTCTGTTAGATCATCAAAGTTAAGCGGTGGTAAGTCTATTTAGTTTTGGTACGAGTGTCCACAAAGAAATAGCAGCTATTGTAAGCAACCTGCGTCCCAGCTTTTAAAATACCAACAATGGTTTGGTTTGGTCTGGTCGGGTCGGGTTTTATGGCATATCAACCCTTGTAGTTTATTTAATGCCAATTCCTCTTTATACATATTACATATGATTCGTAAACGCATAGTTTGTAGATAACATTTTAAAATAAGGTAGAGATCATTTGTTTGCATTCAGCGAAATGGTTTTACGTATAATTTGTAAGTCAGTAATTTGTAGGTAATCTTATTTTTAAATGAATCAGAGCGAATTTGTTTGCACACTAGTATTATTATTATTTACACTCAGTTAAAGAGTTCCAAATATTCTAACATGAATAATTCTATTTAGAATTAATCATTTGTTTGCACTCACTTAGTAGGTTTCAAATATTGCTCTCTAACATAAATAGTTTTATTTGCACACAGTTAAATGGTTTCAAGCATCGCTTTGTAACACTAACAAATCAATTTAACCACACAAAGAGTTTCAAGTATTACAAATAAATACTAATAATTCTATTTATTATTACTCCTTCTTTTGCACACATTTAAATGGTTCCAAGTACTGCTATGTATCTCCAACATTTCAATTAATCATCAGTCAATGGTCAAACGAATTTATGTCTAACAATTCGATTTGACGTAAGTCTTTTGTTTGCACAAAGTTTAAATGTCAACCAGTTCTATTCTATAACCCATAGATAGGATCTAATCAGTTGCTACCACTCCAGGTCAGAATGGATCTTGGTGCAATGGCAATAAAGGGGTTCTCCACGTTCCCTAAAGCTCCAGGGCAGGAGCCTCACCTTTCTGATAGTTTAATGTCATATCCTGAATAGTCGTTGGGGTGAGAGCGGCCTTAACTCTCAGCAGAGATGCAGCTGTAGGGGTACATGTTATTTGGTAGATATGTTTGGTCCCCCAAAATTTATGTCGTAGTTTACTATATGGTTTGCTTAGTGGTATGTTATGTTTGGTTCATATGGAAAAAGGCAAAATAGACACATGGAGACAAATGTAGTAAATGAAGGAATGATATGAAACGGCGCGGATAAAAGGAACATTCAAAACAAGCGATATAAACAAAACAAATTTATATCTTAACAATACATACAATGAAAACATTTAAAACATTACTCTGGTTCTATTACTGTTCGTGAAAATATTCTGTGTGTGTGTGTGTGTGTGAGTGTGACTAACACAACTAAAACTACAAAAAAGGACTAAATGACAACGTGTCATATGCATGTTAACTACGTATTTATTTCTAAATGTTCGTTTCTTTCTGTGGTTCGACGCTATTGCTGTTTTCGAGGCTGGAAAAAGTCTCACCGACCAGGTATACCGAGGAAAGGGATGTTTGCATGGCCTATACATTTTGTGGCGTTTGACGGCTGTTGGTGAATATGAGTGAGTGATAGTATTCTCTCTGGAAGTCACACTGGAGAGAGTGTGTTAACCCTGCAAGTGAAAATGTGAAAAAGAGAAAGTGTGTTTGAAGACGAAGTATTTATAGAAAATACGTGTCTTGGAGTCGGCTCCAAAAAACGCGGGACGAAATTTAAACGTGGACGTAGTTTTAAAACACCGATCACGTGGTTCTCCTGACCAATAATTTCCCGAGACTGATTGTTTATGTGCGTCCGCCATCTTTGTTTCGGGAACAAGTGGCATGCCGCCCATTTTGAATTATAGGAGTGTATACAGCTGGTGTATTCTACAGCCGCAGCTGACTGGGCTGAATGATGGTTTGTTTGTCTTACTCGTTAACTATTGCACCATACAAGGTGCAATAAATCATGGTAGTATTGATGACAAAAACTAATACATTATACATTTAAGTTGTCATTCTGTCCCGTAGCGTAATGGCTGAAGTGCTGGACTGCGCCATTGTAGTATGTGAGTTCGAACTCCAGTTTCGCCATTGAATTTATTTTCGGGCTAATACCTTTGGGAAATGTATGAATGTCTTTGCCTCTCAGCTATGGGTCAAATAGTTTCAATGCTGTTTTTCTACAAAGATACCTTTTGCATAAAATGACCCACGAAAGTCAATCTGCCATTAGACAAAGAAGGCAAACAATCCGTCATTAAAACATTTAAAGCTTAAATCCTTACGGAGATTTCAGAGTGTTTGGGTAACAATCTGAGGACAGATTCATATTCATATTGAAGAAAACCAAACACCAATCCACATCGACGTTTTTGAAATATTTTCATCTAATTATAATGGTAGTGCATTTGGTTACGATAAAAAAAAGTTAAATAAATTTTTGTTTAGGTTGCCAACAAAATAAACATTACAACATTCTAATGTTGTAATGTTTATTTTGTTGGCTGATATTTCTACAAGTACATTTAATTTGTTTATCAACAATATAGTTAGGGAACCCATTATTGAAGAGAGATTGTTTTATATTTTCTAATTCTTTATAAAATAATTATGATTAGATGAAAATATTTTAAAAACGTTGATAAAAAGAAATATACTTCCCACGGATCCTATTTAAAAAATCTTATCATATACTCTAACAAATTTAAAACCTCCAACTTAGTTATCAACAATAGTTAACTTAGTTATAAACAATAATTGGACACACTCGACTGACTCACTCCTTCATTCTTAAAGAAGAACCTCCCCCAAAATGTCCATGTGGAAACCAATACTCAATCAAGCACATTTTGATAGAATGCAGAAAACTCAACCACACCAGGAAAAAGTTTTATAAGGCGAACAGCATGAAGGAACTAATTTTAAAAAATTGCGCTCAAAAATATAATCAAATTCTTAAAAACAATTGACCTCCTATTAAAGATATAGGCTGTGTTACCAAAACCTTTGACCGTCAAGTGTATACAAACAAAAAGCTTTGACCTATTTTAAAATACTAATTCCGGACTATTTATTTACAATTAATATATATATATATATATATATATATCAGAATTTACATTCAATGACCCTTAAGAGGTTAATATGCCATAAAACCCAACCAACCTAAAATCATGCGTTTACAAATCATATATATAATATGTGTAAAAAGGCTCTGGCATTAAATAACCTATATGCCATTAAACCCAACTAACCAACCAATAATTCCTCCCAAAAAACTGACTTTGTATATCAATTTAAATGTACTTTAGGAGGTTGTATCTCTGAGAATAACAGTATATACGTTGGCTTAACCTCAACTACTCCATCAAGACGACTCATTATGCATCTATCTGATACCAGTTCAATAGCACAACATCTAAAAAAACATTCCAGCTCAAAAACTGAGTTTCGGAAAATTCTTACTGAAAACACAATAATATTAAAACAACAAAATAACAAACAAAAATTAGAAATTCCCGTGGCGCTCCATATCAGAATGAAACAACCCAAACTCAATAGAATCAATTTTGAATGCAGTACTAATGTATCTAAAAGGTCTTTACCTACAGCTGCTAGTTATAGAAATGAATAGAACGCTACAACACACCAGCATAAAAAAATAGACACTTACAAAGTAGTAATGTACATGCAAAAGTCACTTCGCTTTTGAAATATACACACCCCTGATGATGACCCAAGATCGAGTAGAAAGTACTAGAGTAACAATTTGTTATGGGAGTTTCATCTATCAATTCCTGCCGGAAATCAATTCAGCAACTGGAAAGGACATATACAAAAATATATAGAAAAAACATGTCTATATTGTTCAATGAAGTATGCAATTCAATGAATATATGACTATATATTTAAGAAGTTGTCTGTTATACATATATATACATATATATATAAGAAATTGTCTTATATATATATATATATATATATATATATATATATATATATATATATATATATATAAGAAATTGTCTTTTATATATACATATATACTAACAATAATAATAATATGCAATAGGAAAAGCAAATGTTAGCTCTAAAATTAGAGTAACCGGTCGCACATTGTGTAAACACGCACACACACAGAAATACATACAGATATGGCATTCAGATACAATTATATATCTATAACAGATAATTACTTGTATATACAAAGTTCGTTAAAAAAACTCTCAGCTTTATCGAGAAGGTATCGGACAAATAAGATAGTTTTTCACTCTAGTCCCCTTTGACATCAATGCACTTGGTCCAACGATGCCTAAGCACTGCAATCCCATCACAGAAGAAGGAGGCATCCTAGTTCTCTAAAGGTTCTCCCAAAGCACATTTGACTTCATCTTTATTTTCAAAATAGCGACCACGCAGGTGGAGTTTGAATTTAGGAAACAGGAAAAACTCAGATGGGGCTAAGTCTGGTGAGTAAGAGGGATGGTGGAGCAATTCAAAGCCACAGCCAGCTTCTTCTATTACTGCAATTTGAAAAGTGTGAACGGGCGCGTTATCCTTGCGCAAGAGCCCACCCTGCTATTAGCTTCCTTCTACATTTCGATTTAAACTGAATTGTTTAACATAGAACTGCTTTGGCATTTAACTGTGAGTAGACAAAATCTGTATTTATACTAAACTAAATTAGCTGAATTAGAACTGCTTGAGTAAACTGAATAGCTTGAAATAGAAATGTTTTTCACCATTCAACTGTACTTATATTTAAACTGCGTGCTTATGCTAAACTGAATTGTTTGAAATTGAACTGTTTTTGACATTGAAACTGTACTTACTCTAAACTGAATTGTTATATATAGATCTGTTTTGACATTTTACTGTGTAAACAAAATCTATACTCACGCTAAACTGATTTAGCTGAATTAGAACTGTTTGAATGAACTGAATAGCTCGAAATAGAAATATTTTTGACAACTAAATTATGTACTTCTGTTAAACTGAATTGTTTGAAACAGAACTGATAATTTACTTAAAAGTGGATTTGGTGTTAAATAACCTACAAGGGTTGATTCGCCATAAAACTCCACCAACCAACCAACCAACACACACACACACACACACAACTGTCCATTGTCTAAGTTGCGGAATCAAAGTTCGTTTTGTGAATTATTCCTTACTCCATAGACTTTGTCTATGATCTCAAGTGTCTTCAGTTTTTCAATTCCGAATTTCACTTTTTTTTTTATGACAGCCTTATCCTATTTTATGCCATCAATCTACAGTTTTGTTCTTTGTTTATGATATTTATTTAATGTAGTTAGTCATGATCAGTCAAGAAAAAATATGCATTATATGAACGATTTCTGAAATGTTCATGCATATAAATTGACGTCCAAAACAAATTTGCCACCCACTTGGAAAATAATTTTCGATCTTAGGTTTGGTTTTATAGCAAATCGACCATTGTAGGTTATTTAATGCCTATTTCGGTTTATACATATATATTAAATATATATGATCTGCTTTAGTTTCATGGTATATCAACCATTGTACGTTTTTAATGGCAAATCCGATTTATACATATATATGAAATATTTGTTAACATATTTTGTTGATGACATTTTTAAACGAGCTTGTGCTGATTTGTTTGCACACAGGTAAATGGTTCCAAGAATTATTAAGTATCACTAAAAATTCAATTAAACATCAGTTATTTGTTTACACAAAGTTAAATCATCAAACTGTTCTATTTGTAACAATTCAATTTAGCATAAGTCAACAAAGTTAAATGGTTCTAAGTATTGCTATATATCACTAACAATTCAGTTAACATCAGTGATTTGTTTGCACTCAGTTTAAATAGTCAAACATTTCTATTTGACCCATATGTACGACCAATCAGGTGCTATCAGAGTGGACCTGGGAGCGATGGCAATAAAAGGATATTCTGCATTCCCCAAATCTCCAAGGCTGGAGCCTCACCATCAGATGGTTTTGTGTCATATCCAGAACACTCGTTAGTGGGGTGCCTTACCCTCTGTAGAGATGAAGTCGGTGTATTCTACAGCCGCAACCGATTGGGCTGTCGATCTTATTAAGATTTAAATTTAGGTAGATCTTCGTTCAATTGATAGATTGGTTGTAACAGCATGTCAACTTGTCTAGGGTTATTTTATGCCAAGAGTTTTGGGACTCACGATTATTGTACGTTAATATTTACGTTTTTTGTGTAGCTGATTATTAAGTTTCTTTTTTGTTGTTTTTGAACATGACCCTATTGAATCTGAACAATTCTTAAGCAGATCTACTTGAACCATAGAATGGAACTTAACAGGTACTACCAGTCGGAGTCAGAGTAGACCTGGGAGTAATGGGGCAGATCTCCAAAACTAGAGCTTCACCATCAGATGCAGTTTAGTTCTCATGGCTCTATTGAAAATGAATAACTCTTAAACAGAACTATTTGACCCATAAGAAGTAGCAATCATATGTAGAAACAACTCAAAATTCTACGTTTAATGTTTAAACGTGTCCCCCACCCCGAAAGATATTTCTTGCCCTGTCGGCTGGGGCTCTATAATACACCGACTGCTTCTCTGCAAAAGGGTAAGACTCACCAATGAGTGTCCTAGATGTGACACTAAACAATCTGATGGTGAAGTTCCAGTGATCCTGGAGGTTTGGGGAATGTAGAGAACCCATTGATTGCCATCGCTCCCAGGTTCACTCTAGCCTGGAGTGGTAGCAACTGATAGGGTCCTATCTATCTTCAGTTTAGCATAGGTATACAGTTTAGTTCTATTTGACATAGAACTAAGCTGTGTACCAATGCTCAACTGAATTGTTTGAAATAGAACTGTTTATTTGTATAAAAACAAATTTAGCATAAAAAAAAACAACAAAGGTTGATATGCCATAAAGAACAAACAAATAAAAAAACAAACGAAAGATATTTCTATAGCTGAAAAGAAAAAAATATTAGACGTAAAATTTTGAATGGTTTTTATACGTGATTAAAATTTAAGATCATTTGAACAAGAATCGATCTAGTTATTAGATTACGAAATGATATCAATCTTTCTGAAACACCTATTATTTTGATCTGTGAAAGAAAGAAAGAAAGAAAGAAAGAAAGAAAGAAACGTCTGAGAAAAGGTAAAATATAAATACTGATGGTGGAAAAGAGAAGAAAAAGAAAAAGTAATATCTGGAAAAGAAAGAAAGAAAGAAAGAAAGAAAGAAAGGGAAATTTCAACACTTTGAAAATAAAGAGAAACTGAAAATAAGAGAATAAACAGAAATGATTCTGTGAAGGGAAAGGTTTCGTTTGGTTTTATGGCATATCAACCATTGTAGGTTATTTAATGCCAAATCCATTTTTATGCATATGAACTGTTTTATTTCAACCAATTCAATTTAACATAAGTACACAGTTTAAATGTCAAAACAGTTATATTCTAAACAATTCAGTTTAGTACAGTACACAGTTTAGTTCTATTTGATCCATAGATAGGACCCTATCGGGTGCTACAACTCCAAGGCAGAGTGGACCTGGGAGTTATGCCAAAAAAGGGGTACTCCGCATTCCCTAAAGTTCCATCATTACTGGACCCTCACCATCAGATTGTTCAATGTCATATCTAGAACATTCGTTTGGAGAGTTTTACCCCTCTGCAGTGATGCAGTCTGTATTTTCTAACCCCAACCGACTGAGCCCGAAAAGAAAGGATTTAAATTTTAAAAAAATGTGAGAGGTTAAACGAAGACCTTGTGCCAAACTAAGTTCAGCTTAGGAAATGACAGCACAATCATCACTTAGAAATGCTTCTAAAATTCTTTATTTTTCAAGTCCCTGATAAATGAATGTCTTAGTGATGCGATAGAAATTCAACAGTATAAATTAACAAAATAATCAAATATAATTTTCCTAATCAATCGTTCATTATCTTTCAAATCTTTGGCTTTTACTTTATCAATGAATTTATCTTTTCTTTTGCGTCTTTTTTCTAATTAGGGAAGATTCTACTGTTCTCTTAATGAAGGTGCTTTTAATTATTGATTGTTTGGGGGGCATTTTGTTCTTGATCAGCTCATACTCACAAAAACACATGTTTGCAATTAAAGCAAGAACACTTTCTTTTATCAACTTATACAGTAAATTAAACAAATATTTACTAGTAAGGTTATCAAGTGTTAACCAGATAAGACCATTTTTAATATTTGATGCTAACTTTCTTTTCCACCATTAATTATCATCTTTAAGTTTACATGTCCGTATAGCAAAATTTGTCTACTAACCTTTATCTCATACTCTAAGAATTTATTTAAAATCAAAAATATTTATCAAGTCATGTATTATTGGAAGAGTATCATACAAGCCTGATAACTCCTATTATTATCTTCTGTTTGAATACCCTTTTTCTTTCCCATACGCCCTTAATAAAGTTTTCTGTTCTCTACGTAACGCACGTTTGTTGTTTTCCTCTGTTCGGGTCTTCCAATTCCCAATCCTCTTTCCACAGCAGAATGCCGACTTTAACATCTATTAAAACCACGGGCTTGCCCTTCCTGGTTTCTCAACCCACCTCGACGCCTGAGACTCTCCTAAATTGAAAATATTGAAGGTAACAAGCTTTTTTGTGATGGCCACGCATGTCTCCATTCGAGTGTGGCCCCTACAATAAAATCTCGCTTATGAGTTCATCTTTACTTCACCAGCAGTCTTGCTTTTTTTTTTTTACTTGGATGGTTTCTTTGATGGGAGGTAAGTGGCCGTACAGCTGTTGTTTTGTGGGTTGTCGCTTCCAGGATTTGTTCAAAACAGCACATAGAATTCTAGCGTAGTTCCCATAGAGCTTTTTCTCCATGTGTTTTATTATCATACAGGTTTTACTTCCATTCATCAGTACTGACTCAGTCAGAGTTTTGAAAAAAATCTCGTTTTATTTCAGCAGAGGGATCAGATTTCTATTAGATCGATAACATGTCAGTAGCATTCTATGTATTCACTTGGCGTATGTTGACATCACTTTCAGTATTATTATTATTAATAATAATAATAATCTCGGCCAGAAGACCAGACCTTATAGTAACCAACAACGAGAACAATAAAGAGGACTTGCAAAACTGTCGACTTTGCTGTACTGGTTGACTACAGAATAAAACTGAAAGAAAGTGAAAAGAAGGATAAGTACCTAGACCTTGCTAGGGAATTAAAAAACCTATGGAACATGAAGGTGACGATTATACCAATCGTGATTGGTGCATTCGGTACAGTAACTAAAAGTCTATTAAAGAGACTGGGGGACTTGGAAGTTAAAGGACGAGTGGAGACCATCCAAACTACAGCATTGTTGAGAACGGCTAGAATACTGAGAAGAGTCCTGGAGACTTGCTGTCACTAAAACTCCAGTGAAAGACCATCAGCTAACGCTGATGTGAAAAACTCTAAATGCGTAATAGTAATAATAATAATAATAGTTGTTGGTGTAAAGGTAGTATCTGTTCAATTGAAATCTTTCTTTTCTGCCGAATTAATTTAGAGTAGAGAAAAAAAAAAAAGCAAAAAGACAAAAAGTGTGGAGGGACAGAAATGTTCACACACATGCTTTTAGAACCTAAGTCAAAAGTAGGAATAGTCGGCAGAGCTATACTGTCGTGAATTAATCCAATGTTGACGACCCCTGAAGGTAACTAAATTATCGCTTAAATGTTAGTATTAATAAGCATGTTTTCTGTCGTTGTTTTTAATATTATTACTACTATTATTTGTCGGTCTCAGAGTAACCAGAGAGAAATAATTCTTACATGGCTTAACCTTACAATAACAGGATCCCACAAGTCGACTGCCTTAAATAGCATAAACACATACAATGACTCAGAAACACTATCCAAATGCTCGGGACATACAATACCTCTGAATTTCAAAAGTAGCATAAATGTGGACTTATTTTAAGTAAGAACTTAAGGAAAGTATTGGTCGGAAGAACAAGAATAAAAAGGAGAAAAGGAAAGCAGAAAGGAAAAAGAAACTTATTCTTTTTTTTTTTTTTTTTTGTAATCTGCTTAAAAGTTTTCTTTAAGAAAAGCAGGTCACGTCGGCAGATTTTAAATAACCCCTGGGTCTGGTATAGCCACAATATACCACCCATGATAAAAATATTGAATCAAAATATACTACAACGTGGGACCCAGAAAACAGGCCTGGGTGTCATGATCGGCAGGTGCTCTGCTGATAGCCATCATGGGAGACCTGATCGTCATCCTGTGAATGTTGGCTGTTTTTTTAGGTGCACGAATGACGATCTAAAGAACCATACAAATCAGAGACTCAAATGCAAAACATAGACTAGGGAAGACAACCAATTTGCACTGCACTGCTATTTTAGAAGCAACCCTACACAAAGATGGTATAGAAAAAGAATGATAGAGATCTGGCAAGAATGTGCTAGTTTTTAGACAACAAGCCAAAGACTTACTGACCAAGTTAGGACAATAATAAAGAAAGATTGGTTTTCGGACCTTAAAATACTAGAAATACACCAGAAAACAAATAATGAACAAGAGAGTAATACAATATCAGACACACCAAGTATTGTCAAACAAGAACAGTCAAACCAAAATGAATCGCCAACTTCTGAAAATAGAAACACCACATAACGAAATGACTCACAACCAAACAACACAAAGCAAACACTAATACAAGAACAAAAAATAAATTTAGAAAATATAATGAGAATTGTGAATGGAAAAAAATACTTACCATCATTAAGAAACATTGAATAGGGAACAGTCAAGACGGACACGGGAAGAATAAATCAACTACTAACATATAATAATATAACCGAATTAAATGAACTAATCTATACTGGAGCGAAATTAGTTTGTGAGAAAATCGGGGTCCTCTTAAAAAGCATGAAGAAAAAATCAAAATCAGGATAGGATATTCGACTGGAAACGCAGATAAAAAGTCTACGAAAACAGGCTAAAGTGATAAAACAAAGCAAAAACGCTGGAACATGTAGGGAAGAAAAGGAAAAGGCAACACAAGAAAAAATAAAACCACTTGAGGAAATAAACCAGAAAGTACTGGCGAAAGAAGGAAGATTAAAAAGATATTGACAAAGGGTAAAACAATACAGAGAAAACATTCCAAAACACCGATCGGAAATTCTACCAACAAGTCGGGGGAGATGACACGAAAATACCAACAACCGGATGCAAGAGAAACTGAACAATTTTAGACTAAAATATGGCAACCAAGAGAACATAACAAAAAAGCCGAATGGATAAACTACATGATAAAAGAATTAGGACTCGAAGAAGGTCCGAAAACGGAAATACACATCGATTTACTCAGATTAACTGTAAAAATATAAAATTGGAAAACCCCAGGCCATAATGGAATACATGGATTCTTGTTCAAGAAATTCACCCCCATTCACGACAGACTATGACTCGAAATGAACAGATGTCTACAAGGAGTACACCTACTCAAATGGATGACAAAAGGAAAGACCACATTAATCCAGAAGGACCCCTCAAAAGAACCACTCCAAACAACTACAGACGCATAACCTGCCTACTGATGATGTAGAAAATATTAACAGCACAAACAGGAAAGAGATTTACAACTCGCTAACAAACCGCAGATTTTCCCCTGAAGAACAGAAAGGATGCCGCAAAGGATCCAGAGGCACAGGAGAGCTACTCTACATTGATCTGCACATCCTCAAAGAGAAAAAGACCAGACAGAAAAATCTAGCCATGGCTTGGATTGACTACAAAAAGGCATATAATGTGCTCCCGCAAAGCTGGATAATAAACTGTCTCAAAATGTACAAAATATCAGATAAAGTCATTAACTTTATCGAGAAAACCATGAAAACCTGGAATGTGAAATTGACAGCAGGAGATAGAAGCTTAGCTAAAGCAAAGATCCAAACAGGTATTTTTCAAGGAGATGCACTATCACCGTTACTATTTATAATAGCGATGAGGGCATTCAACCGCATACTCAGAAAAGGCACAGCCGATTACAAACTTAATAAATCGCAGAAAAAATCAATCACATAATCTACATGGACGACATCAAGCTGTTTGCAAAAAACGAAAGCGAACTGGAAACTCTAATTCACACAGTGATAATATACAGTCAAGCATAGGGATGGAATTTGGCATAGAAAAATGTGTCATACTAGAAATGAAAAGCGGCAAACGAACCTGACGGACGGGAACTGCCGAAGCAAGACAAAATTATAACGCTCGGAGAAAAGGAAACCTAGAAATACTTGGGCATCTTGGAAGCTGACACCATCAAACAAGTGGAGATGAAAGAAAAGATTAAGAATGAGTATTTCTGAAGAACCAGAAAGCTACTCGTGACAAAACTGTCTAGAAGAAACCTTATCAAAGAATAAATACCTGGGTTGTACCCTCGTAAGATATTCGGACCATTCTTGAAGTGGACTAGATAAGAACGTAAGCAAATGGACCAAAGAACAAAAAAACTAATGACCATGCATCAAGCATTACATCCAAGAGATGATGTTGACAGACTATATGTATCAAGAAAAGAAGGAGGAAGAGGATTTGCCTGCATTGAAGACAGCGTGGATGCATCCATACAACGACTCGAAGACGATATAGGAGTACGGAGAAGGACTGATTACAACCACCAGAAACAATACTGACAACACCAAGACCAACAGAATAACAATGACTAGAAAACAAAAATGGGAAAAAACAAATCTTTAGGGGTTTTAAACGACTAATAAGCAACATCGAGAAAACCTGAACATGGTTAAGAAAAGGAAACAGTGAGAGAGAAACAGAATCTCTCCAAATAGTGGCACAAAACAACGCCATAAGAACCAATCATATCAAAGCGAAAATAGATAAGATGAAACAAAATAGCAAATGTAGGTTATGTGGTGATATGCAGCAAATTAGCACAGAAGGAGTATAAGACTATACACGACTGGGTGGACAAGGTGACCCACAGGGAGATGTGCAAGAAATTGAAATTTGACCATACGAACAAATGATATATGCACAACCCAGCACCTGTCCTGGAGAATGGGACACAAACTCCTATGGGATTTTGACATACAGACGGATCATCTAATTTCGGCAGAAGACCAAACCTTATTAAAATCAAGACAAAAAGAGAACTTTCAAAATTGTGGACTATTCCGGCTGACCACTGAATAAAATTGAAAGAAAATGAAAAGAAGGATAAGTACCTGGAACTTGCTGGGGAATTGAAAAAAACTGTGGAACATGAGAGTGACAATTATACCAATTGTGATTGGTGCTTTTGATACAGTCACCAAAGAATTATTAAAGAGACTGGAGGACTTGGAAATAAGAGGACGAGTGGAGACCATCCAAACTACTACATTATTGAGAACGGCCAAAATACTGAGAAGAGTCCCGGAGACTACAGGAGATTTGCTGAATAAAGATAAAAATAAAAAGGATGGATGGGTCATAAGGAGAGACAGAAAAGAAAGAAAGGGAGATATAGAGATATATGTCAGAATAGTGGTGGCAGGGGTTATTGGCTGTGACTGTAAACATTTGGGCAATGGCTACGGCTAGGTAACCAGGGGAGGAGTTACAGCAAACCGTCAAGCGTACCAAGTTTCATCAAAGGTTTGGCAGCTTTTTTCTTTTCCTTTTTTTTCTTTTCATATTTAGATATTTCCTTTTTAGTGCTTGCCAGTGTTTGGTTTATCCACTTATCTTTCTCATTTTCTCAGATTTATCAAAATTATACATATATTTATATATATTGAACGGATGTATATAAACAATTGTAATTGTGATTCATAACCGTTTAAAATTTACTTCGCAGCTAATAGCTCCTCGTGGCTGATGGGTAGAAGCTTGGCTTGGTGTTTGAGTTAACCGGGTTTCGATTCGTTAGCTACGGGAAGCTACTGTCTAGCCACACTGATGAGTTCTGATAGAACGAAACAGATCTGTCTGTGGATGACTATATATATATATATATATATATGCAATTATCTGTCAGGTTACAGAGGATATATATATATATATATATATATATATATATAAGAGAGAGAAAGACAGAAGCGGGAGATATAAGAAACTGTTATATAATCTCCTCATGTCAGCTTCATGCTAAAATTTTCCTATATTTAAAAAATTAAATCGTCAGATGAAACAAGAGAGCAAAATGAACAAAGAAAAGAATAATTGAATCCTGAATATTCCTTTCTCAATACAAAAAAAGGACTGCTTAGAATAAAAGCGGAAATAGGAGAAGAAAGGTGAAAAAACAAAGTACACTTCATATTTACCAACCCCTCCGCTCGGGCAGGATATGACACAAGGTCATTTTTTAAGCGAAGTTTAACAGGTTTGAATTCAGAGTTTTCCTTCTCCTAGACTAGTTGCCTCACCAAGGCTGAACAACCTAGTCTGCCCTACTATTTTACCCATAACTGGAGGGGGAATAATTGGATTCATACCTTTCCTAAGGGTATTAGTGCTATGTGAAATGCAATCAGTCTCGTGTCGCCGTGTCCATTTCCTACGACGATAACCATTACACTTCAACTATCATAAAACAAAATGAAAATATGAAAATTGATATATATATATATATATTGTCATCCACAGACAGACCTGTTTCGTTCTATATATATATATGTATATATGCAAATCTATTTTTCGTTACAGAGTATATATATATATACCCCTCCGCACGATCAGGATGCGACACAAGGTCAATTTTTAAGCGGAGTTTAACCGGTTTGAACTCAGAGTTTTCCTTCTCCTAGACCGGTTACCATACCAAGGTTAAAGATCTCTGTATTCCCTACTATTTACTCTTGCGTGGAGGAAGAATCGTTGGAGGAATATTTTTCCCTCCAACTGTTTCGTTAAAGATTTGAACTCAGGTTACCCTCTCATATTTCCTACGATCATAACTATTATGCCATGAGCACTTTCCTTTATATATATATATATATATATATATATCATACAACGTGTGAAAGCACGTGCGATACTCTGTCCTCATTAGCCGCCAACCAGGGTGAGGTGCCATAAGCACTTCCCTTTATATATATATATATATATATAGGTTGTCCCAAAAATTTTGACATCATTTCGTAGGCCAATAATTTTGGCATTTCTTGTTGAAATAACTTAAAATTTTCACAGGATGCAGAGAAACAGGTTAAGGTTTTATATTTAATGGAAGAGGACAGTAAGTGCTTATCTCAATAAGATTCTGGTAGAGAGATGGATCAGGCGTGGTGGGGATGAAGACAGTTTTCTGATGAATTAAACGCCGCGGTCACCGGGCCTGTCTCCGTGGGATTTCTTTGCATGTGTATGTGTGAAGGGACTGGTCTATGTCCTCACCTCTTCTTGCTAGCATTGATAAACTCAAGCAGAAAACCTCTTCTGCACTGGATAATGTTACAGGAGACATGCTACAGCGTGCTTGGTAAGAGTTTAACTATCGATTTTGCATGTGTCGTGTCACAGGCAGTGCAGATATTGAACACTTATGAAATCGGTCCCAGAATAAACTTATGATATTCAATACCTCTACCGTTTAATTTCATTGCGCCAGACTTAGTAGTTTTCAAGATAATTGCTTTTAGAATTACGTCAAATTTTTGGGACACACACTCTCTCTCTCTCTCTATATATATATATATATATATATATATTCAATTCATGGACTTTAGACTGCGACCTTGGGTTTCATGGAGTTTTTTGCATAACAACAACCATCAGGCAGTTAAGGAAAATGTCATTTTCTTAACTGCCTGATGATTGTTGTTTTGCCAGAAACTCCATGAAACCCAGGGTCGCAGTCTAAATTTTATGAATTAAATATATATATCTAATACATATTTATTTATTATCTTTTTTATAATAGATCTATCCTAGATATTGAGCACTCTCCATATTGTATTGCACTTGGTTCGACACATACCCACAAAGTGATTTAGTGACAACCAACACTGTTATAATATATATATATATATATATATATATATATATATATATATAGTTTTTCAGGTTGCATTCCAACGGAATGTCACTTTTTAATCATTGCATTCACTTGATATGGTATAACACAAATAACTCTGAAATGTTAATTAAAATCTTTGACTGCTTCCTTAATAGATGCTTCATCGTGAACTGATGTTACAACTAGAACCAAGCAGGTTTACGGGTTATCTAGTACACTCACAAAGTCACATTGACTTTTTCGTAGACGTAGATGGTGTGATTTTTGTATACATATTAATGTTAGATAGTAAATTTTCTTCTAAACCAAAAATAACAAGGTTTTATTATTTCCATAACGCAATCTATACTGATACTTTTGAGCAATGTTTATTGCTGCATTGAAAGTATGTAATAAAAAAATGAATATATAGTAAGCCCAAAATAAGTATTTATTAAACAATCCCTCCGGACGGGCAAGATGTTACACAATTTTTTTGTCAATTTTTAAGCCGAGTTTAACAGGTCTTAATTCAGAGTATTCCTCTTCCTAGACTGGTTGCCTAACCCAGACCAAGTCTGCCCTACAATTTACCCATAGCTGGAGGAATAGGAACCCCACGCTCAGAAACTTTAGAAGGCACAAAATGAACAAACATATATCTAAAAGAATAAATAGAATTCATCCAAAATCAGATCAATAAGATCAGAGACTCGGTTGAAGATAGACAATCTAGGATAGCATGGCAGGCAGTAAACGAAGTGAGTAGAAAGAAAAGTTCTACGGGAGCTGAATTGAAAGATGCCAGCCAAGACGAACAAATACACTAGTGGAAACAACATTTCCAGAATTTACTTGGAACCTGTCACGAAAATTATTTGTAATGAACGAGACATCAAACTAGTACAGTTTACACAAGAGGAACTCCACATAGTACTGATAAAAATTAACAATAGGAAAGCTGCAGGTCGAGATGAAATACCCCCAAAGTATAGAAGACAAGGGAATTCGATGACATACTCCTCTGATATTGCAACGCCGTATATAACCAGAACACTATAGACAGATAGACAAAGGACGAGGGTGACCTCGGAATAGCCAGGAACTACTGAGGTATAACCCTTACTTCCATAGCGGCCAAGATCTACAATGCTCTGCTCCTCAACCACATAGAAACTATGATTGAGAAAATACTTAGGAAGAACCAAAATGGCTTTCGGGGAAAACGATCCACGACATCACAAATTTTGACAATCAGTCGAATTTTAGGTGTTCGTGCAAAAACTTCAAGGCAACACTTTTATTTGTAGACTTCTCTAAGACATTTGACTTCATATACCGAGGGAAGATGGAGCAAATACTTCTCGCCTACGGTCTCCCCCCCAAAAAAAATGTCGCGGCCATAATGATGCTCTATAAAAACACAAAAGTAAAAGTTTTCTCACCTGATGGAGACAGACTTCTTTGACATTGTAGCCCCATACCTGTTTCTTTGACACAATAGCCCCATAGCTGTTTATTATCTGCCTAGACTACGTGCTTCGAACGTTTTTAATGAAAGAAAACAGCTTTACGCTGGCAAAGGAAAGAAGCAGAAGATACCCCGCACAAACTATTACGAACGTGGACTACGCTGATGACATAGCGCTCTGGCAAATAAACCCATCCAGGCCGAATCCTAGCTACATAGTCTGGAATGGGTAGCAGGTGGCTAAGCCTTCCATGTGAACGCAGACAAAACAGAATACATGTGCTTTAATCAAAGAGGTGACATTTCCACACAAAATGGTGGTTCTCTGAAACTCGTAGACAAGTTCACCTAGCTCGGAAGCAGCGACTCATTAACCGAAAATGACATCAACACGCGACTCGCAAAAGCATGGACAGGCTATCGGTCATATGGAAGTCAGATCTGTCCGATAAGTTTAAACGCAATTTTTTTCCAAGTAGCGGTGGTATCAATACTGCTACATGGATGCACGACGTGGATACTAAGCGTATGGAGAAAAAGATTGACGGCAATTACTGAAGAATGCTACAAGCTGTATTGAACAATTCCTTGAGGCAAAACCCCACAAAACAGCAGCTGTACGGCCTCTTACCACCCATCACGAAAACTATCCTACTTAGACGAACCAGACATGCGGGACACTGCTGAATAAAAAAGGACGAACTCATAAGCGATGTACTCCTGTGGACCCCTTCACATGGACGAACAAAGGTTGGACGACCAGCAAGAACCTATCTACAGCAGCTTTGTGCCGATACGGGATTTAGCCAGGAAGACGAGTGGCGGGAGCGATGGACGATAGAGACGGGTGGCGAGAGAGAGTCAGGGAAATCTGTGGTAGCAGCACGACATCATAATGATGATGACGAAATGCAATCAACCTCGTCCAGGATTTGAAACCGTGTCGCCGTGTTCATTTCCCACGACGATAACCATTACACCACGATCCCCAAAATAAGTACACACCTCGTACATATTATCATCATCTTGTTGCTTTGACATCATGAAGTTCCCGGACTCTTTCTCGCCATCCATCGCACCTGGTATGTCTTCTTAGCGGCATCCAGCGTAGACCTACAGCCAAGCAAACGCCGTTAACTCTTCGTCTATTCTGTTCTAACTTAGATATATAAGCTCTATCACCAATATTAAGAGGGGGGACCTCATGACGTCATGGCTAACATGCTTAACTCCGACATCATAGTGAGCGAGTTCGAACTCCAGTCGCACTATTATGTTCACTTTCGAACGAATACTTTGGTAAAGGCATGAACTCTAACTCTCCGCAATGGGTTGAATAGTATCATTATTGTTCTTCTACAAGGATGCCTTTAGCATTAGATTACCCATGAAGGTTGATATGCCATTAAGAAAGACAAACTAAACTAAACCATATTGAGCACTCTTTACGTATAAATATGGACAAAATATATTATTCACACACACACACACACACACACACACACACACACACACACACACACACACACACACACACATACATATACACATGTTCAGCTTTATTTTGGATCACAGAATATATATATATGTATGAATATACTTGTCATCCACTGACTGTTTCGTTGAATCACAACTCTTCAGGGTAGCTTGACACGCGAAGTGTTCCTGGCTGGGATCGAAACCTGGCTGATTTTACGTCAGTCAGTTATCTTACTCCAAATACATCATCACTCTCAACATAAGCGAAGGAATTTTTTCGTATATATTTATTTACATATACGCTTATCGGTTACCGGAGTGCTCAGTTCATAAGAAGAACTTTGTATTTACGTTTATGTGGTAGACAGCAATTCCACACTTGAGTGGTCAACCATGGAGTGGTGGAAGCATAAATATATTGTCAGCCACAGACAGACTGTTTCGTTGTATCCCAATTCTTCAGTGTGACTAGACTCGCGAGATACTTCAAACTGGGATCGAAACCCGGCTGACTTTACGTGAGTCGGATATGTTTTATATAGAAGTAGATAATCTGGCTTCTAAATTTATAATACTTTACATTGTTACTGAGCAGCAAGATTTCACACCATTGGGACATCTTTATTTGAGCAACGGAAAATCGCATATCACAGCGAAGTTTGTATTAGCATGATAACATTTAAATACTCAAACTTAGAAAATAAGGCAATTTTTAACCCAATTTTCAATTTGATAATATTAGCTCTTGAAAAAGTTCACAAGAATCCGGAAAAAAGACTTGGTGAACTGAAGATCAGAGAACGAATCGTGACCACAGCATTTTTAAGATATGTTAAAATGCTTAGGAAAGTCTTGGAAAGCTGAAAAAATTTGCTCTTTCTCAAACTCCAGTGAAAAACTCGCATAAGGATTATAAAAGAAAATAGCATGCCTTCTAAATTATATGTTAGTGCCAACAGATAACAACATATCAGTCAAAGAAAACAATAAAATAAGCAAATAGAAAGACCTAGAAAATGAAAAAAAATGTGGTATCTTAAAACTAGCACTGTGCCAGTAATCATAGGAGTCCTGGGTATGACCAAGTAAGAGACAAATAAGAGACATTATTTGTGTCAGTCCCAGCCCATATGAAATGCAAAAAAATACACTTTGAGAATTGCTCATCTCCTTTGGAGAGTATAGTCAATGTTAGTGGAAAAATATCACCCAAAAAAGCAGTAAAAATATAAATACATAGAATATATATGTACCATAATATGGCTATTTGGGAAATGTACATCGATTGTTGGTAACATATATACACAACGTAGAACACATAAAGAACATAGGAATCTCGAAATTCGAAAACACGTAAAGACTTCTTGTTCAGGTACGAAACCTTTTTATTAAGTTTGAGTTAAAGGTTTCGACATAAGGACAGAGACACAATCTTGTTATGTTGGCTTCTTCATCTGGCCCCAATCTCGTGCGGCACCCACGGCGCGCAAATTCGTCTCGTCTCAGCGAGCCCCAAAAGTCGACCGTCTTCGTCCAGTGTATAGTCTCAACTCACTAACTTTCTTCAAATCTCCCACAAACTTCCGCGCGCTTCCGGTGTGTGACGTCACCCGCACCCTGTCACCCCGTTCCGTCATCTCGGGCTATTGTGACATCTCTGAGTAGCACGTCCGCCCCGCGTGCGCGTTACCATCTACATCAAGGTTTGCACCCACCTAACCCATGTGCTGAGGCGAAAGGTTCTCAGCCTAACTAAACCCAAAGGCATGAACCGAAATCCCTTGGCCATTACGTTACATACACAATCACTACTTTCTCTCATAATTGGTCTTGGGTAAAGATCTGGTAAAAAATCGAAAGTAAAGCTTAAAGATTTAATAATCTTTTTTAAACAATCGTCATCTAGCGGATTTTTTTACAGTGGGAAAATGAAATCAAGCAAAACGACAGATACTTTCATCTTGCCAAAAAGCTAGAAAAATCGTGAAACTGTCAGTTAGATTCCACTGATATACCATCTGCTAACGCTGCAGTGAAAAACTCGCAAGAAGTAGTAATAATAATAATAATAATGTGTTCACCCCGATCATTATAATTTCTCAAGGGAAATGACTATTAAATGCTAATCATACAGCCCTTTATTTATCTATTTATTTGTAAATTCACTAAATTTGATATAACTAAGCACTGAACTTCTAGGCCACTGAAGGTGTCCTTTAAGAATGTATTTTGAATTTCTTCCTGGGGAAATACATATATAGTTAATTAAATATTTGATTGAATGACTCGCTTCAGAGAACAGTAAAGAAGATTTTAATTTGAAATTGCATTTGAGTTTTCCAAAAGGATGTTTAACATTCAAAGAATTCTTCTGACAGTTAAATTTCTTGTTATTGATCACATTATGTTTCACCTAGCACATTCTCTGTTCTTCTTTTGATAAATTATCACATCTGGAAAGAAAGAAGATTTTGTTCTGATCACTTTCTGAGGGTTGCAATGCAAAATAGTTGCAAACAGATTTTTTTTTCACTTAAATTACTAATTATTATTACTTCACTATTTGCGAATTTTTCCAGTTATCTGGTGATTTTTCACAGGAGTCTAAGTGATAGCAAGTCTCTTCAGGTCTCCAGAACTCTTCTAAGTATACTAGCTTAACAGTACTGTTGCCTGTATGGTTTCGATTCGTCCTCTGATCTCCAGTTTTCCTCATCTCTTTTCTAGGTCTTTGGAGACCATGTAGGGAATCATCATCATCATCATCAAGTCGCACTATCAGCACGGATATTTTTTACCCTCTCTCGCCACCTCTCCCTATCGTCCATTGCTCCTGGCAGGTCTTCCGGGCTACATCCAGTATTGTCACAGAGCTGCTGTATGTATGTTCGAGCTTGATGTCCTGCTTTTGCTCGTCTCTGTGAAGGGATCCACAGGAGTACATCACTTATGAGCTCGTCTCTACTTCTCCTGCAGTGTCCTGCATGTCTGGTTCGTCTAATTTTGATAGTTTTCGTGAGGGATTGCAGGTGGCAGTACAGTTGCTGTTTTGTTGAGTGCTATCTTCAGGACTTGTTCAATATTGCTCGCAGCATTATCGTGTAATTACCGTCAAGCTTCTTCTCCATACGTTTTGTTAGCGTCCATGTGGTGCATCCACATAGCAGTATCGATACTACCGCTGCTTGGAAGAAACTGCGCTTCATTTTATCCGTCAGGTCTGACTTCCATACGACCGATAGCCTATCAATAGCTGTCAATGCTTTGCTTGTCGTGTGTCGATATCTGTCGCGGTTGATGAGACACTGCTCCCTAGGAAGGTGAGCTTGTCAACCAGTTTCAGTGCGCTACCGTTTTGTGTGGAGATGTCGCCTGTTTGATTGAGGCACATATATTCTGTCTTGTGTGCGTTGACATGGAGGCCGATGCCTGCAGCGGCTTGTTCCAGACTATGTAGTAGGATTTCGGCTTGTGCGGGTGCATTTGCCAGAAGTGCTATGTCAGCGTCGGTAATTGTTTTAGCGGGGTACCTTCTGCTTCTTTCCTTTGTTAGCTTGAAACCGTTTTCGTTGATTTTATCTATAGATGTTCTAAGCATGTAGTCTAGAATATGATAAAGAGGTATGGGGCTAATGTGTCTCCTTGCAGTACACCTGCTACAATATCGAAGTAGTCTGTGTCTCCATCCGGAGAACGAACTTTAACCTTTGTGTTTCTATAGAGCATCATAATGGCTGCGACTGTTTCTTCTGGTCGGCCGTATGCGAGAAGGATTTGCTCCATCTTTCCTCTGTGAATAGAATCAAAGGCCTTAGTAAAGTCGACAAATAATATTGTTGCCTGTAGTTCTGTAGTTTTTTTTTTTTTTGCGCGTACACCCTCAAAAATTCGATGGATAATCAAAATTTCTCTGGAAGCCATTTTGGTTCTTCCTAAGTATGTTGTAAATTTTGAGTTCTATGCGGTTGCGTAGTAGGTCATTGTATATCTTGGCCACTATGAGCAGTATGTCATCGAATTTCCTGGTCTTCCACACTTCTGGGGGTATTTTTAATTTTTCTTTGTACCGAGTGACTTCCAGAGACAGCACTCTCACTCTCTTACATTGTGACTTCCAGAGACAACACACACTCTCTCTCTTATATTTTGTCTTCCAGCAGTCAACCCCACGAAAAGGTATACATTCTACAACCTTTTTCTTTCTTGTTCTACCTTTTCGGTTAGACTTGCTCCAGCCTCGAACACAACCACTGAAATTTCGTCAAACCCCAAAAGAGACAAACAACCAACATGGGAGAAGACACAAGCCTTCTAGAACACGTTGCTATATTTCTATATATCAATACCTTACATGAAATACTTAGTCCACATACATTTTATAGTCTACAGGACACTTTCACTATTTAGTCTTTTTTCATAATATCCGTGTTAGTCACACACACACACACACACACACACACACACACACACACACAGAGGAATATTCAACAGACTATATTAGAATATATGTAATGTTTCTTTTTCATGTATTTCTTGATGTATAAATTTGATTTTGTTTGTACTGCTTTGTTTTGAATGTTCTTTTCTTCGCGTCTTTCACATCTTTACTTCATTTGCCTTTTTCATATATAAACCAACATAAATTGTGGGGGACCAAAATATTCACCTAACAACAGTACCCCCATAACCATTCCAAGGGCTCCAACTGCAATTTCTATCACAGCCCCGTCAGCTTCCACAGTTTTTAAAAATAGCTATGGATTACAGTTTTGTTGTCTTTTCTACTCCATTTTTTCCTGGTCTCTCTTAGATTTATTATTATATATTATTATATAGGTTTGGTTTGGCTTAGTTTTATGGCACATCAACTATTGTAGGTTATTTATTTTATACATATAAACAGTTATATTTCAAACAATTCAGTTTAGCATGCAAAAACAGTTCCATTTGGACCAATTCAGTTTAGCATAAGTAAGTAAAAAGTAAAGTTGGCGACGTTAGTTGAAGGTGACCCGAAGGCTCCCTTTTCGATAGCTACTACGCAAGGGCGCTACTCCTTTCCCTGGATTGCTCCACGTTGCCCTTGATCCTTACCTTATAATGCCGAGTTTTAAGCGAGGTAGTATCAAGTACCATTTTTTTGAGTCTTTGTTATGACTCGAGCTGTGATTGAACCCAGGTGTCCCGGGCCACTGGCGAACACTCTAGGATCCTATCAGGTACTACTACTCCAGGCCAGAGTGGACCAGGGAGCGATGACAATGAAGGAGTACTCCACATTTCCCAAAGCTCCAACATTACTGGAACCTCACCATCAGATTGTTTAGTGCAATACCCTGGACACTCGTTGGAAATGGGGTCTTAACCCTCTGCAGAGAAGCAGTATGTGTATTCCTACAGCTGTCCTAGCCAATTGGGTAACTGTGTACCTGAAATTAGAAGAGCTATCATTGGCAGAATGAATAATAGGTCTCTCATTTGAGCTCTGAATGGAGTACCAGCTGATATTTATTTTACTTCTAGCAAGTTTTTCATACCAACGTTAGCTGGTGGTTTTTCACTGGAGTCTGAGTAGTAGCAAGTCTCTAGGACTCTTCTATGCATTCCAGTTTATCTTATCCATGCTGTGGTTTTGATAGTTTCAGATCTTCCTCTGATTTCTGATTCCTCTTGTCTTTTTTCAGGGCCTTTGGGACCGTTCTACACGCACCAACTAAAATTAGCATCACCGTCACTACACACAACAATTTTTTTTTGTTCTCTGGCAAGGTCCAAATATTTGTTAATCTCTTCGCTTTCACTTATTTTTACTATTTGGTGTATTGGAATGACAAAATCCACTAGATCACAAGTTATTTTTTTCTCTGGTTATTAAATACTTGTTCTGGTTGGGATTGGATGATCCGTTTGTATCTCAAAATCTCAGAGAATTTTATGTGTCTCTTTTTTTTTAGGATGGATTCTGGCAAATCTGTGGATTAATCATAAAACTTAAAGAAAATACTCATCAAAATAACAATTTCATCAGAAATAGCATTTTTTGATGAAATACAAATTAAAACCTTTCATAGCTTTTCTAATCACAGGATGGCAACAGGTTGATATTGCCAGATCTGCTATTGAGATTCTCTATACTTTAACGGACGTGATTCAACTAGGTATTAATAACTATATATATATATATATATATATATATATATATATATATTGTTACGCCGCCATGTGCCCAGCGGGCTTGCAGGGTGCCAAGTCCACCAGTTAAAGCCAGACACAGACGTTGGCTGTGATTTGCCGAATTCTATTTAATGTCACTGATATTACCATCTCCCAAGCGGAACCACATTTTAAAGCTACTAGGTGAGTTCTAGGTGAATTATTGAAAGTCAACACGGCTAACTGGATAGCTTTCCCCCTCAAATACAAGATCTTTGACAAACACAATACTTTCACCAGAAAATAAGAAGTCTGAGCTGCCGTGTTTGAGTTAACAAGATTAATAACAATATTCTTTTATTGCATAAAAGAAAGAAACAAAGAAAACAAAACAATTCAGGTAAAAGTCAGGAGCGAGAAAGTCTTTCTGTATACCGGAGGAGCCTCCACTAAAATATCCGCATCCTGGACTAAGCCCCTCATAACATATCTCTTAATGGCGGAAGGTGAGACGGTAGTTCGATAACGATTGACACAATCCGCTTTCCTGCAGACTATGAGATTTAATGGCAGAGCTCGTTCCAAATCTCAAGTTTATCATTTCAGATGCAGCAGGGTAAAGTTGAATATACTCAAATTGCATGTTACTTATTTGGAATTCTGTGGAGTTTATCCTTCTCTCATTTTTCCTTTGTTATTGGATTTCCATAACACGTTGGTGGAAGGATACACGTCTTATTTCTGATAAGACCTGGATTAATTATTGTTCTTTTCCTCGTGGACAAGTCTTTTCTTTTGGCTATTCGTTTAACGAGACTTACCCTGTCTCGGAGGGCTGGTTCATTCAAAAGATGAGTTCTTTCTTTTCTCTCAGGGTTCTCTGCGCGGCATTATTTTGGAACTTGGGTTTCTTCATATCCCAAACTATGTTCTTTGTTTTTCGACGAACAAAGGCAATTCCATATGCATCTTCATCCCTTGAGGAATAAACGGCAACTAACTTATTTTCCGAGGTTTGAAAATTTCACCTCGTGGTGATTTTCTTAGCGGGCTCTTCCTCAGTACCAAATATGGTCGAAGGTTTGCTTCTCCGCTTACACATACGTGGCTAATAGAGAGTGAGCCCTCACATGCCTATCTCACCTTGTAATGATGGAGAGAGTGGAAGAGAGACACAGCCTCGCCTACTGCAACTATCCTTTAATACTTGCTTACTAATATCGTCCGCTGACGGTCAAATGTATTTGGGTGTCATATTTCCTCGTCACAATATATACAGAGAGAGAGAGAGAGAGAGAGAGAGAGAGAGAGAGAGAGAGAGAGAGATGGACAGAAATCATTAGACAAATATGAATATTTCTTTGTATTTTTTATGTGCTTATTTAGTTCTGACCTTAGGTCATCCTCAACAGAAAAGTTTTAGCGAAGAAAGGTTTTATTTAGAAAGTTTTGAAAATTGAAATTCTATTAAATAATAAACTGGTTACATAGCAAATGCATTTGTTGAATAAAAATTATATATATATATATATATATATACGCACGTAGAAAAGGTAAAATGAAAAGATATGTTTGATGGTTTGTTTATTTTCAAAAAGTTTTTTTTTTCTGAATGCAAAAAAATATTTTATCAAAATTATTTTAGTATGAGAAATAATAATGATAGATAAATTTTGATTCAATTGGAAGTCTTCATCAGGGCTTGTAGATCTTGCTATGTGAAAAAAAAAAAACGAAATTTTTGCATTCAGAAAAAGAAATATTGAAGAAAGAAAGTCGAAACGCGTAGGCAAATAAATAAACCATTAAAGATTTATCTTTCTTCCATTTTACCTTTTCTACGTACATTCTCTCAGATTTAACTCATCTCTTCTCTCTCTCTCTCTCTCTCTCTCTCTATCTCTCACACAGACACATATATATATATATATTATATTATATCATATAATATATTGTGTATATAGATACTCTCTCTCTCTCTCTCTCTCTCTCTCTCTCTCTCTCTCTCTCTCTCACACACACACACACACACATATTATATTATATTATATCATATTATATTGTGTATATATATATATGACCGACCGAATACGCACGAGTAGGAATTTTCTTACCTGTTATCTTGAGCCGAAGCTTGCTCGGTGCGTGTGAGTATACTCATACAAGATCCAAAAGAAGACGAGCAAGTGATTGTTTACCTTTTTAGCTCGTAGTGATGTATATCGTTTCTCATTGGCCACTTTCGGTTTAAGGCTCAATAGCAGTAGCATTTTGACTTTTTCAGGTGTGTGCTCTGCGGTATTGCGTACTTGGCGAACTTTTTACTGCAGGATCGCCTGCCGGAATAATAGTTTCGGTAGGGTCGCTTGTAATTTGTAAGGAACCCAAGAACATCCCTGACGGTGCGATCCTGGGCACTCTTTGAGTGTGTGATTACAATATCAATATATTCTATAGATATACTTAAACGAGATTATCCAAATTGAGTGCTCAATGTAATGGAATATACTTATTGATTTTCTTGTTTCTCAGTGATATATATATATATATATATATGTGTGTGTGTAATATAATGGCCGAGGGATTTCGTTTTATATATCTTGTTTTGGGTTTAGTTAGGCTGAGAACCTTTCGGCTCAGTGCATGAGTTAGTTAGGTGCAAACATGAGCGCAGGTGTTCATGCACGCGCGGAGCAGACGTGTCATTCAGAGATGTCACAATAAAAATGCCCGATAGGGGATGTGACCTGGGATGTGAGTGACGTCACGCACCAGAAGCGTGGGCTGAGATTTGTGAAATGTCAGTTAGTTGATATTGAGACCTGGGCGAGGCCAGACGAATTTGTGCGCTATGGGCGCTGCGCGTTAGTGGGGTTGAGAGCTGACGATGTAAAAGCAGTCAGTATAGAAAGATTATGTCTCTCTCTTCCTTATGTCGAAAAACCTTTAAACTCAAAGGTAATAAAAAGTTTTGTACCTGAACTAAGAAGTCGTAAGAGTTTTTTGTGTTTCGGGATTCCTATGTTATACATATATGGACATTATGAACGTTTTGCGTATCAATATGAAAATTTCACATTCACGTATTCATATCTGGCTATGTAACATATATATATATGTGTGTGTGTGTGTGTGTGTGTGTGTGTATAAATGTTTAGACAACAACAATGAATATGGTAATGAATAAGAATATTTTCTTATGCATAATTGCATTTTGTAGGCATATTGTCATAACCCTTTGCCAAGTAGTTGATCATAAAATAGATTAAAAAAACATACTTCTTAAAAACTTGTCTGAAGAAGGAAGAATTGGTTGTTTTGGAAACAGAATTTTTTGTCAAACTCAAAAAACAAATGTAAAAGCAAATTACAAGACAGATACACCCAGGAACTTTAGAGATATAGATAAGAACCTATATACAATTATTTACTTAGACTACTGTCTTCAACCTTGTTGCTGATATAGTCCTGATATTTTGATGTATGAATTTACGTAACCCCTCCATTATGAGTAGGTAAATTTTTAAGCGGAGTACAGCTGATTTGAATTCAGACGTTTCTTTCTCCTGAACTGTTAAGAATCCAGTCTGGCCTACTATTTACCAATAACTGGAGGGAAAATAGCTGGATTCATGCCTTTCTCAAAATCTTTAGCACAAAAAGAAACGTCTTGAACACAGGCCATCAATTCCATTTCCTGTGATAATAACCGTTGCATTTAGCGCGCAAAATGCACAAAATTTTGATATATATCCCTGCCTTTTTTTATTGTATATTACAGTTGGTAACTTTCTGGGATAATTTCAAACCAAACAATTTATTAAATCTATGGAGGTAATTTTTTTGTCATTTCATGTTGAAATCTTTTAGTAATTTCTTCTTTTTTAAATTCACAGGGTTATAACAATATAAAAGATGGCCTTGTTTCCCCGAATATTTGACTGATAAGCCGTTGCAAAGTTTAAGCCCTTATATATTCAATTTCTAAGTTATAACAGCTTGTAAATGAAGTTGAGTGACATTTCAAATAAGCAAGCATTCCCCATAGATAATTATAAACAAAGTGCCAACACTGACTGACTTGCTGACTGGAATCCTAAAAAATCCCAACTTCCTCGTTCTTGGGAAAGAGGTCAAATTCTTCACTGGTTGAGTGGAGGAGAGAAAATAGTGACAGTTTAAAAGATACACGAAAAGAATCTACATAAACTTTAGGGAAAAAATATTATGATATTTCAAGCAAATAATAGTATTTCTGTCCTTGTATTTCTGGATACCCAAGAGTGAGAAGCACGAGAATTTGCATAATCAATATAGATCAAAAGTTGAAGGTCAATAATTTTTTAACTTTATTTCTGACACATCTGATTTTACTTGGGTGAGTCAAAAATTTTGTACGATTTTGGTATGTTGCTAGGTTTGGTTTGGTTGGGTTGGGTTATGTTTTCTGACATATCAACCATTGTAGGTTATTTAATGTCAAATCCTCTTTATACATATATATCAAATATATATGGTTTGGTTTGGTTTTATGGTTTTTCAATCATTGTAGGTTATTTAGTGCCAAATCCACTTTATTCATATATATCAAATAGAAATGATTTTTAGCATAAAGGATTTTCGGACTATTGTCTTCATCTTTATTGTTATTTCCACAACATTTCGGCCGATATATCCTCCGGCCTTCTTCAGGTGTTTGTCGAACTCGGAAACCCACACGGAACTTCGAACTACGTCCTTTAGTGAATCCACGGGGGTCGCCTGTTCTGATTCCGTTAGCAATAACCGGGTACAAGTGTTAAGTATTCCTGTATTGGATTCAATAAAGGACGTAGTTCGAAGTTCCGTGTAGGTTCCCGAGTTCGACAAACACCTGAAGAAGGCCGGAGGACATATCGGCCGAAACGTTGGGAAAATAACAATAAAGATGAAGATAACAGTCCGAAAATCCTAAATGATAAAAATCATCAAGCTTCATCTCGAAAATTTAGACAACTAATATATGATTTGTTAACACATTTTGTTGACAGCATTTTTAAAAGAGACTGAGATCATTTTTTGCACACAGTTAAATGGTTCCAAGTATTGCTATGTATCACTAACTATTCAATTAAAACATCAGTCATTTATTTGTTTACACATAGTTAAATGATCAAACAGTTCTATTCCAAACAATTCAGTTTACCATACGTCATTTGTTTGTACTCAGTTTAAATGTTAAATAGTTGTATTTGACCTATAGATAGGACTCTATCAGGAGCAACCACTTTAAGCAAAAGTGGACCTGGGAGCAATGGCAACGAAGAGGTACTCTGCATTCACTAAAGCTCTAGTATTACTAGAGTCTCACCAACAGATTGTTTAGTGTCATATCGAGGACACTTGTTGCGGGGAGGTCCTATCCCTCGGTAGAGATGCAGTCAATGTAACGTTTCCTTGGCTACAGTGTGTTTATCATATGACAGAAAAAAGGTACCTACTGTAATTAGTAGTATCACGACAGCTGGTGTGCTGACACCTTGTGAATTGCTTCATTCCGTGAGTGATTTGAGAGCTGCACAGGTGCAACATTGAATAATTTGGAAACTTATGCTTTCTGAGTTCGAACTGGCGGTGGAAGCAACTGAAAACATTTGTTGTGTGAAAAGTGAAGGTGCACTTAATCACAGTACAGTAACTAGATGCTGGAAAAAAATTCGTTCAAGTTGCAATAACCTCAATGATCAGGCAAGGTCAGCTAGGCTGAAAATTGTGGATTCTGAGGCCATTGGGAGAAATCCCAAGTAGCACTCAGAGAGTATCAGGTGAGCTCAGCATCTCATATTCTAGTTTGGTTCATCACGTTTACGGAACTGTTGAGTTGTGTCTCATATTACTAAAATATTGCAAAACTTTTGACTCACCCTAATGATTAAATAAAAGCTTGAAAGCATGTTTAAATAATTACGAAAATGCTCTTGATCCAATTGGTCTGATATTGGTGGCTATAACAACAACCAAGATAAGATAGTCGTCTGAACACACCAGTATATAGTAATGACGATTCCTTATCCCAGAAGTTCAAATATGAATAGAAGTCCTCATGACATCGGAGCTAACATATTTAACAAAGACCACTGAAACTGAGGGCCTGCTTGATTGTGACGTGACATTACAAAAGTAGTCCCTGTGGTGAATGAAACAGTCAGTAATCATAATGTATTAACAATTGTAATTAAAAAAATGGTTTTAGAAAACTTTTTAAAAATACATTTAAAAAAGAAAGAAACAGGGTCAGATTTTATACAGAATTTTATTTCATATTAGATTTTAAAGGAGGCGGCTTGGCTCTTCCAGAGTCATGCCGGGGTTACTGTCGGAGCCGATATGATGCAGAAATAACCCGAAATCGGCGATGAAGACAGTGCATCACTGAAGATCTCCCTGATGCATCTAGGATGTATGATTGAAAAATGATTGATAAGAAAAAAATTGTTGTTGCTGAATTCTATGTAAATAAATTAAACATCTTGTTACATTTCATTAAATTTTAAAGACTGGAACTCGTACATTATTTTATTTTTTTCAAATTTGAAAACATATTTTTAAAATCATAATCAGCATTGTTTTAATTTGCCTGTTTTTTTATTTTAAATTAAAAAATTATTCTATAAAGTTACAATATCGCAATTATTAAGTGATTAATATTCTTATACACTATACTGCAATAATGAATTATGAATTAGGGAACAAGCAAACAATAATTAGATAAATGAACTGACAAGTAAATTATAAGGAAATGATAAATAGATTAATAAAATATAAATAAGAAACAAATAAATTTGATATAAAAATAGATTTAGAATTCAAAAAATCGGTTACAAATAGAAAATTTTAAGACTAAAATTCTTTCATAATTGTTATTGTTTCAAATTAGAAAATGATTTTTTTATAAATCATTATTAGCATTGTTTTAATTTGCATGTTTTTATTTCAGTTTTAACAATTATTATAATTTTATCATTTTGTTACAATTTTGTTATCATTAAATGATTATTACTCAAATTCAGCAACAACTGAATTATGAATTAGGGAACAAACAATAATTAAATAAACAGACAAATTACAAGTAAATGATGAATAAATTAAACAAGTAAAAATAAATAAGAAACAAATAAATTAAATACAAACAAACAAATAATTTAGATACAAACAAACAAATAATACTTATAGAAAAATAGGTTACAGTTACAAAATTTAGTTGAATGTTTGAAGTTTTCTTTTTTTCCCTTAACTTGTTACTTGGAATATCATCATTTTCTCTTGAACAAAAATTATTTAAAAGACCATTTATTGAGCTCCAGACAAACATTCTTTGTATTTTTTCTATACTGTGACCGTCATCACAAGTGTCAACATTAAAAAGCTCATAAGTAAAAGTAAAGTTAGCGACCATAGTCGAGGGTGACCCGAAGGCTCCCTTTTCGATAGCTACTACACCAAGGTGTAGGGGAGGGCGCTACTCCATTCCCAGGATTGCTCCACTTTACCCTTGAACCGTACCTTATAATGCTGAGTGTTAAGCAAGGTGGTATCAAGTACCATTTTTAAAGTCTTTGGTATGACTCGACCTGGGATTGAACCCAGGTCTCCCGGGCCATTGGCGAACACTCTAACCGCTGGGCCAATGTCAATCTACCAAAACATTCAGTGTTATATACTTGGGTAGTTTCCTTTGATTTACTGAATGAAGAAAAGAATGGTGTTTTATCAGCTTATCAATGACTACATAATTATATATCATAAAATTTGTAGATGTATCATTGTAGCATCTTTTTGACCAAGCCAATTCTAATGCATTTTAATATATGGACTGAGTCTAATAGGAAGAAAAGAGGTTGAGACTTTATAACTTTATTACTGGGTGTGGATATACAATGGAAAGCTTTGAGGGACTGCAAAAGAAAGATATAGCCTTTTTATTTATAGCCT
Organism: Sepioteuthis lessoniana; assembly: GCA_963585895.1. Lineage (NCBI taxonomy): Eukaryota > Metazoa > Mollusca > Cephalopoda > Myopsida > Loliginidae > Sepioteuthis > Sepioteuthis lessoniana. The sequence goes on from OY757917.1 coordinate 33,166,850, forward strand.
TATCATCTGTTATGATTGATAATACTTGAAAGCCTATCTCCTCTAAACCAATTATTATACGTTTAACTATGTCAAATAAATTCTCAGCTTTAAGACATTTACTTGGCATAACATGCAACGAAATCCTTATATTGTGAGAATACACTGCTAAGCATAAAAGCAAAAGCACTTGTTGCAGCTTCATTGCTGTTGTCAGATAAGCCAACAATACTACCACCCTTATAATCAATATAAGATTTTAGGCGAATTTCATAATTTCCAATAATTGGTGTGGTGAGTTTTGGAACTCAGATACGACAAATATACGAAGACAAACCTTTAAGTCGTCGATACAAAAGTCCACTCGGTCCCATCCGGCACTGATAATTTTCAATTAGATATACGCAACCCATAGATATGACCCAAAAGGTACTGGGTAGTGTCCTCGTGGTGTAATGGTTAAATTGATAGACTGCGGGATCGTAGTAAGTGAGTTCGTACTCCAGTCGTGCTATTACGTTCACTTTCGGTCAAATACCCTTGGAAAGGTATGAACCCCCTTATCCTCCCAGCTATGGGTTAAATAGTACCACTACTGTTCTTCTAGGAGAATGGCTTTGGTATTAAATAACCTATAAAGGTTGATATGCCATTAAACAAAGAAACCAATCAACAAGTAAATATACTGTTGTGTCCAGCTGCACTAGAAACTTGAATTTATTTTTAATATAGGGAATAAAATTCTTATCATGTTGTTCATTCAAAGGATTCATACGTGTTGATAAGATTTGTCTTTTAATGATTGAATAGTTTGGTAAAATTAAATTTTTGCCCTCTCTTAACAATTTGTACCCTTTTAGTTTTTTGTTCAGCTGCTCATATATAAATTTGATTGAATTAAAATATTTGTTTGATTCTTCTTGCACCCATAGTAGAAATGACATTACCAATTTTAATATAAAAATCATATTCTGAGGTTCGGTTTGTTGTTGTTCTGTGTCCCTTTTCTTCATGTTTTCTATTAGAATTTCAAGAGTATTTTGATCAGTTACATGTTTAGGAATCTTAATGTTTCCAATTGTATTCATTTCCACATCTCTACAAAATACATGTTATGCAAAATCAGATTTAATTACAAGAGACAGATTGATTTTTGGATATGAGGATTCAGTGATGCTGCATATAATAAGTGTCTCTTGCTGCTTATCAACACTCCAGTAATTTTTCTCAAGAAAATTTAATTCCTTTCTAGATCATTCATATGATGGAATTTCTTCTGCTTTTTATATGCTAAGTAATCAGTAATACTTTGATGTAAAGCACTTTTAAGTGCAAAATTCTCCAGCAGGATTCTCCGAGAATCAGGTGACTCTCTGGAGCTGTTCAAAGAAGATAAATATGATGGAGAGTTTAGGAGAATTCTAGGGATAGCACTATCATGAAGATTTGTTTTTTGAAGATTAACTGCAATTGTGACATCTGTCTTTTCGTCAAGCGCTGACGAGTCTCTCCTTTGGTCGAAAATGTAGTTCACATACCTAAAAAGATTTTAAAACCCAAACCTATTTTAAATTCTTGTAAAAATCAAAGAAAATCAGTCAGGAAAAATTAACACTACAAAGCATTTTTCTAACAATTCTAGGAAAAGTGAAGATAGCGTTCTGATATTTTCATGGAACATAATTTAATTTATCCATTCAACAAAAGATTATTAGAGACGAAGCTATGTACTTATAAAGAGAGAATTTTTATCGTTTATTCATTAAAAAGCAAAATATTTTTTTATGAATTAAATAATTCTAAAAAAAATTATTATATTATTAGATGATTAGAATTATGTTTAATGCCTTTAAAATATTCTTATATGAATTTATATCGAAAATTTCTTTAAAGTTTATTTTTTAAAAAGAAAGGTTTTCAGCTTTTAAAAACTTTCGCAATTTCCTTTTTAATGTTTTGTGAATTCCAAAGATATGAAGTTAACTTAATCCTTAAATTTTCAATTAAGTTTAATAGCTCTTTAACACAAAACATTGTTTTAATGTGTTGTGAATTACAAAGACATCAAAGGAATTCAATTAAAATTCGATTTTGTCACGAATAAAACAATTCTAAAAAATTGTCAGAATTATTAGAATTATTTTTTATGCTTATAAAAATATTCCTTTATGATTTCATGAATGAATCAATATCGAAAATTTCTTTATTTTATTAATTATTATTTTTTTAGCTTATTTTTTAGTTTATTATTTCTAAATTGAGGTTTTAGCTTTTAAAAACAACGCGTGCGTTAACCTCTCCGCTAGATTAGTGTTGTGAATTACAAAGACATGAAATTAATTTAATTAAAGTTTCAATTAAATTTACTTATTTTTAATACAAAAAAGAGAAGAAAAAAACACTCACTCTGTGTTATATTGTCATATACATGTTCATGCAGAAATATACATATATATGCTGGATACAAACCGACGCAATGAACAACAGACGCAGGAAGACTTCTTTATAAATATTTACCTCTCAATTAATTGCAAGGGTTCGAAAGGGTTATTCAGGGTTTGCGTGTGAGAGGGAGCTGGAGACCGAACATAAACTGAAATATTTTGACCCCATTGTTATGACCGTCACGTTGTGTCTTTCTTGTTCTCTAGGGCTGCTCAACCGGAGGCCTAGGGCCCAATCTGCTGGATGCTGGCTTTCTTTACTGCATCTTATCAGCATCTTCTCTGGCCCCCAAACTCCATCGTGGTTCCCAAGGGCCCCTTGGGCCGGGTGTGGCTTTCCTTACCACATCTCGTCTCCGACTGTCTGGAACTCTACTGGCAACTCAACTGGCTCGTTGAACTCAACTGAATTATATAATCGTTCGACGCCCACTCGATCTTTGAAATCGAATGTTTAATCGTCATCAAGCGGATATAACTGTCATGCAGTTCAGAGGTCACTCTCTTCCGGTGCATCAGTCAATGAGTGTACCATAGGAATTTTTTCAGCTCGTCCCATTTCATCAGCCAATTTCCGCCCACGCGATTTCCTCACATAACTGCCATTGGAATGTGTCACTTCCTTCCGGTGCATCACCTTGAATGTCATTTTGCTCGGGCCGAAGGTCAAAATATAACATCTGGTAAATTTAGTAGATGAAAAATGATCTCTTTTGATTGTACAAATTCAAACATCAGATAATTTTTTATTGTTAGGGGAAAAATACATGAACTTTAGGGCCGTTTTTATAATTCCCTTTACAATTTGGTACAAGGCATCTATACGGCATTGTTTTTATAAATAAGTTTAATATCTAAAAGAAAATTATGATAAATAATTTAAAAATACGACCTTAAAAAATCTAATAGACACACGACACCCTTTTTGAAAGTTGAACTCAAGATGATGACGTAACACTTTTCCTCCTACCATCGGTTTGGCCTTCTATCTCAGGGATCTTGGCTGAACAGCGAAATCGTATAATATTCTCTTTTGGACTAAGACCCTTGGAAAAGATATAAAGCCTTATTCTCCCCAGCTATGGGTTACATAGTACCACTGTTGTCCTTCTACAAGGATAATTTTGGCATTAGATGATCCACGAAGATTGGTATGTCATTAAATTGTAGCAGAGAGAAATAATTTCAAATTCATTGTTTAGCGCGGGAATTATTTTGACCGTTGAAGTTTCGATTAATATTTTCGTCCAATGAGGTTGATTTATGCCATTCTGATCGAATGACTTTCCCGGGCAATATAAAAGGCTGTGTAAACGCTCTCTCTCTCTCTCTCTCTCTCTCTCTCTCTCTCTCTCTCTCTCTTATTCATTCTAGCAGCAGAACAGACCAACAACATGAGGAGAGCGCATTCAATTTTTGGACCATTATTTTCTCTAGAAGATCATTCCTTTATCATTTATTCATCCTTCAAGACCAACTGGTCCTCGAAGTTTCAAGTTGGATGCTTAATTCCTACTCTAACATCCGCGACTGCTTTCTCCTCCTTGTACGACTCACAGTAAAGGGTTTTCTCTCAATCTGACATTAAGGTTTTTGGAAACTCATCAGTATTCTCGTCCACTCATTTGTTTTACTCCTTTCTAAATGTAACTGGGCACGACTACCAATTCGCTTTGTCACTAAAAAATAAAGAAATCAATCAAACAATCAAATATGAATGATACTGGGAATTGGATAAAAATATATATAACACGGGACAGATTACAAACAAAACATTTCTTTTCACTACTGTGACCATTTTATTTTCAACTGATTGTACGTGTGGAAATTCCAACGAAGTCATTCATAACTGAAAAATAAATAAATAAATAAAAATAAATAAATAACATAATAAAATAAATCGTTGTTGATTCCTGTTTCTTTCTAAATGGCATATCAACCATTATGATGTATCTAATGCCAAAGCCATTCCTCAAGAAGAATATCAGTAATAATATTTGACTCAGACCTGGGAAACAAAGGAGTTCCCATCTTTCCCAAAGGTATTAGACCAAAAGTTAACGTAATAACGTATCTGGGGTTCGAACTCGTTTACTTCGAAATCACTGTTCAGCCATTATGCCACGGGGACTCTTCTTTCTATTTCAAAATTTAGTGAATTGATAATAACATAGCCTTAAAAAATAACATTACAATAACAAAAAGATGAATCCGGCAAGGCGAATTCAAATCCCGGCCGAGATTACTGCATTTTCACTCACGCTTATGCCCTTCGGAAAGGCATGAAGCTATCTTTTCTCCCCTCTAACTATCGGTAAATTGTAGTACAAACTGAGCTCTTTCGTCTTGGTAGGGCAACCAGTCTAGGAGAAGGAAAATTCTGAATTGATACCAGATATACTCAGCTTAAAAAATCATTACTATTTCTTTATATCCATCTCGTTGTATTTGTTCAAGTTCCACGAATTAACAAGCTTAACAATCGCACAAATTTAAGCTATAAATAACATTTTGAAATAAACCATTTTTTTTTTATTTCGAAATTTAGTGAATTAATAACAAATAAGCTAATAAAATAAATCAAATATAATTACACCCACCAAACAATAAAATTAAATTAGAAAAGTAGAATAAGGCAAAAGGAGAGAGTGTGAGAAAAAATAAAAGAAGATTTAGCTTTGAAAAGTATTCTTTTTGAGGTCAATACATTTATTTCTAAGAAGCTGATAGCCTCATTCCCATCGTCGTAGAAAGTGAATTTGGCCGCCAAAGTTCAAATCCTGAACGAAGCTGTTTGTATTTCACATGGTGTCAATCGCCCAGAGAAAAATATGTTTCCAGTTTTGACTAAATAGGGGTTACTGAACACTTAAACCTTCGTATGGCAACCAGTCTAGGAGAAGGAAAACTCTGCATTCAAACCAGTTGAAGACCTGGAGAGGGATGAGCTTCATCAGGCTATTTATGCCCAAGGTACGCTGCATAAGTAGCGCCTCCCACGACCAAACTATATTACGGAATACTTATTATTATTGTTATTATTCTACTCTTTTTTGAGTTTTTCACACCAATATTAGCTGATTTTTTTTACTGGAGTTTGAGTGACAACAAGTCTCCAGGACTTTTCTCAGTATTCTGGCCGATCTTAATAATGTTGTTGTCTGGATGGTCTCTACTTTTCCTCTGATTTCTAAGTCTTACAGTTCCTTAACCATTCCTTTGGGGATCTTTCCAAGTGCACCAATTACAACTGGTATTACTGTCACCTTCATGTTCCATAGCTTTTTCAGCTCTCTTGCAAGGTCCAGATATTCATCTCTCTTTTTACCTTCTTTTAATTATCATTATTATTATTTTATTCTTTTGAGATAGTTTTTCATATCAGCGCTTGCTGATGATTTCTCACTGGAGTTTGAGTGACAGCAAGTCTCCTTAAGTCTTCAGGACTCTTCTCAGTATTCTGGCCAATCTTAATAATGCTGTCGTTAGGATGGCCTCCATTCGTCCTCCAACCCCCAAGTCATCCAGTCCCTGTACTACTCCTTCAACTAGTACACTAATTACAATTTATCATTATCATTTTAACCCCTCGGGAATTTTTCACACCAGCGCAAGCTAATTGTTTTCCACTGGAGTCTGAGAAACAGCAAGTCTCCTCAAGTCTCCAGGATTCTTCTAAGTATTCTGGCCGATGTCAACAATGCTGTTGTTTTGATGGTCTCCTCTCGTCCTCTTATTTTCAAGTCCTCCAGTCCTTGTACCAATCCTTTGGTGACTGTACCGAGCGCACCAATTATAATTGGTTTCACTGTCACCTTCATGTTCCATAGTTTTTTTTAATTCTCAAGCAAATTCCTGGTATTTATCTTTCTTTTTGCTTTCCTTCAGTTTTACCCTGTGATCAGCTGGAACGGCAAAGTCCATTATTTGTCAGGTTCTCTTTTTTTTTTCTCGACTATGACTAGATCTGGTCGTCTAGCCGAGATTAGGTGATCCGTTGGAACTCAAAATCCTAGACAATTTTGTGCGTCTCATTTTCCTGGGTCGATTCTGGGTTATGCATATACCATTTGTTCGTATGGTCAAATTTAAACTTCTTGCACAATTCCCAATGAATCAATTTGCCCACCCTGTCAAGTTTAGTCTTATACTCTCTTTGCGCTAATTTACTGAATGCGCTTATTATGTGATTAGTTGTTTCGTCTTTGTCACCACATAGTCTATATCTGCTATTTTGTTGTGTCTTGTCTATTTTTGCTTTGACAGTCCTTATGTCGTTGTTTTGTGTTACTATCAGAAGAGATTCAGTTTCTCTCTTAAGTTTTCCCTTTCTTAGCCATGTGCAAGTCTTCTCGTGTGAGGTTTCGCTTGTTTGTCGCTTGAAATATGCATCCAGTTGTTTTTCTTCCCATTTTTGTTTTCTGGTTATTTTTGTTCTGTTTATATTTACCCAACCCCTCTGCTTGGCCAGGATATGACACAAGGTCAATTTTTAAGCGGAGTTTAATAGGTTTTGAATTCAGAGTTTTCCTTCTCCTTGACTAGTTGCCTCAACAAGGCTGAAGAACCTAGTCTGCCCAACTATTTACCCATAGCTGGAGGGAGAATAATTGGATTCATACCTTTCCCAAGGGTATTAGTGCTATGTGAAATGCAATCAGTCTCGTCCCGGATTTGAACTCGTGTCGCCGTGTCCATTTCCTACGATGATAACCATTACACCACGGTTATTTTTGTTGATGCTCATGGTATCAGTCTTGTTTCTCGTCGCTGTAATCAGTCTTCCTCCGCGCTTTTTTATGTTGTCTTCTTCTAATCGTTGTATCGATGAATCGACGTTATCTCAAATGTTGGAAAGTCCTCTTTGAAGATCTTGGTTTCCGGGGTCATATCCTCAGTCAGCACCTTTCCCCTGTATAAAGAATTAAGGGTTGGGTTCATTACACCTTCTAGGGGTGGGGAATGCCTTCGACCATGCATTCGTCTGTGGAATGTTCTCCTCCAAAAAATTCGACCTTGCGTCACATTCTGACCGTTGTAGAGGAGTAAAGTAAGTAATGGGGCCACAAAACTAGCCTGGCTTCAAATGTACGTTGTCTTCTTGATAGCACCTGCCTCCTCTTCTAAAAGAGCAAGGGTCAGGTTCATTGCTTGCCATCTGAAACCCGTCCTTAAGTGATGAATGCTGACGGAGACCAAGTAAAGCATTGTCTTCAACCGTGCATTTGTGTTCATGAGAGCTTCTGCCCAAAAATGTTACCTTCTATTGCATTCTGCCCAGGGGTTGGATAAATGAAAGGCTGTCAAATCCGGTTCTGGCCTAGTCATGCATTGAAGAGCTTGGCTTCAAGGGACCATGCCTTGAGGCAGCACTTGCTCCCAATCTCGTCATGGGCAAACTCCGACCCACAGTGCTTTCTGAAACAGTCGAACTCAATCACATAATAATGAATAAGTTCGATATTTCTAGAATTTCGTAACCTTTTGTTAAAAGTAACTTTTTCAGCATTCAAAAACATTGACTGATTTTCGTATCTTTTGTTTTTAGAAACAAGAAACGTTAATTTTTTTTTTTTTCTGTTGAAAGATTTTTCTTTAAAATATTTTTCTCGTATAGTCAAATGAATAAATTAGAAATCAATCTCACAACTTAATTTACATTCTTATCATGTATTTTTATCTCAACGTTATCTTTCAATTTAAAAGTGACAAATGAAATTATTATTGTCGTATAGTTAAATATGAACCTGTAATTTAAAGAAAATAGTCTGAATAAAATTTTGATTCGGAGATTAAAAAAGTATTCAGTTTTTTCTTCGATACACAGATCATATTCATATTGAATACATTGATTTTTCAAGTATACATTTTTCTTTTAATTATTCCGTCATATATCTTGGTGGCAGTGTGTTAAACACATTGATATCAGTGATGATATTATGTCACGACATCTATTTTTTTATATAGAAAAGATGTTTATGATTTGGTTCGGGTTCTTAGTTTTAATGACACATCAACTTTCGTGCGTTATTTAATGCCAAAGCCATACTTACGCCACGAAGACTTCCCCCAGAGTCTTTACTAAATAGAAAAATATCTACCTTTTTTCTATTTCCTATTTCACGCATTTGGTCTTCAACGAAAAATTACCTTGAATTTTTTCAGTCGCCCGACCCGACCAATGATGAACTATGCCTCACTCCTGCAGCCAGCTTCTCGAAAATAGTTTGCCCCTGCCTGCTTTTGTCTAAAAGAACAAGGGTTAGGTTCATTTCCAGATAGTTGAAGTGCGCCCCCACCCAACAAGATGAATGCCGACGAAGACAAGCAAATCCTAGTGCCGCGTTCGGTCGTGCATCTGTGTGCATTCGGGCCTCTGTCTAAAAATTTGACCTTGTATTACATGTTGCCCATGGTGAAATTGTGTAGGTAAATCCTGTTTGTGGCAGGAAGAAGAGGTTGTTTTGGTGATACTATCTTATGTGGAATCTAGAACCAGATAAGTAAACTGACAGGTATACCGAAAGACTAGCAATTTTATAGATTAAAAATACTATGCACTTATTCACTGAGACTTGCGTCCACATCTTCGTTATTTATAGAGTCGCAGCATTTTGATGCATTCTTCAGCTTTTTTCTAGTGTCTGTTATAACTTTTTGGAAACTTCAAAACCAAATACTTTACTTTATCCAAGATGGAAAATTTTTCCCATTCCGCTGTCCATGGTTTCAAGTTATCTTGTATCAATTAATTATTTCGAATTAATTTGCTTTATGGATAATAAATGTTTGATTATCAAACCATAAACATGGTAAATTTTATTTAATTTAATCCGAATTTTGCTATTAAGTAATTATCATTATTCTATACTCATTCAGATTAGTGCTTGCCTTATCGGAGGGGCTTAGAATACGCTGACTGTATCCCACACAGACGAGGAAGCCCACTCCTTCCCTGCCAAAAGGGATGTTCTGGGTATGACACTAAACTGCATCTGATGGCGAGGATCTTGTTCTGGAACCCTGGTGAGTGTCTTGTACCCCTTCATTACCATCACTCCCGGGTCCACTCTGACTTGGAGTGGTTGTACCTCTTAGCACCCTATCTATGGGTCAAATATATCTATTATTCGTATTCGATCAGACCGTGAGCAATAAAAAAATCTCTCAATAAGAAAAGTAAAGTTGGCGACCTTAGTCGAAGGTGACCTGACGGCTCCTTTTCAATAGCTACTACACCGATGTGTAGGGGAGGGCGCCACTCCATTCTCTGGATTGTTCCACTTTACCCTTGATCCTTACTTTATAATGCTGAGTGTTAAGCAAGGCGCCGTTTTTTGAGTCTTTGGTATGACTAGACCTCGGATTGAACCCCAGTCTCCCAGACCATTGGTGAATACTCTACTCATAAACAACTACATAAAAATGTAAATATGATCGTACAATGAACATGATTCCTAAACCTCTCGGCTTAAAATAACCCTGACATGCCGTTAAATTCAATCAATAAATCCATCAATCAGAGTTGTACCGTCCTCTTAGTTGTGGTAGTAAACTATTTTTTGGTTATTTTATTCTCTCATCTTTTTTTTTTTTTTTGTGTCTTTCGTAGTCAGTAAACCTCTGCGAATTTTTAACCTTTTATTCAATCCATGGTGATAGATCATTCTTATGCCACTGTCCATGTTTAGAGGATGTCTTGAATGTATTCTCCCCACACACACACCTAACGCCGCTACGAGCAGGATTTGACACAAGGTCAATTTTTAAGCCGAATAAAACTGGTTTGAATTCAGAGCTTTCTTTCTCCTAAAATGTTTGCCTAACCAGGGCTAACAAACCCAGTCTACCCTGCAAATTACCCATAAATGGAAAGGGAATTAATGAAATGTTACATTTCTCAAGGGCATTAGCACGAAGTTAAACGCAAATAAACTTGTCCAGGACTTGAACTCGAGTCATCGATTCCATTTACGTTACGCTAAGAGTGCCTCTAAGAGAATATCTCGTATAATTAATCCTTTCCCGGTTATATCGTACTTGTGATATCATTTGTCTGTTTCCATAGAACCAGGCTGTGTGACTTTTATGCACAAACACCTAAAGAAGGCCAGAAAGCTGAATAGTCAAAGTGTGACAACAATCACAATCAAGATAAGGATACTCTTCATCATCGGAGGTGTCGTCGTGGTGTAATAGTTAAAGCGACTGACTGCGGACTTGTAGTATGTGAGTTCAAAATCCCGTCACACTATTACATTCACTTTCAGACAAATACCCTTGGGAAAGGTATGAACTTCCTTATTCTCCCATCTATAGGTTAAATAATACCACTACTGTTCTTCTAGAAAGATAGCTTTGGCATTAAATAACCTAAAATGGTTGATATGTCATTAAACATAGAAACCAAACCAAACCATCGTCACCATAAAGGTGTGGTGACTGCAGGGAGTCGTTTGACTCTCTCGCCATCCGTCCCGGCAAGTCCTCTAGACTGCATCCAGTGGTCACACAGAACTGATGTATGCAATTCTTTGATGGTCGACCAACACTGGTGTGTCCATGAGTAAGAGTCCATAAGAGAACGTCGCTTATGAGTCCGTCCTTATTTGCTCAGCAGTTATCAGCTTGTTTTGTTCGTCTTACGCAGATGGTTTGTGTGACGAAAAACTAGAGGGCGTACAGCTGTCGCTTTGTGGAGAAATTCTTTAAGGAACACTAACTTAACCTTAAACTTTCTTTACAGACTTGTAATCTTAATTGGATAATAGAAAAATTCCCGTTGCAGGGTAAGTGAGATTTCAGCTGGGGAGTTTCAAAACATTAAACGCTTGTTGGCTTTTGACTTGAACACTTAGCGAAATAACCTTGAAAGATTATCAGGATTTGTTCCTCATCTCAGGGAAGAGATTCTTGCTTGTTCTGCTGTGTAGAAGAAAAGTCAGAAAAGGAACGGAATGGATCTCTTTTTTCGACACTTCAAAAAGTTTCATTTTTATTACTTGGGTTTTTCTTTATATCTCGTGCCTGTGGAGATGGCATGATTTTAGTGGTAATCATCTTACTCGAACCGTATTAGGGATTAATCTTTTCTTTCTCTCGTCTTTGACACTTCAGAGAGTAAGCCGTCTTCAACTCCCATCTGCAACCTGCTGATTGTCTTGCTCTCAGACTTTCTCCAAGTATATCGTTTACATACATACATACATACACACACACACATCCAATATCTATCTATCTATCTATCTATCTATCTTTCTATCTATCTATCTATCTATCTATCTGTTTGATTCATCATCTTTAGAAAAGAAGATAAAATCATCATAGGAAACTTATTTTATATTATTTCTTTGATAAAATTTCAAATGATGACTGAGTCCTCTTTTCTATAGATGATAGATGAAACTAAAAGCAATGAAACTCTAGTTAAAAAGTGAAATTTTAATAATGTTGGTTGCTGTATTTGTAAATAAACATTGGTGATAAAGTATAAATATTTTAGTTAGGATAACATAGATACAGAACCAACGGCACTTGGTCGCTTATAGTTCCTCGCCTATGTGATCTTCGGATCAAAGGCTTAAAGGGAAACTCAATACGTTTTTGTAATATCCATTCCGAAGCTAAGGCACTTTCTCACTCAGAAGAATATTGTGGACAATTAAAATGAACTTTTTTTTATTATGAAGGGCACGAGAGAGGACATTAGGGTGAAATGGCCAAAGCCATTTTAAGGTGGCCTTTTCTAAACACCTTGTTAAAATTTTTGTATGGAAGTATACTACACGTAAATGCATGAGGATCTATCAAAAAGAGGAATCTATCTATCTACGAGGATCATTCAATAAGGTGAATCTTTTTAAAGCAAGAGAATTTTCCCCCCATAAATGTAAACACTGCGTTTGTTAGAATTGGGTTATAGCAAAAATATTTTAATCACACGAAAATATTTGTTTTGAGGCTATTCAATATAGTGGAAAATCAAACAAAGTGCTCCAGACTTAAACAGAGGTCTGTTAATAGCTGAGAAGTGCAAACCATGTGAAATTTAAAGATGAATGTGTGATGTGTGCGGAGAAGCATGTTTTAGTCAAAAAGTATTTACAAATGGGATAAATATGGGTTTACTGCTACGAGCCTGAGTGGAAAAGGCAGTCATTGGAGTGGAAGCCCTCTCTGGTTATGAAAAAGTTCCTGGTTCACAGGTTAGTAAAGAAGGTTATGCCGATAGTCTTCTGAACCAGGAATTGAACCATCTTTATTGATTTCCTTGAGTAAACTCCCAAGGCAAATTTTACCTTATCTATCGAATGACCCTCGTATATATCCAACTCATATATATATCATAGATATTTAACACAGATTACAAAAAATACATCATGGGCAATTTGAAATAGGCTACGTGCCCTGTCAGGCGCGAACCTACAATCAGTTCATTCGGGTAAGGTGTTCGTGGTGTAATAGTTATCGACGTAAGAAATGCACACGATGGTCCGAGTTCAAGTCTTGGACAAGGTTGTTTGTATTTTACATAATGCTTATACTAGTGGAAAAGGTATAAATCTAACTATACTAGCAGTCCATTACTAGTGAGTTCGAATCTCATTGGGTGTCCCATACATCCAGCCTTGTGCCACAACAAAGCAAAACGTAATAAATTACAACATCGGTGTGTAATGGGTCGCAAGCTAGATTTGCAAATCCATTGCTACTGAATAGTGAGTTCGATCCTCACGGGGTACCTCATACTTACGACCATGTTTCCCATTCTGCCAATGGAAAGCGGTTGGGTAAATACAAACATTCTCTTTCAGGTGTATTATGTTTTTTTTTTGTTTTTTTTGGTTGTCTCTATTGAGTAATCGAAGCTATTGTGAGTTGAATTCCATGCTAATCCGACTTTAAAAAATTTAATGAAGTCTTGATATGCGCTACCTAGTTCTGTTGAGGCGTGCTTAGCGTTACGGTTACCGTTGTAGCAAATGAAATTGGCGACTCGAGTTCAAATCCTTGATGACGCTATTTCTGTTTTACTTTATGCTGATGCTCTTGTGAAAGTCATAGGTCTTCCATTACGGTACCAAATCAGCAATAAATGTTGTACAGCAAAAGAAGAGAACGACGACGACACTTATTTATAAATATATAGTCTCTCTTATTTATTTATGGCGAAATTGTTGTGTGAAGGGGAGATGATGTCATTCAGGTACTGCCAGGAAAATGTTCGGTTGAGATACGTCTTCAGAAAGCTTTAATTCTTCGCGCTGCTTCCACCTGTCTGGTACCGACTTAAAACATTTAATCATCTTCGTTTCTTCCTTCACGGGAAACTAATACAGGACCGCATCTCAACCTGGAACTGTCTGTCTACCCGACCCCAGGCTAGCGCCCAAAACACCGTAACGTCTCGTGTCACTCTGCCCTGCTCTCAGCTGACTGACTGCCAACTCCCTGGGGTTGAAAACTTTCGTCGTTATATATTTCTTGCACTCTTCCTACGCGATTTGCATCGTATTTTCGCCGTCCCTTGTTTACCTTGAGACACAGGAACATATTCTGTTTTGAAATCCACAAAATAACCAACCAGTCAAAGGTCAATATGTGACACAGGTAAATAAAGAAGTCGACTGGGTTCCTCAAGTACATTTTCTTTTTTTAAGTAGAGGAATCATATTGTGAATTGAATTAGCATGACCAGAAAATCCGGCGAACACCTACGCATGACATAGGGAAACACTGGACGGTTGTTTCGAACTTTTTAGGTCTCATCAGCAATGTATACTGTGATCTCCACCACTGGAGATCGAACCAGTGACCACAGATTGCAGAACCGAAACTCTACGACTGACCATCAGTTCATATCACACACAAGTGACGCCAAATTAACCAGTCATGGTAATTGCGCGGCCAATTAACCTGAATGTGTCTTGCAAGTTACATCCGTACTCTTTATAGAGGACACGGTCACCTCCAGGGCCACGTCTTCCCAATATAATTCCTCGACTTAAAAAAAGAAAAAAGAAACATGTATATCCTTGCCTTTGGGGTCATTGTAATTACGCGGATGCGTATTTCCAATCCTCTTGGGAAGACGTGGCTTTACTCAAACCAGCTTAAGAATTGGCCTTGTGTTACATCCTGATCTTGGCAGACGGTTTTTGCAAATGCCTATATATTTCTGTTAAAAGATTCAAGTACAAGTCTACGTAATAAAGAAGCTGTTTAATATTGTTTTTTGTTGTATGATACTGAAGAAAGAGACCAGAGCAAGAATCTCTTTCTTTACGAGATGCATTTTACTACCTGTCGAGACGCCTCAAAATATTTCTCGCCAAACTTTCTCAATACCAATAAAAGTAAAGCCTCTCAAACATTACATAAAGACTAAAATAGATAAGAAATCCCAGACATTAATGTGCCAGATCTGACAAAAATTAACATTCGTGTACACATAGTTTGAAGCAAACCATGTGAAGAAAAAAAACCAAGTAATTCAAGTCAAAAAGTCTAAAACTTTGGTATGACGCTAAACTACATCTGATGGTGGGGTTCGAGTCCTGGGACATTGGGAATGTGGAGTACTCCTTAAATGCCATTACTCCCAGGTCTACTCTGAGCCGGAGTGGTATTAGGCTCCTATCTATGGATCAAATACGACTATTTGATGGCCCAGTCTGCAGTGGCTGCAAAATACGCTGATTGCTTCCCTGCAGAGGGTTAAGAACCCCACTCAACGAGTTTCCTGAATATAACACTAAACAATCTGATTTCAAGGCTTCAGTAATGCTGGAGCTTTGGGGAATGCGGAGTACTCCTTCATTGCCATCGCTCCCAGGTCCACACTGACCCAGTGTGGTAGCACCTGATAGGGTCCTATCTATGGGTTAAATTGAACTAAACTGTGTGCTTATGCTGAACTGAATTGTTTGATATTAACTTTTGACGTTTAAGTGTGTAAACAAAATATCTATACTTATACAAAACTGAATTGTTTGAAACATTTATCAAAATGACTTAATTCGACGTTAAATGACCCGAAAAGGGTTATACGCCCTAAAACGAACGGACGAACCAACCAACAAACCGTTTGACCTTTTAACTATGTGCAAACAAATGAGTTATGTTAAATTGTTAGTCTTGAATAGCAATACTTGAAGCCATGTAACTGTGCACAAACAAATGATGAATAGAATCATTTATGTTAGATAGCAATACATAAACTATTCATCTGCGTGCAAACAAGAAATTAATATTTAATAGAATTATTCGTGCTTGATAGGAATACTTGAAACCATTTAAATGTCCCCAAAGAAATGATTAATATTAAATAGAATTATTAGTCTTAGATCGCAATACTTGAAACCATTAAACTGTGAGCAAACAAATGAGCTCTCGCTCGTTTCAAATGTTACTTAGAAACTATTCGTTTACAAATTATATATATTTAATATATATATTTTTTAAACAGGATTTGTCCCAAAATAACCAACAAAGGTTTATTTGCCATAAAACCCAACTAATCAATCTAAAGCTTTGATTGTGCCCAGTTAACCCATATAAAAATTGTTTTAAAAATCTCTGCCAATTAGTCCAACGGTTGGTTAGTCACTGCCTTTTACAAACATTTCTGTCAGGCAATACCTATTCGCTCTCTGACAATCTGGAGGAATTAACACCAATATTCTCATCAAGTTTTGTTTATTACCAAAAAGTTTAAAAAATACATCGAGCATACATACCAAGAACTCATCTTTAGAATATACCACCCGGTCGACTGGAGCTGAAGAATACGCCGTATACGCTGTACCTGTGTTGAGGGATAAGACCCTGGGTATGATATTAAACTGGATCTGATGGTCAGGCTTCAATCCTAAAGATTTGGAGAATGTAAAATACACATTCATTGCCATTACTCCTATCAATAGGTCAAGTAGAACTGTTCAATGATTTACTGAGGATTATTATTTGTTTTTCGAAACTAAACAGCGGCATGCAAATAATCTATATTACATCGGATTACTTGATAAATAGAATTAGTAATGTTAAGCTTTGCTCAGTCGGTTGAGGCTGTAAAATACTCTGACTGCATCTCTGCAGAGGGGTAAAAACCCAAAACGAGTGTCCTGGATATACCACTAAACAATCTGATGGCGAGGTTCTAGTAATGCTGGAGCTTTGGGGAATGCAGAGTACCCCTTCATTCCCATCGCTCCCAGGTACATTCTGGCCCGGAGTGGCAGCACCTGATAGGGTCCTATCTATAGGTCAAATAGAACTAAACTGAGTCCTTATGCTAAACTGAATGACTTGAAATAGAACTGTTTTGACATAAAGGTATGTTTACGCTAAACTGAATTGTTTGAATTAGAACTGTTTGACTAAACTGAATAGCTTGAAATAGAAATGTTTTTGATAATTAAACTATGTACTCATGCTAAACTGAATTGTTTGAAATAGAACTGATTATTAGTATTAAAATGGATTAGGCATTAAATAACTTACAAAGGTTGATATGCTATAAAACACAACCAACCAACTAATGACAAGCTGCAATACTTGGAACCATTTAATTGTGTACAACCAAATGAGCACTAACAACTCGTTTAAAAATAAAGTTACCTACAAATCTATCTATCTATCTATCTATCTATCTATCTATGTCTCTCTTTCTATCTTTCCAACTTATCATCCTGTTCATATCTATCTATCTATCTATCTATCTATCTATCTATGTCTCTCTTTCTATCTTTCCAACTTATCATCCTGTTCATATCTATCTATCTATCTATCTATCTATCTATCTATCTATCTATCCAAACTATTCACTCACTGATCATTTATAGAAAAAGAAGATTTTGTAATAAACAAATTTCAATGGTTGATATCTCATAAAATAAAATAACCAACAAATCATCTCATATATATATATATATATATATATATATATATATATATATATATATACATATATATATATATAATTTTTACCCAAAAATTGGTGGAAGTATACTTATGAGTAATTATATATATATATATATATATATATATATATATATATATATATATATATATATATAGTTTGTGTGTATGTGTGTGTGTTTATGAGAGAGAGATAGAGAGAGAGGAGGGAGAGAGAATTTAGAATAGGAGAAAATTAAATTTTTATAAAAGACTGGTAGAATTTTACTTATGGACAACAATGTATGCTTAAAATAGACTATTTTGTGTTAAATTAAGAACATGATGCTGTACGTGGTTTAAAATAAGATTGAAGGCTTTGAATGATGTTATAAAGAGGTCAAGTGGCTTTTGGATGAGAAGTTCTTGATAATTGACCAACTAAAAGGAACCACTTCAAAAACAAGTGGCAAACTTATACCAGTACTTATGCTAACAACAGTTTTCTTAATTATGTTTAACATTTATTGGGACAATTGTCAACAGCTTGTTTTACAATAAACCCATTCAAAACCACGAAAAGCTGTTTGTGATACTTGTTATCAAATTGCTTCTTATTTACGGAATTGAATCATGCGATAACTAAATGAATTATGCTGAACACTGCTGGAGAAGCAAGGACGGACGTTTTTCTATGGACTCATACACATGGACGTGCCAGTATTGGCCGACCAGCAACAACTTATTTACATCAGATCTATGTAGACACAGGATGTAGTTTGGAAGCAGTGAGCGATGGAGGATAGGGATGGACGGAAAGAGAGAGTTAGAGAAATCCTTACTAGCAGTAGGACTTGATGATGATGATGACAGCTGCAATACAAGATCAACAGCCTTTCGAATTATATTGGTAAATCAGTGAAGTTTATTTGACACATGGACCCGTTAAAGTTCATGACAAAAAGATAATTTTATTATTATCTATTTTTGGTTCTGGTTCTGGTTCTTTGTTTTAAATGGCATATCAACTCTTTTTAGGTTATTTAATACCAAAGCCATTCTCCTAGAACAGTCGTGGTACTATTTAACCCATAGCTGGGAGGATAAGGGGGTTCATACCTTTCCCAAGGGTATTTGCCCGTAAGTGAACGTAATATCTTTTTTTGGGGATTTGATTTAATTAGATCCTCAAATTTGCCTCATTTTTTTATTTTTCGGAAAAAAATTATTTTACATTTTATGAGAAGGGTTCACTTTCACATTCTAATTCAATTTAGAATGATCCTCTATTTCCAGAAAAAAGTATTCTATCCGGAGGTAAAAAATATTATATCACATTTCATAAGTGTGTGTGTGTGTGGGGGAGTCCTCCTTTCACATTCTAATTCAATGTAGAATGATCTCCCTTTTCCAGAACAAGTATTCCACTCGGAAGTTAAAAAATCATATCACATTTTATAAGGGGGACCCTTTTACATTCTAATTCAATGTACAATGATCACTCTTTTCCAGAACAAGTATTCCACTCGGAAGTTTAAAACACTAACTGTCTCGGAAATAAGTGATCATTCTACGAGAAATATTTTTCCCCTGTCAACTTGAAAGAGTAAAATATTTAGAATTTTACCAAACAGCGACCAAATATACATAAGATTCCAGTAGATTCTGGTTGACTTCATAATTCTACCTTTTTACTTGTTCATTTTCCAAATTGGCCTTAAAGATGAGTGTTTCATGAGTGTTCAAGAATTTGTTTTGCATTTTAACAATTTGCTATATGATTTCATTTCAAAGCTTAGGAAAAAAAATATCATAATCAAAGAGGAAAAGGAAAAGGAAAAGAAAATAATGATACTGATGAAAAGGGGTGAATACCCGTGGCGTAGTGGCTAACGTGATGGACTGTAATGTCCTAGTAAGCGAGGCCAAACTCCAGTCACGGTATAACTTTCACTTTCGGACTAATACCCTTGAGCAAGGCATGAACTCACTTATACCTCCAGTTATAGGTTACACAGTATCCCAACTGTTCAACAAAGATGACTTAAATGACCCATGGAGGTTGATAAGCCATAAAAAAACAAAGAAACAAAAGAAAAAAGTACGGTAGGCGTTGTTAGTGTAACGGTTATCATCACAGGAAATGAAATTGGCAACTCGATTAATGCATTGATTGATTGATTTTAACGGCATGTCAACCCGTCTAGTTTTATTTTATTTTTGCCAATAGGTTATGGAATTGCATTCATTGTACATTTATATGTATATTTTTTGTGGAGTCGTTTAAGAGATTTTTGTTGTTGTTTTGTTTTGTTTTTCACATGGTCCTATCAGATATGAAGAAACCCGGGCTCCTGGTTGAACGGTTATTGTTGAGAACAATTAATAATAATTGATATTAACAGATTGCAACGTTTTATAGGGAACATTAAATTGTAATAAATACTAACAGATTTAAAAACTTTAAAGGGAAAATCAATTCTAATAAATGCTTAGAGATTGCAACACTTTATAGGGACAACAAATAATTATAAATACTAACAGATTGCAACACTTTATAGGGAATAATAAAAAGTAGGCGACCAGAGTCGAGGGTGACCCGAAGGCTCCCTTTTCGACAGCTTACTACAACAAGGTGTAGGGGAGGGCGCTACTCCTTTACCTGGATTGCTCCACTTTACCCTTGATCCGTACCTTATACTGCTGAGTGTTAAGCAAGGAGGCATCAAGTACCATTTTTTGAGTCTTTGGTATGACTCGACCTGTGATTGAACCCAGGTCTCCCGGGCGATTGGCGAACACTCTAACCGCTAGGCCAATGTCCGGTAAAATAAGGAATAATAAATCATGATAAATATAAGCGATTGTATCATTTTATAAGGAACAATAAATAAGAATAGTCATTAACAGATCACAACACAATAAATAATAATAGATGATAAATGTAATGCAGGTATGTGGAGGTGCCCGTGGTGTAGTGGTTATCGTCGCAGGAAATGGACACGGCGACACGAGTTCAAATCCTGGACGAGACTGATTGCATTTCACATAGCACTAATACTCTTGGGAAATGTATGAATCCAATTATTCTCCCTCCAGCTATGGGTAAATAGTAGGATAGACTAGGTTCTTCAGCCTTGGTGAGGCAACAAGTCTAGGAGAAGGAAAACTCTGAATTCAAACCTGTTAAACTCCACTTAAAAAGTGACCTTGTGTCATATCCTGCCCGAGCGGAGGGGTTGGGTAAATATGAATAAATGTAATGCATGATAAGAGTAAAAATTTTAATTTTTTTTTCCGTGTCTAATATTCTCGTCTAATATCTGTTCGTCCGTAAATCATTTGATTGATAATAATTAAAAAAAACAGATTGCAACACTTTATAGGGAACAATAATTAATAATAAATGATGACAGATTAAAACATTTTAAAAGCAATAGTGATATATATGGGTATTCCATTGTCAAAATTCAACCTAGCTTGGTTTATATGTATTTATATGAATTTATATAGTGGATCAAATGTTCTGACGGATTAGTTTCAATAGACTGGAGAAATGAGAAATTCTGTTGTTATGGTAATATGAGGTTTTACTTGATTTGCAGTAAATATATATGTAAATATATATGTAAATATATTTATGCGAATTATATCTGCATAATAACACATCACTCAATAAGTCCCGGGACTGACACATAGTGTCAGTAATAAAAAAAAATCATATGATTTTTATAAAGTACTTGCCTTTAAATGGCACGTGTCAAAATTTGAACCCAATCGGATCATTAATTTACAAATTACAGTTATTTAAGTGAAGCTGGCTCATTGGCATAATAGTGTTCGCCAATGATCCGGAAGACCTAGGTTCAATCCCAGGTCGTGTCATACCAAATACATTAAAAATGGTACTTGATATATCCTTGCTTAACACTCAGCAATATAAGGTGCGTATCAAGGGTAAAGTGGAGCAATCCAGGGAAAGGAGTAGCGCCATCCTCTATACCTTGGTGTAGTAGCTATTGAAAAGGGGGCCTTCTGGTCGCCCTCGACTACGGTCGCCAACTTTACTTACTGTTGCAAATTTTCAAAACAATAGAAAAATCTGAATTTCTTGTGTTGATAAAGCATTGCTTTTTGATGGGAAAAATACTGTTCAAGCAAAGCAATGGCTTGATTAATATTATTCAGACACTGCTTCGTCGAACAAATCAGTTAAGAGGTGGTATGCTGACTTTAAACATGGTTGTACTGAGACAAATGATATTGAACGCTCAAGTCAAATTCAGCAGTTCGCCCGGAAAACACCAAAAAACTTCACAAAGTCGTTTTGGTTGATCGTAAATTGCAGTTGCGTGAGATAGCAGAGGAGTTGAAGGAAGTGTATTCACCATTTTGGATGAACATTTGTCACTCAGAAAGCTGTGTTCAAAGTAGGTACCGCGTTTGCTCACAGTCGATCAAAAACAACAATGAGTCGACAATTCAATGCTTTTTTGCAACTGTTTCATCGCAACAAAAAGGAGTTTTTGCGTAAATATGAGACAATGGATGAAACATGGATTCACCAGTTCACTCCGGAGTCAAATCAGCCGTCAGCTGAGAAGACAGCAGCAGGTGAAAGCCATCCTAAGCGACCAAAAACGCTAAAATCAGCTGGCAAGGTTTTGGTCTCCGTATCTTGGGATGCTCAAGGTATTTTGGTCATCAATTTCCTTGAGAAATAGCGAATATTATAATATAGCATTATTGGTGCGTTCGAAGGAAGAAATCGCCAAAAAACGGTCACAAATGAAGACGAAAAAAGTGCTCTTTCATCAAGACAATGTTCCGTGTCACAAGTCGATCGCAACCATGCCAAAACTACAAAAATTTGATTTCAAACTGCTTCCGCAACCACCCTATTCTCTAGGTCTAGCCCCCGTCTACGACTAGCTGTTTGCAAAACTCAAAAGAATGCTCTAGGGAAAGAGATTTGGCTCCAATGAAGAAGTGATATCGGAAACTGGGGCGTATTGAAAGCTAAAGACAAATCATTCTACAAAAAAGGCATCGAATTATTAGAGAAGCGTTGGAAACAGTGTATCACCCTAGAAGGAGACTAATCTTGATGAATAAAGTCAAATTTCGCCTAAAAGTAGTTTTATTAATTAGGCCCGGAAATTATTGAGTGATATGTTATAATGAAAGATAATAAAATAAAAGATTATAAAAATATCAAAATTATATTATTAAAGATTATAAAATAGAAGATAATAAAATAAGATTGCATTATATAAATAACGTAAAAAGTAAAGTTGGCGACCATAGTCGAGGGTGACCTGAAGGCTCCCTTTTCAATAGCTACTACACCGTGGTGTAAAGAATGGCGCAACTCTATTTCCTGGATTGCACCACTTTACCCTTGATCCTTACCTTACAATACTGAGTGTTAAGCAAGGAGACATCAAGTACCATTTTTTGAGTTTTTGGTATGACTTGACCTGGGATTCCTGAACCCTACTCATTAGACCAATGGCCCGGTAATACAAA
The DNA here is from genome assembly GCA_963585895.1 of Sepioteuthis lessoniana. Classification (NCBI taxonomy): domain Eukaryota; kingdom Metazoa; phylum Mollusca; class Cephalopoda; order Myopsida; family Loliginidae; genus Sepioteuthis; species Sepioteuthis lessoniana. The sequence continues at coordinate 33,189,700 of OY757917.1, forward strand.
TCATTATTATGCAAATACATTTATGCAAATATGTTATTTATTCACTTTTCTGAAAAATGAAAGAAAGAAAGAATGAAAAAAAAAGAAAGAAAGAAGGAAGAAAGAAAGTACTTGTGGTTATCCATGTACGATATGATTCAAATTAAGTTCAAATCCTGGATGGGGCTGTTTGCATTTCACATTGCATTAATACTCTTGGGAAATGCATGTATCCATCTCTTTTTCCACCGACCTGGAGAATATAGTAGGGCAGACTAGGGCTCTTTAGGCAACTCGTATAGGAGAAGGTAAATCAGGATTTCAAATCAGCACTACTTTATTTTAAAAAATTGATCTTGTGACATATCCTGACAGAGGGGCTGAGTAATATGAAAAAAAATTATCCCACGAAAATTCAAATATATCGATTATTTCTTTTCTCATGTTATAATTATGTTTGTTTGTTTAATGGCATATCAATCTTCTTGGGTTATTCAATGCCAAATCCATCCTTCTTGAAGGACAGCAGTGGTACTATTTAACCCATAAGGTGGAGGGTAAAGGGTTCATACCTTCCCCAAGAGTATTTGTCCAAAAGAGAAGGTAATAGCGCGACTGGAGTTCGAACTCGCTTTCTATGAATCTGCAGTCCAGCACTTTAAACATTACGCCACGAGGACGCCCCCAGCACACGCCATAACTTTCAGTTCTTGTACTACTTAATCTTTTATCCTGTTGGCTGGGGCTGGAAAATATGCTGACTTCATCTCTGCAGAGGAGTGACTCTGCAGAGATGAAGTCAGCATATTCTGACCCACAACCCAGCGATTATCCTGGATATGACAGTAAACCTTCTGATGATGATGATTTAGTCTTGAAGATTTAGGGAATGTGGAATACCTCTTCATTACCATAATTCCCATTGCCAATCTGACTCAGAGTGATAGGATCTGTTATCTATGGGCCAAATATAACAATTCAATCATTTACACAACTAGAAACCATTTAACTGTGTGCAAAGAAATGATTAATATGAAATTGAACTATTAGTATTGAACTATTAGTATTACATAGAAATACTTGAAAAAATTTAACCGGTATATAAATGACCGGTATTGAATTAAATTATTAGTATTATATAACAATACTTGAAACCATTTGTGTGCAAACAAACGAGCTCTTCTTCGTTTTAAAATAATGTTACCTATAAATTATTCGATTGCAAATCGTATATATATTAATCTATCTATCTATCAATGTATCTATCAATCTATCCCCCACTTTCTCTCACACTTCACTTTTAATTTATATAGATTATTCTTTCTATGCATCCAACTACGTTCTTTCTTTTTCTCAAGTTCTCTTTCCTCCTTCCATCTTTCTTTCTTTCTTTCTTTCTTTCTTTCTTTCTTTCTTTCTTTCTTTCTTTCTTTCTTCTGTTTACTTGAGTAACATGAAAGGATTTCTGTCAACCAATGGTCCTGTACTCTCAAATAAGCATTAAACTTACAACTAATGTTACCATCTCTACCCCCTCTCTCTCTCTCTCTCTCTCTCTCTCTCTCTCACACACACACACACACACACACACACATTTTCTTCTTTTTTCTTTCTCATATTTGCATATTTGATTCTTCGGTTATTTCTCTTTTCAATTTCTCTTTCCTTCCAGATTTTTCTGTCGTTGCCTTTTTTTTTTCCCTCTGCTTTCATTCATTTTTTTTTTCTCCTTTGACTGCATCATACTGCATTATTTTTCTCTTTTTATTTTTCTCTTCCCACTTTCTTTCCTAATTTTCCTCTTCTTTATTTATTTATTCATTTATTATCTTTTCTTTCTTTCTTTCTTTCTTTCTTTCTTTCATTCTTTCTTTCTTGAACCTTAATATGACTGATGCCTCTAACTTGATACTTAGACAAGGTGCCTATCTATATACCATTCAGAATGACTTATAGATTCATAATTATAGATAGCCTACTTACTCCATATAACCTGATGAAGATTTATGTTTTTGAATTAAAAAAAACAAATAAACAATAACTGATAGATTTTGATTAAACTAATGGATAAGTTTAAAACAAGTGTCCGGTTTGGTCATGTATTTTTTTGCTTTAATCTTGAAATGCAAAATAAGAAAATGCATTTGATTTGTAAAAGTCCTGTTTTGTTGAAACTATATTCAGTAACATTTAAATCACAAAATACATTAATAAAAAGTGACAGAACTTAATAGAATAAAGCAGATTAATGCAAAAATATTTTACGGAAAAAAGATAAAAACACACAGGAAAAATTGATTTTTGATTTATACAAAATTATTTCACAAGCAATCAAGAATGAATAACATGTACAATAAAACGTGTAAACTATGTACTATAAAACACATTGAATTAATTCTTCATTGCTTGGCTCATCTACAATAACTGAAATGTTGTGAATATAACAAAGAAATATGTAACAAGGCTGCATTTACTCCATTCATTTTCATTTCATTGACATCTTTCATTTTCATTTCTACGAAGTAACAGAAAAATAACCAAGTCTGGTGGTTATATATATATATATATATATATATATATATATATATATATATATATATATATGTATGTATTATTCGGTCCAGTTAAACCAGAGTTTGGAGTAATTCCTTCAGGACAAGAAAATCATTCAAGAGCTGAACATTTAAATTTTCCTGGTAGAGAGCTCAATGTAATTTATTACAGAGCAATATTTCTTTAAGAAAAAAACAAAGACCGGTTAATTTAGGATTATAAATTTATTTCCATCCTGTTTTTCAGTTTCTGGTGTGAACCAAAAACACGAAGAAAAAAATTTATACAGGACCTCTTCAGATTCAATGGATAATTAATTCAGTGAAGTTATATATATATATATATATATATATATATATATATATATATATATATATATATTTCTAAGGTATGCTGAGGTGGTGTGAGTTATCAGTAATGATGTTATGACCCAAAACCATGTCTAGCTCAAGAGTCATTTTCCAATGAGGATTGTTGAAAACTCAGCTGTTTTTTTGCAGCATGTATATATATATATATATATATATATATATATATATATATATATATATATTACTCTGTCAGATGGGGTTGTAGAATACACCGACTGTGTCTCTACAGAGGGGTAAGATCCTTCCAACGAGTGTCCTGGATATTACACTATATAATCTGAGGTTCAAGTAATGCTGGAGCTTTGGAGAATACAGAGTACCCCCTTTATCGCCATCACTCCCAGGTCCACTCTGGCCCGGAGGGGTAGCACCTGATAGGGTTCTATCTATGGGTAAAATAGAACTAAACTGTGTACTCATGCTAAACTGGATTGTTTGAAATAGAACTGTTTGTATATATATATATATATATATGGATTTGGCATTAAATAACCTACAATGGTTGATATGCCATTGAACCAAACCAAACTAAACCAAACCAAATCAAACTATATATATATATATATATATATATATATATATATATTCCAAATTTAAAGCATCAAACAAAATCGTTAAAAATAATACAAACCCACCTAAATCCTACCCAAACCAAAAAAAAAATCAATTTACAGATTCACATGTACATTTTGGGAGTGTCCCTTGAATAACATCTCATAAATTCTTGATACCTACATTAGCCACATAACAACCACCCTTTCTGGTCTCCTTACATACAATTTCGATGATACGTGCGCCATCAAACAATTTATTACTACAAAACATAGTAGTGTTATTGTTATGTATTTCGTAAATTGAATTTATAAAGGGTAACTGTGTGAGTTCTTCGCTGAGAAATGAAACAAGTCGACACACTCTGACAACAGATAACGAACTGATTTGTGTCAGTTTGAGTGAGTTCGTGCGCATGTGCGGTGCTGACGATCGGAAGTGAGTCAGCTTTATTTATGAGATCACAACATAACGCCCAACTTCAAGGCTTTTGGATTTCCCCATTATTATGTTCATAAGATATAGTCTTGCAAACGTTTTCGTATTGTTTTTGTTCTTCTAGGTCTACTTGTTCTTGTTTCGTTTGTTTTTGAAGTTTAATTTTCGTCTGTTACTGTGGTTGTTGATATTGCTGTTTCATCTTCATCTGTGATTGTTTCCTCAGCTTGATTTGGTGTGCCCTCATTTGTTGTTGTCCCTGGTGTTGGTGTGCAGTTAGTGCGTTTTTCGTTGTAATCATCACAATTGTCTATATCCTTTCTTGCCTCAGTCATTTCGGTATTCTCATTGCTATCATCTATGTCAGTTCCTACTCTCTCATTCACTTACTGGTTTGCAAGTTTGAATTGGCTAATAACCCTGATTATCTCCTTTCTATCATATGTTCACATAGCTCTAATTTGAGAGCCTTTCGTTTCGGTTATATTATAAAATTTTGGTTTGTATTGTGTTGGCTATTTGTTTTTCTTTGGTTGTTTTACGAGTACATAGTCTCCAGGTATGAATTTTCTTTCTTTAGTCCTCCTATTTGCATTGAATTTATTTTTATATTTTTCATCGTTTGATTCAATTGTCTTATTTATCTCTTTCTTTTCTTATTCCGTTCTGTTAGGATTGTTATAATTTAACTTTATCCTGATTTCTCCACCTTCCATACTTTTATAAGGTTCTATAACTGTTGCTTGGTGGGTGTGGCTCTGTATTCTATTATGTTGATTCTTCTTTCTGTCTTGTCTTTATTTCGTAGGTTGGCGATTTGTTCAGCTTTATTTAGCATTCTCATAAATGATTCTGCTTCCCCCAATTACTTGTGGCTGTAATGGAGTTATTCTGCGATGGTAAAACTCTTTTTCTTCCGCGAATTCTGCAAGTTCTTTTGATTGAAATAGTGGTACGTTAGTATTTTTCGTGGAGTCCCATAGATTACGAATATTTCTTACAGTTTAATTCTTGTCTCTTTGAAAAATGTGTTGTGAATTTCTTCCACTACCGGCTATCTTGATCTCTGATCAGCCATAACTAGGTTATAGTGTTCGTGTGGGCATGGTCCTCCAAAGTCTAAGTTAATTATCTTCTGTGTGTTTGGAGGCATAAAAGTGGGTTTTATTGGTATTGGTTGTTGATCACTTGATACTACTTTGCATTAGTAGCATTGGTCTATTATTCTGTCAATCATATTGTTTATTTTAGGGAACCAATATCTTCCTCTTAGTTGTTGTTTGGTCTTTGTTCTTCCCAGGTGTCCTAGGTTGTGTCCTATTTTTGCTATTTTCTTTTGTAGCGAATTTGGGATAGACAAATTCACCTACCTTGGAAGTAGCGTCTCATCAACCGAAAAAAACATCGACACACGACTAACGAAAGCGTGGACAGCTATCGATAGGCTCTCGATCATATGGAAATCAGACCTGACCGATAAAATGAAACGCAGTTTCTTCCAGGCAGCGGTTGTATCGATACTACTATATGGATACACTACTTGGACGCTAACTAAACGGCTGAAGAAGAAACTAGACGGCAATTACACAAGAATGTTGAGAGCAATATTGAAGAAGTCCTGGCGTCAACACCCCACAAGACACCAACTATACGGCCACTTGTCTCCCATCACGAAAACTATACAAGTTAGACGAGCCAGACACGCAAGACACTGTTGGAGAAGCAAGGACGAACTCATCAGTGATGTACTCCTATGGACCCCTGCATATGGCCAAGCAAAAGCAGGACGACCAGCTCGAACATACATACAGCAGCTATGTGAGGATACGGGATGTAACCCTGAAGACCTACCAAAAGCGATGAATGATAGGGAGAAGTGGCGAGAGAGGGTCAGGGATATCCGTGCTGGCGGCACGACTTGATGATGATGATGATTTTATCTCCCCTGTATACTATTTCTTCGATTATGCTGATTTCTTCTTTTATATGTTTGCATGGTGCCATCTCTAGGTTCTTTTCAGCTTTGACCCCAGTCATTATTGATGACATGGGATGTCAATTTTCTTAGTATATTGTCTTTCTTTGTCTCCGTCCTTATTCTATCTAGCGTTTCCGCGTTTTCTTTGTGTGAGACGTGGTTTATCACTTGTTCTGTGTTGTCTCGATAGTCCTCTGATATGGGGTGTCTCGATGGGTATCTAATGGATCTAGTTCATTTCTTCCCCATTCTTGTTTAAGTTCAAAGTCAAAGTCTGTTATTTCCATTATCCACTTTTTTTAAGCGTGGTGGGAGTCTAAGTTTGACTTTATTGAACATTGGAAATGAAGGTTTGTGGGCTGTTATTATATTGAATTTGGGTGCCCTTATTATGTAGTTTCTTAGTTTAGTTACAGCCCATTTTACAGCTAAATGGTCTTTTTCCGTTTGATTGTATCTTTTTTCCGTGTCTGATTGTCTTCTAATGATGAAATGTATCAGTTGCTGTCCTATAGGTCCTTTTTGGAATAATGCAGCGCTCAACCCTTCATGGAAGCTCGCTTCTGTCCTTAGCGTAGTTTGTTCGTTTGGGTCGAGATATACCATTGTTTCAGGACTGGTTATCGCAACTTTAACTTTTTCAATGACTCTTTTTTTTTACTGTTCCATTTGAATCTTGTTTTATTCCTTGTTAGATTTCTCATTGGTGCACTCAGTGTCGCATAATTTCTTATAAAATTATCAAGGTATCCTATCATTCCAAGAAAGCTTCTAACTTCTTTGAATTTCGGTTCCTTGCAGTTTAGTACAGCTTCAATCTTCGTAGGGTCTGGTTTAAGCCCCTTCTGACGTAAATAAGTGACCAAAATTCCAAATTCACTTTTCTCTCAATTGAATTTGACTCGGTATTATTTGGCTCCCAGAAATACATTCTCTAAGGTTCTGTTATGTTCTTCTCTATCTTCTCCGCCCCTAGGAATATATCGTCTCTTTGGTTCATGCATAGAGGAATGTCTCCAAATATTTGGAACATTACTCGATCGAATAAATCTTGTGACGACTTAGCCCCGAATATCAATCGTTTGGGTCTGTAGTTTCTCCGAGGTGTACTAGATGTTGCCAATTTTCGTGTTTCCTCATCTATTAATTATTGGTGGTCCCCTTGCTTTTAGGTTCATTTTACTGAACACCCTGCATCCTCTTTAGTTGTATGTGAAATCTTCGATGATGGGAGCTTGGACGTACCTACTTCTTTTTATATATCTGTTTGATATTCGCATGTCTATATTTATTCGTGTCATGTTTGGTCCAATTTGTTGCGTTCTCTCATCGCAATTTGTTGCGTTTTCTCATCGCAATTTGTTGCGTTCTCTCATCTTTCGGTTGAATGACCAAAAATAACACCAAGTGATGATTTTATTTTCTGGGCACTTTCTCGAAAGAATTATCCGCTTCTCCCGGTTTAATCCATTTTTTAAGTGGAGATTCTTGGTGATATGGTACGTGTCTGGGTTTCTGGGGTTTTGTTTATATTCCAGCTTCCATTTTGAATCCAACTTCAATTGCTTTTCCTGTCTTGGGTTCCTTAATGTTCTCCATTCTTTGGAATACGTCATTGTATTCTCTAATTGGTTCTTTTGTAGATTTCGGTTAATTCCTTCTGCTTATCCGTTAGATTCTCAGTTCATTCGTTTCTTTCAAGTTCTCATTTGATTCTAATACCATTATAGCAGCAGGAAATAATTTCAAATTTATTGTTTAGCGCGGGAATTATTTGATCGTTGAGGTTTCGATTTATACTTTCGTCCAATGAGAATGATTTTAGCCATTCTACTCCGATGACTTAGAATAAAAGGCCGCACAAACGCTCTCTCTATCTCTTCCTCACTCATTCTAGCAGCAGAACAGACCAACATCAACATGAAGAGAGCGCATTCAATTTTCTAGATCATTGTTCTCTCTAGAAGATGATTCCTTGATCATTTATTCATTCCTTCTTGACCAACTGGTCCTCGAAGCTTCAAGTTGGATTTTTATTCCTACTCTAACGTCCGCAACTGCTTTCTTCCCTTTGTACGACTCTCAGTACAGGGTTATCTCTCAAGCTGGCATTGAAGTTTTTGTATCCCATCAATATTCTCGTCTACCCATTTGTTTCACTCCTTTTCTGAACAAAACAAAGCAAAAACCCCCACAATTTGCCCTTTGTTAAACCAACATGCCGAATCCTATTCGCATGTCTCTGCCTATCAGGGAGAGATTATCTATATGCCCTCCTACGATAATAAATTTTGTTTTAACTCCTCTGTTTTTGTTCCGAATTATCGTTTCAAATTCCCTTATCACTGATAGTTCTCCCTGTATGGTTTTTACTCGGTCGTAGTTGGATTTGAACTCGTCGATATTTGTTCTTCTTTTTAGTGCCTTGACTTGGTATTCGCCCATAATATTAGCAGAAGCTCCACTGTCTGGTTCATAAAATGCGTCTGTATTTCTGTAGTAGAAAGAATTTCGTATTTTTGTTTGGCGCGTAATTTAATTCGACCGTTAGGGTCGACGCATAATTTCACCCAATCAGGATGACTTATCCTATTCAACTTCAACCATCTTTCCGGGGCAGCAAAAATTGGGGAAGCCGCCAAACACACACACTCTCTCTCTCTTTTCTTAGAACTTCTTCGTTCAGGACAGACGTCTTACTCTCTGCTCTTCAATAGCAGCAGCAACATCACACCACCATGAGGGAAACCGTCTAATTTATGGACCCCTTGCGTCTATTCTCTTAGACCAAGTGTTCCTAGGTGAATATGAATTAGATGAATTCAATACGCCACACACAGGAACAACTCTTAGTCGCCTATTGGCTATGTCGACTGATATGCAAAATTCCGCTCCGACACCTAGCTTCTTCACTGGAGACATTTACGCTTCCCCCTGAAACAGCCAGAACCACAAACTCACGGTGACTACAATCGTTTCTGTCCTCAAACAGCAAACACGACGTTTGCTACACTATGGCGAACATATTTCCCTTAGACATTCAACAATGCCTTAACCTAACGATGCACTTTTAGCTCAGGCATTTAGCTGCTAAAATGCTTTCTCAACTCTATCATAACTTCATTTCGTTTCCTTACTTCTTCCCTTCCTACGAGACTTGCAGCGTAAACGTAAACCCTTTATTCCATGCTGCCATTAAAACTTTCGTATAAACCCTTACGGCATCTTCTTACTTCATCATCTTCCTTCATTTTCCAACAACATTTAGCGAGGATATAAATACGCGCAAGAATACATTTCTTCGCTAGAAATAATGACAATAACATTTCCTCGCTAAATTTCCAATTCTTACTTTATATAGTTTCTACTTTATATAGTTTTTATCTTGTGTATTTTAATTTTATCAGTCATTTTTCTAATAAATTCCTCATCTTCTGAACTTTTCTCCGATTCTCTTTCAACTCTCTTTATTCTTCTGTGTATACTGTCCTGTTTTGTATAGGGCTGTCTGTCTTTTTTTGTTATCACCTCGTGTTGCTGGTATCAGCAGCAGTCAGCAAAATGGTTCCTCTTCCCACATTCATTACCAGCTTTCCTGTTCGCAAGATAATTTTCTTTCTTGTAAAATTTGTTTACTACCACAATACCGACATGTTGTCAGTTGTCTATGTTCTATCCTGTCTGTAGTTCGTTTTTTTTTCTAATGGTATTTACCCTATTCGTTCGGGCCTCTTCGTTCATAGTTTTTATATGGGTTTTCGTTATTTCGTTTACTTCTCGCTTAAGGTGGTGTCGTTAACTTGCTTCTTCTACAAAATTATTTAAATTCCATTGTTTTTGTATTACTTTTCTTAACATTTCGCTGTCTTCAGTTGTCTGGATAAGCTGTTCTAATATTCTATCTTTTTCGTTGTCTCTGAATTCGTAAGATTCAGCTTGTCCCCTTAGTCTCACGACGTATTCAGTGATTGTCTCGTTATTTTTCTATCTCATTCTATTGAATAAATAACTAGCGTGTTGTTAATTTTGTTTCGGTATGAAATGACGATTTAATTTTACTTTCACTTCTTCATAAGTATCATTTCCCCTTTGTTCTGTGCTTGGTAAATATTTACCTATCAGCCTAAACTCTCTTCCACCATATTTTTTTAAACACATTATTTTGTCGTTGTCGTCTGTGACATTCTGTAAATAAAGTTCATATTCAAACTTTTCAATCCAATATTTCTAGTTTTCATCTAAACTGGCTGGGTCCGAGTTTGTTCTAAAAGGCTGAATGTGTAAGGTAATGAGTTAGCCATTTTGAATTTTTTTTTTCGTTTAAATGAGCAAGTGCAAGTTGTTAAAATATTTTTTTCGGTTAAAATGCACAGGGTAATAGTTATTAAACGGCCTTGAGATATGAATATAGACAATAGTGACAACAGAAATAACTCAATAATACACATAAGAAATCACTTATCTTTCTGGTGTCCTCTTCATTTTTTTTTCTTTTTTGCTTTCCTTCTCTTGTTTTATCTTTCTTTCATCCTCGTCGCCAGTGTTATTGTTATCCATTTCGTAAATAGAATTTATAAAAGGTAACTGTGAGTTCTGAGAAAAGAAACAAGTCAGCACACTCTGACAACTGATAACGAACTGACTTTACTCAAAAAAATTCTGGGTATGTGTGCGCACATTTGCGGTGCTGACGATCGGAAGTATTTAGGAAATGTTGCAATTTCCTTGTCAAAAGAATTTTCTGGAAAAAACGGATCAAAGTTGGCGCAAAAATCTCCAACAAACGCACACGCAGATGTAAAAAAACAAAACAATTGAAAATAGTTTTTAGGACCAATAGGAGGTCTCTAAAATGCGTGTCCAAAGAATTTTCGAAAGTCAACGCGTGCGCGCGGGATCCACCTTGATGCTATAAAAACACACAATTTTCCAGACAAGACAGATGAGTTACTCATACCAACCCGGAGTGATACGTATTAACTGTTTTCTAAGCGGTACCTTGTTCGTCTGATCTTCAAACAACGGTGTCATGTTACAATTTCAAGTTGGATAAAAAATCTTTACCCACGTTGCTGCCAGAACTAGCCTTTACAGTAGTGACTTGATACACGAATCGCTGTATACAGTTCTACACTTCAGCTCCCAACAAAGAAATAAATTTCTTTATTTTTTGTTGCACTATTGTAAACATGTCTGTTTCGTTGGAGAAGCAAGGACGAGCTCATAAGCGATGTACTCCTGAGGACCCCCACATATGGATGTGCAAAAGCAGGACGACCAGCATGAACTTACATACAGCAACTATGTGAGGACACAGGATGTAACCCTGAAGACATGCCGGAGGCGATGAATGATAGGGAGAAGTGGCGAGCGAGGGTCAGGGATATCCGTGCTGGCGGCACGACATGATGATGATGATTGTAAACATTGTATTTTCATTCATTAACATAAGTACTCTACAAGTAAGTCAGCTTTATTTATGAGACCACAGCAAGTATAAATCCCGATAAATTCACATTTGCTGAAATACGAGAAAGCTTCATCATTAACACCAAAATAAAAAGAATTTAGAAAATTACAAAAAACGTCTCAAATTCTCAAAGCCCTCAATTTAAAAAATCAACAACCAAACATAAAATAGCATTCAATATAGGTATTAACATAGTAAACATCTTCAGCAACTAACATGCTAACCAAAACACCCTTTCAAATGATAAACACTTCCAACAAAATAGATATCGCGACTAAACTGAACAATCCCCAGAAGACGATCAATCGATATGATCGAAAGCGCTTGAAAGCACAACCTACAGCCATTTTTCTGTCAATTGGACCTTGATACAAAAAAAAAAAAAAATAGTCAGAAAACAATAGAAAAAAACATAAGATCATAAAAAAGAAAGGTCGTAGTTTTTAAACAAGCATGATTAAACAATGCACACATAGGGTGTCCTCGTGGTGTAATGGTTAAAGCGATGGACTGCAGAATCGTAGTAAGCGAGTTCATACTCCAGTCGCGCTATTACGTTCACTTTCGGGCAAATACCCTTGGGAAAGGTATGAACCCCTTATCCTCACAGTTATGGGTTAAATAGTACAACTGTTCTTCTAGCTTTGGCATTAAATAACCTACAAAGGTTGATATGCCATTAAACAAAGAAACCAAACCAAACCGATGCACACACACACACACACACACACAATGCAAAGCTCTTCTAATGAATTGAGCGCTCTGGTAACCATTAAACGAATATATAAAAGAAAGGAAAAATAATACGCATGCTAAAAATTCCTTCGGGCACGCTTAGGTTGCTGATGGCTCGACGGTGAAATATCCAACTGGCGTAAAGTCAGCCGAGTTTCGATCCCAGCATCTCGTATGTCTAGTCACAATGATGAGTTGTGATACAACGAAACAGTCTGACTGTGGCTGACAGTATATATTGTTTTTATTTTATAATTTTATAATTTAAAATATTATATATATATATATATATATATAAGCACAATATTTTCAACACTAAAATAGGATAACAATGAAAAAAGAATAAAAACTCACGTTCTTAATACTGGCTCAAATAGCGACCAGCACGGTGAAACTCAGTCGGGATATATATATATATATATATATATATATATATATATATATGTCTAGTCACACTGAAGAGTTGTGATACAACGAAACAGTCTGTTTGTGGATGACAATATATATATATATATATATATATATATATATGTGTGTGTGTGTGTGTGTGTGTGTGTGTTTGATTTTGTTAGCAGCCATTAACAATCCTTAAAATATGCTCTATGCGTGAACAATAGCACCAAAGAATAAAATAGAATAAAATAAATAAAAAGGAAAAAATATATAAATAATCTTAGACAAATTAAAATCGTTTACCTTTCACTGTTTTAAGTGTCAAACAAGTATTGCTACGAACCCCAAACAGTCACTTGCCCAGTCAGCTGGGGCTGTAGAATACACCGACTGCTTCTCTGAAGAGGGGTAAGACTCCCACAACCAGTGTACTAGATATGACACAAAACAATTTGATGGTGAGGTTCCAGTAATGCTGGAACTTTGGGGAATGCGGAGTACCTCTTCATTGCCATCGCTCTCAAGTTCACTCTGGCCCCGAGTGATGGCACCTGATAGGGTCCTATCTATGGGTCAAATAGAACTAAACTGCGTACTTCTGCTAAACTGAATTGCTTAAAATGGAACTATTTTTGTATGCTTAACTGAATTGTTTAAAATAGAACTGTTTTGACATTTAACTTGGTGTAAACAAAATCTATACTTATACAAAACTGAATTGTTTGAATTAGAACTGTTTGACTAAACCGAATAGCTTGAAATAGAAATGTTTTCGATTATTAAACTGTGTACTTATGGTAAACTGAATTGTTTGAAATAAAACTGCGTATGTGTATAAAAATAGATTCGGCATTAAATAACCTACAAAGGTTGATATGCCATAAAACCCAACCCACCAAACAATCAAATAACCAATTAGACAGTCATAGTTTATCTGATTGTTTGCTATCATTGTACCTTGTTCAGCCAATCAAAAGCTTCCCCCCAAATTTCCTTATCCTAATTTGCATACTTTTTACAGTTACAATAAATCCCAACATTTTCTTCAGCATTACACGCATATGAAAATATGCCGCTGGCACGGATTTCCCTAACTCTCTCTCGCCATTTGTCTCTATCGTCCATCGCTTCCGGCAGGTCTTCTTGACTACATCCTGTGTCAATACAGAACAGTTGTAGATAAGTTCTAGCTGATCGTCAAATGCTTGCTTGTCCGTGTGAAGGACTCCATAGAAGAACGTCGCTTAAGAGTTCGTCCTTAGCTCTCCAGCAATGCCCCGCATGTCTTGTGCGTCTTATTTGAATGGTTTTAGAAATGGGCTTAGTTTGGTTTGGTTTCTTTGTTTAATGGCATATCAACCTTCGTGCGTTATTTACTGCCAAAGCCATCCTTATAGAAGAACAGCAGTGATGCCACTTAACCCATAGCCGGGAAGATAAAAGGGTTCATACCTTTCACAAGGGTATTTGTCTGAAAGTGAACGTAATAGCACGACTAGAGTTCGAACTCATATTTACCAACCCCTCCGCTCGGGCAGGATATGACACACGGTCAATTTTTAAGCGGAGTTTAACAGGTTTGAATTAAGAGTTTTTCTTCTCCTGGTCTCGTCCAGCATTTGAACTCGTATCACCGTGTCCATTTCCTATGACTATAATCATTACACCACGGACACCTCCAACTAGAGTTCGAACTCGCTCACTACGATTCCACTGTCCAGCGTTTTAACCATTACACCATGAGGACACCCCTTAGAGATGGGAGGTAGGTTGCTGTAGAGCTGCTGTTTTGTGGGATGTTGCTTCCAGGGTTTGTTCAGTATAGCTCGTAGCATTCTTATGCAATTGGCGTCAAGCTTTTCTTCAATATGCTTAGTCAGCGTCCACGTGGTGCATCCATACAGTAGTATGGACACGGCCGTTGCTCGGAAAAAATGCGTTTTATTTTAGGTCTGACTTCCATATGACCGATAATCTATCGATAGCTCTCCATGCTTTCGCTTGTCACGTACTGATGTAATTTTCCGTTGATGAGACGCTGCTTCCGATGTAGGTTATCTTGTTCACTAGTTTCAGAGAACCACCATTTAGTGTGGAGATGTCACCTCTTTGATTAAAGCCCACTCGTTAGACATAATAGTTCCTCTACTTCTTTCCATTGTCTAACCAAAGTTTAGATTTAGATTTTTTTTCAATTATTGGTCATATAATGCCAGACAGAGCTTATAGCAATTTAAATGGTGACATCTAATCATCCATTTGTTTGGCCGACTTCCCTAATTCTTAAACTCTTATATAATCAGCCGATTTTTCCTCCAGTCAGAACCTGAACTCTGGTCCTCCAGAGTTTAAGCTTCCCTTAATTTCTGGTTCTATACATCTTTTTCTTTTTGATTTATACATTTAAAAATTTGAGAAGATAACTATATGGTTGTTCCAGTATGTTTTTCAAAACTTAATGGTGGTCAGAACCAACAAATGTAGATAAATGTAAATACTAAAATATATAAAAAGTTTTGCAATATTTTGATAACGTGGGGAACAATTTGGTAACTTCAGATACTTTTGCCACCGAGGTCGTAAAAGTGACGAACCACATTGGATGTGAGATGCCCCTCTCACCTGATACTCTCCAGGTGCTATTCACCGAATGTACCTCGATGACTTGAAGCATGATCTCTAAATCCACGGTTTTAGTCTTAACTGACCTTGCCTGATCATAGCGGTTCTTGTAATCCGAGCGAAATTTCTTTAAACGTTTGATTAGTGTATCGTGATCAAGTGCGTTTTCATTTTTCGTACAATAAATATTTTGGCTTCTTCTGCGGCGTTATAGCCCGAATCGAACTCATAAAGCATAAGTTCTCGAATCAGACTACTTTGCATATTCAAATGTGCAGCTTTCAGATCATACATATGGCGTAATGGTTAAAGTGCTGAACTGCAGTCTCGAAGTGAGCGAGTTCGAACTCCAGTCAAGCGATTACATTCACTTTCGAACTAATACTAATGGCTTTGGCATTAAATAACGCACGAAGGTTGATATTTCATTAAACAAAAATCAAATCCCACACGAAATGAAGTAATACACAACGTGTCAACTCACTAACTTCCTCTATACTACGAACCACAGCGAATACCGACCATAGCTTGAACTGCTTTGGTCTTGTGAACCTGTAACTGCTATGGCCACGCTGCAAACTAACACTCAAATCTTTTGACTCGCCATAGTAGAAAAAGTTGTGCACATTTTTTTAAGACATAAAGTTCAAAATGGAAATATATGGAAGAATGAAAATAGCAAATTCTTTTGGATATAACACTTAATCTGGGCATGGTAACATACAGGCCATACAGAAAACCCAACTGCAATCCTATCTATATCAATGCAAGATCAAATCCTATCCGACGGTGGTGAAAGACGTTTATAAATAAAATTTATAAATCAATTCAAAGTAGTCTCCCAACAAATTCTTGCAGTGCTGAAGTATTCGAAAACTTTCAAAAAGAATTCGAGAGAACACCAAAAAATAGCAGTTTACATGTTAATTTGCTATACAAAGGTAGTAAAGACAACATTTTTTAAAAGTTGCCGCGGAATCATTATTTGGCTAATATCAACCCTCACCTTCGTTGTCAAAGACAAAATAAAAAAAAGGTTTGGTTTTGTTTGGTTACTTAACTCCTCTTGATAATCACTTAATGCCAAACCCTGTTTATATATATATATATATATATATACATATATGTGTGTGTGTGTGTGTGTGTGTGTTTGTGTGTGTGTGTGTGTGTGCGTGTGTGTGTGATTTTTAAGGGAAAGATTTGTAGGTAACATTATCTTTAAACGACTTAGAGCTCATTTATTTGTACACAGATGATTTTGAGTATTGCTATTTATTGTTTGTACACAATTGAATAAGTTCATTATTGTTATTTAATACTAATAATTCTATGGTTTTTGTTTGCACACAGTTTCAAGTACAGTGAATGACTGAACTGTTCTATTTCACCCATAGATGGAATCATAACAAGTAATTCCACTCCGGATTAAAGTGGACCTGGGAGTAATGGCAGTGAAGGGGTACTCCTCATTCTCCAAAGCTAGAGTTTCACCATCAGATGCAGTTTAGTGACATACCCGGGACACTCATTGGGCTTGTGGGTTGAGTGTTCGCCAATGGCCTGGGAGACCAGGGTTCAGCCCCAAGTTCGCGTCATACCAAAAACTTAAAAAATGGTACTTGATATCCCCTAGCTTAACACTCTGCATTTTAAGGTACGTACTAAGGGTAAAATGGAGCAATCCGGGGGAAGGAGTAGCGCCCTCCCCTACACCTAGGTGTAGTAGCTATTGAAAAGGGAGCCTTCGGGTCGCCCTCGGTTACGGTCGCCAACTTTACCTTTACTTTTAATCTTCTGCAGAGATGCAATCGGGATCTTCAACAGCCCCAGCTGATGAGGTTAGAATATTTTTAAAAAAAGGAAAGATATTTTTCAAAATGATTAAAAAAGCACTTTAGCTGATCGGAGTTATTAAGTAAACTCATCTTTTTTAATAGTTTCCGCCCGGTCAGCGAGATTTATAATATACTGACTGTATCCACTGCAGACCCCACCTCACAAAAAAGTGGTGTCCTGGGTAGGACACTAAAATGCATCTGATGGTGTGGCTCCTGTTCTGGAGACCTGTGGGGGTGTGGGGCATCCCTTCATTTCCATTATTCTTCGATTCACTCTCACTCTGTTTGATAGTACTCGTTAGGCTAAGATTTAAGGGTCAAATAGATCCATTTAAAAATGGGAAAGCAGCATTATTAATGTGCTAAAGAGAAAAGGTTAATTGGTTGAGTTTTATGGCATATCAATCCTTGAGGGTTATTTAACGCCAAATCCTGTTATATATATATATATATATATATAAAGTAATTAAAGTTGGCGACGTTAGTCGAGGGTGACCCGAATGCTCCCTTTTCGATAGCTACAACACCAAGGTGTAGGGGAGGGCGCTACTCATTTCCCTGGATTGCTCCACTTTACCCTTGATCCGTACCTTATAATGCAGAGTGTTAAACAAGGAGGCATCAAGTACCATTTTTTGAGTCTTTGGTATTACTCGACATGGTATTGAACCCAGGTCTCCTTGGCCATTGGCGAACACTCTAACCGCTGGGCCACTGGAGTAGCGCCCTCCCCTACACCTTGGTGTAGTAGCTATCGAAAAGGGAGCCTTCGGGTCACCCTCGACTATGGTCGCTAACTTTACTTTTACTTTATTTATGTGTGAATCGGCTCTTCTGTCTTGTATTAGAGTGTAGTGTAATGGTTATCGTCGTAGGAATTGGACACGGCGACACGAGTTCAAATCCTGGACGAGACTGATTGCATTTCACATAACACTAATACCCTTGGGAAAGGTATGAATCCAATTATTCTCGCTCCAGCTATGGGTAAATAGTAGGACAGACTGGGTTCTTCAGCCTTGGTGAGGCAACTAGTCTAGGAGAAGGAAAACTCTGAATTGAAACCTGTAAAACTCCTCTTAAAAAATTGTCCTTGTGTCATATCCTGCCTGAGCGGAGGGGTTGGGTAAATAGGAGTGTAGTATATGTGTGATCTGCTCAAAGTCGATGTTTCCCTCTGGCAATTCGGCCGAGGATCAAGGAATATCGCCCCAGCCATCAAACTGTGACCAGAATATAGTATCTGTTTGTTTTCCTCAGGATATATATATATATATATACGTGGTGCATTCAATAAGTTTTCACATTTTCCACAGACTGCAGAGCCGAAACTCTACGACTGAGCCATCAGTTCATATCACACACAAGTGACGCCAAATTAACTAGTCATGGTAATGGCGCGGCCAATTAACCTGAATGTGACTTGCAAGTTACATCCGTACTCTTTATAAAGGACACGGTCACCTCCAGGGCCAAATCTTCCCAATATAATTCCTCGACATAAAAAAAGAAAATGTATATGTATATCCTTGCCCCTGGGGTCATTGTAATTACGCGGATGCGTATTTCCAATCCGCTTGGGAAGACGTGGCTTTACTCAAACCAGCTTTACTCTCCTTAAGAATTGGCCTTGTGTCACATCCTGGCCTCGGTAGACGGTTTTTGCAAATACGTGATATATATATATATATATAATTATGATGTTAAAAATGATAAAAGTAAATAAGCTAATAATTTTTTGGAGGTAGGTGAGAAAAATGACTTAAGTCCACCAGTACTCCTCTTCAAGAGTGCTCAAGCACTGGACAATCAACCCACCCCTTGCCTCTTTTTGGTAAGGGCTGGGTACTGCTTAGGGAGAACTGAGCTGCTTTATCATTGAACTACCCTTAAAAGAATTCCAGGTGGCTCGAAAAGATTAGTTAGATGTCCACGAAGGACTCAAAACAAATTTGAATTTAAATGGGAAAAAGTCTTCGTGGCGAAGTGGCTAATGTGCTCGACTGCAACATCGTAGTAAGCGAGTTCGAATTCTAGTCCCGTTATTACGTTAACTTTCGGATTAATACCCTTGGGCAAGGAGTGCAACCCCTTTCCCCTATCTATGAATTAAATAGAATTAATAGTTAAACAGTTCTTCTATGAGGATGGTTTTAAAATTACTCTCGAAGGTTGATATGCCATCAAAACAAAGAAACCAAAACCAGTGAATTTAAATAACATTTATTTTAATTTTTTTTAGGATCTAACCTTTTAGCATGAATGCTTGTCGAACAGATTTTCAACTGTAAACAATCTGCTTTTCTTGTATAAGCTGGTTTGTTGCAGCTGCCCACGAGTGTATGGGTAGGGCAGGTGCAAGAGTTGCAGAAATTCTACAAATGAATTGTGCACGACAGACATATCAACAGTTTTTTTTTTTCAGACGTTCTGTCTTCTTTGTAAAACTAGTTAATCTTGGGCTGTTCTCTCTCAGGACATTTTTGGCCAGTCTTTACAGAAACAGCTGCATGAATATTTTTTCCTTTCTTTTCTTTTTTTATCATGCTGAAAAAATGCTTTTATTAATTTTTTTGACATCTGTTAATTTTGTCAGTCATTAAAGAAATCTTATTTGAAAACCCTTTGGATATGGCATGGTGGATGAATTTAAAAGCGAATCAACGACACGCTTCAACTGATGCTGGGCGGAAGAAACTCAGAGGTCAGGAGTCAGGATCAGATAGGTCCGTCAGAAAACTATTACTACTCGTCTATAAATATAGCATATACTGATGAGAAAAATATAAAAAGATTACTCCAAATAATAAGTGAGATCTTGCAGACAAGTCACACATTTGTCGGTCGTGTTAGGTGTATTGTGCTAGTATAGCGTTTATTCTAAGGCTAACAGCAACAAATAAATGAATTAATACTTCATTTAATTCCGACAATTTATTAATCAACTCGTGAAACAATAACAATATACAGTCCCCCTTGTGTATAAAGTTGAATTTAAGGACTTACCGGCGTGCTGAAGAAGATATCTGGTATCTTAGGGTTGTTTTTCTGAGAGTTTTTAACGTCACCGCCTCACGGAACGTCCGGTGGAACCTGTCTGACTGGATTTGGGATTTTTGCACCAAGACTTCTGGGCTCATCACGTGATTAGTATATCCAATCACTGAGATCCTCTCCCTCACTCACTCCATACACAGGAATTACCATTTTACAGACCCAACAGATGGTACTCGGACTGGTTCGTGTGGTCTCGTTTGCTTGGTCTTGCTTGTGATCTGGAGCAGACATTCCTTGGCCTCGGGGGGTCGTCTTTTTCCTACTTCGGAGGGTTAGGTTCATTGTCTAGTGTCTGAGGCATACCTTTTTAGGGAAATACTGACGTGGCTAAGGTATTTCTGGCACCGCTGGTCATGTGGGATTTGGTCCGTGACTGGTTCCTGCATTAAAAAAGGCCTTGTGCAACACCCCATTTTTGCAGGGAGAGGGACAAATTCCACTATCAAATGATTACCATGAATCGAATTCAAACTAGACGTTTCCCGTGGCTAAAGTACTGAACTGCCACCTCGAAGTAAACGAGTTCGAATTCCAGTCGTGCTATTATGTTTATTTTCGGACTTATATCCTTAGGAAAGATAATTAAACCCCTTTTACCCCAGCTATGGTTAAATATTATCACTGCTGTCCCAGATATAAATACTTGATAAATAGAAATACTAATGTTAAATAGAAGTACTTGAAACCATTTAATTGTATACAGAAAATGATTAATTTTTAAGTGAATGGACTCTGTCTCATTGAAAGTGATATTACCTACAAACTTTCTCTAACAAATTATATATATATCTCGCAAAGGAATTATCGGCTGCCACTCGAATTATGCAAAGCTCTTCTAACAAAATGAGCTCTCCGGTTTCCGTTAGCGTAAATTTAAACAAATGGAAAAATTAATACATATACGTTAAATTTCCTCGCTAACGTCCAGACTGCTAACGGCGTGAGGTTATGTTATTAGGCTGATGTAAAGTTGGCCAGTTTCGATCCCAGCTTGAGCTACACTTATAAATTGTAAACAAAGAAACAGGCTCAGAATCGGCATTGAGTGACCTATTAGGGTTGACATATCAAAAAACACAACTAAACCAAACTAGATGTTCAAACTGCGTTGCCCTTCACACATATAAACAAGAGGCGCATTCTGATGCCACAGTGTTCGGGAAAATTTCTTCTGAATATTTATGTTTTCAAGAAGATTTTTCACAAATTTATCTATCTTGAAATTCAATTCATACAGTCGGTGAAATGTTGAAGGTGTTGCAATAAGCTTTGTCAGTGTGGTAGTTTTCTTTGGTTTGCTTATAAATAAGATTATCAATGTTAAAGTATTTGCTAGACATTGTAAGGTGTAGAAATAAGCTTTGTCAGTGAGGCATATTGTTTTCTTTGGTTTGCTTATAAATAAGATTATTAATGTTAAAGTATTTGCTAGACATTGTAAGATTCCAAGTAACTAATTATAATAATCCTCAGTAACCAATTACATATGCGCATCCAATACCAATAATTTTCAAACAGATCAACTTGACTCCTAGGATGGGACCCTAACTGGTACAATCACTCTCGTCAGTTGATTATGTTTTATGGCATATCAACCCTTGTCGGTTATTTAATGCGAAATCCTCTTCATATATATAAACAGAATTATCCAGAAGATCCGTTTGGTGAAACCTGGGGAGGTAGTTTTGGGCTCTTTTATGTATTCTAGTTTTACTCAACTTTGTGTATTGAGCACTTTTTCGTATTAGCTTTGGTAACTCAGTCGTTTTTATTCTTTTGGCTAGCATTGCGGTATTTTCAAGTAGTACGGATGATTTTAGTCTTTTCTTTTTATATATATATATTTTTTTCAATTATCGGTTCATAATATATTTTTTATTTACAAATCTGTGTTTTTTTTCACGCCACCAAATTTGTACAAATGGTTTAAATATATATATATATATATATATATAGTCATCCACAGACAGATCTGTTTCGTTCTATCAGAACTCATCAGTGTGGCTAGACATATTAGCTTCCGTGCTGGGATCGAAACCCGGTTGACTCAAACGGCAATACAAGACTCTACCTCTCATCCACGAGGAACTAATAGCAGCGAAGAAAATTTTTAACAGTTATAAATCACAATTACTATTGTTTTCATACATCCGCTTAACGGCTACCGAGAGCTCAATTCATATATATATATATATATATATATATATATATATATATATATATATATATATATATAATATATATATATATATATATATATATATATATATATATATATATATATATATATATATATTATATATATATATATATATATATATATATATATATATATATAAAGAGCCTTGTAACAAACGCTAATGGCAACGTGATTACTTCATTCGCTAAAAAACTCAACCCTACGGGGGTAGGGGAGTATATATATATATATATATATATATTTGTATAAGTAAAGTAAAGTTGGCGACCATAGTCGAGGGTAACCCGAATGCTCCCTTTTCGATAGCTACTACACCAATGTGTAGGGGAGGGCGCTACTCGTTTCCCTGAATTGCTCTACTTTACCCTTGATCCGTACCTTATAATGCTGAGTGTTAAGCAAGGAAGCATCAAGTACCATTTTTTGAGTCTTTGGTATCACTCGACCTGGGATTGAACCCAGGTCTCCCGGGCCATTGGCGAACACTCTAACCCCTAGGCCAAATGCAAATAATCATTAGTAGACGAATTGTTTGTAACATTTTTAATGACCCAGGGCTCATTTGTTTGTACACAGTTAAATGGTTTCAAGCATTGCTACTTAATAAAATAATTCTAGTCAACATTTTTCTTTAATTTGCACATAGTTAAATGTTTCCAAGTATTGATACGTAATACTAATTCAGTTTGTAATCAGTCATTTGTTTGCACAGAGATAAATAGTTTCAATTATAGTAAAGTATATAGTATATAGTTCTGCTTGACCCAAAGATAGGATCCTAACAGATACTACCATTCTGGGTCAGAGTGGACATGGGAGTAATGGCAATGAAGAGGTACTCCACCTAGCCAAAAGCTCCAGGATTGCAGCCTTACATTCAGATGCAGTTTAGTGTCATACCCGTTGCAGAGAGGTCTTACTGTGGCCACCAAAATATTAAGACCTGTTCGATTGTGATATGATGTCACATGACGTCATCATCTTGAGTCCAAGTTTCAAGAAGGTTGTATATTTTTACGGCTGTGTTTTTAAATTATTCATCAATATTCTTTTACGTATTGAATTAATTTACAAACAAAAACAATTCCTTATAGATGCGTTGTACCAAACTGCAAAGGGAATGTAGAGAAAGGAAAAATTTCGTATTTTGGTTTGGCGTGCAAATTTAATTCAACACTTAATTTCACCCAATCAGGATGACCTATCCTATTCAGCCCGGACCTTTCATTTCCGGCCAGCAAATCGGATGAGCTGCCAAACACACTCTCTTTGGCTTGAGAACGCCGCCCAGTGCAGACGTCTCACTGCGGCTCTAGAATAGCAGCAGCAGCAACATGGATACACGAGGGAGCCCATCTAATTTATGGATTCCTTGCAATGAATCCGAGTTGAATATAAATTAGATGCATTCAACATGCCTCGGACAGGCACAACTTTATGTCACCCCAAAACTGGCTATGTCGGTCTGACGCGTAACCCCGCTCTCGACACCTAGTTCCCATTTTACCTCTGGGCCACTTAATGGAAAAAGCGCATACTCTCCCCAAATACCAGACATGAAACTCACAGTGACATCCAAAGTTCAATTCCTACAACTGCAACATGTCTTTGGTCAAAAATGTAACGAACACAATCCCTCACACGTCCGACGACACACGCTGCCATCCCAATCTTCTCAACTTCTCATAATTCAATTTCATCTCAATACTCACAACCTTTCACGAGTCTTGCAGCACCAAAAGCAAACCCAATATTCCATGCTGCAAATAAAAACCTTATCCTTAAACACATTTCGACTCTCGCCATCTTACATCTTCATCCTCCTTTTATTTCTTACAAACTTAGCGAGGGGACTAACAACACTAAGCGAGGAAACAACACAACGTAAACACACATACGTTACACCATCTTCCTCGCTAGACACAAACAACACTTCCCTCTCGCTAACAACAAAATCTACGGCTAAAAAAATACTGGTTAAAAACAACCGCTAAAGGAATTATAAAAACAGCCCAAAAGTCCATGTATTTTCTTTTCCTAAAGATAAAAATTATCTGATGTTTGGATTCGTACAATCAAAAGAGAGAATTTTTCACCAAGTAAATCCAGCTGAGTAAAAAAATTTTTGCATAAAAAGATTAGTAAATTTAATTGAAACTTTAATGATTAGATTAATTTCATGTTTTTGTAATTCACAGCACAAAGATAAATCTAGCGAGAAAGTTAAGATACATTTATCACTCGCGTTGTTTTTAAAAGCTAAAATCTCATTTGAAATAAATAAATTTTAAGAAATGCTCGATATAAATTCGTTTAGGGATATTTTTATAGACGTAAAAAATGATTTTAATAATTCTAACAATTTTTTAGAATTGTATTATTCGCGAATAAAACTTTAATTGAATTAATTTCAAGTCTTTGTAATTCATAACACATTAAAACAAAGTTTTGTGATAAAAAAAAAAACTATCAAATTCAATTGAAACTTTAAGGATTAAATTAATTTCATGTCTTTGTAATTGAGGACACATTAAAAAGAAATTTGCAAGAGTTTTTAAAAGCAAAAACGTCATTTTTAAAATAAACTTTAAAGAAATTTTCGATATCAATTCATTCACGAATTCATAAAGAAATATTTTTATAGACATAAAAAACTATTCTAAACATTCTAACAATTTTTTTAGAATTGTTTTATTAATTTATTTATTTATGAATAAAACTTTAATTGAATTAATTTCATGTCTTTGTAATTTACAACACATTAAAACAAAGTTTTCTTTTAAAAAACTACTAAATTCAATTGAAACCCTAAGGATTAAGTTAATTATATGTCTTTGTAATTCACAACACATTAAAAAGGAAGTTGCGAAAGTTTTTAAAAGCTGAAAACCTTACTTTTTTTAAAAAATAAACTTTTAATAAATTTTCAATATAAATTCATAAAAGAATATTTTCATAGACATAAAACATAATTCTAATAATTCAACAATTTTTTTAGAATTGTTCTATTCATAAAAAATATTTTTAAAAAATGCTTCATGTAGTTGATTTTCGCTGACTGATTTTCTTAGATTTTCACAAGACTTTAAAATAGGTTTGATTTTAAAAATCTTTTTAGGTATGTGAACTACATCTTCGACCGGAGGACGTGAGGAGAGAATCGTTAGCCTTTGATGAAAAAAACAGGTGTCGCAGTTGAAGTTAAACTTCAAAAAACATATATTCGTGATTGTGTTGTCCATAGAATTTTACCGAACCGTCTCTCATATTTATCTTCACTGAAAGCTTCTAGCGTCATCAAATTCCAGGTGAATCCCGCTGAAGAATTCTGCTCTTAAAAGTGCTTTAAATCCTGCTGGAGAATTTTGCGCTTAAAAATACTTTAAATCAAAGTATTACTGATGACTTAACATAAATAAAACAGAAGAAATTCCATAATATAAATAATCTAGAAGACAAAAGATAAATTTTCTTGAAAGAAATTACGCAGAAGCGACACTTATTATATGCAGCAGCATCGAATCCCCATATCCAAAAATCAATCTGTCTCTTGTAATTAAATTTGATTTTGCATAACATGTATTTTGTAGAGATGTGGAAATGAATACAATTGGAAACAATAAGATTCCTAAACATGTAACTGATCAAAATACTCTTGAAATTCTAATAGAAAACATGAAGAAAAGGGACACAGAACAACAACAAACCGAACCTCAGAATATGATTTTTATATTAAAATTGGTAATGTCATTTCTACTATGGGTGCAAGAAGAATCAAACAAATATTTTAATTCAATCAAATTTATATATGAGCAGCTGAACAAAAAACTAAAAGGGTACAAATTGTTAAGAGACAGCAAAATTTTAATTTTACCAAACTATTCAATCATTAAAAGACAAATCTTATCAACACGTATGAATCCTTTGAATGAACAACATGATAAGAATTTTATTCCCTATATAAAAAATAAATTCAAGTTTCTAGTGCAGATGGACCACAGTATATTTACTTGTTGATTGGTTTCTTTGTTTAATGACATATCAACCTTTATAGGTTATTTAATACCAAAGCCATTCTCCTAGAATAACAGTAGTGGTACTATTTAACCCATAGCTGGGAGGATAAGGGGGTTCATACCCTTCCCAAGGGTATTTGACCGAAAGTGAACGTAATAGCACGACTGGAGTACGAACTCACTTACTACGATCCCGCAGTCTATCAATTTAACCATTACACCACGAGGACACTACCCAGTACCTTTTGGGTCATATCTATGGGTTGCGTATATCTAATTGAAAATTATCAGTGCCGGATGGGACCGAGTGGACTTTTGTATCGACGACTTAAAGGTTTGTCTTCGTATATTTGTCGTATCTGAGTTCCAAAACTCACCACACCAATTATTGGAAATTATGAAATTCGCCTAAAATCTTATATTGATTATAAGGGTGGTAATATTGTTGGCTTATCTGACAACAGCAATGAAGCTGCAACAAGTGCTTTTGCTTTTATGCTTAGCAGTGTATTCTCACAATATAAGGATTTCGTTGCATGTTATGCCAAGTAAATGTCTTAAAGCTGAGAATTTATTTGACATAGTTAAACGTATAATAATTGGTTTAGAGGAGATAGGCTTTCAAGTATTATCAATCATAACAGATGATAAGGCTATAAATAAAAAGGCCATATCTTTCTTTTGCAGTACCTCAAAGCTTTCCATTGTATATCCACACCCAGTTATAAAGTTATTAAGTCTCAACCTCTTTTCTTTCTAATTGACTCAGTCTATATATTAAAATGCATTGGAATTGGCTTGGTCAAAAAGATGCAAATAAATGCATGCTGTTCCTAAAATTTTGTCATCATGAAAATCATGAATTAGATAGTATCTAAAGTGCCCCATTTTTTACTTTACAGAAACGTCATGCCCTGTAATCTCTTTCAATGTTGAAATATTGTTAAAAATTAATCTCAAAGGCACTTTCTCCTATTAATCTTGAAAAGCTAAACGTTAATTTAGTTCTGCAAATTTTTAATGAATACACTATTCAGCGATTATTGATCTTAGGAAAACAGAAATATTTGCCTTATTTTGCAGAAGTTGCAATATATATAAACATATTTTATATTTGATGGACGATAATGAATGTAAAAACACCATATAAAGGTTGTCGGCTTTGAAATAAATACTGTAATCCACTTAGAGTGAATGAAGAAAATTCTTGATTTCTCTTGGTATTCTGTGACTGGTTAGAATCTTTGAATAGCATTTCTAGAAGAAATGGCAAATTAACAAAGGAAACCTTCACTGCTTTGCATTATACAAATTATGCATTTCTAGAACTGACCAAGTATTGCATAGTATTACAGAGAAGAACTGAAAATACAATTCATAATACCTGGCAAATTTTAAACTGATCCCCTTGAGTCAAGGTTTGGTCAATACCGGCAACTTCGTGAGGATCAATATAATATCTTGATATGGCAATCGTTTGAGGGTGAAAAAAAATTACGTAGAATGCTATCAGTTTTAAAATCGAGCGAACCATTTAATCACAAATACATTAAAATTGATTTTAAAGATTTACAAGAACCAAACTAGAATGAAGTGACATAGGAGCAAAAGTCAGAATGTGTATAAATTTAGAACTGATGTTTAAGAGGATGGTGTTAATGAATGTAAATAAGTTCTTTCTGTAAAACTATACTTAGCAGGTTATTGCTGTAATGCAGTTTTTAAGAAAATTAAATGCAATAGTTGCAAACATCTGGAAGAGATAATTTGAAAGAAATCCCTAAAATAAACAGTTATTTTCAGGGGATTAATAGAGGTTCTCTCTTATATCCTAATGATACAACTACAAATTTTATGATATATAATTATGTAGTCATTGATAAGCTGATAAAACACCATTCTTTTCTTCATTTAGTAACTCAAAGGAAATTAGCCATGAATGTTTTTTTTAATGTTAACACTGGCGAAGAGGGTCACAGTATAGAAAAAATACAAAGAATGTTTGTCTGGAGCTCAATAAATGGTCTTTTAAATAATTTTTGTTCTAGGGAAAATGGTAATATTCCAAGTAACAAGTTAAGGGGAAAAAAAAGAAAACTTCAAACATTCAACTAAATTTTGTAACTGTAACCTATTTTTCTATAAGTATTATTTGATTGTTTGTATCTAAATTATTTGTTTGCTTGTATTTAATTTATTTATTTATTATTTATTTTTACTTGTTTAATTTATTCATTATTTACTTGTAATTTGTCTGTTTATTTAATTATTGTTTGTTCCCTAATTCATGATTCAGTTGTTGCTGAATTTGAGTAATAATCACTTACAAAATTGCAACTTTACAGAATAATTATTAAAACTGAAATAAAAAAAAAACATATTAATTAAAACAATGCTGATTATGATTTATCAAAAATTGTTTTCAAATTTGAAACAGTTAAGATTATGAATGAATTTCAGTCTTAAAATTTTCTATCTCTAACCTATTCATGTCTAAGTATTATATTTGAATTTTAAATCTCTTTATTACCGGGTGGAACGATAAAATTGTCGCCCTAGAAAAAAACGACATGATTCCATTTCCGTTTAATGAAAACCGGTCTTATTTTTTTGGTTGCGCACCATCTACTAGTTGGCCAGTTATGTACAAATTCCAAGAGCGATAGGAACCGTCTGTCACGTCTGAAAGTGACACAATGTTCAACGAACGAGATCGGAGATGCGCCGCTGTACAACTCATGCTCTCTACCGATCCAAGTTATGACAACAGGACCACTGCCAGCACCCTCAAAATGCAAATCTGGATGGTTCAACGCTTGAAGGCACAGCTCAATATATCGGACGACACTTTGGAGCGGAAGGATACCGCCAGGAGTTCATTGAAAAGGTTCACCAATCATTGATGAAACTCCCCAGCGGTCTATTCGGCAGATTGCCAGAGATTTAGGCGTCTCACACACAACTGTTTATGCATGTGTGAAGGAGGACTTGAAGTGTAGGTCTTACAGGCGCCAGACAAGCCAGATCTTGACTGAAAAGACTAAGAACCTCAGGCTAATCAAGTCCTTCAGCCCCCCTCCTCCCCCGACCTGAACCCGCTAGACTACTTCGTTTGGTCATATGTCGAGAACATCACCAACATGACCACCCACAACACCAAAGCCAGCCTGATCGCCGCCATCCACCGAGTATTCGCCGAGCTCCCGCCAGCGCTTGGGGAAAAAGCATGCTCCCAGTCCCGGATCTGTATCGAGGCGGTGATTAAGGCTGAAGGCGGCTACATTGAATAGATGTCAGCTCTACTACATAATCAAGTTACCTGAATTGATTTTTTCAGTAAAAGTTTTAAAATAAAGCTGTAGTGTTGTTTTTTTTTTTTGGACGACAATTTTATCGTTTCACCCAGTAGATGTCAGCTCTACAACATAATCAAGTTACCTGAATTGATTTTTTCAATAAAAGTTTCTTTATGACGACAATTTTATCGTTCCACCCTGTATTTGTATCAAATTTATTTGCTTGTTTGAATCTAATTTTATTGTTTCTAATTTATATTTTATTTATTGTTTACTTGTTATTTGTTTATTTATTCAATTATTGTTTGTTAGTTCTCTAATTCATTATTTAGTTGTTGCTATATAGTGTATAAGAATAATTATCATTTAATAATTACGATATTGTAACTTTACAGAATAATCACTGAAATTAAAATAAAACATGCAAATACAAACAAAGCTGTTTATGATTTTAAAAAATGTTTTCAAATTTGTAACAAATGAAATAATGAATGAATTTCAGTGTTTGAAATTTACTGACCTGTAACATAATGTTTAGTTTATTTACTTTAACGTAGCATTCAGCAACAATATTTTTGTTTTGCATCAATTATTCTTTAAAAAATTGATATCAAATAAAGTTCTGTATAAAATCGGAACCGGCTCATTGGCCTAGTGGGTAGAGAGTTCGCCAATAGTCCGGGAAACCAGGTCGTGTCATACCAAAGACTATTAAAATGGTACTTGATACGTCTTTGCTTAACACTCAGCAATATAAGGTAGGTATCAAGGGTAAAGTGGAGCAATCCAGGGAAAGGAGTAGCGTCCTTCCCTACACCTCCGTGTAGTAGCTATTGAAAAGGGAACCTTCTGGTCGTCCTCGACTAAGGTCGCCAACTTTTTTTTGCTATAAAATCGGACCTCGTTTTTTTTCTTTTTTAAATGTATTTTAAAAAGTTTTCTAAAACCATTTTTCTTACAATAATTCATTACATTGTGATTACTGACTGTTTTATCAAACTCTTCGACTACTTTTGTGACGTCACGTCACAATCGAACAGGTCTTTATATTTCAGTGTCCACGGTCTTACCTCTCTGCTGACTGAACTGCCACAACTCTGGGTCATAGTGGATCTGGGTTTAATAGCCACAAAGGGATACTTTACAATTCATAGAACTGGAACCTCACCACCAGAAGCAGTTTAGTGACATACCCAGGGGACTCTTTTGGAGGGAGGTGTTACCCCTCTGCTGACTTGGCTGCCACAACTCTGTGTCATAGTGGATCTGAGTTTAGTGGCCACTAAGGGATACTTTACAATTCATAGAACTGGAACCTCACCACCAGAAGCAGTTTAGTGACATACCCAGGGGACTCTTTAGGAGAGAGGTGTTACTCCACTGTTGACTGGGCTGCCACAACTCTGGGTCTTAGTGGATCTGGGTTTAGTGGCCACAAAGGGGCTTTACCATTCCCACAACTGGAACCTCACCACCAGATGCAGTCTAGTGACACCCAGGACACTCGTTGGGAGGGAGATGTTACCTCTCTGCTGACTGGGCTGCCACAACTCTGGGTCATTGTGGATCTAGGTTTAGTGGCCACAAAGGGATACTTTATAATTCCCAGAACTGGAACCTCACCATGAATACAGTTTAGTGTCAAACCCATAACCCTATGTTAGGAACACAGAAATAATGACCCAAATGAGTTTTGATAAAAATAAAACGACTAAAATTAAAATGATAAAAGAAAATCATTATTATCAAGTCGTGCTCATATGAATCATTACTTTGACTAATTCCATATCTTGGCAGGTTCTCTAAAGGTTCTATAAAGTATCCGCGCAGAGCTAATGGATATGCCTTTGCTGGTCTTTTAATACTGGTGTGTCCATCTATTGAAGCCCAGGAGAGAACATTGATTATGAGCTCGTCAGTGTCTACATTGTATTGTTTGTCTCACTTGGATGGTTTATGAGATATGAGGTAAGTGGCCGTAAAGCTGCTTTTCTGTAGGACATTGTTTCCGGGATTTATTCAGCTGGCCTACACTGCGCATTCTTGTGTAGTCTGTAGTCCTCGCGTAGCTTTTGATTCGTTGAAGTCCAGATGTTGCAACCATTCAATATTACTGACATAGCTACAACTTGGAAGAATTCCTGTTTTATTCTATCTGGGAAAGTAAAGTGCCATTTGGTCGATAACCTGTCGATAACACTTCACGCCTTTTTTGTTGGCATCACTTTCAGTACTGTGTGCGGAAGCAAAATTTGGAATGATTTTTAAAAGGTTTTTTAGTCTGATTAGTCCAATTTGCGAAAAAAAAGAAACAAACAAAAAAAACGTGATAAATCTAAATTTTCATGATAAGCTCTATTATTCAAGCTCGTTTTCTTTAAAATTCAGCCCAATTATGAGTGGGGCTCTGCTGGTGACAAACTCATAAAGGACATTTTCTTATGGACTCTTTCACAAAGACTTACATTAGCTCTGTGTTGACACTGAGTGCACTCTAGAAGACCGGCCAGGAACGATGGACGAGCGAGCGAGCGAGCAAGAGAGAGAGAGAGAGAGAGAGAGAGAGAGAGAGGGAGAGAGAGAGCAACTTGATGATGAATATCAGTCAGATGTTATTTTAGTGGACATTTGGTTTGGTTTAGTTTCTTTGTTTAACCTTCGTGGGTTATTCACTGCCAAAACTATCCTTGTAGAAGAACCGTAGTGTTTGGATTGGGTTAGTTTGGTTTGGTATGGTTTTATGGCATATCAAGCATTGTAGTTTATTAAATGCCAAATTCATTTTTATACATATAAACAGTCCTGTTTCAAGGAATTCAGTTTAGCATAAGCACACAGTTTAGTTATATTTGACCCATAGAAAGGACCCTATCAGGTGCTACTACTCAGGTCCAGAGTGGACCTGGGAGCGATGGCGATGAAGAAGTACTCTGCATTTCCCAAAGCTCCATCATTACTGGAGCCTCACCATCAGATTGTTTAGTGTCATATATCCAGGACACTCGTTAGGGAAGTCTTACCCCTCTGCAGAGATGCAGTCGGTGTATTCTATAGCCCCAGCTGACTGGGCCAGAACAATAGTGCTATTATTTAATCCATTGCTGGAGGGGATGAGAGAGTTCATAACTTTTCCAAGAACAATAGTCCGAAAGTGAACGTAATAGCGCGACTGGAGTTCGAACTCGCTTACGACGATGTTACAGTCCAGCACGTTAGCCACAGAGACTTCCTGCCTGGTGACCATTCAATTGATAAAATACTGAGTAGAAGTTAAATCAAGTGAAAATGTTTAAAGTCATTTACATTATATAGCTAAAAAAGAAAATTTAATTTCAAGTCTGTCCAATTATGCCTGCCTGATGTCAATCATTTTTTTTTTAATGACAACTGATAGAAATCATTTTAAATCGTGTATTAAGGATGAACTCTATTTTAATATGGAATCATTATCATTTAGTAAAGTGTCTTTATAGAACGTTAAAAAAAGAAAAGAAAAAGAGATGCAACAATCTTTTTGACGATTAGTATTTGAACTATTTTACCTTCTTTGTATTGAGAATTAATTTTTTTTTATTGCGGACTTTTTGTCCTCATCTTGGTAGTTTTTGTGTTGTTTCCTCTTTCTCTACGTTTCGGCCAAATTTCACCTCAGGCCTTCTTCAGGTGATTTACCGCGACCTCGAATAGGAATGCTGAGTCTTGTAACCGTATCCCCAGTGATTACTGCCTTCCATAGTTGTTGTCTATCGCACCACGTTTTTTGACCAAGTAAACCTCTCGGGTAGGATTTGAAACCGCTATATTCTGACAATGCTAACCTGGAACCATAGAGACTCAACGTCTCTATCCGCTGCGCCACGGGCCCCGAAGGGCGATCAAGGATGGATTTTTTGGTCTTATAAATCCTTATCTGGTCTTCCATAGTCGGGTCCGTACCGAATTTTTTTTTTTTGTACTTGTCTTTAATTAGAATCATTTTGAGATGAGGCTTCTTAATCTGAGAATTAATTTTTATTTATTGCGGACTTTTTGTCCTCATCTTGGTAGTTTTTGTGTTGTTTCTTCTTTCACTACGTTTCAGCCAAATTTCACCTCTGGCTTTCTTCAGGTGATTTACCGCGACCTCGGATAGGAATGCTGAGTCTTGTAACCGTATCCCCAGTAATTACTGCCTTCCATAGTTGTTGTCTATCGCACCACGATTTTTTTTTTTGAAAGAAGAAACAAAAATTAATTCTCAGATTAAGAAGCCTCATCTCAAAATGACTTCTTTGTATTGGTTCATTTGTAGGCAGTCCAGTCTGCAAAGACATCTTTCGGTGATATTTTCTGAATGAAAATTGAATTAAAAAGCTTGAAAACACTTACAAGAACTTAAGTACCGTAATAATTTGCTTATAACACATACTACTGTATAATACTCACCCCTAACATTGGACTGCGAAAATTTGGAAGAAAAAGAATAAGAATTTTGAATAAGGAAAAACATTTCTCGTTTATAACTCACACAGACTTTTTAAAAATTTATAGCAGCTAAATTCAACATAGATTTAATGTTCAACTTTTTTGTCCGGTTCATATCGATTAAAAATGTTATAGTAAAATACATCAACACTCTTCTGATTCATCCACTTAACTCTTCACACATCTAACTACTAAAACATACAAAACACAGACCCACCGACATTGACATTGCTGAAGAAAATAACAGCTACCGGATGTTGACCTAACAATGGCCAGTGTCAAACTGAGAAAATCATGGCTTCTGCGCATAGGCTCCGCGCATACTCAATTCAAAATCCCCAGAAAATTCTCAGGTATAAAAAAAAGGTACATTTTTCAACCAATCATTTTTTTCTCTCCAAAAATAGTGTTTTCTGGAGCCTGTGTTTGAAGTCTGGAATATATAAATAGGGCAAGTGGAGGTCACACGGCAGTTGAATCGCCGACCGTCGCTGATAGCGTCACCCGACAACTCTGTCAGACCAGACCATTGCTACCGCTTGCCGCCGACCAGATAACCGCCCGTCAACCGACTAGATGTCCCATTCGCTTGTTTATTTTATTTATTCAATAAACGAAATAAACTAAATCTTCTTGTGAGTCTTATTTTTCTTGCAACCACACGCTTGTATATAACAAAAATAAGAATTTAAATAGTTTCCCAAATGTTTAAAAATATGAAATTTACACAATATGTAGATCAACAACAAGGACATTTTTACATAAAAAATGTCACAAGCTTGCGGTAAAAATAAGCTCATTAGCTCATCCTTGGAAAAAGCAAAATTATAAACAAACACACTTCTAGTTGCTATTTCTCTGCAATGGCGTAAAACAAATTTCTATCACACTCTGTATAGTTTGGGCCACAGATATTACTTACTTTTGATCATGTGTTGGGGTTAGAAAAGAAAAAATGAATAAAGTGAAATAAATTTAATGTAGCAGTTCCCTGAAGCCCTTTGACAAGAAGCAAGAATGGTGCATGCCTTAAGAAAAGGGCTTCCGGGCATTATAGAGAAATTCTCTCAGTTAAGCAGTCACCACTTGGCGTAGAAGGACCAATTCCTCCGCTGCTACTGCTGGTGGGAAGACCTCGTGTCTGCTTAGCGGCACGCTGACTCTCCTACTAATAGCAGCCTTTGCTGAACTTATATACTAGACTCAGGATAGACCTTCAAACTCTCAATTCACCAAAATTACTCTCCTGTTACCAGCCTTCTCTGCTAACATACCTCAACAAAAACACCTGCCGAACATAACCACGGACCCACCAAAAATTATTATTATGTTTGTCAGGGAAACGTGACTATTTTTAATGGTTCAGGAAAACTTTTCACGCCACAAAATAGTTATTAAGACGCTAAAATAAAATTAGAGTTAAAAACTATCTTCGTCTCTTTCCTTCCTTCCTTCCTTAAATTCTCTTCCGGTCTTCCATAGACAAAGAAGCCGACATATTCGAGTTAGAAGTGTAATGGAGTCAGATACTTAAACCCAAAATCAACGACTAGAGACCAACAACGACGACTACCAACGAACCAAATAACCAACAAAACCTTGTTATTCCCTATAAAAAGTAAAGTTGGCGACCATAGGCGAGGGTAACCCGACAGCTCCCTTTTCGATAGCTACTACACCAAGGTGTAGGGGAGGGCGCTACTCTTTCCCTGGATTGCTCTACTTTACCCTTGATCCGGACCTTATAATGCTGAGTGTTAAGCAAGGAGGCATCAAGTACCATTTTTTGAGTCTTTGGTATGACTCGACCTGGGATTGAACCCAGGTCTCCCGGGCCATTGGCGAATACTCTAACCGCTAGGCCAGTCGGTGGTGACGTGACGTAGCTTTACACTTTTGTCCTTATACATGTTTGTAAAATGGAAGTTTATACTTTTTCGGGTTTTTAATCTAATTCAACTTGTTAAAATAATTTTAATTCCTATTTCCAGTTCTTCCAGGTTCCAGACAAGTTTTCATGGTCAAACCTGAGTAACTTCGGTGCAGGCAATCTGTTGTATAGTGACTCGTACCTCGTGACTTCCGGTATCGCTGAGGTATAAAAGACGTATAGCGTTTAGGGAAATTGATAATTTCTCTAACACTATATTTTTTAGGCAACACAAATGAATGACGAAACTTTTCTTTAACAACACAACAAAGAAAGTTTTTTATTTGCAGCATTGAATATGGTTTGCTTTTGGTGCTGCAAGACTCGTGGAGTTTAGGCTTGTTAGTGTTGGAGAAAATGGCGTAGCGAGATGTTGAGAAAGCAGCGTGTGTTGTCGGACGTGTGAGGGATTGTGTTTAGAGTCATCGTGTAGTTTTGTATCTGGTATTTAGGGGAGAGTCTGCGTTGTCTCCATGTGGTCGAGAGCGGAGTTACGCTCAGATCGACATAGCCAACTTTTGGGGTGACACAAAGTTGGGCCTGTGCGAGGCATGTTGTATGTTTCTAATTTATGTTCAACTGGGATTCCTCGTAAAGAATTTATAAATTAGATGGTTCCCTCGTTCAGTGTCCATGTTGCTGCCGCTGGTGTTGCTATGTTTAAAAGCATCGCTAAGCAGGGACGGCCAGAGGAACGTCTGTTCTGGTCGCCGTCTCAAGCCAAAGAGACTGGGTTTTGGCCGCTCACCCGTTTTGCTAGTCGGAAATGAAGGTCCGGGCTGAATAGGATACGTCATCCTGATTGGGTGAAATTAAGTGTTGAAATAAATTTGCGCGCCAAACCAAAATACGAAATTTTCCTCTTCTCTACAGACGTCATGTTTCTTAAGCACGAGGGTTCTGCAAGATCTCGGTCAGTAGTAAGACCAACTTCGGACGTAACACCCAGGGCGCAAGACTTATGATACTTGTTGGACTGTACCACTTCAATTAATAAATAATTAACTCTTTATTACTACAATACAACACAACCTGTCTATTATCGGCGGAGAAACGAAGAGCCAAATTCAACAAATTAAACGAAAAGAAAAAAAGGATTCTTAATTAGATGAGGTCTGTAAAATAAAGCTTATCCAATTTCTGATACCATGTTATTCCTTCCTTGTATAAGGCACTGATAGTTGGAGATTGAGTCAAAACACGTGTATTCATTTCAGAGCATTTTTATTGACTAACTGGGTTGTCGCTTACAATAGCCTAAAACCAAAAGGAACCGCTTAGGATTTTACAGTACTATTACGACGCTTAGGATAGCATCTTTTATGTAACACGTCCGTATATCGACATTAAACGTATTTACTTGTTATTTTAATGTAAAACATTATCAAAATTCTTCCACATTTTTTTTTTTTTGCATATTTTTAATTTTCTCAAAGAACGAAGTGTGTATGTTATGTCGATGCGTCTGAGAGACAAACAAAGAATTATTTAATACTTTTATATATTCTTTTTCATTGCTGCGCTATTTCGTTCATTTTCAAATTAATTCCCTTGAGAAAGGTATGGACCCTCTTATCACCCCCGCACCCTAGCTGTGGGTGAATGGTACCTCTACTGTTCTTCTACTAGGATGGTTTTGGCACTAGATAATCCTGGAAGGTTGATGTGCCATTAAACAAAGAAAGCAAACCCAACCTTTCTTTATTAGAAGAATTATTTCCATAAATTACAATGTATGAATAGAGTAACATGAATTGAATTAGTTCAAATCACTGCAAGCTACAAGTTGTAAAATTCTCTTGTTTTGCAAAACAGTCTTTTCATTATGTATCATCACATGGGAATTTTTATAATTAATATGTATATATAAATATACAATTGAATGATTACCTTTTTTTTTTTTTTTTTTTTGGTTTTCCTCGCAGATTTCGTCGACACGAATTGTTTGGCTTTGTGGTTGTTTGAATCAGTAGACAGTCGGCATAATGTCTTATAAGTCAGGCAGGAAAGATTTTTCTGTCTCCTTCCTTCTCATCAAGCAATGAACAATAATGAGAAATATCAGATTAAAAAAATGTAATCTGTCCAAGAAACACGAATAAACAACAGTAAAAATAATCAATAATTCTGAAAAAGAAAAAAAAAACAACAAAAAAAAAAACAAAATGACAAATCACGCATCTTGAAAAAGGAGTTTTCAAAATTTTAATTTTATTCACTAGCCTCATGACCTACTGACACCGTCATCTCGTGAGTATAGGAAGGGTCCTGAGTGTTCAGGAATGTATTTTGCTAATGCTTCACTAACTTTATAACCTACTGACATCGGCAACTTCCATTCACTAGCGACTACAGAGAGAATCCTAGGGGATCATGAATGTATTTGCAGATAGCTTACAAGAGCAACCTTTTATTCAGTAGCCTCAACACTTACTGACACGGTCATCTTGCGAGTATAGAGAGGACCCTGAGTGATCATGAATATATTAGCAGATAGCTCACAAGGACAATTTTTCATATACTAACCATGTGACCAACTGATATCGTCAGCTTCCATACGCTAGTGAGTATAGAGTGGATCTTGGGTGTCCGTGAATGTATTAGTAGGTGGTTCACTTGGCCAATCTTTTATTCACTGGCTTCATGATTTACGGATATCATCAACTAGCGAATATGAAGAGATATTCTAAGAGTTCATGAACGTATCTCACAAAGCCAATCTTCACAGGAAACGTTGGAGACTGTGATCAGGGAATCAATTCTAGGAGTTTGTAGAAATCCAACTACTTCGCCACGTGCAGAATGTGATACAAGGTCAATATTAAGCGGAATACAGTAGGTTTGAAGTAACGCCCTTAATATAACAGTTATCGTCGTAAGAAACTGAATCAGCGACCCGATTTTGAATCTTGGACGAGATCGTTTGTGATTCACTTCAAGCTAATACACTTGGGATCCATTTGAGTATCAATTTTATTGAGGACTTTTGTCCTCATCTTGGTAGTTCTTGTTTTTTCTCACTACGTTTCGGCCAAATTTCACCTCTGGTCGTCTTCAGGTGATTAACCGCGACCTCGGAGAGAAATACTGAATCTTGTAACCGTATCCCCGGTAATTACTGCCTTCCATAGTTGTTGTATATCGCACCACATTTTGACCAAGCTTGGGTAGGAATTGAAACCGCTATCTTCCAACAATGCTCACCTGGAACAGTAGAGACTCAACGTCTCTATCAGCTGCGCCACGGGCCCTGAAAGGCGAGCAAGGTTGGATTTTTTGGTCTTATAAATCCAAATATTTGTTCCCCTTATCTAGTCTTCCATAGTCGGGTCCGTATTGAATTTGTAATTGTCTTTATTGGGAATCCTTTTTGAGATGAGGCTTCTTAATCTGAGTATTTTATTGCGGACTTTTGTCCTCATCTTGGTAGTTCTTGTTTTTTCTCACTAAGTTTCGGCCAGAAGTGAAATTGGGCCGAATCGTAGTGAGAAAAAACAAGACAAAAGTCCGCAATGAAATTAATACTCAGATTAAGAAGCCTCATCTAAAAAAGGATTCCCAATAAAGACAATGGATCCATTTGTTCCTCTCTCAGCTATTGGTAAATATTAGGGCAAACTGGACTCTTTAACCTTGGTATGGCTATAGGTCCAGAAGAAGGAAAACTTTGAATTCAAACCAGTTTTAGACCTGGAGAAGTAAGGGCTCCAAAGCAGGTTAAATGACTTATGCCCTTAAAACCAAACCTGGTTACGGGACTATTGATAATGATGATGGTTTTACACTAGGCAGCGGATAAAACAGAGCCTGTTTTAGACCAATTAAACAGATTTCTCCAAATTAGGCCCTGCACACATGTAAGATAATTTTTTCAAAACTAAAACTGATTAAACCCTACCAATGTTCAACAATTTCACTTGAGTCTGAATAATTTGGTGCTGATATCTATAGAAAAAGACATTACAAAACCATTGACTTTGCTGGGTAAGGGGCCTTACTAAC
This sequence comes from Sepioteuthis lessoniana, assembly GCA_963585895.1. Classification (NCBI taxonomy): domain Eukaryota; kingdom Metazoa; phylum Mollusca; class Cephalopoda; order Myopsida; family Loliginidae; genus Sepioteuthis; species Sepioteuthis lessoniana. The sequence continues at coordinate 33,229,594 of OY757917.1, forward strand.
AATTTTCTAATTGGGCCCTGCACTTCTTTTTTATATAGTAGACAGCCCCAATTTTCTAATTGGGCCTCGCACTTACTTTTTTATATGATACACCGTCCACTATCAATTTTCTAATTGGACCTCGCACTTCCGTTTTTGAAGGGTAGAGGCTACCACTAACAATTTTTAATTGGGCCCCTAAACTTCCTGTTTTGTATGGTAGAGGGATCCACTAACAATTTTCTACTTGGACCACGCACTTCTTTTTTTTTTTTTTGTTTGGTAGAGGTTTCCTCAAACAATTTTTTAATTGGGCCCCACCCTTCCTTTTTATGGGGTAGAGAGCCAATTAACAATTTTCTAATTTGACGCTGCACTTCTTGTGCTGTAAGGTAAAGGTTCCCACTATTAATTTTCTAAATGGGCCCCACCTTTCCTTTTTTATTGGGTAGAGGGCTCACTAATAATTTTCTAATTTGGCTTTGCACATCCTGTGTTGTAAAGTAGAGGGTCCCGATAATAATTTTCTCTTCAGTCCCTGCACTTCTTAGCCCCGCTATACTATAAATACACTTTTTTTTTCAATTAATGGACTCAACAACTTTTTTTTACATACTTTTAACATTTCAGATAAAAGACATTTAAAGACTAATTTCAAAACATTTTAACGAGTCAACAACATGCTATTGATTTCACTTTTTGTTTGAAAAAATAAATATCTACTCTTTATATAGCCTGCGGCTTATTTAAAGTTTTTATGGCTGTATAGAATATCCAAATAAAGAAAACTTTAGTTATTTCAGCGGTAATGAACAATAAATAAATAGAAATGTAATACTTACATCCACTATCCATTTACATGTGTGTGTGTGTGTGTGTGTGTGTTTGATTAAATGATAAAAACACATTTTGTCTATTCAATTTTATTTGGATCCTTTCAAGTTTCGGACAAGTGTTTTGGTTTTAGGTTGGAGTAGGTAAATGAATTTACCGAAATTGTTCCGAGCGCTTTCGAACCTTTAAGACGTCTTAACATGCACCGTAATGATTCTAGCTCCATAGCCTCACACCTTAAAACCCACCCTATTACCAAATCCAAATTTCGAAAACTTCTCGTTGAAAACACCACTATAATAGCACACGAAATTAATAAGCTACGATAACAAATCCTAGAAGCCCTACATATATAAAAAAAAAAAAAAAAATAGAATTAACTTTGAAAATAGCAACAATGTTCTGAAATGCCGGTATTTGTCGCTGCCTCCCACCAGACACGACTTGGCACAAGGTCAAAAGCCCGAAGGCCGATTAAAGTGGGGATAAAGGGGAGGGGAAGGTCGGGAACGAGCCGAGACTCGAACCCTGCTTGTCTGTGCTGCTCATCGGCTCACTTAGTGCAATGTGAGCCTGATGAGGCAAGCAGTTTCACGAACCCAAACGTGGGTCCGGACACGTATGCCAGTTTGCGGCTTAAACTAGACGCATGGTCTAGTGCCGTACAAGGGGGACAAAGGAGACAAAAATGCAGCTCGCTCACCCGAAGGTAGCCTAGTCGAAACTAGGTGCCTAATTAAAGGCCACAAGTCTGCCATTGTTCCTTTTTCCAGGGCCACGCCCCGGACCGAAGTCCAGAACAGAACTGAAATGCCTTTAATTTAAAAAAAGATTTTTTTACAATATTCTATTTCTGTTCCTAGTGTCTGTTTTAAATTCGTTCTACATCATCGACGTCTCAGTTTAATGCAACAATACCGTTACGTAATTTTCGCAATGTTATGAAAAACTTAAAAACTAAAAATAAAAAAAATTATCTTTACCCTTGCAAACAATAACCGATGATGGCCTATGAAAAGTCTGAAAACGCCCGGAACAATTTCGGTAAATTCATCTACCAACTCTTGTCACGAAACTTGAAAGGATCCTGATAAAATAAAAAGACAAAATGTATTTTGATTATTTAATCAAACATGCTTAAATGAAGGACTGCTGCCCAATTACACATACACACACCGAAAGTGAACGTAATAGGTCGACGGGATTTCGAACTCCCTTACTTCGAGGCTCCTGTTCAGCTCGTTAGTCTCAACACCAAAGTCTCAACTCTTCCGTAGAGATGAATCTTTTAAGCTGTTAATATGCTATACGAAAAGTGAAGTAAAATGTTCCGTGGGCGTAGCATATCGAATAGGCTAATAAATAATGTCTGAACATTCATGATTAGACCAATGGATATACTATGCCAACATTACATCTAATATATATATATATATATATATGTGTGTATGTGTGTGTAAGAGAGAGAGAGAGAGAGAGAGAGAGAGAGAGTGTGTGTGTTTAAGTATTCTTATTTTTATGTACATTTTATACATTAAAAGCAGAAAACTCAGGAGTTTTAATCAGTGAGAAATAAAGCTTTTTTTAAATGACTGTTCATGATAACGCCAAGAGTATTTCCTCTCTCTAAGGAAGGGGCTCTAAGAACCGAGTATAAACCCTGGACGAGGCTGCTTGAGTTCCAATTTGCCTTAATGGCCGAGGAAGAGGTATTGAAAGAAGAAAATAATTAAAAGTTTCTCTGGGAGAATGAGTGTGTCCGTAGGGAGCTCGTGTCCGAGGTCACATGACAATTCCAAACTCAATTCTCGGTTAGAAAAATTGCTGGGAGTAATTAATAATTTCTCTGGGAGAATGAGAGTGTTCACAAGGAGCTCGTGTCCGAGGTCACATGACAATCTTTAAATCCATTGTCGGTCTCTCTTGCCTCTGTTATTGTAATAGTAGAAAGGTTGTTTCTGGCCTTGCCTTTATACAGTAAAGCCAGCATTCCTACGAACATTTCATTCAGGTAAGCCTTTTTCTGTTTTTGTATCCCTTTTACATACTGCTTATCAATATAACAATATGAGCGTATTTTATGTTAGAACATATGTTTGTGGATTCTTGTCAATACTACTTGTATATATCAAATGTTTCCGTATGTGTAAATGCATTTGTTTGTCTTTCCTTCCGTTTATTCAGTGTTAGTGTGTCATGCATATATACTGATGCTAATATTTGACCTTGGTGAGTGAGGACTCGACTAAATATCTACCTTTCCTCCGAACAACCTAATTGTATAAATCCCTTCCTTGTCCCTTGGCCCAAGCTATGGGTAAATAGTAGGGTAGACTGGGCTCTTTTACTCTGGTAAGGCTACCAATCTGGGAGGATGAAAAAACTCTGAATTCAAAACCTGAGGAGTGTTGTCCGGGAGAATCTGCGGCAAAGCGGCGTACCGTTCTTTTGTTATCAGCTCATTCCAAAAGTGTGGATGGCCCTAAACATGTCTACCCCATTATAAATAAATCATCTGCGTAAGCATTTAACTAGTTTACCTCTTTGAATGAATTGTTGTGGACTCGTCAGCGATGAGAGAACTATTTCTATAACATGTATCGTTTCCCTCTTTGTGAATTTTTCACACCAGCGTTAGCTGATGGTCCTTCACTGCAAGTCTCCTCAGATCTCCCGATTTCTTTTCGTAATTCAGGTCGATCTCAGAAATGCTGTAGCTTGGAGTGTCTCGATTCGAACTCCAATTTCCAACCCTTCCAGCTTCCTTTCCAAGACTTTGGCAACCGTTCCAAGCACACCAGCAACAATTGGTATCACTGTCACCCGCATGTTCCACAACTTTTTAATTTTCTAGCAAGGTCCAAGTATTTGTTTCTCTTTTCGTTTTCTTTGATTTTCACTTTCTGGTCCGCTGGAAAGTCTAAATCCATAAGATGGCAAGTTCTTTTTTATTAAATATTATTATTATTATTACTAGCTGTCCATGCCTTCGTTAGCCGTGTGTCGATGTCTTTTTCGGTTGATGAGACGCTGCTTCCTTGGTAGGTGAATTCGTCAACCAGTTTCAGGGAGGTTCCGTCTAGTGTGGAGATGTCGCCTTTCTGATTAAAGCACATAAATTCAGTTTTGTGTGCATTAACATGGAGTCCAATGCCTGCAGTGGCTCGTTCCAAACTATACCGTAGTGTTTCGGCTTGGTTGGGTGTATTGGCCAGTAGCGCTATGTCGTCGGCGTAGTCGGCGTCAGTAATTGTTTTTGCGGGGTACCTTCTGCTCCTTTTCTTTGTCAGCATGAAGCCGTTCTGACCGATAAAATGAAACGCAGTTTCTTTCAGGCTGCGGTCGTGTCGATACTGTTATATGGATGCACTACTTGGACGCTGACTAAATGGTTGGAAAAGGAGCTGGACGGCAATTATATAAGAATGTTACGAGCAATATTGAAGAAGTCCTGGCAGCAACACCCCACAAGGCGCCAACTATACGGTCACCTACCACCTATCACGAAAACTATACAAGCTAGACGAACCAGACATGTCGGACACTGCTGGAGAAGCAAGGACAAGATCGTAAGTGATGTACTCCTGTGGACCCCCGCATATGGCCAATCAAAAGCAGGACGACCAGCTCGAACATTCATACAGCAGCTACGTGATGATACGGGATGTAACTCTGAAGACCTGCCGGAGGCGATGAACGATAGGGAGACGTGGAGAGAAAGGGTCAGGGATATCCGTGCTAGCCGCACGACATGATGATGAATGATTATTATTACACTTTTTGCTTGTTCTTCTCACCAGCGTTAGCAGATGGTTTTTCACTGGAATCTGAATGACGGCTAGTATACTCAGATCTCCAGGACTCTTCCCAGTATTCTGTCTGATCTCAACAATGCTGTAGTTTGGAGTGTCTCGATTCGACCCCCGATTTCCAACTCTTCCAATGCCTTTTCTAAGCCTTTGAGGTCCGTTCCAAGCGCACCAGTTACAATTAGTATCACCGCCACTCTCATATTCTATAACTTACTTAGTTCTCCGGCAAGGTCCAAGAACTTTTTTCTCTTTTCGTTTTCTCTTATCTTCGCTCTGTGATTCGCCGGGACAGCAAAGTCCATTATACGGCAAGTTCTTTTTTATGTTATCACTAGGTCTGGTTTTCTAGCCGAGATTAGTTAATATGTATGTATGTATGTATTATTTGCTTGAAGGCTATCAAATACCATTCAGAAAAAGACACCAGACAATACGCATTATATAAAACTACTATAGAGAAAATAGAATTCTGAGCTCCCTTCATGAGAAGTTGTCAATTGAGGACATAAGATAGTTATTAATTTGAGCATGTTTATAGTTTAGTCACAATCTTTTATTATTATTATTATTTGTATTAATGTTGGTCAGAATGGGCATTTTAGGCTTGGTAAAGTAACCAGTCTAGGAGAAGGAAAGACCTTGGATTGAAGATCTGAGGAGTATTGTTGAATCCACTCATCCCAAAAAGTGATGCTGTTCCAATACAACACTATAAACAATTCTCCTGAGTGAGCAATCTAATTGTTCATATCTCTAACTGAACAATTCGGCACTCATACATTGGGCACGGTGAGATAGCTACTGCTACTTCAACTATAGGTTTGGTTTCATTGTTTAATGGCATATCAATCTTAATAGGTTATTCAATGCCAAAGCCATCCTTGTAGAACAGCAATAATAGTATTTAACCCAAAGCTGGACAGATTGGAGGCTTTACACCTTTCCCAAGGATATCAGCTCGAAAGTGAACGTAATAAGGTAATATATTGTTGGGTTCCTACAAGACTATTTTTATCATGTTTGGTTTGGTTTGGTTTTATGGCACATCAACTATTTCAGGTTATTTAAAGCCAAATCCTGTTTATACACACACACACACACACACATATATATATATATATATATATATATATATATTTATCATGTTTGGTTTGGTTTGGTTTGGTTTTATGGCACATCAACTATTTCAGGTTATTTAAAGCCAAATCCTGTTTATACACACACACACACACACACACACACACACACACACATATATATATATATATATATATATATATATTTTTATCATGTTTGGTTTGGTTTGGTTTGGTTTTATGGCACATCAACTATTTCAGGTTATTTAAAGCCAAATCCTGTTTATACACACACACACACACACACACATATATATATATATATATATATATATATATATTTTTATCATGTTTGGTTTGGTTTGGTTTGGTTTTATGGCACATCAACTATTTCAGGTTATTTAAAGCCAAATCCTGTTTATACACACACACACACACACACACACACACACATATATATATATATATATATATCAAATATATATATATATATGTATATATATATATATGATTTATAAACAAATTTTGTAGATAACATTCTTAGACGAGCCTGATGTCTTTGTACTCTGTTAAATGGTTTCGAGTATTACTATATAACAGTCACAATCTAACATCAGTCATTTATTTGCACACAATTTGTTCTATTTGACTCATTGATAGGGCCCTATCAGGTGCTACCACTCCGGGTCAGAGTGATAATGAAGAGGTACTCCATATTTCTCAAATCCCTAAGGCTGGAGCCTCTCGATCAGATGGTTTAATGTCATATCCAGGACATTCGTGGGGGACTTACTCCTCTGCAGAAATTCAGTCGGTGTATTTTACAGCCCTAGTCGACTGGGCTTGTTTTTATCAAACTAACTTTCCTTGTTGATCTTTATTTACTGGTTTGGTTTGGTTTGGTTGTGTTGCATAGCACTTCAACTCTTGTGGTTTATTCATATATATGGTTTGTAAGCGAAGAGTTTGTAGGTAACATTATTTTTTAACTAACCAGAGCATATTTGTTTGCACACTGTTAAATGGTTTCAAGAATAGTAAACGATTAAATAGTTCTATTTGACTGATAAATCGGACCCTAACAGGTACTACCCCTCCGGATCAGAGTAGAACTGAGAGTAATGACACTAAAGAAGTATTCCACATTCCCCAAAAGATCCAGAACTGGAGCTTCATCATCCCATACAGTTTAGAATCCCTGAATACTCGTTGAGAGGAGGTCTTACCTCTCTGGAGGGTTACAGTTAGTGTATTATACAGACCCAGCCAACAGAGTGGTTCATTTACTAGAAGTCAACGACATAGCAGATATTAATCTGCATCTGATTGTGAGGCTCCAGTTCTGGAGCTATTGGGAGTGTAGAGTACACCTTCATTGTCATTACTCCTAGGTCCATTTTGACTTGGAATGGTAGGATCTGTTAGGCACCAATCCATGAGTCAAATAGATCTTTTTAAAAAGTATTTGTACCTGATAAGAATACTTGATACCATGTATGCTTGTTTGTATGGATTTTATGGCATATCAACCTTTGTAGGTTATGTAATGCCAGTTCCATTTTTATACAAACAAACAGTTCTATTTCAAACAATTCAATTTAGCATAAGTATACAGTTTAATTGTCAAAAACATTTCTATTTCAAGCTATTCAGCTTAGTTAAACGGTTCTACTTCAAACAACTCAGTTCAGTATAGGTATAGTTTTTGTTTACACACAGTTAAATGTCAAATAGTTCTATTTCAGACAACTTAAAAACAGTTACATTTCACACAATTCAGTTTAGCATAAGTACGCAGTTTGAATAAAACAATTCCTTTTCAAGCAACTCAGCCGAGCTCAAACAACTCACTTTAGCGTAAGTACAGTTTCAAAGTCAAAGACAGTTCCATTTCAAACAATTCAGTTTCGCATAAGTACGCAGTTTAAATGTAAAAACAGTCCTATTTAAAGCAATTCAGTTTTGTATAAGTACACAGTTTAGTTCTATTTGACCCATAGACCCTATCAGATGCTCCACTCCGGGCCAGAGTGGACCTGGGAGCGATGGCAATGAAGGGTTACTCTTCCTTCCCCAAAACTCTAGCATTACAGGAACCTCACAATCAGATTGTTTAATATCATATCCAGGACACTCATTGTGTGTGTGCGCGCGGGGGTCTTACCCTTCTGCAGAGAAGCAGTTGGTGTATTCTACAGTCCCAACCAACTGGGCAAACCATGTATGTTTTTACCGACCCCGCCGAAACAGACTTACAAGCTCTAAAGAGGAATCCGTTCTCACTTCAGCTTTCACGGACCCTTTTTCACTCGGCAGCTTGCAAGATAGCGTACCTGTTTCTCAAGTTCCGGGGCTTCGCACCTGGCTGTATCTACTGCTAGCAATCCACCACTGCCGAACATATCTCATTGAAAACACCTACCAGACATAACCACCGACCTTAAGCTCATCATCCACCAAAAATGTCTCCAATGTGTTTTAACGCCTTGTCTGGGAGATATGACTGTATCTACTGGTTTCAGGAAGAATTTCCTCGACAATAGAATGGTCGTTGAATCCTGAAATGAAGTTTTGAGATAAAGGCATCTGCGTCTCTCACTTCCTTAAATTCTCTTGCAACTTTCCACAGACAAAAAAGCCAACAGGTTAAATGGGATAAGAAGAATAAGAATGGAGCCAAAATCAACTACCGACGACCAACGACGACAACGATGACTACTACCTACGAAACGAAAATCAAAATCAAAACCTGCTTGAGCCCTATAAATAGTTACTTGAAGCTATTATCGTTTTTGAAAGGTCTATATTATAATCCTGCTTGTCCGTTCCTTCCTTAACATGTCACTCTTATTCACATACCCTCCCCGCAGCCAAGAGGCATATTCCTCCTCCTTCCCCCTCGATCAGTTAAGACATTCTTTAATATGGAAGAGTATCTTGTTTCTCCACCTGACTTTACCGATAAAACACCTTTTTGTACCTTTAAAGGAGTTAATTGATCCAACCTCCAAACTGGTAGAATTTGACACAATGTTATTTTGATGAGGGGAACCGTGCACGAATCGAGACACATACGCGGCCGTCCCAAAAAATGCTTGAACACGTTGGCATTCCCCTTTTTGGGACGCTTCTGGCGCCAAGTAATGAATACATCCTTGCAAAGCAGGTATAGCCCCCTGAGATCAAAGGATCAATTTGGCACTCCTAGGGACGAGGCCGAGAAGTGATGACTATAAAGAAGGAGTTGTTCATAACACAAAGTCATTCATTACCCAGGTACGTATGGTAATTATTACTTCTAGCAGGATCTAAGGAAATTCCACGGAGCGAAAAAAAATCAAAAGAAGCTATTTACGCAAGAAAGGTTGATTTACAATGATATGTATATTAAGTATTAGATAGAGATTGTAATGGTATATTTTTGTATCATTTATTGTAAAGGCTATAATACGATTTATAGTTGATAAATTGCTAATCATCCTTTCTTGCATCAATAGCTCCTCTTGATTTTTTTTTAATTCCGTGGAATTTTCTATTTGTTATTATGAGTTACATGGAACCATATAACTGTGTGCAAACAGACTATTATTAAATAGCAATAGTTACTTGAAACAGTATGATTGTATATAAATCATTAGTATTAGATAAGAATACTTGAAACCATAAAACTGTGTGCAAATTATTTGTTTTGGCTAGAAATACTTGACATCATATAACCGAATGCAAATAAATTATCGTTAAATAGAAATACTTACTTAAATCGACATGATTATGTATTATTATTATGAATTATTTGTATTACATAGGAATACTTGAAACTATATAACTGTGAGCAAACAAATGATTTTAGACAAAAAAGTTGCGAGTTAGACACAAAACTCCATCTGATGGTGATGTTCCAGTTCTCAAGATCTGGGGAGGGTGGTGTGCCCATTTGCTGCCATTACTCCCAAGCCCACTTGTACCCGGAGAGATTGCACCTTTATGGATTAAATATATCTGTTTAAGAATTATTTAATACACACTGTCAACGCAACTTGACGTGATGATGGAGAATAATTTGTATTAAGAATATTTGAAACTGCAAACAAACGATTATTATAAAATGTAATTATTAATGTTAGATAGGAATACTTGAAATCATTTAACTGTCCGAAAATTATAAATATCAGATAAGAATATTTGATATCATATATCAGCTTTGGTTTGGTCTCATTGTTTAACGGTATGTCAACATTTGAGAGTTATTTAATGCCAAATCCATCCATGTAGAATATTAGTGGTACTATTTAACCCAAAACTGGGGCGGGGGGAAGGATAAAATATATAATACTTTTCCAGTGGGTGTTAGTCCGAAAATAAACCTAATAGCAAGACTGAATATCGAACTCACTTACGACGATGTTACAGTCCAATACGTTTGCCACTACAGCACAGAGACTCCCTCTTAAAATTAAGCGTAACCAAATGTTTTTGATAAATAGAAAATTAATTTTGCAGAAAATCCAATGGAACGTTGAAAATAAATATGTTTACATTTAAACTTTTGAATCAAATTAATCAAATTTCGGCATTAAGTCAACCATGAGGAGTTGATATGCCGTTAAACAATGAAACCAAACCAAACCAAACCAAATCTGAATGCTGTCCACAATTCACATTGCATCAATTACCCTATATACCCGTGTAATGAACGACTTTTTAAGAGTAATTTTTCACTTCAGAAACAAGGGGTCGTTCATTACGCGAGATGTGTTTTTGAAACGTCAAAGCTTAACTTGTTTCTCGGTCTAACTATGCCATAACTTCGATACAAAGTGTCCCTGAAAAGCCCATACCTAAACAAAGGCTATTAATTAAAATAATAAAGTTTTTTTAACATTATTTATAACATCTGAGCTTATGATATGAACAAATATCTTAAATAATAAACTAAGTTAGGTAAAAACTTCAATATATAAACTAAAAACTTTGTTTTTATCAGGAATGAACCCTTTTCTGTTAAATCCGACACTGAAAAACATTTAGGAACCAATAATTTAAGAGAGCAAGAAGCAAATACAAAATAGAAAAAAAAAAAAAGAAAGTCTTATCAAGTTAAAAGAATGCTTCATCATCAAGTCTTGCTGATAGCACGGATTTCCCTGACTCTCTTTCTCTTTCTCCGCCCGTCCCTATCATCCATCGCTCCCGGCAGGTCTTTCAAACTACATCATGTGTCTGACAGAACTGATGTAAATAAGTTCTTGTTGGTCGACCAACAATGGAATATTCATGTGTTGATGTCCATAGAAGAACGTCACTTATGAGTTCGGCCTCGATTCTCCAGCAATATCCTTCATATCTTGTTCGTCTTACTTAGATGGTTTTTGAGATGGGAGGTGAGTAGTCGTAAGGAACCTTCTCCACTCAAAATGGCGAGCCTCTGAAATTAGTAGACTTGTTCAATACCTCGGCAGTAGTCTCTCATCTACTGCAAGTGATATTACTTATTATACACCGAGTGAAGGTGTGGACTTCTATCAATAGGTTATCAATCATATGGAAGTCCGATCCATTCTATAAAATAGAATGGGATTTCTTCCAAGTATTGCCTTTTTTCAGTCCTACTGTATGGATCCACCTTATGGAAGCTGACAAAATGCCTAATGAGAAGTCTAGATGTGAACTACACAAGAACTACGAGGATCATTAAATAAGTTTCCAGACTTTTTTCAAGGGGCACTTTTATTGATAGTAGACACATGAAACTCAAGTCCCCTTCGAAGTAATCTCCTCCGGCTGCAATGCACTTATTGTACCTTTCCAATAACTTCTGGAAGGCCCTATGAAAGTCCTCTTGTGTGAACGTGTCAATGATCTTCATCACAGCCTCGTTCATCTCAATTGTCTCACAACGACAGCCTATGAGCTTAGGGAATAAGCAAAAGTCACAGGGAGCAAGGTCTGGACTATAGGGAGGCTGAGGAACTGTCTTGATGTCCATCTTGCAAGATGGTCCAAAAGTAGTCTGAAGCATTCCATACGTTTCTGTGGCATTTTTCCATGTTTAAAATAAAACTTTATTGCATATCGTTCTTCTAAAGTGTCCTCACGTCCAGATTGGATTTTTGAAATTCACCAGCTGTGACAATCAGGCTTTAGTAGGGTGTATTCGAATTCCTGCTGTAGCAAATCATAAAAATTGGTCAGTCATCTCAAAAGATGTATAGCAATAACATACTGAATTTTTAAGAATCTACGACAATTTTAAATACCTGTACAAAAAAAGTCTGGAAACCAATTGAATGCACCAGTATCTTGAACAAATCCTGGAACCAACATTCTACCATAATATATTCATCACAATAAAATTTCACCATGATTCCTTGTGATGGGTAACACAGAAATAAAACACAAGTAACTTACTCACAGAAAAAAAATTAAAAAATGGAAAATCTACAAATGTAGAAAGTTCATGAAAAAATGTTCATATGATTAGCGCGAAAGTTTTTTTGAAGGGGTTGGGGTAGTGTATAGTCATCTTTTTAATATTTGAGTTCTTTGATTATTCTTAACTTATTTCACTCGCTGATGTATTCATACTGTTGTAGAGTAATTAGCACCCCTTCAACACTCTACAAAATGGCCTGACTCATAGCCATAAATAGCCTACGACTAAGGACTTCAATGATTGATTACTAAGTCCAGCAGATGGAGCGTATTTCGACCGGCCGTGGTATTAGCGGCACGGGTCTAGTTGGGTGTGTCACGTCTCTGGATTCAGTAGTCAGTCGAGGCTGCCTGGTGCAGGTGCCGGGGAAGCCTAGCATTTGTGTTACGCGGCCAAGACTGACATTCCGCGAGCCTCAGGAGATCGTCCCCCAAAGCTCTAACCCTCCCCGGAGGGGCTAGGTTTATTACCTGGCGCCATAAGCGCCCCTTTTTAGGAAAATGCCGACAGGGCCCAAGACATTTTTGGGAATGCCGGGCGTATATAGGCTACGGCCCAGTGCTCGGACCAACCTTAAAAGCCCTTGTGCCACACTCGTCCGTTTGGTGGGGCGTACGACAAATACTGTTGATTACTAAGTCGATATTAAACTGATTAATATTCGGACTAATCTTACTCCGTTTAGCTATATAGTATTTTGATCCTCCTCTATTTCTTGTAAGTTCTCTTGTTAATTGCTTGTAACTTATTGTACTGTTTTATTGCATGTATCGGTTAGCACCGGATACTGGTGCTGAATAAATATATTAAGTACTCATTCTTCTCTGTGTATCATTCGCCTCGACGATACAACACATACTTACAAAAAAACCCCATTCATACGATCACCTTATATCATGCTTCCATCATAATACATTAAGCATTCTTTGAGCGGGAAGAATCTGTGACCATATTGAAGAGAAAGACAAATATGGTCGCTATGGACCTTTCGTGCTGTAAAAAATTGCAAACTTTGATTTTTAAAAATCATCAAAAAATCAGGGAATGGTCTGCTTTAAATGAAATTTTCCGTGTTCATTTATTAATTAAGGAATTTTATAATACATCATATATTTTATCGAAAACTTGTCGATTTCTTTAAGTCACTTAACTTTACTCCGTTCTATCTGTGTAGTTATTTAATCAGTAGGGGTATTCATAGCATATACTTCTGCATATAATAAAGAGACAAAAGTCTGAAGGTGTGACTGAGATAAAGAAAAAAATTAATTGGGGACCGTTGAAAAAAAATAATGACTCAAATGTGAACTTTAAATCTGATAAAAAATTTTAATGTTTTATGGGTTTTTGATACTATAATTCAATTGAAAATATCATTTTCTTTTAGATCATTAGGGAAATAATTATTCATCAATATTTGTTCTGTTTAAAACGGTGGCCCTAATGTTTGCATTAGATTTTGTCTTACTTTTCTCCAATCACAGGACAAATGTAAATGTTATTAAATGAAAAATATCTTTATTAATCGAAAAATATTAATTTTAAAGCAACAAGCTGGGAGCTGTTCTTTTTTTTCTTATATTCTTATTTATTTCTTAAGATTTAAAAATGTTCGACTAAAAACGTATAGAAACCTGCTGGGACAATCATGTAAGCAATTTCCAATTTTGTTCTTTGTATTCGGGTTGAATATCAAAGTAAAAATGAAAGGAAAAAAAGCAAAATTTTGTCATAGAAATAGGAAATTTAAGAAAAGGTTAAAAGTTAGTGTTTTAGAGGCAATGAAAGATTTGTAAATTATTTCCAGGTAAAACATTAAATATTAAAAAGGCAATTAAAAAGTATTATAATTTCAGCATTTTGATAATAGAATAATAATAAATTAAAAATAATTATTTCACTGAGTTTTCTTGATTCTACATTCAAAAATCCTGTTAACATGCTTATTTTCCTTTTCAAGATTAAATACAAAAAAAACTTTGCTGATACGAGTTTCTATGCTTAAAAAAGTTATTTTTTTGTGGTTGGTTGTTCTAACCCTCCGTATAGATAATTTTTGGTGGGAAACTAAAGCACACCTTAATAACTGTCATAGTAAAATGACGCAGAAAATCCCTACTACTTGAATTTAAATACCTTAGAAAGTGATTTAGTTATCAACGTGTATTTCCAAGTTTTTATATAAATCGGTTTATCAAGGTTTCGAGTAAATAATTTCATTTAAAAAATTTTTCAAACATTTTAAAATTTTAACAACACTTTTTAATTTACATAAACTTGGGTTGGTTATGGTCGTTAACTTTTAGTGAATTTAAATCTTTAAAATTTATTAAAAATGAATTAGATATGTTATTTTTCTTTTATTACTGATAATTATGATGTTACTTTCAAATAAAAGTAAAATTTAACCGTAAATGATAACTTTAATTGTATATTCAATTCGTTTTAATGGGGGGGGGAACGAAAAATTGTTTGTACCTACTTTGTATAGCAACACCTTGTCAGGACTTTTCTTATAAATTTTGGTGATCAAAGACCTCATTGGTTCAAGCATGACCAATTGGTACAGCCAAAAAAGAATTATTTTCTCATTCCCTTCATTGAGGAAAATTTTAACCAAATTCGAATGCCATGTATTTTACTAAGCCATTAAAATATATATACTTAAAAAAAATATCTGTTTAAAAATATATTTTTTACCTCCTTCCCTCAAGAAAAAATTGCAAGAAACCACTGATTCTTTTGATTTTTGATTTTTTATTTTTTGTAGATTCTGTAAAAACAATAGACGGAAAGTTTTTATTTTTTAACAAGTATTCTCCACCACTGAAAAAATTATGAACTTTCCATTCATGAAATTATTGTTGGTGGTGATATTGTGTTTTGATAGATAATTTCCATTTTGTAGGGATATATTTAATTTGTTTTTATATTTGGTTGCGTGTTCTCACAAGTCGGAAGATTGTGGGTTCATTTCCGTCGGTCACCATTTTAGCGAGTGAGTGTTTGGTTATTGTTTTTGGCGAAGAAATGTATTCTTGCGCATGTGTGTTATTCCCTCGCTAATCGTTGTTGTTAATAAAGGAGGATGAAGAAGTAAGAAGACGAAGATGCTGTTAGCTTTTACATGAAGGTTTTTAAGGGCAGCATGGAATAAAGAGTTTACATTTATGCTGCAAGTCTCGTAGGAAGGAAAGAAGTAAGGGAACGATTTGAAGTCATGATAGAGTTGAGAAAGCAGTGTGTGTCGTTGGACGTGCGAGGGAGGTATTTTCGCCGTACGTAGCGAAAGTCGTGTTTGCTGTTTGAGGAGAGAAACGTTGAAGTCACCGTGAGTTTGTGTTTCTGGTTGTTTCGAGAAGAAGCGTGAATGTCTCCAGAAAATGTTACTCAGAGGTGAAGTAGTCGCTAGGTGTCGGAGCGATTTTCGCCATCGCAGTCGACATAGCCAATTTTGGGGGTGACGTAAAATTGTTCCTGTGTGTGGCGTATTGAATTCATCTAATCTGGGAACCCTTGGTCTAAGAGAAATAGACGCAAGGGATCCATGCTGTTGCTGCTGCTATTGAAGAGCAGCCAGTGAGACGTCTGCACTGAACGAAGTTGTTCAGCCAAAGAGAGTGTTTGACGGTTTTCCCCAATTACTGCTGCCCAGAAAGGTGATTCGGGTTGAATAGGATAAGTCATCTTGATTGAGTGAAATTATGCGTCGAATTAAATTACGCGCCAAACAAAAATACGAAAATTGCTTCTGCTACATTATAAACACAAGATATCAAAAAGAGCTAGAATTATACTTTTTGAATGAATTATATAATACTCTGTCAAATTTCTCCATGAATCCTGATTCTTCAACTGGGTAAAAAAAATAGCACCTGACAGCGTTCTATCAATGGGTCAAATAAAACTAAACTGTGTGCATATGATAACTTTTTTTTTTGACATTGAAACTGTGTACTTATTCTAAACTGTACACAAAAATTATACTTATTCTAAACTGAATTATTTGAAATTTGATTCGGCATTAAATGACCCGAAAAGGGTTGATATGCCGTAAAATCAACCAACCAACCAAACAAACAAACAACCCCTTATCATCATTTCTTTGTCTTCTCCCAGCATTGCCATGCTCATATTATAACAATTGCCAGAAGAGATAACAGACTTGATATTTTGTCTTGATCCAGGTATCTAAGATCCGGGCAAACTTAATTATTTAGAGTAGAAGAGATCCCTAAATGTTTACAAATTGGATGATAATCCGAAGTATGCAGTTTGATGAAGTTAGAATTCCTAGGTAACAAAAGAGGATATAATACTTCATATGTAGCAATTAGACGGAAAAAATAAGCATAAAAGGTCGTGGCAAAGAAAACAGGACACGAGACTTCAACAAAACGGTATATTATCAACAATAATAATTTCAAGTGTAAAACAAAAAGCAAAGTGTAAAAATTAATGAAGAGTTAGAGTTGTTAAGTGAACTTAAGTTGCAAAATAATATGCCTTGAATTTATCTTGTCACTTAGGTTGTTAAATGTCTGTTGCTTCCATGTGGTTGACCTTACATTATCATCGGCTCTTATAAGTCATTGGCGTGTTAACGTCTTACTTGGACGGTCTGCAGTGTATTTAAGAGAAAGATATCTCTCTTGCGTTTGTATTTGTACTCCAAAACGTATGTCTTGCATGCTTTTATTGGTTGCCGACAATGGCTCTTGAACAATAAACACAAGTTATTATCAGGAGATGTTTGAGAGGCGTTAAATGTAAGGTTTCGTAAGTTATTTCTTTTACATAGTTATGAAATTTGCTTTTAACTATTCTACCAATAAATCTAATTAATCCTTCGAAATCCATAAAAAAATGCTTAGATCCTTAACCAAAGTTGGGACTTCTTTATTAAGAGGATTCAGTAAAAATTGTCTTTGCTCAGAATGAAATATGTTCAAAATTGAATACAACAAATTAATCCAAGCACGCAAGGCAAGACCTTTATCACTTTTTAAAAATCTTAATGAGCTGGAAGATATGGGTAACAATTCTTAACAATTTAGTTAGAAAGAAAAACCTTTCCAAATTCAGAATATCCTCGTCTCTCAAACCTGGTTAAGTATATGAAATGTCGTTAGATATGTTATATACAAGCGTGTGGTTGCAAGAAAAATAAGTCTGACGAGAAGATTTAGTTTATTTTGTTTATTGAATAAATAAAATAAACAAACGGACGAGATATCCGGCCGGCTGACGGGGGGGTTGTCTATTCGGCGACAAGTGGTTGCTTTGATCTAGTCGGACGATGTAATCGAGTGACGCTCTTTGGACGACCGATAATTCAACTGGCCTGTGACCTCTGCTTGGCCTATTTATATATTCCCAACTTCAAACACCGGCTCCAGAAAATACTACTGGTGGAAAAAAATGATTGGTTGAAAAATAAACCTTTTTTTCATAACTGAGAATTTTCTGGGGATTTTGGATAGACTATGCGCGGAGCCTATGCATAGAAGCCATGATTTTTTTCAGTTTGACACTGGCCGTTGTTGGGTCAACATCCGGTAGCTGTTATTTTCCTCTACAGTGTCGATGTCTGTGAGTCTGTGTTTTGCGTAGTTAGGTGTGTGAAGAGTTAAGTGGGTAAATCAGAAGAGATTTGATGTATTTTACTATAACAGATAAAACGACAATTCTTTTATCAGGGTTCAAACAATTCAAATCACTTGGGTAAAAAACCCAGAAATTAAATTGTAATCTAAATCTATTCAAAGAAGTACATCTTGTCGTCCATTCAGCAGGGTTCTCTTTAAATATTCAAAATTGATACTTTTGAGATTTTATTCTCTTATCGCAGCAATTGCCTCCTTGATGTATATCAATCTGTTTCTCACAAATTTGTTTTTGGTCTCGGAGCCGTCAGATAAAACCCACGATAACACAATTTGTGCATCTACAACTATATAATCATATTTACCCGACCCCTCCGCACGAGCAGGATATGACACAAGGTCATTTTTTAAGCGGAGTTTAACAGGTTTGAATTCAGAGTTTTCCTTCTCCTAGACTAGTTGCCAAACCAAGGCTGAAGAACCTAGTCTGTCCTACTATTTACCCATAGCTGGAAGGAGAATAATTGGATTCATACCTTTCCCAAGGGTATTAGTGCTATGTGAAATGCAATCAGTCTCGTCCAGAATTTGAACTCGTGTCGCCGTGTCCATTCTCTACGAGGATAACCATCACACCACGGGCACCATCTACAACTATATAATCTACAAGTAAATTTCTGAGAAACTCTTTTACAAATACGGAAAGCACTAACAAGCTCCTAAAGTTGGTAGAGTTCTTCTTATTAAATGTGCAACATTTGATTTTGCAAAAATCTAATTCGCAGAAGAATTATGCCTTCTATCAGTGGCAAAACCAAAGGCCTTCAGCGAAGCATCGCAAAACAATGCCAGGCTGGCAAGAATGGAATTATTCACCAAGAACCTCAGGAAAGTCAAAGAATTCAATAACACAAAATCCTAAAGCAAAATATCCTATGCCCTCTGCAGAAGATTGGGAAATTGTCATCACAACCTAATTTAAGCTTCCATATATTCTGTAGAAGTATTCTCCCCAAAATAAAAACAGGAAGGCTTATTGGGTAAAAAAATACTTGAGTTTTGAGAAAAGATTCCTCTTTTAGGATCTGGTGCAGCGCTGGAAGAATTGCTGGAAATATGTATATTGTTGGTCACAGAATTATACTTGTAACCTAAAACTTTTTCCAAAGTTGAATCATGTTCAATACAATTACCATCCATATTCATCGGAGATTGCTATAATTCGTTGTTTGAATTGTAAAATCTGTGGAAGAAATTACCTTCTATTCTTTTAACAGATTCCGCATGACGGAACAATAAATTGCTTGGACAATTGTTGGTTTTAATAAGATTGTCAACATAAAAATTGTTCATAAGCATATCAGTAAATTCATCATTCTAATATTTACTGACATGATATTTGATAATGAATAAAATGATAGAATATAAAAGATTGTTAGAACAATAACAAATCAAATTTTCACTTCTCTTCAGAAAAAAAACTTATCTTCAGCCCTATTCAACTGAAACGTCAGAAAGGAATTTCTGACATCAGTTAGTAACAATAGTTCAAACCTATTGTTGAATAAATGTTTTCCTGTACAAACTGCTTTCTTTCAGAAAAGAAAGGGGGTGTCCTCGTGGTGTAATGGTTAAAGCGATGGACTGCGGAATCGTAGTACGCGAGTTTGTACTCCAGTCGCGCTATTACATTCACTTTCGGGCAAATACCCTTTGGAAAGGTATGAACTCCATTATCCTCCCAACTATGGGTTGAATAGTACCACTACTGTTCTTCTAGGAGAATGGCTTTGGCATTAAATAACCTACAAAGGTTGATATGCCATTAAACAAAGAAACCAAACCAAATCATCAGAGAAGAAAAACCTCGGGTCCTAAGAGAACAATTGAATAACAAAGTTCAATATAAAAGAGTTTGCCACTAACCCAATCATAAAATGATGGAATGTAAAAGATTGTTAGAACAATAACAAATCAAATTTTCAGCTCTCTTCAGAAAAAAACTTTTCTTCAGCCCTATTCAACTGAAACGTCAGAAAGGAATTTCTGACATCAGTTAGTAACAATAGTTCAAACCTATTGTTGAATAAATGTATTCCTGTACAAACTGCTTCATTCAGAGAAGAAAAACCTCGGGTCCTAAGAGAACAATTGAATTCAGACCTAATTTTTGTAGTACTTTGACAGTCAAGTTTCATCACAGGTCTGTGTGCGATGAGAATAAACAAGTGGAATGTTTTCGTTGCAATCTTATTTGTATTGAAAGAAAGATTGTTTTACACCGTTGTTTCAACTGGAACCCAGCTGACAAAACATAAACACTCTATGTGTAAAAAAAAAATATCTTTGATGAGGAATGATAACTATGGTTAGCTTGTAGGGAACGAATAAATAAATAAATAAGATTTAAAGTTAAATTTTTAAAAAGAATTTAAAAAAGACTATTAAATTTGCAGAAACTCCCAGAAGTCTCTAACAGGAAAAGGAGATGACGGATGCGTAAAAGAAAAAAGGCATTCCTCTTGACAAAGGGGACGATGTTATCTTTCTCTTTCAGGCAGTGAACAGCGGATTGATAACCTCGGGCTGGCGTGTTTGGGCACCACGAATACGTCTTTGGACGTAGCGTCGGTTAGTCCCTTTTATCCAGTAGCAGCCATTTCTCGGTCAACATTATGCTGAAATATACAAGACCTATAAATGAACTGTAAACTAACCCTTACTGGACTTTGACAAACATTCCAAAAGAAAACTAACCCTTATGGAAGCCCGAAATACCAAATGAGGAAAAATACATACATGAAACGATTTAACGTATTTTTGACACCTTAACTGGGGGATTCAACCATTTTAATGTATTCAGAAAAAACTCCCTCATCCACGGAATGATTGTTGAACCCAGTAAATAAAGGAAAGTATAAAAGAAACGTCTTCGTCTCTTATCAGTTGCTGTCTTTTCTTTAGTATAATTCTTTTTGGAACTTTCTTGGGCAAGGCATTACACCGACTAACCAAAAAAATAACCAAAATATGGAGTCAGATATCTTACGGCAACACAGCCTTGCCCTTTGCACTTGACCTTCAGCCACATACCCCACAAGCTTAGTCTTGAACATGGTGGAATGTGGGGAGATAGTCAGACGGAAGATTTTGCTTCGTTAATATATCAAGTTGGAAGGTTTTGTTAGCAATGGATAGTTGCAATTGAATTTTGGGATTTTTATCAAGGTTCAAAGTCTTTATATTGTTCAGGTCTAACTCCGAATCTTTCAGTAACTCGTTAAATACTTTACAGAACTCTTTATATAACTCACTTTTTCCAAGCGTTATAGCAACTCAGTTGAACACATTTAAACTAAATTATAATTGAAAGAGACATATTTAATTTTATTCTAATCCAGGGTAAATCCACATGATAAGAATTATCTTTATATACAACTGCCACATAAAATGAATCAATCTTAGATTTGTCATAGTCATTTAACGGATTTACCCCATTCAAACTCAAGGATTTCAAACTGCAGGGTCGGTGCTACAATACGCTTCGATTATGATACAAGACCCCCACTTTACTACATTTCAATTTCCATAAAGTGTAATATATATATATATATATATATATAGTCAGTAATAAATCCAGTTAATCCGCAGTTGGGAACAATTCCAAGCAGGACAATATAAATATTCAAATATAGAATATTAGAATTAAATAGTCCCGGTCAAAAGCTCAAAACAAAAAAAAATCTACAGAACAAATTATTTTTTCAAAATAAAACAAAACAAAACAATCGGTCGCATTAAACTGATTAATCATCTTTATGTGACCGATTATGTTATTTTATTTTGAATATATATATATATATATATATATATATATATAGTAACTGTTGGTTGTTGTAATATTACGGACGGGCGCTGTCGTCAATCAGTGAAGGTGTCACGAGACTAGCGCGTGCGGGCAGAATGACCAGCAAAGTTAGACGTGATTTTGAAATAATCACAGATGTATCATCACGTGTTTCACTAGTGACATCGAACATTCGAGGATCTTCGATTTGTTCCCCAAAATCTCTATATAAGAAAACAAGTAATGAGATTTTGGCAGAGTTAAAGGCAGTGGTCTAAACGGGTGCGTTAAAGGTTCCGGAGGCCCCGACCTATCCTACCACAGTCTGCTACGACCTATCTGCCATGACAGGCGTGTGTCAAACAGCCAGCTCTCACCCACACCCCGTCACCACCGAGAGGAAGGGAGGAGAAGGACGCAAATAAACGAACTTTTCGAGTTGCAGTGATCATCGCTGAATAAAAACGACTGTTATATTTTCTTCCCTTACCTTCGAGTTTGAGTATTTCTTTTTCTGCGAACTTCTTTCTTTACAGCACAAAACGTTGCTCCTATGGTACAAAAGTAGTATTCATAGAAAATATATAAAACTCGAACTTCCGGGGTCCCTAAGCAGGCTTGGGTCCCCGGTCACAGTGTTTAGTGGTAGTAAGCACTGCCCTGCCAAATTAAACATTTTATCCTGCTTTCTTCCCAAAAAAGAATCTTTAAAACTCTGACATGGATCAAGAGAGACAAAAATTTACTTGAACGTCATGTTACTAAGAAAACTGAGATAATGTTGCGATAATTATTTTCATTTGAACCAGAGAAATTATAACTTTGTAGGAGTTAATTAAATGGAATGATTTTTTTTAAATGAGGCCTCTGACAGGAAGCGGAATCCGCACATGCATGAAAAGATGAGCTTCCTGGCGCCAAAAGATAACTTATATCATTCAGCTGTTACCACAGCTATCGAAAGGACCCTTTTCCTTCAGCTGCTAGCAATGTAGCACACGTGCTTACCAAGTCCCGGACTGGGTGCCAGCCGTCTCTCCTGCTAACATCTATCTCGACTAGAAACACCACTGGACACATCTACAAGACAAACTCCAAACCTACAACTCACCAAGAATGACTTTAATATATTTTAACACCTTGTCTTGGAAACATGATTACTTCTACTAGTTCAGGAAAACTTTCCCACGCCACAGAATGATAGTGAACCTCAAAATAAAATTTTGAGTATAAACGTATCCTTGTCTCTTTCCTTCCGTACCTAATTCTTTTACAGCTTCCCACAGACCAAAAAAGACGGCAAGCTAACGGGAAAAGAAGAAAAAAAGAGTCAGATACGAAACTCAAAATCGTCCCAGTAGAACCCAACAATTCACTGAAACCGATGATCTGCACTACGAAAATATATAAAGACCTTCTTAAACCCCATATACCTTAATTAGGAAGCAAGAAATGTTCTGTTTTAAAAAAAAGAATGAGACCTTGATGCACCTCCCAATATCAATATACTTCATTAGTCAAATAAATTGTAACATATCAAAAAAAAAAAAAAAACAATAAACAGAAATAGTGTCATAACTTATATTCGAGATATCTGCTAACTTACAACCTATATATAAAAAATTATTGACAGTAAGACTCAAACCGAATACATTCAATTTCAGGTTCTTATGGTCATCCGTACAAAAAGCAGTATACAGATCTACTAGATCTACTGTCAAATAAACTTCTTTCAAATTTTTACGAACAGAGCACAAAAATATTTTTACCTCATATTTGTGGGGATTGAAAAGAAAAAGAAAAAAGAAGAAAATAAATTAGTAAAAAACAATGTTGTAGTTTCCCTGTGGGACACTGACAGGAAGCAAGAACAATGCAAGGCTAAAAATGGGGGTTTCCTGGCACTAAGGAAAAATTCTATCTCAGTTGAGTAGTGACCGCTTCGACTGGACGGACCTTTTTCACTCGGCAAGGTAGCACACGTGTTTGCCAAGTCCCGAACTTAGCGGCAGGCTGTGTCTCCTGATAGTAGTCGCTTCTGCTAAACATACCTCACTGAAAATACGACCAACCCTCGAATTTGTAACCCACCGTAAATGGCTCTAATATATTTTAACACCTTGTCTTGGAAATGCAACTACTTCTACTGGTTCAGGAAAACGTTTGATGCCACAGAATAATCGTAAAACCCTAACACAAAGTTTGAGTTAAAAGGTTGCCTTGTCTATTTCCTTTCATACCTAATCCTCTTGCAGCTTTCCACAAAAAAAGACGTCAAATTAATGAGGTAAGAAGAAAGAAAAGGAACCAGATACGAAACTCATAATCATCCCATTCTTGCGGGTGTTGGTTACGTTCTTTCCTCGCTAAATGTTGTTGGAAAATAAAGGAAGACAAGAAGAACGAAGATGCCGTAAGGTTTTTATGATGAAGGTTTTTAATGGCAAGATGGAATAAAGGATTTACGTTTATGCGGCAAGTCTCGTAGGAAGGAAAGAAGTAAGGAAACAAAATGAAGTTGTTATAGAGTTGAGAAAGCATTTTAGCAGCTAAATGCCTGAGCGAAGATGTGCATCGTTAGGTTAAGGCATTGTTGAATGTGTGAGTGAGATATGTTACCATAAGTGTTGCAAAAGTCGTGTTGCTGGTTAAGGAGTCACCTATGAGTTTGCGGTTCTGGTTGTTTCGGGGAGAAGCGTGAATGTCTCCAGAAAATGTTGTACAGAGATGAAGTAGCTAGGTGTCGGAACGATATTGGCATCGCAGTCGACATAGCCAATACTGAAGGCGACTAAAAGTTGTTCCTGTGTGTGGCGTATTGAATTCATCTAATTCGTATTCAACTGGGAACCCTTGGTCTAAGAGAATAGACGCAAGGGGTCCATAAATTAGATGGCTTTTCTCATGGTGGTGCTGCTGCTGTTATTGAAGAGAGCGGACAGTCATTACGTCTGTCCTGAATGAAGAAGTTCTGAGGAAGAGGAAGTGTTTGGCTGCTTTACCCAATTTGTGCTGCCTGGAAAGATGATCTGGACTGAATAGGATAAGTCATCGTGATTGGGTGAAAATATGCGTCGACCCTAACGGTCGAATTAAATTACACGCCAAACAAAAATACGAAATTCTTTCTGCTACAGACCTCTGCAATACACCAACGACCAACAACCACGACTACAAATAACAAAATTATCTTCAGCCCCATATATTCTCTAGACACAATCCTCTCCCAGTCACAATCCAACTTATACAACAAATTGGAGTGAATAATAGAATAACTGATCAAAAGAAAGAAAAAAAAAGATCGAATCAACAAAATATTTAATATCCCAGCATGCTATGCGAGAGACTAAGGGTCCAGCCAAAGGATAATCATCAATTATAGAGAAATCTTTGAAATGAGCAGACGTATTTAAAATAAATTCTTTCCAATATTAACTCGTGAGTAAAAAAAGAAAATAACTTTTGTACTCAACATTTACTAGGGCTGCAGAATACACCGACTGCATCTCTATAGAGGAGTAAGACTGCCCTAATGAGTGCCCTGTATATGACACTAAACAATTTGATGGTGAGGCTCCAGTAATGCTGGAGTTTTCTGAAATGCAGTGTACCCCTTTATTGCCAGGTCCACTTTGGCCCAGTGTGGAAGCATCTGGTAGGGTCTTATCTATGGGTTAAATAGAACTAAACCGTGTACTTATGCTAAACTGAATTGTTTGAAATAGAACTGTTTCCACGACTACTACTACCTCCGAGATCATCTGGTATCCTTACCATCCTCATACCACCATACTTAATAAGTGAGTTTTTCATAACTTATAACAAGTGATCGTACATGAACTCTGGTTTCACACACACTCCTCGATTCACTAACTCACTGCATATTGTACGCTACAAATTTTGTACAGTTGATTCTTTGTTTTATCACCTTGTATTTCCTCCTTTGTTAATATAATTGCTAAAATCTTCAACTTGTGTTTGTCGTTTCCTTGCCACCATACGCTAAATATAACAACATCAAACCAAACCAAATCAAACCAAATCAAATCAAAATTTACTGATTAATTCCAAAAAGAAAAATGATTTAAAATTCAAAACACAAACACAAGTCTTTTTTTTTTAACTTATGTATCTCTAGGGCACAAGAAGGTTTTTCGGATTGTAGAGAATTGTGTTGTTGAGCGGGGGTGGGGACGATTCTGTGGTTTGTAACTAACTCCTTCCTCCTTATTCTCATTCACTTGTTATCTTCTATTCGTTTGTTGATTCTTTAAAGGAATTAAGGACAGAAAGGGAAAATACTAGGATACCTTTAAACTTAATTTTATTTTCGGGGTTTACCACTATCTTCTATCTACGACACTATATATATATATATATATATATATATATATATATATATATATAGTGCAATTAGAAGGAAACTCAAACCTGGTTGAATTGTCATTATAAATTAATTTCGCCGGAGAATAGTGTTGTACTCTCCGTCTCCTCAGATGACTATACATGTTCGACTTCTCTGGCGAAATAAATTTATAATGACAATTTAACTTGGTTTGAGTTTCCTACTAATTGCACTGCATACGCTCTGTATGTTTTGTTATTTAAACCTGGAAGGAATAAGATATGTAACAATAGCCATACATCGAGCACTCACATAGATTTATATGATATTCCTCATACATTCTATACGTGAATAATCCACACCCACTGTCTTCGGACGCTGACTGGATATTACTCACACACACACACACACACACACACACACACACACACATCCACACACACACACACACACACATATATATATAGTGGGTAGACTGTTCAATCCCAGGTCGCGTCATACCAAAGACTTTAAAAATGGTACTTGATACCTCCTTGCTTAACACTCAGCAATATAAGGTACGTATCAAGGGTGAAGTGGAGCAATCCTGGGAAAGGAGTAGCGCCCTCGCTACGCCTCGGTGTAATAGCTATTGCAAAGGGAACATTCTGGTCGCCCTCGACTACTGTCGCCAACTTTTCTTTACTTATATATATATATATAAAAAACATCTGATTAAAAAGAATAACTTTCTTACAGTTTCTCGACTGGGCAACGCAGAAGTACGTTGAGTAAGACTAAGTAGAAATTAGACCCAGTCATAAATACGATGGTTAATATGATGGTTTTTATTTTTTGTGATATTAGCCTAGGATTCGAAATACTTGTTCATATCATTCTCTATACGCAGATGTCATATTCCAGCACAAGGAATTGCTTAATTTATTTGGAGACAATAGTTTTGAAAGTGTAAATAAGAGTTTGAATATTGTCACTTATGTAATATAGTGTTGAAGAAATTTTTGTCGGCTAGCACAGAGGATCGTTCATTACACTCATTATATATTTAAAAAAAACCCCATTCCAATGACAAAAATTAGGGATCGTTTATAACTCAGACATATACGGTACATATTTTAGTTTCGCTAAAATACCTACAAGTGAGTCAGAATCTGATTTCTTTGTTTAATGGCATATCAACTTTCCTAGGTTATTTAATGCCAAAGTCAAAATCATCCTTCGAGGACAGTAGTGGTACTAATTAAACTATAGCTGGGAGGGTAAGGAAGTTCGTATCTTTCCCAAGGGTATTTGTCTGAGAATGAACGTAATAACGCGACTGGAATTCGAACCCGCTTACTGCGATTCCGTTGTCCAGCGCTTTAATCATTAAAACCACGACGAAACCCCCGGTTTGAGTCAACATTTTCATTTTTTTTCCATGTCTAATATCCTCGTCTGTAAAAATTCTGAAAACAAAATAAAGTTTGTTTTTTTTTTTTTTTTTTTTGTGCGCTTTTTCGCTGAAATTTTGAGTAAAATTAAAATTTCATTTTGAAGATGAAAAGTCAATGTCTACGCGCCTGAGAAAATTACCAGCTGAGATTTTCCTGATTGTATGAAAACCATCTAAGCGACATCAGATAATGTTGGTAAACAATGGCACATGATATTCGTCAGGTCGTCATTGTTTCTTGTAAATTTATCACAGAGACGTGCGGACTTATCTCACTGGACGTGTCTAAAAAGGCGAAGCGTTTCACGAATGTTTATTATTGACATTTTAGGGGAAAAAAGCTTTAGATTATTTTAGCTGCATAGATTTAAAATCATCTGATAAGTTATTTCAATTTATTTCTTAAGGGTGGGTGTTCTGTTTGTAATATTTGTTAATCGTAAAACAGTCCCCGATTTTGAATCCGGTGTCAGACTTTAGCATTCCCTTTAAAATATTGGTTCAACCACGTTGTTTCAGCTGACACAAAACATTTTGATGGATTGACTAATGATTGATTTTAAGGGTATGTCAACTCATCCAAGTTTATTTTATGCCTAGAGGTCAGGGAATTGCGTTCGTATTTACATTTTTTTTGCGTAGTTGTTTCTAGTGCTTTTTTTTTTAACTTTTTTTTGCTCAAGGTCCTATCGAGCACGTATAATTTTTATTTGACCCATAGACGGGACTGAAACAGGTACTATCACTCGAAGTTAGAGTGAACCTGTGGAATAACGTTTTGAGGGGCAGTATTTGCCAGTTTGACACCAGACTCAAAGTGAGGGAACGTTTTATCATGAATATACAAAGCAAACTGAATTCCAATTGGTATCGTTTAAACAAATTTATTTATCATATTTACCCAACCCCTCCGCTCAGGTAGGATATGACACAAGGTCAATTTTTAAGCAAAGTTTAACAGGTTTCAATTCAGAGTTTTCCTTCTCCTAGACTAGTTGTCTCACCAAGGCTGAAGAACCCAGTCCGTCCTACTATTTACCCATAGCTGGAGGGAGAATAATTGGATTCATTCATACCTTTTCCAAGGGTCTTAGTGCTATGTGAAATGCAATCAGTCTTGTCCAGAATTTGAACTCGTGTCGCCGTGTCCATTTGCTACGACGATAACCATTACACCACGGGCACCTCCAACAAATTTATTTATTAATCGCGGAAACTTCCAAACCTGAATACTTTTTTTTATCAAAAAAATCAATGACAAAAATTTTAGATAGTTGTGCAGGTGTAGAAAAGAGGAAAATCTCGTATTTTGTTTTGGCGCGCTATTTAATTCAACACTGAATTTCACCCAATCAGGATGACTTATCCCATTCAGCCCGGACCTTCATTTCCGGCTAGCAAAGCGGGTGAGCGGCCAAACACACTCTCTTCGGCTTGAGACGGCGACCAGAACGGACGTGTCTCTGGTCGCCCCTGCTTAGCGAAGCCCTTTAGCTAAACAAGCCACCCAGTGCGGACATATCACTGTGGCTTTAACCCTAGCAGCAGCACAGCGAGGGAATCTTCTAATTTATGGATTCTTTGTGTCCAATATATTTTAGACCAAGGAATCCCAGTTGAATATGAATTAGATACGTTCAGCATGCCTTCCACAAGCACCACAAAAATTTACTATGTCGATCCGAGCGCCACTCCGCTCTCGACACAAAACTACACTGTGACTTTGAATACTTCCCTCACACGTCCAACGACACGCTGCCATTTCCAGCATCCCGCTAAGCCATTTCGTCTCAAACATCCAGCAAGCCTAAACACCACGAGTCTTGCAGCACCAAGAACAAACCTCCTCAAAGCTGCAAATAAAAACCTTTCGCTGTCGTGTGTTGTTAAAGAAAAGTCTCGTAATTCATATTTGTTGCCTTAAAAAATATAGCGTTAAACAATAACCTTTTCACCTCACCTGTGTTGTCTTCAAAACTGCTATACAGGAGTCATTATACGAAACAACGCTTTCAAATATTTGTATTAATTCTTCGTAATATGAATATTGTGTTGTTTTGAGCAGGATGTTTTAAGCAAATATATGAAACGATTGGAGAAGAGAATAAGGTTTTAAAAATGGCGGCTTGCCAGTTTTATTTATTAGCAAGTAACTCTGTTTAACTTAAAATTACAAGAGTGATAAAAAACAACATTAATTACAATATAAGGGGACTAACTCAATGAATATTAGCCACTCGAATTTGAACTGTCTTCGGTGAAAATTCCCTGTTTGTTAGTGTTTGCATACTCTAACATCTTGGCCTCAGGAGGCCGTCTCCCCAGATCTTTGCCTGCTTGCAGGATTAAGTTTATCGCTTGGTGCTTGAGGCGCCCCATAAGGAGAATGCTGACGAGGTCATGAATTTTTGCAGCAGCGCACGAGTCTCAATTCGTGCGCGGCCCCCACTAAAAAACGGTCTTCTGTTATATTCTGACATGGTGGGATGTCAGATAGATCCCAGTGAGTCGCTTTCTTCGAAAACGTCGCACTCGACGAGATAAAGATGGTGGTTGGTAATTCACCGGTACGACTTTACTTCAACAGAGAAGCAGAAAGGCTCATTCTCACAGAAGGAAAGAACCTTGCAAGTAGAGTTGCAAATGAAACCCATCTCGCTGGAGGTGCGCTTAGCGTGTGGAGATTAATAAAAAGAAAATGAATGGATAAAATAAAATTGAATTAATTCAAAAAGTGTAGCCGTTCCCAGAAGACCTCCATCAGGAAGCAAGAATGGCGCATACCTTAGGAAAGGTGCTTGGTGGCAATGTATCTTGCTAAATTGAACTTGAGAATTCTAACTGAATCACATCGGAAAGTGTAGATCTAAATTTGGCAAAAACACTGAAAATTAAAGTGTTTAAATATTTACTGGGGGTGATGAATATTGGTTGACTTGTGAGTGGTCTGACACACAAGTAGAAATTGTAATTTACGAAGCTCTTTACTTCGATGTGGCACAAGGCCGATTGAATGGGGCACCCAATGAGACTCTAACTCACTCTTGCAGGTTTGCTAGTCAAGCTTGCTAACCATTACACTACCCGAGGTGCCCAACACAAGTAGAAATTGGTATTTGTTGCTCGCCCCACCGAACGGGCAAGTATGGCACAAGGCCTTTTTATGGTGGGTCCGGGTGCAGGGCCGTAGCCCACGCGCATCCGGCAGGTTCGAAAAATGCCCTCGGTCCCGTCGGCATTCCCCTTTTTGGGGCGCCTCAGGCGTCGGTCAATAAACCCAACCCTCCCGAGGGAGGTAAAAGCTTGGAGGGAAGGCCCCCTGAGACCGAAGGATAAGTCACACAAGTAGAAATTGATCCCAATGCCATTTACAGGATAACTCTATGGGTAAATAGACACCACTCATGCAAATGTGTTGGGCAAGTCATCCTGGCACCACAGAGCAACCCAGCTGCTGCATTAGGCGCTCTTCTATAAAATGAGGTAAGCTTAGCTGGCTTGCTTTTACCAAGAAGATTCATGGGCACCTCTGGTGGTGTCCTCGTGGTGTAATGGTTAAAGCGATGAACTGCGGAATCGTAGTACGCGATTTCGTACTCCAGTCGCGCTATTATGTTCACTTTCGGGCAAATACCCTTGGGAAAGGTATGAACCCCCTTATTCTCCCTCCAGCTATGGGTAAATAGTAGGACGGACTAGGTTCTTCAGCCTTGTTGAGGCAACGTCTAGGAGAAGGAAAACTCTGAATTCAAACCTGTTAAACTCCGCTTAAAAATTGACCTTGTGTCATATCCTGTCCGAGCGGAGGGGTTGGTAAATAGTACCTCTGGTGGTGTAACGGTTAGCAAGCTATACTAGCGAACCTACACGAGTGAGTTCGAGTCTCATAGGGTGCCCCATTTATTCGGCCTTGTGCCACATCAAAGCAAAGAGCTTTGTAAATTACTTTACCAAGAAGATTCATGGGTACCTCTGGTGGTGTAACGGTTAGCAAGCTAGACTAGCGAACCTACACGAGTGAGTTCGAGTCTCATAGGGTGCCCCATTCATTCGGCCTTGTGCTACATCAAAGCAAAGAGCTTTGTAAATTACTTTACCAAGAAGATTCATGGGTACCTCTGGTGGTGTAACGGTTAGCAAGCTAGACTAGCGAACCTACACGAGTGAGTTCGAGTCTCATAGGGTGCCCCATTCATTCGGCCTTGTGCTACATCAAAGCAAAGAGCTTTGTAAATTACTTTACAATGAAGATTCATGGGTACCTCTGGTGGTGTAACGGTTAGCAAGCTAGACTAGCGAACCTACACGAGTGAGTTCGAGTCTCATTGGGTGCCCCATTCATTCGGCCTTGTGCTACATCAAAGCAAAGAGCTTTGTAAATTACTTTACCAAGAAGATTCATGGGTACCTCTGGTGGTGTAACGGTTAGCAAGCTATACTAGCGAACCTACACGAGTGAGTTCGAGTCTCATTGGGTGCCCCATTCATTCGGCCTTGTGCCACATCAAAGCAAAGAGCTTTGTAAATTACTTTACCAAGAAGATTCATGGGTACCTCTGGTGGTGTAACGGTTAGCAAGCTAGACTAGCGAACCTACACGAGTGAGTTCGAGTCTCATAGGGTGACCCATTTATTCGGCCTTGTGCCACATCAAAGCAAAGAGCTTTGTAAATTACTTTACCAAGAAGATTCATGGGTACCTCTGGTGGTGTAACGGTTAGCAAGCTAGACTAGCGAACCTACACGAGTGAGTTCGAGTCTCATTGGGTGCCCCATTCATTCGGCCTTGTGCTACATCAAAGCAAAGAGCTTTGTAAATTACTTTACCAAGAAGATTCATGGGTACCTCTGGTGGTGTAACGGTTAGCAAGCTAGACTAGCGAACCTACACGAGTGAGTTCGAGTCTCATTGGGTGCCCCATTCATTCGGCCTTGTGCTACATCAAAGCAAAGACCTTTGTAAATTACTTTACCAAGAAGATTCATGGGTACCTCTGGTGGTGTAACGGTTAGCAAGCTAGACTAGCGAACCTACACGAGTGAGTTCGAGTCTCATAGGGTGACCCATTTATTCGGCCTTGTGCCACATCAAAGCAAAGAGCTTTGTAAATTACTTTACAATGAAGATTCATGGGTACCTCTGGTTGTGTAACGGTTAGCAAGCTAGACTAGCGAACCTACACGAGTAAGTTCGAGTCTCATAGGGTGCCCCATTTATTCGGCCTTGTGCCACATCAAAGCAAAGAGCTTTGTAAATTACTTTACCAAGAAGATTCATGGGTACCTCTGGTGGTGTAACGGTTAGCAAGCTAGACTAGCGAACCTACACGAGTGAGTTCGAGTCTCATTGGGTGCCCCATTCATTCGGCCTTGTGCCACATCAAAGCAAAGAGCTTTGTAAATTACTTTACCAAGAAGATTCATGGGAACCTCTGGTGGTGTAACGGTTAGCAAGCTAGACTAGCGAACCTACACGAGTGAGTTCGAGTCTCATTGGGTGCCCCATTCATTCGGCCTTGTGCTACATCAAAGCAAAGAGCTTTGTAAATTGCTTTACCAAGAAGATTCATGGGTACCTCTGGTGGTGTAACGGTTAGCAAGCTAGACTAGCGAACCTACACGAGTGAGTTCGAGTCTCATAGGGTGCCCCATTTATTCGGCCTTGTGCCACATCAAAGCAAAGAGCTTTGTAAATTACTTTACCAAGAAGATTCATGGGTACCTCTGGTGGTGTAACGGTTAGCAAGCTAGACTAGCAAACCTGCAAGAGTGAGTTCGAGTCTCATTGGGTGCCCCATTCAATTGGCCTTGTGCCATATCGCAGCAAAGAGCTTTGTAAATTACTTTACCAAGAAGATTCATGGGTACGTCTGGTGGTGTAACGGTTAGCAAGCTATACTAGCGAACCTACACGAGTGAGTTCGAGTCTCATTGGGTGCCCCATTCATTCGGCCTTGTGCTACATCAAAGCAAAGAGCTTTGTAAATTACTTTACCAAAAAGATTCATGGGCACCTCTAGTGGTGTAACGGTTAGCAAGCTAGACTAGCGAACCTACACGAGTGAGTTCGAGTCTCATTGGGTGCCCCATTCATTCGGCCTTGTGCTACATCAAAGCAAAGAGCTTTGTAAATTACTTTACCAAAAAGATTCATGGGTACCTCTGGTGGTGTAACGGTTAGCAAGCTAGACTAGCGAACCTACACGAGTGAGTTCGAGTCTCATTGGGTGCCCCATTCATTCGGCCTTGTGCCACATCAAAGCAAAGAGCTTTGTAAATTACTTTACCAAGAAGATTCATGGGTACCTCTGGTGGTGTAACGGTTAGCAAGCTAGACTAGCGAACCTACACGAGTGAGTTCGAGTCTCATAGGGTGCCCCATTTATTCGGCCTTGTGCCACATCAAAGCAAAGAGCTTTGTAAATTACTTTACCAAGAAGATTCATGGGTACCTCGGGTGGTGTAACGGTTAGCAAGCTAGACTAGCAAACCTGCAAGAGTGAGTTCGAGTCTCATTGGGTGCCCCATTCAATCGGCCTTGTGCCATATCGCAGCAAAGAGCTTTGTAAATTACTTTACCAAGAAGATTCATGGGTACCTCTGGTGGTGTAACGGTTAGCAAGCTAGACTAGCGAACCTACACGAGTGAGTTCGAGTCTCATTGGGTGCCCCATTCATTCGGCCTTGTGCTACATCAAAGCAAAGAGCTTTGTAAATTACTTTACCAAAAAGATTCATGGGCACCTCTAGTGGTGTAACGGTTAGCAAGCTAGACTAGCGAACCTACACGAGTGAGTTCGAGTCTCATAGGGTGCCCCATTTATTCGGCCTTGTGCCACATCGAAGCAAAGAGCTTCGTAAATTACTTACCAAGAAGATTCAGGAAGGTAGCCATGTTAGAAGGTGAGCACCATATAAATAGCATTATTTATTCATGTTCTAATATTTGCAAGCAGTTATAATATTTCAAGTAACAATTTTTATTCAACGATTTAGCACTGTAAAATTTACGAGACGATTTTTCTCACTTGCAAGCAACATGTGCAGGCTAATGAGTTGGTATTTGAGTAATGACTCAAATACCGAGGAGAAAATGCTGTTATTGGCGCAAATGTAAAAAAAAAAGAAAATAAAAATAAGAATAAATAAAAAATAAAAAGAATTAGTTTGATATTAGATTTTAAGCATAAAAAGTTTTTGAATTTTTGACATTTATGAAAATGATTAAAACATATCAAACTTCGTTGTTTATTTAATGCTAAAGCCACCCCTGAGGAAGAACAGCAAGCGATACTATTTAACCCATAGTGGAGAGAGGGATAAGAAGGTTCATGCCTTTACCAAGTAAATGTAATAGGACACCTGAAGTTCGAACTCGTTTTCTCCTAGGCTCTAGTCTAGCATTTTAGCTTTTTTTTGCTGTTTTGTTTTGTTTTGTTTTTCTTGTTATATGTTTTGCTTTCGTCAATGGCTGTAAATTTTTTTTTAATCAACTCATCATAGTTCTTGGGAGAGGACAATCGGAAAATATAAATCTCATTTTTTTTAAAATTTAAAACACAGATTATTTCTACACGCAAATGTTTAGCGCCATTTGTAATTTAATTTGCCAAAAGTTCTACTCGCAAGAGTATATTGCAATAATCTATTGTCGTTTGTCTGCCATTCATATGACAACATAGTCTCACTTGCCTGAAACTTTAATTTTCGCATTACGTGTTACTCATTACGTATTAATCTATCAAAAAATAAATTTCAGCGTCACCTATCCAACATATAAGTTAAATTCATTTTCAAAACTTTTCAAACCAAGCATATCTAAAACGACCAAAAGATTTTTGCATAGTCCTTAAGCCCATATCAATATCCCAGATATCTGAGGTATTAAAGAGAGCTGGGCTACCAAGCATTGAATCCATGCTAGTAAAGCGTTGTCTTTGTTGGGCTAGTCATGTCGATGAAATGGATGACAGTCTCCTGCTAAAGCAACTGTTTTACGGTGAAATGCGTTAAGAGAAGAGAAAGGCATCAAAACCAAAGAAAAGATTTAAGGACTCAATAAAAATTTGCCCGAGACTATTCAGCATATCGGCGGACCAATGGAGAAAAATGGCACTGGATAGAAATCAGTGACGAAAATTGATTTCAGTGGGCATGGAATCCTTTGAGAACAGCCGTTAACACGATCAGTTCATAGGGGCGAATAAGTACCAGTACCAGGTCCACAAAGTCGCTACGTCAACAGTGAAATCTGTGGAAAACTCCGTCTTTCACTTGCTGGTCTTAAAAGTCATATGTGCAAACGTGTCCAACCTAATGGTTCGCTTAATGGCATTCATGTCAGCCAACGCGACCGACAATGCCCAGTCGGCGGTAAAATTTGCTGCAATTTGGCAGGCTTGAAAAGGTGCATATAACTTAAAAAAGAGATAGAGAGAGAGAGGGGGGAGGAGTAAAAGAGAAAGGAATCACAAAACTCAATTGGTCGTCACACTTGAAACCGAGAAGACAACCTATATGAAAGCAAGAGAAGAAAACATAAGGTCTTAAAAAAAAAGTAAGTTTCGTGGTCTTCAACCAAACTTAAATAAATAATGACCTGCTGCCAAAATACTCACACACACACACACACACACACGCACACACACACACACACATATATATAAGTATATATATATATATATATATATGTAAAGATAAAACACATATGGTCTTCTGAGGATGATTTTATATAGCGAATTATTTGCTGACGTTAAACGTTTTGGCTTTTAGGACTTTATCAGAACGTGTGAGTTATTAAATGAAACGAAAAAGATGAAAAAGTTTTAAAACATTCTATTTCAGTAGGTAGCGTTCGTTCTATTTCAAATTGTATGAGGTAATTAGCTTTCCAATATTCATTTTCAAAAACTCCACATTTATCTATCTATCTCTCTCTATATAAACATACTTTCATAAGAAGCTCTTCTAACGAATTGAGCACTCCGGTATCCGATAGCCAGCACGGATATCCCGGACCCTCTCTCGCCATTCATCCCTATCGTTCATCGCTTCTGGCAGGTCCTCAGGGCTACATCCCGTATCCTCACAGAGCTGCTGTATGCAGGTTCGAGATGGTCGTCCTGCTTTTGTTCCGCCATATGACGGGGTCCATAGGAGAACTTCACTTATGAGCTCGTCTCCGCTTCTCCAGCAATGTTCTGCATGTCTGGTTCGTCTAACTTGGATAGTTTTCGTAATGGGAGGTAGGTGGCCGCATAGTTGGGGCTTTATGGGGTGTTGCCTCCAGGACTTGTTCAAAATTGCTCGCAGCATTCTTGTGTAGTAGCCGTCAAGCTTTTTCTCCATCCGTTTTGTCAGCGTCCATGTAGTACATCCATATAGCAGTATCGATACGATCGCTACTTTGAAGAAACTGCGCTTCATTTTATCGGTCTGGTCTGACTTGCATATAATCGATAGTTTATCGATAGCTGTCAATGCCTTCGTTAGCCGCGTGTCGATGTCAGCCTCAGTTGATGAGACACTGCTTCCTAGGTAGGTGAACGTTTCTACAATTTTCAGAGCTACTGCCTAGAGTGTAAATGTCGCCTGTTTGATTAAAGCACATATATTCCGTCTTGTATGCATTGACATGGAGGCCAATGCCAGCGACAGCTCGTTCCTGACTATGCAGTAGTGTTTCGGCTTGGGCGGGTGTATTTGCCAGAATCGCTATGTCATCGGCGTAGTCGGCATTGGTAATTGTTTTTGCGGAGTACCTTCTGCTTCTTTTCTTTGTCAGCTCAAAGCCGTTTTCTTTGATTTTATCAATCGATGTTCTAAGCACATAGTCTAGACAGATGATGAAGAGGTATGGAACTAGTGTGTCTCTTTGCAGTACTCCTTCTACAATGTCGAAGTAGTCTGTGTCTCCATCCGGAGAACGTACTTTCACTTTGGTGTTTCTATAGAGAATCGTTATTGCTGCAACGGTCTCTTTTGGTATGCAGTATGCTAGCAGAATTTGTTCCATCTTCCCTCTGTGAATGGAATCAAAGGCCTTGGTAAAGTCGACAAATAGTATTGTCGCATGTTGGGTTTTTGCCCGTACGCCTTCAAGGATTCTACGGATAGTCAATATCTGTGATGTTGTGGATCAATTTCTTCGGAAGCCATTTTGGTTCTTCCTAAGAATGTTGTCCATTTTGGCTTCTATGCGGTTTCGTAGTAGGGCATTGTATATTTTGGCCGCGATGGATAAGTAAAAATCTGAACAAACAAAAGTTATTAGAAAAATGTGTTAAATTCCCGAGCTGACGTTTAGTCACCATTGGCTGAGCGGTATGTCATCGGTCTAACGTAAAGTTAGGCGGGTTTTGATCCCAGCTTAAAGCGTCCAGCGTGTCTAACCACACTGAAGTGTTGTGATACAACGAAACATATATACATATTTTAATATTCTTATTTATTTCATATCAACCTATAATGAACATTCCATAACATATATGTTTTTCTTTATCAGTCTTATCTTTCTATTTAGGTTGAATTGGACAGTCTATTCATCTAACTACATATAAATTATAAAGCCAAATTATTCTAAATAAAAGATTTTGTATCTTTTCAGCATCAATCTGATCAAATAAGGAGACGAATTTTTAAAAAATTGGGTTTCTGCTTGATTGTGTGCTGGTTTAAATTATATGAGATTCAACAATTTTCCCACGTTTTTTATGATGTATATAAACCAACATCTTGGAATCTTTGAAATTAAAATCATGATGAGTTAGTAAATTACTTTATAGTTTCGGATTTATTTCCAGTTTTTCCCAATATGTGTGTGTGTGTGTGTGTGTGCGTGTGTGTGTGTGTGTGTGTGTGTGTGTGTGTGTGTGTGTGATGTATGTATATAAAGTTAAAGGTGAGGTTTTAGCAGTGTACAGCTTTTAAGGACAAACATTTGAATGATGTAATCTTTAAAATAAAATAATGACAATATCAAAACTAAGTGGCAAATATTTTTGTTCTTATAAGAAATTAGATTTCGAATAGAATCTTTTTTATCTTTTAATATTCCACTTTGAGAGATCATTTATCTGGTTCATTTATTATATTTAAGAATAACATATTTTTGAATAGCAAATTTTGAATAACAAGATATTTTTGAATAACTCATTTTTGAATAACATATTTTCGAATAAGATATTGTTGAATAACATATTTTTGAATAACATATTTTTGAATAACAAGATATTTTTGAATAAGATATTTTTGAATAACAAGATATTTTTAATGACATTATTTTGAATAGCAAATTTTGAATAACAAGATATTTTTGAATAACTTATTT
The DNA here is from genome assembly GCA_963585895.1 of Sepioteuthis lessoniana. Classification (NCBI taxonomy): domain Eukaryota; kingdom Metazoa; phylum Mollusca; class Cephalopoda; order Myopsida; family Loliginidae; genus Sepioteuthis; species Sepioteuthis lessoniana. The sequence goes on from OY757917.1 coordinate 33,268,290, forward strand.
TTGAATAACATATTTTCGAATAAGATATTGTTGAATAACATATTTTTGAATAACATATTTTTGAATAACAAGATATTTTTGAATAAGATATTTTTGAATAACAAGATATTTTTTAATGACATTATTTTGAATAGCAAATTTTGAATAACAAGATATTTTTGAATAACTTATTTTTGAATAACAAGTAGTCTGTCTTTAAATTGTTTTTCTACTGATTTTATTTACCTACAATTATATAGATAAAATAGTATGGAACATATTTATCATATATAAGTTCGTTTAAAATGAAATAAACTTTTCAAAGGTATGTCCCAAACTTATTCACAACAAAAAAAATGAACAAAATGTTGATATTATTAACTCAGCAAGAATGTCTATATAACAAAAGTGACATGCAAGCATTTTTCAAAGGGATTATTAGAACTAGTTATATAAAAAGAAGATGGGAAAATGTGCCACAGTATTCAAAATGTCTGTTGATAAAAGAATCCTCTCATATATTTCATAAGAAGATACAAGATTTACAAATTCCTGCAGATAAAATACTGTCTTATAATGATAATGCTTCAAAATGTTTTATTATGATAAAGCTTTCCAAATATCTGTTTATCAAAATGACTGTTAATAAAAAAAGAATGTTCTTATTATCTAGTTCTTAAGAAGATACGAGCTTTCATAGTTTTTAGGTAAAGTTGCATCAGAAGATAATTTCAGAGAGGTTCACAAAAGAGAACAGGCTTTATTTATTAGTATGGTGCATTGTAGAGACATATGTGTGAATAAGATAAAAGTGAAGTTATATATCTATGAATGTTGCTACTTACTGGTCAGAGTTTGTCTATAAAAAAACTTCTGTTTCAATTCATATGCATACAAAAATAGTTATTACTCATGGCATATTCCTAGAATCATTATTGAGCTGGTCATAAATTGTTTGTGATTCTGATACATATACATGCGTATGTGTGAAGATTAGCCATTGTATATCTCTGAATATGACAAATCTTCTTTATGTCATCATTCTTTGCTGGAGCTTGAGCTAAAAGATTGAATTTTCCTGCTTTTTTAAAATTAATACCGTAATATGCTGTTAATTTTGTTGCCATGGAAACAGTTGTGTATGTTTAAAAGACCTGGTAACAAGGGATCCGCTCAAGAGTTGACAATCAAAATAAATCAAGACTCATCGAAAAATTGAGTAGACAAATCGAAAATAACTGGTTACTAATGATTATGTTCTTTTATTTCTGAGGGTTTTTTTTATTTTGTTTATTTTAGGGTTTTGAATCCAATACACTTGATGATATGCACAATTATATAGGTTTTTTTTTTTAGTTTTCAAGGCTGCCAATTAAATGTTTTTTTTATTTCTCTCTGTTTCTTTATTTCTTTTCTTTATTCTGTCTCACAGAATCTAGATATATATCTTCTTATATAAATTTATTAAAAAAATTCCTTGTCTCTTTTCAAACTTATATACATATATATATATAAAATTAACTTAAATCGCGAGTTAAGGTTATAGGACTTTACACTCCAATAATTATTTTGGGCGGTATGCCACTTGTTCCCACAAAGATGGCGGACGCTCAATGTTCAGTCTCGGGAAACCATTGGCCAGGAGGACCACGTGATATGCTTACAACTACGTCGGCGCGCATAAATTCAAGTCCTGCGTTTTTGAGCCACCTACAAGACGGTATTTTCTATAAATACGTCGTCTTCAAGGACCCTCTTTCTCTTTGACGAAATTTCTTCGTAGCGGCAACACCCTCTTTGACCAATTTTCTTCGCAGCGGCAACACTCTCTTTGACCAAAATTCTCCGCAGCAGCAACACCATGCCTCGCAGACATTCATATACAAGGACTATGAGACGCTTTCCCGTCTCTGAAAAACTGCCTGTTTCTAACCATAGAAAAAGGACATTTTAAATTTGCAATTCCTTTTGTAGCTTAGTTGTGTCCCACACACAAACACACGAGCTCACACATATACACACACTATCATTATGTTAGTAGAGTTAGTAATATTTTTATGTATTAATGTAAGTTTTGTTATTATAGAATATAAATTTGTTTTTGTTCGTTCGCCTTGTTTTAGATGTTCATTTTGTCCGCGCCGTTTCACAACCATTATTTGTTTCATATCTTTTACTCACTTGTTGCATATCTTCACTCATTTGTTTCATTGACTTCCTTCATTTACCACTTTATCCATGTGCTATATAATATGCTTATTCTACCTTAATTCTAAACTTCAACATTAAACGTGGGGGAAATATTAAAACCTTATTTTAAATATCAAAAACCTAACATTAAATAGTCGGAGACCATAAATAAATAGCACTAATACAGGTCCATTCACCTACAAGGTGAAACTTTAGTTAGAGATTTCCGACTCACAATTTAAGTTAATTTTATGATTGGCTCCACTCGTGTTGAGCACTCTTGTAATTGTAGCATTGCAGCGTTTACGGTGGGTTTTAGTTTTCTTTTTACCAACTGACTGCATATCTCTTGATTTTTTTCAACAGGTGTGACGGGGTTGGCCTTTTCTTTCTTTTTATCCTATGATATTTCTTCTTTTTCTCCCGGGCGGTGATTCGAGATATTTTTATCTCTTGTTCCTGGCGGTTTTTTTTCTTTTTTTTTCTAGTAACCGTGAATGCTGGTAGATATTAGATTAGTATATATATATATATATATATATATATATATACAGGGTGCGGAAGCAAATTATGGAATAATTTTTAAAACTTTTTGATAGTCTTATTTGAAATATTTTTGAAAAAAATGTTATAAATATAAATTTTCATGATTGGCTCTATTATTGAAACATTTTTTTTAAATAAAAATTCAGCCCAATATGAGTGAGCAAGAAAAAAAACGACAAAGTATCTATTACTTGCTTTAGGGTTTTGAATACAACACACATGATGATATGCACAATTATATAGTTTTATTTTTACTGTTGTTTATTAAATATTTCCAGACATTCTTTTCCTGTTCTTTTTATTTTTTTCCAAAGTACGAGGATGAGTCAAAAGTTTTGTAATAATTTGGTAGCACGTCTAAGTTTTCATAACTGTATTTTGCCCTAAGCTGCTGATCCAAAATATTAAGAACTGTCTCTGACTCATCTTGACTTCATCCAGACATCATCACTTTATTATTTAAGTTTCTCAGCAAAAAAAAATATATATCTTTAATCTCAATACTTTTTGATCACACCTCATATAACTGAATCTATATTTGGCGTGGTTTCTTTGTTTAATGACATATCAACTCCTGTAGGTTATTCAATGCCAAGCCATTCTACTAGAAGAACAGTTGTGGTACTATTTAACCCTTAGCTGGGGGGATAAGGGGTTTTATACCTTTCCCAAGGGTATTTGCTCGAAAGTGAACATAATAGAGCGACTCGAGTTTGAACACGCTTACTATGATTCTGTAGTCCATCGCGTTAATGATTACACCAAGAGGACACCTTTATATTTGGATTCGACTAAACTAAATGAAATCTTCTTTCATTTCGGAACTGGGATCTTAAGTACAAGAGTGAGTCAAAAGTTTTTCAATATTTTGTTACTTGTCACTTTGCTGTTCATATATCATGTTACCAAAGCAGTTCAAGCTGTAGTCGGCAGGTAGTTCCTGGTGTTGGTAGTTGGTGCACTTACATGTTAGCATGGCTTCATTTCAAGTGTGATCAGAAAGCCACACTGAACTATAGTCTAAATATAGAACTTATGGTTTACGAGTTCGAACGGGACCATAAAGCAATGTGTTGAGGAATAAGTATTTCTCTGAGATGTAAATCAGAGTGCCATTTCCACAATATACAACACAATTTGTACAAACAAACATAGACCAAAGAAAATTGACAAAAACAAGAATGTTAAAAAAACAAACGATTTTACTTTTATCACAACCGGACAAATAACAAATACAAAGGTAGTAAGGTTAATAAATGTTTACTCTGTATAGAGGTGTGTATTTGTATGTCAAAACAAAAATATTTTTTGTCAAGAATAACAGTAAGAAAGATAGAGGCCAATTCGTACTTACATACATGTGTATGGGTGCGGTATGTGTGAGTTTTAGTATATCTAAGCCACTAAATCTATTGGTCATTCAAGCCCACTGTTGGCGTATTAATGTATTTGAGTGCGTCTTCGTGTCGTCTGTGGCCGCCTGTGTGTCGCCTCTTCCTTTGAACTAAAAAATTCTGGGTTCTTATACTCTTTGAGTGGATCGAAATAAGATATTTTAAGTTTACGCGGGTGTATTTTATATTGAGTCAACTAAAGTTCGAATGTACGGACGTATGAGTAAACACAACTTGTGACCTGATCTAACCAATCAGAATCGTAGAAATTACTTATTTATTGAGGCACTTATTTTTTGGTTCTATGAAAGATCTTTGATCCGTTTTTTCGAGAATGTTCTAATCTATGTATTTGCTGATTGGCTTAAAAACATTCTAAGTCAGTGAGGTTTGGATCCTTTTTTTCTAGAATATTCTAATTTACTTTTTCTTAGCTAATTTAACTAAAAATTAAGAAAAAGCGTGGATACTTAACACGGAATTGTGGGAATGATGAAAGTGCAGTTGATTATAGTACAGTAACCAGATGGTTGAATAAATTTCACTCTCGTTGCAAGAACCTTGATTATAAGACAAGGTCAGGTTGGCCTTAAACTGGGCATTCAAGCCATAGAGGCAATCTGGTGATTAAGACTTGAAGAGTATGTGAGGATTTAAAAAAAAAGAAATAAATTAACAGAATAGCAGTTTCTCAGGAGGCCTCTGACAGGAAGCGAAGTCTGAGCATGCCTGAAAAGAGGAACTTCCTGGCGCCAGAAAAGAAATTCTCTCATTCAGCCATGACTACTGCAACTGGAAGGACCTTTTCTCTCTGTTTCTATCAAGTAACTAGCCGCGTCTCCTGTTAGTAGCCGCCTCTGCTGAAAACACCTACTGGACACACGATGAACTTCAAACTTATAATTCACCGAAAATGACTCTAATATGTTTCCCACCTTGGCTGGGAAACTCGACTACTTCTACTGGTTCAGGAAAACGTTCCACCACCATAGAATAGTAATGAGCCCCGAAATAAAGTTTGACTCTAAAGATATCATTGTCTCTTTCCTTCCATCCTTAATTCTCTTGCAGCGTCCCTCAGACAAAAGAAGACAATAAGTGAATAGGGTAAGAAGAAGAAAAAGGAGTTAGGTACGAAACTCAGAATCATCGCAACAAAATCTAACAAGTCACCGACAACTACCACTGCTACAACGAACAATACAACCCTTCTTCATCTAGCCCATTAGTATCAGACCAGCTCAACCTCTCACAGTCTTGCGTGGTTTGTCACCTTCACAACCTCTGCAAAAGCATCTGGTGCTACCGAATTGTGCCTCATGTTACCAAAATATTGCAAAACTTCTGACTCACTCTTGTAGAATCCTTCATATTGTCTCCAAAAACTGAAACTTCTAGCTGCCTTCTGGAAAATCCATTCAACTCTTAATAAAAACTTAATGACGGTTTTATTCAATTATATTTGGCAAATGAGTTTTCATAATTTTTTGTTCCTAATCTTCTTATTCATATCGATGCTTACAAACATATCTAAATGGCACTTCCTTGGAAGAAGGAAAAAAATTAAAAATCATTCAATAATGAATTGATTTAATTTTTTTTTCTTTGTTGTATAGATTCTTTGTATATAACTGAATTAGACTCTCAGCAAAAGTTAAATTATGTTCCCCATCCACAAATGCATCGGATTTCTATTTAAATTCACATTTTATGAGGAAAACTGAATTGATTTTTAAAAAATTTTTTACATGTTTTAATTGAATTAAAAAATGTTGATTTAACTTATATATATTGTACTATGATGGTTTATTCAGCCTGAAAAACAGTAAATAAATTCAAATGAAAAAACTTTGCTTTTGCACTTGTAAAATGGATTTATTTGCATGTACACAGGAAGTTACTTATCTATATTGACAATGCAATGCAAACATATGTGCATAAAGTTATCTAATCAGATCCGATCAGAGATTAGACACACACACACACATACACACACACAGACACACAAACTAACTCACACTTACATACACACCCTAACTCACACAGACGTAACACAATGCGATATATTTTATTATGTATCTAAAATAACTGGTTACTAACGCTCATATAATTGAATTTGAATTATTTGATTTCTAAAGACTTTTTTTTTCTTTTAGGATACAAAAACTAGCAAAGATAATTCTGTATATATATATAAACTGTTTTAATATATATATATATATATATATATATATATATATATATATATATATATATATATAAACAGTGTTGGTTGTAACTAAATCACTTTGTGGGTTTGTGGCGAACCAAGTGCAATATAATATGGAGAGTGCTAAAAAAAACTCCATGAAACCCAGAGGTCGCAGACCAAATTCCATGGCATTATATATATATATATATATATATATAAACAATTTCTGATATATATACTTATATACAAATATGTGTGTATATGTGCGTGTATAAATAAAATGTGAGATATATTCATATATATATATATATAGGTCTATTGGTCCGGGGTTCAATCCCATGTCGAATCATATCAAAGACTCTAAAAATGGTACTTGATGCCTCCTTGCTTAACACTCAGTATTATAAGGTAGGGATCAAGAGTAAAGTGGAGCAATCCTGGGAAAGGAGTAGCACCCGCCCTTACTCCTCAGTGTAGTAGTTAATGAAAAGAGAGCCTTAGGGTCTCTCTCAACAACGGTCGCCAACATTAGTTATTTTTATGTATAAACACAATTTGATATACACCTGTATTTATAGACACACGCACACACATACACACACACATTAATAGATATTATGAAACAGCTACATCAAAAGTGCTTAATGCTATTAAGGCTGAGCAAGTATTTGATAATATGATTACTTGAATATTTAAGGTTTTACTTTGAATATTCAAATCATGAACCCTTCAAGTTCCTTACTTGAAGTTTTACATTGAGTACATGATCAATCGGCTCATTGGGTAGAGTGTTCACCAATGGTCCGGGAAACCTGGGTTCAATCCCAGGTCGCGTCATACCAAAGACTTTAGAAATGGTACTTGATACCTCTTTGCTTAACACTCAGCAATATAAGGTACGTATTAAGGGTAAAGTGGAGCAATCCAAGGAAAGGAGTTGCGTCCTCCCCCACACCTCGGTGTAGTAGCTATTGAAAAGGGAGCCTTCTGGTCGCCCTAGACTACGGTCGCCAACTTTACTTTTACTTAGATAATCATGAGACGGAAAAGTGAAAAAATTTGGCTCAATGATTTTAACTTAATCAGATTTCCTTTTTCCTAGTTCGTTATGAAACACCCGAAGGAGGAATCGGACGAAACATTGTGAATATATCAATGAAGATAGAAATAAGAGATGTAGACGATAAGCATCTTATATGTCATATTTCTTCTAATGCTTTCTCCATTATCAAATCATACTCCTAAGACAAATTTTCGGATTAAAAGGAAATGTTTGTTATTCATTCATTGATTTGTTATACTGTGGGAAATAATTACTGTGATGGTTATTTTATAAATTATTTCATTATTTAGTTTTATCAGACATGAATTGTTCCAGTGTTTTTTAGTTAGCTAAAATATTGAAGTGGAAATGTAAGTCAAATTGGAAAAGTCAAGTGCGTGCATCAGCGGACATGATAAAGGACACTTGCCTTCCCGAGACAGGAAGGCCAAAAGTAAATAAGATAGATTTATATCTCGTTTGATTGAGGTAAAATGAAAACATGGTGAAAGTTTGAGACACGCATGATGATCATGATGAGATGTCGCAATAACTTTGATGACATTACACAAATGATATACTGAATTTTTGAATACATAGAAATTAGCAAAATTTGAAAATCAGTATGTTGTGAATAAGTTGTCAGTTGAGAAGTTGACTGTTGAGTTGAGATCCACAGAGCCCTGCAGGACAGCAAAAGAAGGTGGGTGATTGTGTAGCGACAAGCATATCTCTGTTCCTATAACTTTACTATCTCTCTCTCTTGTGCTTCGCTGACTGCTAGGAACTTGTATGCAGTCCGGATAATAAAGCAACAATTTCTCTCTATAAATATATTGAATGTTATTGTTACACCAATGCGTTTCAATAAATAATAATTAATTGTTAATGGAGAGTTTTCCTTGTCTTTGAATTGCTGACACTCAGGCAATTTGCTCAAAGGAACCACCCCGACCGTCGAAAGGAGTTCCAGATAGATAGTGTCATCTCCCACCTGTGGATCTTTCAAACACAACGTGGGCACACAGAGAGTTGATAAACCAATTACTCGGAAATGCATGTGGTAGTCATGGAAACAAGGCCACAATAAAGTACCGTGACAAGCAGAGTACCATATTTGGTGTCGTTACTAAGATGGTACCATAAGAGAGTATCGAGACATGCACTCATAGTACCACACTGGACAGTCCCTTATAAATCACTCACAGGAATTCAGATCAAAGCCCAGATTTTCAGGAAGTATTTGAAGAATTTATTCAGCACCCCTACAAAACTGTACCCTTTTGCACTATCAGCAACTACATTCTCTGCAGAAGGAGGTATGTTTAGCGTAACGGTAATCATTGTCGGAAATAAATTGGCAACCCGATCTCAAACCCTGAATGAGGATGTTTATGTTTCACTTTTCACTAATGCCCTTTGGGAAAGGCATGAATCTATGTTCTCTTCCCAGCTTAAAGTAAATTGATGGCCAGACTGGGTTCTTTAGCCTTGGTTTGGCAACCTTTTGAGTTGAAGGAAAACTCAGAATTCAAACGAGCTTCACTCGGCTTAAAAATTGTCCTGGTATCACACCCTGTCTGTGACAGAGGGATTGGATGAATGCATACATCAGTGACAGTGGATTAAAACCCTCCCAAAATGGATGTGGTATGATTCTAAATGGTATCTGGTGATGAGGCTCCTGGTCTGAAGCTCTGGAGAGCATGGAGTATTAATTCATTACCATTACTCCCAGAATCACTCGGACTCAAAGAGGTAGAACCTGTTAGGGTCCCATCTATGGGTTGAATAGATTTTGAATACAAACAAATGATTATTATTAAACTGGAATTGTTACTTGAAAGCATAAAAATCTACCTAAATTATAAGTAATAGATAGAAACACTTAAAACCATATAAGTAAGTTAAGTTAGTGACCGAATTCAAGGACGACCCAAAGGATTCCTTTTCAATAGCTACTACATTGAGAGATAGGAGAGGGCTCTAAACCATTCCCTGGATTGCTCCATTTTATGCTTGATCTGTACCTTATAATGCCGAGTGTTAAGCAAGGCGGCATCAAGTACCAATTTTTGAGAGTTTGGTATGACTTGATCTAAGGTTGAACCCCGGTCTCCCAAATCATTGGCGAACACTCTTGCTATAGCCCAATGGCTGTGTAAGTTATTAGTATCAGAGGTAATACTTGATACTATATAACTGTAAGTAACAAATGGTTATTATTAAATAGAAATAGTAATTTCAAAATTCAGAAGCATACCGACCTAACAGATTTCTTTAACTTTTTCTCGCCATCTCTCTTTTACAGTAATTGCTCCTGGAAAGTTCTCTAATTGGTTATCCTAATTTTAGACCAGTCACTTTCGATGATTGCCTGTTGAGGCTCTGATATAGATTCGGCTTTTTCACTTCAAACCACCCGGAACACAGCAACCTGTTAAAACAATCCATCTATCTTCTGACTACTTTTAGGTTAAACAATAACAATATATTTGATTTTCTTTTTTCAATAACAATTCATTTTTGTCAGTTTCCTTTCTCATCAAAATAACATAATTTTTATCTACATTTCATTTCAAAAATCCATTAATCCATTTCACATTTTTTTATGTATTACTCGATTCTTCCAAAATCCAAATTGGTTTCTTTTTCCGCTGGTTAATAAGATTTCACTAACTACTCTTTGACCCTCTATACAGTTACACACAAACACACATACACATATATGAATATATAGAAAAATATAAAATAAGACTAAATTTAATTTGAAAAAAATAAATAACAAAATAGGAAGATAGACACAAAACTGTAAATTTACTCTATATTGCTGCCTTTTTTTTTTCAATTATAGTATCAATATGAATTTGAAATGATTTGCATGCCTTCAAAATAAATTCTTCAGACGTTTTATTCCATTCTTCTTCAATAGCAGTCTTAAGCAAACCAATATTTGGATGGGAAGTTGCATTTGTTTAGTTTTCTAAAACACCCCATAATCAAGATTTTAAGGTCTGGGAATGATGGAGGCCATAAAGAAACTTCAATTATTTTGGCTTAGTTTCATTGTTAAGCAAATCACAGATTCTTTTTCATTTCTTTTCTTGCTCTTTCATATTGGGCTGAATTTTTATTTTCAAAAAAGTGTTTGAATAATAGAGCTAATCATGAAAATTTATATTCATGACATTTTTAAAAAAAATGTTACTAATCAAACTAAAAAAAAACATTTGAAAAATTATTCCATATTTTGCTGCTGCACCCTGTATATATATATATATATATATAATATATATATACGTTTGAAAAGAGACAAGGAATTTTTTTAATTAACTTTTCTTGTTTACATATAAGAAGATATATATCTAGATTCTGTGAGACAGAATAAAGAAAAGAAATAAAGAAACAGAGAGAAATAAAAAAACATTTAATTGGCAGCCTTGAAAACTAAAAAAAAAACCTATATAATTGTGCATATCATCAAGTGTATTGGATTCAAAACCCTAAAATAAACAAAATAAAAAAAACCCTCAGAAATAAAAGAACATAATCATTAGTAACCAGTTATTTTCGATTTGTCTACTCAATTTTTCGATGAGTCTTGATTTATTTTGATTGTCAACTCTTGAGCAGATCCCTTATTACCAGGTCTTTTAAACATACACAACTGTTTCCATGGCAACAAAATTAACTGCATATTACAGTATTAATTTTAAAAAAGCAGGAAAATTCAATCTTTTAGCTCAAGCTCCAGCAAAGAATGATGACATAAAGAAGATTTGTCATATTCAGAGATATACAATGGCTAATCTTCACACATACGCATGTATATGTATCAGAATTACAAACAATTTATGACCAGCTCAATAACGATTCTAGGAATATGCCATGAGTAATAACTATTTTTGTATGCATATGAATTGAAACAGAAGTTTTTTTTATAGACAAACTCTGACCAGTAAGTAGCAACATTCATGGATATATAACTTCACTTTTATCTTATTCACACATATGTCTCTACAATGCACCATACTAATAAATAAAGCCTGTTCCCTTTTGTGAACCTCTCTGAAATTATCTTCTGATGCAACTTTACCTAAAAACTATGAAAGCTCGTATCTTCTTAAGAACTAGATAATAAGAACATTCTTTTTTTATTAACAGTCATTTTGATAAACAGATATTTGGAAAGCTTTATCATAATAAAACATTTTGAAGCATTATCATTATAAGACAGTATTTTATCTGCAGGAATTTGTAAATCTTGTATCTTCTTATGAAATATATGAGAGGATTCTTTTATCAACAGACATTTTGAATACTGTGGCACATTTTCCTATCTTCTTCTTATATAACTAGTTCTAATAATCCCTTTGAAAAATGCTTGCATGTCACTTTTGTTATATAGACATTCTTGCTGAGTTATTAATATCAACATTTTGTTCATTTTTTTTGTTGTGAATAAGTTTGGGACATACCTTTGAAAAGTTTATTTCATTTTAAACGAACTTATATATGATAAATATGTTCCATACTATTTTATCTATATAATTGTAGGTAAATAAAATAAGTAGAAAAACAAATTAATGACAGACTACTCGTTATTCAAAAATATAGTACATGAACCAGATGAATGATCTCTCAAAGTGGAATATTAAAAAATAGAAAAGATTTTGTTTAAAGTTAACTTTGATATAAGAAAGAAAATGATTAGAACATTTTTTTATCAGTAGACATTTTGATAAAACTTTCTTTTTATCAATAGACATTTTGAAAGCATTATCATAATAAACCATTTGAAAGAACTATGATTATAAAACATTAATTCATCAACAGCTTGCATCTTCTGAAATACAAGAGATAATTTTTGAATGCATATAAATTTGAACAGCAGTTTTTGTTTGACTGCAGTACTCTTCATACTTACTAGATCTAAATCTATGTGACTTTTTCTCATTTCCTTAATTGAAAATTCATCTCCAGGGCAAAAGGACATAGGGGACATTAAATGAAATAAGATATCTCAGCCTCATACTACTTCAAAAGATGAGTTTCTTTGACCCATGATGATTTGGTTTGGTTTAGTTTTATGGCATATTAACCATTGTAGGTTATTCTATGCCAAATTTTTATATATGTATATATTAAATTTATATGATTTGGTTTAGTTGGATTTTATGCATATCAACCATTGTCAGTAATTTTACGCCAAATTCTGTTTATACATATATATTAAATTTATATGATTTAGTTCGGTTGTGTTTTATAGCATATCAACCATTGTAGGTTATTTTCTGCCAAATTCTGTTTATACATGTACATTAAATTTATATGATTTGGTTTAATTGGATTTTATGGCATATCAACCATTGTAGGTTATTTTATGCCAAATTCTGTTTATACATATATATTAAATTTATATGATTTAGTTTGGTTGTGTTTTATGGCATATCAACCATTGTAGGTTATTTTATGCCAAATTCTGTTTATACATATATATTAGATTTATATGATTTGGTTTAGTTGTGTTTTATGGCATATCAACCATTGTAGGTTATTTTATGCCAAATTCTGTTTATACATATATATTAGATATATATGATTTGGTTTAGTTGTGTTTTATGGCATATCAACCATTGTAGGTTATTTTATGCCAAATTCTGTTTATACATATATATTAGATTTATATGATTTGGTTTAATTGTGTTTTATGGCATATCAACCATTGTAGGTTATTTTATGCCAAATTCTGTTTATACATATATATTAGATTTATATGATTTGGTTTAGTTGTGTTTTATGGCATATCAACCATTGTAGGTTATTTTATGCCAAATTCTGTTTATACATATATATTAGATTTATATGATTTGGTTTAGTTGCGTTTTATGCATATCAACCATTATAGATAATTTTATGCAAAATTCTGTTCATGCATATATATTAAACATGATTTGTAAACACATTTTATTCATAAAATTTTTTAAATGAGCCTGAGTTTATTTTTTTGCACACAGTTTCATGGTTTCAAGTATCGCTGTATATAACAGTCACAGTTTAATATCAGTAATTTGTTTGCACATGTATAAATAGATATATAAGATATGTATGAGATTTATCAGTAATTTCATTTTTAAATGAGTCAGAACTATTTTGTTTGCACACTAGTATTGCTACTGTTTCCACATAGATGGTTTCAAGTATTATTATCTAATACTCAATTCTATTCAATATCAACCATTTGTTTGCACAAAATGAAGTGGTTACATTACATGTTTGACCATTTAACATGAATTATTCTATTCAATATCACTTGTTCATTTGTACACTGTTAAATGGTTCTAAGTATTGTTATGTGTCACTAACAATTCAATTAAACATCAGTCATTTGTTTACACTCAGTTTAATGATCAAGCAGTTCAATTTCTAACAATTATATTTAGCACAAATCAACAAAATTAGATGGTTCTAAGTATTGTTATGTATCACTAACAATTCAATTAAAAATCAGTCATTTGTTTACACTCAGTTTAATGATCAAGCAGTTCAATTTCTAACAATTATATTTAGCCTAAATCAGGAAAATTAAATGGTTCTAAGTATTGCTATGTATCACTAAGAATTCAATTAAACATCAGTCATTTGTTTACACACAGTTCAATGATCAAACAGTTCTATTTCAAACAACTCAATTTAGCAGAAGTCATTTGTTTGCACGCCATTTAAATGTCAAACAGTTCTATTTGATCCATAGATAAGACCCTATCAGGTGCTACCACTCCATGTCAGAGTGGACCTGCGTTGGGTTATTTTGGTTTTATGGTGTATGAATCATTGCTGCTTATTTAATGCCATTTGACCCATAATGTGCTTTGACTCATAGAAAACTCTTGATAAAAAGAAACATCCACTGCCTTAAAAGTTTGGAAAATGCAAACATTTCCCACACTTTTTTTGTAAGAAATATATTACTTTAGTCTTTTTTAAAATCATGTTTAAAAAAAGCTCAAAGAATTTGATACACCCCAAATATATTCATATTCTGTTGGAGAATGTTTATCTAAAGAGAGAAATGTGTCAGGAAACTGTCAGAGGCACATTTAACATAATCACAGTAGGAAACTGAAATTGGCGACTCAAATTAAAATCGCTAATGTCCTTGGGACTTGTATGAATTTATTTCTTCTTCCCCTAGCCATAGGTAAATAGTAGGGTAGATAGGGCTCTTTAGCCTTGGTATAGCTAAAGTACCCTGTCTTCCCTATAATTAATATATGTTGGTTTGTTTGTTTATTTGGTTTGGTTTTATGGCATATCAACCATTGTAGGTTAAAGCCAAATCCGTTTTATACTTATAAACAGTTCTATTTTAAAGAATTCAATATAGTATAAGTACACAGTTTAAATGTCACAAACATTTCAAGCTATTCAGTTTAGTCAACAAAGTTAAATGGTTTCACATATTGCTATGTATCACTAACAATTCAAATATCAGTGATTTATTTACTCACAGTTAAATGTAAAAACGGTTCTATTTCAAATAATTCAGTTTAGCATAAGCACAGAATTTAGTTCTATTTGACCCATAGATAGGACCCTATCAAAGTGCTACCACTCTAGGCCTGAGTGGACCTGGGAACGATGGCAGTACAGGAGGTACTCCTCATTTCTCAAAAGCTCTAGCATTACTGTAGCCTCAACATCTCTGCAGAGATGCAGTCAGTGTATTCTACTGCCCCAGACAACAGGACCAAATATATAAGTTGGTTTAAAATGAGGTAAACTTTTCTAAAGAAATGTCCCAAATTTATTCCCAACAAAAGAATGAACAAAATGTTGATATCAAAAACTTTGCAAGAATAAAAATTATTATGGATTATTAGGACTTGTAAAATAAAAACAAGTTGTGAAATAGTGCCATAGTATTCAAAAGAGAAGGAAAACTTTGAATTCTGATCAGCTGAACTCTACTTAAAATCTGACTCAGGGTCACATCATACGTGCGATTGAGGATCAGGTAAATACATACTTCAGAATGTTTTTCATTAGACATTTTTGTAACTACTATTTTGATATATTTCTCCATCATATCTTTTTATTGCCCTCCATATTCTCAGTTCTTACACTCAAGTTGAATTTGGTTCGGTTTCTATCAACTTTCATGGAGTATTTGATGCCAAAGCCATCCTTGTAGAAGAACAGTTGTGGTACTATATGATTGATAGCTTGGGGGGATAAAAGGGTTCATGCCTTTCACTAGAGTATTAGACTGAAAATGATTGCAATAGTGCAACTGGAGTTTGACCTTATTTACTACTATACCACAGTCCAGTACATTAGCCTCTACACCATGGGGTCTTCCCCAGAAATAAGTTTATATTAATGGTGTTTTCTGTTTCATTAATAGATTTAGTTTTTATAACAAATCCTTATAAACTCAGACATTAATCCCACTGTTGGCTGGATTTAGAATACACTGACTGCACCCCCTGCAGAGGGGTAAGATGCCTACTTCCATAAAAAAGGGATGTATTGGGTATGACATTAAGCGAGAGCTGGTTGTGTGGCTCCAGAACTAAAACCTTTTTTTGAAAGTTTATTCTCTGAACTGCCATTTAATATGTCAACCCTTCCAATAAAAAGAATATTTGAAAACCATGTAACTGTCAACAAATTGTTTCTCTTAAGAATAATTACTTGAATCTATAATTGTTTGCTAAGGCTTTGTATCACAAGACTGACTTCAACATTAAATGGCCGAATAAGCATTGACATGCAACCATACAACCAACCATTTAACACAAGCAATCAACAATCAGACATTAAAGTATCCATATGTCTTTTCACTCTTTTATTTTCACTCTGATCTACTGGAATTATTAAATCCACTGAATGACAAGTTCTTCTCTTAACACTATGTCTGGTCTTCCAATTGGTATTAGTTGATCCATTTTTATCTCCTAGTCATCCCTTTTTATCTCATAGTCCGAGAAAATGTTATTATTATAATCATTGTTATTATAATTATTATTAAATTAGAAGTCATATGAAAGCATATAAATAAATGTATGCAAAGTACTTGTATCAAGAATAATTACTTGAAGATATAACTTTTTGCAAATTATTATTGATAGAAATACTTACATGAAAAAATAATTTTATTTCAGCAAAATTTCATGTATTTTCAGTGTTTTCTTTTTCTTTTTTCTTATTTTATTACTTATACTAAAAATGGATATTTTATTATCTATAGTAAGAATGGTTATTTTATTATGTGTACTAAGAATATTTATTCTATTATTTATTCCAAGAATAGTTAATTTTATTTCTTGTAATAAGAATAGTTATCTTATTACTTATACTAAGAATAGTTATTTCATTACTAGGAATAGAAATAGTTTTTTTATTACTTGTACTAAGAATAGTTATTTCATTACTTCTACTCAGAACAGTTATTTTATTACTTATACTATGAATAGTTATTTCATTACTAGTATTTTGAATAGTTCTTTTTATCATTTATTCTAAAAATAGTCATTTGATTACTTGTACTAAGAATTGTTATTTTATTACTTGTACTAAGAATTATTATTTGAAACAATAATTTTTTACAAATGATTATTATTAAATGGTTACTTGAAACCATATGACTACTAGAAAAAAAGAAAGACTGACTTCAGCATTAAATAACCCAACAAGTGTTGACATACCATAAAACCAACCAACCAAGAATCTGAAATCAAGATGACTTTGAAAATTCATTAGAAATTTTTTAAATATATTTCATCCTTTTCTTCCTCTTTATTGAAGAAATTTTCAAAAGCTTCATTTCAACTTTTCCAATTTGTAAAATCTTGCTGTATATAAACATATAATGCTTTATTTTGATATAAATATGTTGAAGAAAATTTATATATTTTCTTGTTGTCATGCTTATTTCTAATATCTATTATTATTTTTCCCTTAAGGCGGATGAAACCAAATATTATATAAATAGAAAATAATTTTTCTAATAAAGAATATCATTTTCAGGCAAAGTTTCTTACATATCAATATTCTACATTTATCAAATATGTGCTTAGATATGATATCCATGCAGATGCAAAATTAAGATGTGTACAACTCAGAAAAAAAAAAAAAAGAGAAAGAATTGAATGTATAGATATATACTCCAACTTATATAAAAGAACAAAAGATTGGAATTAATTCTATTAAAATTGAGAAAAAATTCTGCTTCGAAATATTTGAAATAACTGCAGTTTCCCTATCTTAAGAAAATCAAAATAAATGTGAAAAATTGTCTTTTCTAATTATTTCTGCAAATTATAAACAAAAGCTTTGCTTAGATTTTATTTAAGGCATGATAACATACCAAAATTCTGAAGCATTAACACCAATCTGCTAGAATTCTAAAAAAATAAAAATAATAATATATATTTTTAAATGTGTATTAGTATATTATTATTTTATCTGTAACTGAATGAGGCTAAGAAAAAGTTTACAAACCTTTAAACTTTCACTGGTTTAGCTGCAGTGTAGTAATATGCGTATTCTGTTATTAAAAAAATGCTCTGAGCATTTGGGTATTTATTTTTGGCAGTATCATCCCTAATGAAATAAATCAAAAACATATTTTGATGTACCCTGTTAGTATAGCTTACAATAGGCTGGATGTTTAAGGGGTAAGATGCACCCCCCCAAAAAAAAGGGTGTCCTGATTATGATACTAAATTGCCTTTGATTGTGAGGCTCCTATTTAGGAGCTATGGTGAGCAATGAGTACCCCTTCATTGCCATTACTCTCAGGTCCACTCTGATCAGTGATGGAGTCTGCAACAGGCATTCATTCTCACTGCATTAGCTTTTTAGCCAAGTCAACTGATATTCGCACCGGGTAGGGCTGAAGGTCAATGATAGATTCAAGACCAAATGGCCCCTGACTTCTGCCAGGACACCTTTGGTTAAGCAAACAATCATAGACAACTCTGTATAGTCCTAGACCTTTGGGTCAAGTTCAAGAATGTGCAAGCATACATACTGGACTCACATTGCACTTAGTGGGTCCAAGTCCCAGCAGGATCATCTGGCTCACATTGCACCCAGTGAGCTAATGACCAACGCAGTCTGCAGGGCATGAGTTTTGGCTTGTGCCTGATCGCAACCTTCCCTAAAGCATCTACTATTTAAAAAAAGACCTAGTATTAAATCCTGTATGGTGGGAGGCAGTGATAAATATTTATTCCCACCTGTTGTGGTAGTAGCTGTTAGGGTCCCATCTATGCATCAAATAAATCTGGTAAAACTCATATTCAATTGGACTTAGTGAGTCCAAGTCCCAGCAGGGTCATCTGGCTCACATTGCACCCAGTGAGCTGATGACCAACACAGTCTGCAGGGCATGAGTTTTGGCTTGTGCCTGATCGTAACCTTCCCTAAAGCATCTACTATTAAAAAAAAGACCTAGTGTTAAATCCTGTCTGGTGGGAGGCAGCGATAAATATTTATTCCCACCTGTTGTGGTAGTAGCTGTTAGGGTCCCATCTATGTGTCAAATAAATCTGGTAAAAACTCATATTCAATTGGACCGTGTGCAAAAAATCTCTAAATTGTTTCAACTATACAAAAATCTAAATATAAATGTACAATGAACATAATTGCCTAAACTCAAAGCATAAAATTGGTTATTAAAATCAGTCAATCAATCAAAAAACATATTTCAAAACATTCTCAATATTTATGATAATAAAGTTAAAGTCCAAACTAAGAGGAGTCTCCGTTCCGTAATGATAATAATGCTGGATCGCAAGATTCTAGTGTGCAATTTCAAATTCCAGTTGTGCTATTACATTCACTTTCTGACATCTTGGGAATGGTATTAACCCTCTAATCCTCCAAGCTATGGGTTACACTACTGTTCTTCTGCATGGATGCCTTTGATATTGTATAACCCACAGAAATTAATATGCCATTAAAAAGAAAGAAATCAAAGAAAAATATGAAGAGATCAATACAATAAAATTTGGTTTTATTAAAAAATTCATTAGAACCATTTGTATAAGATATTAAAGCAATTACATTCCTCCAAATAAATAAATTAATACATTTTGTATGGAAGCACAAATCAGGGCAATTGCAATTTTAATACATTTTGTATGGAAGCACAAACCATGCTCTTCAAACTTTATTGCAGTTTGTATGCAAGCACAAATCTGTGCAATTTTAACTTTATAACAGTTTGTATGGAAGCACCAATCAATGCAATTGTAACTTTAATACATTTTGTATGGAAGCACAAACCCTGATATTGTAACTTTATTACAGTTTGTATGGAAGCACAAAACAGTGCAATTGTAACTTTAATAGTGTTTTTTTGGATGCACAAATCCCTGCAATTGTAACTTTAATATAGTTTGTATGGAAGCAGAAATCTGTGCAATTTTGACTTTATTAGGGTTTGTATGGAAGTACGAATCAGTGCTATTGTAAATTTAATAAAGTTTGTATGGAAGTGCAAATCTGTGCAATTTTAACTTTAATACAGTTTGTATGGAAGCACAAATCAGTGCTATCAAATCTTTAATAGCACTTTATTAAAGGAACCTTTAGAAATAAAGCTCTGAATCATGGATACCAAAACTGATCATATTGAAATGAATGAATGACGTGAGCCAGAACATTTAGAAGAAGTTTTAGTAATAAAAGTTCTACAATAAAATGTAAATTTAGAATGTTTTATTTAGCTTGATGAATTAAAACAAAGAACTCTACAACAAAACAAATATATTTTAATACAAAGGGTGTTTCAAAAATTTTAATATCATTTCTGATGTACTGGTTGTTTTAGAAAACTTTTATCATTTCATAATTAAATAATTTGACTATTTCTTGTTCAAATGATCACAAATTTTAACTGCATATATAAAAACAACTCAAAATCCTGTTTAATGTTTAAACACTTTTTCTTTTCCAGTCAATGGTATTTCTTTACATGAAAAGAAAAGGAATTTAAACATTTAAATAGATTTGAGTCGTTTCTACGTGCACTGTGATCATTTAAATAAGAATTGGTCAAGTTATTTGATTATGAAACAATATCAATTTTTCTGAAACACCTGATACATCCAAAGTTAAGATAGATTTTATAGTTACCAGATTATTATGAAGGTAAAGATGTTATATTTTGACCTTCGACCCGGCCCAAAAATATTATTCCAAGGTGATACACCGGAAGGAAGTGACACATTCCAATGGCCAGTAATCGAAAGAGATCGCGTGGGCAGATTAAGGCTTATGATATGGGACAAGGTGAAGGTCCCATTGTGCCACTACAGTGATGCACCGGAAGAGAGTAACCTCTGAACTGCATGACAGTTATTTCCGCTTGATGACGATTAAACATTCGATTTCAAAGATCCAGTGAGCGATCGTGTGGGCGTTGAATTATTATTTAACTCAGTTGAGTTTGGGGTGCCAAAGCAGTTGCCAGCAGACTTCCAGACAGTAGAGACCAGATGTGGTAGGGAAAGCCACACCCGACCAAGGGGGGCCTCGGAACCCCCCGATGGAGTAGACCCCAACATCAGGAGAACAAGAAAGACACAACGTGACGGTCATAACAGTGGGGTCAAAATATGAAGTTTATATTCGGTCTCTAGCACCCTCTCACAAAGTGAAAATAAAAGAAAGTGAAAAGATAAATTAGTACTTGGATATTGTCAAAGAGCTAAAAAAACAACAACAAAAAACAGTAGAACATGAAGGTAACAGTGATACCAATTGTGGTTGGTGTACTTGGAACAGTCACAAAAGGCTCGGAAAGGAGATGGAAGAAACTGGAAATCAAAGGAACAATAAAGATCATATCAACTACAAGACTGTTGTGACCATCTAGAATACTCAGTAGAGCAAATTTGCTGTTATTCAGACTTTAGTTAAAAAAAACTCACAAAGAGTAAAATAAAAATAAAGATAATGATAATAGACCTTCTGATTATAATAAAGACTTAATTAAAAATCAGTTTTATATATGTTGTCGTCTTTTATAGCATCGGTACAGTCCCTGTGCCATTGACTAAAGTTCTGGACTGTGGCCTTGAAGTAAGCAAGTTCAAACTCCAATCACACAGTTATGTTCCCTTTTGGACTAATACCCTTACGAAAGGAATGAATCCCTTTATCCCTCTAGTTATATGTTAAATAGTATCACTTCTATTACAGTCAACTACATTTATTGAGTGAACTTTTTATTTAAATCAAAAAAAAAAAAAAATTTTTTTATTTAAACAAAAAGTTCACTCAATAAATGAGAAAACTTTTTTTCAAACAGCAAAATACATTGTTTTTGCAAAAATTTTCTACAAGAATGGCTTTGGCATTAAATAACCCATGATGGTTGATATGTCATTAAATAAAAATAGCAAAACTTAGAATGTTCATTATATCAATGAATGTAACACATTTCCATTAGCCTTAAAATTGTAATAATAGATTTTTCCTAGTCTTACTATATTTTTCGATTAAATCTTCCAGGTAAGTTGTTTGATATCTTAAAATGTTTCTGGAACTAACTTTACAGTGAGTTGACAATGTGCCCACCAACTGCACTTATATACATTTAAATACAAAGTTCACTCAATAAATTACAAATTTTTTTTATAACAGCTAAAGGCATTTTCTTTTCAAAAATCTTTTACCATAAATGTAAACTCTATTGTTTGGAATTGGGTTATAGTAAAAATTATTTCAATCTCATAGAAATATTTCTTTTGTGGCAATTCAAAATGGTGGTTAATCAAACAAAGTGCTCCAGGACTGAACAGAGTTTTGTCATCAGATTTTTACTGGCTGAGAAGTGCAAACAATGTGAAATTTACAAATGAATGTATAATGTATGCAAAGGAGCATGACTTAGTGAAAAATTTTTACAAATGGGCTAGACATGGGTTTGGCACTACAGACCTGAATTAAAAAGACTGGAATCACAATGACTCTCTTAAAAGAAAAATTCTGGGCACTGAGGTCAGTAAAGAATGTCATGCTGACAGTCTTCTGGGATATGAAAGGACCCATCAGTATTGATTTCTTTGAAAAAGGTGCCACTGTAAACAGTTTTTCTTATTGCCAATTTGTTAAGCAATATTCAGTTTATCAATTGAATGACTCTCATATATATATATATATATATATATATATATGCACGATTCTCATTTTTTTCTGTTTCTTTCTTCCTAACTTTTAAAGTGCAAGTATTTATCTTTGGTTTTACATACCTGTCAATTACTTCCTGAATTATGTGGTATCTGCTTTGGATGTTGGAATATTTCACAGGTAGCAAATAGGATGGAACAAAATTATGCTCCTATATTATGAGCACAAAGATTTTTGAGGTAAAAACAACAATGAAAAAACAAAAACAGTGATAAAATTTAGCAGAATAATATTTTTTAATCACTTCCCTCAATCCCCACCAAAATCAAGGCGAACAAAATATCAAAGCCGGGAGGCAAGTCCTCATGGTATAATGGGTAATGTGCTGAACTGCAACATCATAGTGAGTGAGTTTGAACACCTACCTAGGAAGCAGCATATCATCAACAGAAAAGGACTTCGACTTGTGGCTAACGAAGGCATGGACAGCTATCGATAGGCTATTGATCATATGGAAATCAGACCTGACTGATAAAATGAAACGCAGTTTCTTCCAAGCAACGGTCATATCGATACTGCTGTATGGATGCACTACTTGGACACTAACTAAACATGCTAATAGGTACTATCATTCCTGGTCAGTGTATCTGGGAGAAATGGTAATAATGAGGAACCATCCATATACACCAAATCTCCAGAACTGATGGTCCTGTTGGCTGGGGCTGTAGAATACTCCCGCAACAAGTGTCCTGGATATGACACGAAACAATCTGATGGCGAAGTCCCAGTAATGCTGGAGTTTTGGGGAATGTGAAATACCCCTTCATTGCCATTGCTCTAAGGTCAACCCTGACCCGAAGTGGTAGCACCTGATAGGGTCCCATCTATGGATTAAATAGAACTGTCTGACATTTAAAATGAGTGCAAACAAATGACTTATGCTAAATTGGTATGTTTGAAATAGAATTGTTTGAGCATTTTACTGTTGGTAAACAAATGATTGATGTTTAATTGAATCGTTAAAGATGCATAGCAATATTTTGAACTATTTAATTTTATTGATTTTTGTTTACAAATCATATATATCTACTATATATGAATAAATCAGATTTGGCATTAAATAACTGACAATGGTTTATACACCATAAAACCCAACCAAACCAGAATTGAAGCCTCAACATCAGATCCAATCGAGTGTCATAGCTAAAAGACTTCCTTTTTCTTGGTTGTGTCTTACCCCCTAGAATAGATACAGTTATCATATTTTAAACCCCATTGACTGGTAAGGATGAAAAATATTGAGACTGTTGATTAAAAGTTCAGAGCATTGACACTGCTTAGGCTTGATTTGGTTTGGTTTGTTTTTTTTGTTTTTAGTGGCATATCATCCCTCATGGGTTATTTAATGCTTAATCCATCTTTGTAGAAGAACAGCTGTGACAAGTCAGGATGAAAAATATTGAGACTGTTGATTAAAAGTTCAGAGAATTGACACTGTTTAGGCTTGATTTGGTTTTGTTTTTTGTTTTTTGTTTTTAGTGGCATATCATCCCTCATGGGTTATTTAATGCCTAACCCATCCTTGTAGAAGAACAGCGGTGATACTATTCAACCCATATAAGTGGGTAAAGGTCTTCATACCTTCCTCAAGAGTATTAGTCTGAAAGTGAATGTGATAGCATGATGAAAGTTTGAACTCATATACTATGATGTTGCAGTTCAGCACATTAGCCACTACGCCACAGGAACTGTCTTGATATCTAAATATCATTATTTTATCATATAATTTGCTTAGTTTGGTTTGTTTTCATTTAAATTTGAATTTTTTAATGTTAAAATTAACAAAAGATTCAGTCTTGATACTTTTTGATCACACCTTTTACATCTATGTCTCTAATTCCAGTTCACCAATTCAAAGCGACTTGTAGTCATATCGATCTTTTCCAAAATCATATCCGTTTTTTGTTTTTTTTACTCGTTTTCATATTTTAGAATATATGAACAAAGAACTTATACATCACAGTCTTCGATTCCAGTACACTAATTAAAAGCAACTTCTGGTTATATTGATCATTTCCAAAATTACATCTGTCAAGAAATTTCTTTTATTTTTACATAAATTTACCACCAACTTTTTTGCAGAAAATCTCCAAGGATTTTTAAGTATTATGCAGATTTATATACATTCTTTTTAAATCAACACAATTTTCCAGTCTTATATATTGCACAATAAATTTTATTTATCAGTTCTTCTCACACTGCTCCAAGGAAAAATTCATCTAATAAAACCTAGAGAATAAAATACCTAAAGAATAGAAAGCCTAAAGAATAAAAAGAATTGTTATTAGTTTGTGTCCTTTCCATTAAAATTTGAATGCTGTCTGGCTTCTTAATCTGGTTTCTATTTTTCAAGCAGCCATCTTTTTTTATTTATTTATTCCTTTTTTTTGCTCATTCCAACTTTTCTTGCTGTCCCTAAAAAACATTTTCACAGAAGCAATCATTTTCATTCTATTTTGATTGTTCAAAAAGTGGCCTAACATATTCAATGAATGTGTTAGGGCAATGTCTGTTATCTTCTCTTTTCTTAAATGGTAGCGGAAACATTCCAGTATTCTGGAAGAATGACTTGAAATGCCAAAAGTTTTGGATGTTTGGCATTATCAATACAAATAAATTCGCTTATGGATATAGATTGCTAACAACAGCTGAAATAATCATGTGGGGTTTATCATTTTTTATCCACATGGGGGTCTGCTAACATAGAATAATGTATTTGTAGTATTTTAGTTCAGAGCTGAGCAAACAACATAAATTGGATGTTGCAATTCTTTCAAGCAGTGGTTGTGTCAGTACTATTGTATAGTTGCATGACATGGACTTTAACAAAATGCTGGCAGAAAAAGCTAGATGGGAATTACCCAAGGATGCTCCCTCAGAATAGCAGCTTTAGAGCTGCTTACCTCCCATTTCACAAGCCATCCGAGTAAGATGAACTATAGCCCAGTTGGCTGGAGCTTTAGAATACACTAACTGTGTCTCTGCAGCTAGGTAAGGCACCCCCCCACCTACCTAATGAATGTTCTGCATATGACACTAAAAAATTTGATGGTTAAGGCTCTGGTAATGCTGGAGCTTTGGAGGATGCAGAATACCCCTTCATTGCCATTGCTCCCAGGTCCTCTCTGGCCTGGAGTGGTAGCACCGGATAGGATCCTGTCAATAAGTCAAATAGAACTGCTTGAAATTGAAACTGTATGCAAACAAATGATTTGTACTAAATTGAATTGTTAGAAATAGAAGTATTTGATCATTTAACTGTGAGTAAACAAATGATTGATATTTTTTACTGAATTGTTTGTGATAAATAGCAATATTTGGAATCATTTAACTTTGTGCAAACAAATGAGTAATGTTTAAGAGAATGATTAGTGTTAAATAGCAATACTTGTAACCACTTTAAGTTGTGAAAATAAATGATGACTGATATTACATTGTTACTGTTATATGACAATACTTGAAACCATTTAACTGTGTGCAAACAAATGATTAATAGTGTTTGGTAGAAATACTTGATGTAATTTAACTGCATACAAAAGAATGAGCTCAGGCTCGTTTAAAAATGTTATAAACAAAATGTGTTTACAAACCATATATCAAATATATATGTAAAAGCAGGATTTGGCATTAAATAACCCACAATGGTTGATATGCCATAAAACCAAACCAAACTAACTAAATTAACAAAGACATGCTGGCCCTAGGAGAGGTAAGTCCAGTATCATAAGTATCATTCTCCCATGAACTTCTACACATGGACACACCAGTGTTGGCTGACTTTCAAAAACTTACATTCATCAATCTATGCAGACACTGGATACTGGCTAATGGACTTACCAAGAGTAATCATATTTACCAACCCCTCCACTTGGGCAGGATGTGACACAAGGTCAATTTTTAAGCGAAGTTTAACAGGCTTGAATTCAGAGTTTTCCTTCTCCTAGACTAGTTGCCTCACCAAAGCTGAAGAACCTAGTCTGCCCTTCTATTTACCCATAGCTGGAGGGAGAATAATTGGATTCATACCTTTCCCAAGGGTATTAATGCTATGTGAAATGCAATTAGTCTCATCCAGGATTTGAACTCATGTCGCCGTGTCCATTTCCTAGGATGGTAACCATTACACCACGGGCACCTCCAAGAGTAATAGCCTAGAGGGATGGATGGCGAGAGAGAGTCAAGCAAATCCATACTGTCAGCATGCCTTGATGATGATGAGGTAACAAAAATTTATTTTTGTTACTATTAATTGACAGATAAAAGTAATGAGAGAGAGGATTAAACCCTAATGAAGTTCTAAGATGACTTTAGCTCAAATCTTGCCAGCTCCAGACCTGAGAGAAAAAAAAACAAAACACAAGTAATAAAAGCGTTTGGAACTTGTGAAAAAAGAGATTCAATGTGTTTCTTTTCTGATTTTCCTTCAGCAGAAAAATTATGCCACAATGCCAGAATTAAGTGGTCCTTCCCTGAGATGAATGTAGGATTTTCTCTTTGCCAATGACAAATGAATCCTAATAATCTCATGGTTATTTTACCAAGGTTCAAATTCAAAACCAACAACTGCTTGATATTTTCTAAGCCTCCTTCTCTAAAGGGCCCCTCGCATTGCATTGAGAGTTTTTTTTTATTACATAACATGCTGAAAAAGAATTCACACAGAAGTTTGCAATAAGCAAAATGTATGGAAAATACAAATATAGACTTTGGTTTATGCAAGAGAGAGACATACCAGTAATAAGATGTTGACCTCACTGCAGATTTTTAACTTCTGAATACACAGAAGGACTACACTCAGCTACGGTCATCAAAAGATTATGTTAAAAGTTGTTCTTTTCGTGAACTTATGCAATGATCAGATGAATGTAGTCATAATTAGTAAGGTATATAATTTGTCATGTCTGATAACAAAACAGCATTAGAAAAAAAATCTGTCTGTAAATGTCTCCTCTGAAAATGACAAAATTTACTGCAAGAAATAACTGCAACAATCAAAGAAATAGGGGAAAAACATCAACCAATGACAGGGCTGAAATTTAACATTGCAATTTAGATTTAGCTGTACCATACCATACCATATCGCTGTCTTGCTGCTCGTACTGTAGACAAGAACCGAATATTATCAAAATTGTTGATATCATTTCTGGAGTTAGTGGTAATATTAGTTTCTTGTCTATTCAACAGCAGGTTATTGTTGATATGGAAATCATTGATTCCACACCAAACAAAATAAAAAAAATAAGATTTAAAACCAAAACTTGCCTATGTCAGAAAAATTGCATATATCATCGCTTGAGACATCACAAGTAATATCAGAGACACCTTCCAAATAGGATTTTCAAATAGGATTTTCCTTTACCAATGACAAATGAATCCTTGTAATCTTTTATGGTTATTTCACCGAGTTTCAAAGTCAAAGTCAACAACAGCTTGATATTTTTAAAGCCTCTTTCTCGAAAGAGCCCTGCACATTGTAATGAGAGTTTTTTTTTTTATAACATAATATACTGAAAGAGAATTCATGCAGAAGTTTGTAAAAAGCAAAATATATGGAAAATACAAATATAGACTTTGGTTTATGCAAGAGAGAGACATGCCAAAAATAAAATGTTGCTTTCATTGCAGATTTTTAAATTCTGAATGACTACACTCTGTTATGGCCATCAAAAGGTTATATAAAAAGTTGTCCTTTTCATGATTTTATGTAACCATCAGGTAAATGTAGTCATAATTAGTAAGGTATATAATTTGTCATGTCTAGTGATGTAATGGAAGAGAGAAAAAAGGAGGGAAGAGGAAAAGTAGACTTGATGAGGGCAACATTGTACCACTTATGGTTTGGTGAAATAGTAGAAAGAATTGTAACAGAATATATGTATATATATATATATATATATATATATATATATATATATATATATATATATATATATATATCAATTGGGGTAATTTGATCTTTGCCAAAATTATAGCTTTTTTCACATAAGCTATCATTTTCATTTTTTATGTTATCTTTCCTTTTCATAACTCTTGATATCATGTCCCACTTCATTCCATCACTATACGGCATTCATATGCCCCTTTACACTGCTCATATAGCTTATATTTTAGAGTGATCTCCCTTTACTGTCAAAGTTGAAGATACACTATTAGAGGTTACAAAAATCAGAAAATATTTATATCTTTTTTATTGATTTGTTCTATGAATAGCTTATGTTTGGCTTGGCTTAGCTTATCTTGGTTTGGTTTGGTTTGGTTTCTTTGTTTAATCCCATATTAACTTTTGTTATTTCATACCAAAACCTTGCCCAGTCAGCTGGGGCTATAGAATACACCGACTGCTTCTCTGGAGAGAGGTAAGACTCCCTGCCAATGAGTGTCCTAGATATATGACACTAAACAATCTGATGGCAAGGTCTCAGTAATACTGGAGCTTTGGGAATGCAGAGTACCCCTTCATTGCCATCACTCCCAGGTCTGCTGTGGCCTGGAGTGGTAGCACCTGATAGAGTCCTATCTATGGGTAAAATAGAACTTAACTGTGTACTTATGCCCAACTGAATCGCTTGAAATAGAACTGTTTTTGAAATTTAAACTGTGTACTTTTGCTTAATAGAACTGTTTGAAATAGAATTGTTTTTATACAGAACTAAACTGTGTACCTATGCTAAACTGGATTGCTTGAAATAGAACTGTTTTTGACATTTGATTGTTTATAAACAAAAACTATTCTAATACTAAACTGAATTGTTAGAAATTTAATTCAGCGTTAAATGACCCGAAAAGAATTGATATGCTGTAAAACAAAACAACCAACTAACCATACCAAAACCGATCTATGTAGAAGAATGGTAGTGGTGCTGTTTAATCCATAACTGAGGGTGATAGAAGGGTTATTGCCTTTCTAAAGGCTTAGTACAATAGTCTGACAGGAGTTCAAACTCACTCACTAAAGTAAAGTAAAAGGGTTACTTTTTTTTAAAGCTGTAAAAAAAAAAATACCAGTCAGGTCTGAGATCATTTTTTGCTACTGGTACCATATAGCTCAGTACAACTGTCACATGTTATTTAGGAGATGGGTATCATTGGTAATCCATATTTTCCTGATAGATGCCAAAAAGAATTTATAAGTTATGATCTGTTTTAATTTCTGAGATGAAGAGTTATTGTTATTTATATTACTTACATGGTTCAGATTATGGGTAAATAGTAGGGCAGACTGGGTTCTTTTGCAAGTGCAAGGTAACAAATCTGAGAGAAAGAAAAATCTGAATTCAAATCAGCTTTACTACACTTAAAAATTGACCTTATATCACATTCTGTCTGTGGTAGTTGGTAGGGTTAGGTAAATATATATATGAACCAGACTATTGTCCTCATCACCAAAAACCTTCTAAGAATTTTGAACCAAATTCTCTGTTCATTTAATGGAGGTAGACTGTATTGAATGATAAATGTTAAAGAGCATAGTTAGGGAATGGTATAGACCATACTACCTATTTTTATTTTTCATATCATAGATATTCAATAAAATGTCATTGTATTTTTTTTCTTTTCTGATGTCCATGCCTTGGAATGTTTCTATTTTTTCATGTTTCATTTAATTTCAAAATTGAATATGATTCAGGAAGTACATCACATATCAACAACTCTAATGATGGTTTAATGTCAAAACCGAAACATTTAACCTCGGCAAATGATTCAACTATAAATAAGATCTTCCTCTTAATACTTTGTTTTTTTTTATATTTCTATGTTTGCATATATACATATGTGTGTGTGTGTGTGTGTGTGTGTTTGTGGGTGTGCATGTGTGTGTGTGTGTGAGTGTTTATGGGTGTGCATGTGTGTTTGTGGGTGTTCATGTGTTTGTGTGTGTGTGTGTGCGTATGTGTGTAATTGTGTGTGTGTGTACCATAGCTAGATATGGATATGTGTGAAATGTACGTATTCATATCAGTACGCAAAACGTTCATAATGTTCGTATATACATAGAACATAGGAATCCTGAAACATGAAAAACACATAACGACTTCTTAGTTCAGGTACGAAACCTTTTATTACCTTTGAGTTAAAGGTTTTGACATAAGGAAGAGATATGTACAATCTTTCTATGATGACTTTTCCATCTGCCTCCCATCACGTACGGCGCCCACAGCGCGCAAATTTGTCTAGCCTCTGCAAGCCCTGAAAGTCGACCCTTCTCATTCGGTGTCTAGTTCTCAACTCAACTAACTGACTTTTTTCAAAATCCCCCAAATCCTCCGCGTGCACTTCCGGTGCATGACATCATTTACATCCACTGGTCAACCTTTCTATCTGGGATTTTTATTTTGACATCTGTGAACGACACATCCTCCCTGCGCGCGCATCAACACCTGTGCTCAAGTTTGCACCTAACTAACCCATGCACTGAGCCGAAAGGTTCTCAGCCTAACTAAACCAAAAGGCAAGATATATAAAACGAAATCCCTCGGCCATTATATTACATGTGTGCGTGTGTGTGTGCATCACTCAGACGTATATGACTGAGTATCATAAAATAGACATATGCAAAAAGTTCTTGTTTATAATTACAAGAAAAGGGAGCAGTAAAATAGAAAACATTGTCAATAATAAAATTATATCGAGTCACAGATTATATATAAAAAATGTTAAGAACAATAATATTTGATTGATGGTTTGGTTTGGTTTGTTGGGTTTTAGGGCATATCAACCTTTGTAGGTTATTTAACGCCAAATCCATTTTTATATGAATAATCTGTTCAGCGTAAGTACACAGTTCAGACCTCAAAAACAGTTCTATTTCTAGCAATTCAGTTCAGCACTAGTACGCAGTTCCAATGTCAAAACAGTTCAATTTTTTTAAATTCAGTTTAGCATAAATACGCAGTTTAAATGCAAAAATCAGTATAGTGAAAGAAGCACAGTTTAGTTCTATTTAACCCATAGACAGGACCCTTATCAGGTGCTACCACTCCAGGCCAGAGTGGACCTGGGAGCAATGGCAATGAAGGAGTACTCCGCATTCCCCAAAGCTCCAGCATTGCTGGAACCTCAACATCAGATTGTTTAGTGTCATATCCAGGACACTCGTTGGAGGGGGGATTACCCCTCTGCTGAGGTGCAGTCGGCGTATTCTACAGCACCAGCCAACAAGGCGAAATATTTGATTGAGAGATTAAACATTATCAATAATGGTGAATAAATGATGAAATTAAGAAAATAAACAATCGTCTGCATGGTATACGTATAAAATCATCCATTCTTCAATTATTGTTTTTCATTTGTGATGATACCAGTTAAGGAAACTTTCATGTTTGGTTTCATAGCTGTTCAGAAGGTCCAAATAGACTAGCATTTGGTGGTTTTTCTGTTCTTGTGTAAGTATCCAGGAAACCCACCAGCAATATTCTAATATCACTAAATACATTTCCAATGCATTTGAGTTAATATTCAGCTTTGTAAATAGTTCTACAATTATTATCTGTTGACTTGTATTGATGGACTGACAGAAGTATTCTTCATTTTGTGTGTTGACATCTATGCAGAGCTGCCCTGTAACTTATATTGTTTTGACCATGACTGAAACATTATTCACTGCCTCACTTTTTTGAAAGAAAAATTTATACATAAATAATCTATATATGAATAACTTATATAAGTAAAAATTTATATAGAAGTTTATTTATTTGGCAGCTACTTTGCTGAGTCAAGAGTTTTGTAATATTTTGGTATTCCTAGTTTGTGGAGCACATATGAAAGCAAAGCAGTTCAAGCTATGGAGAGTATCTTCTGTGGTTGGTAGTATTGTGGTAGTTGGTGAGCTGACACATCTGCATTGCTTCACTCTGTGTGTGATTCAAAAGTTGCACCACCAATACACATGAAATGTAGTCTAATTCCAGAATTCATGCTTTACAAGTTCGAACTGGGCCATAATGCAGGTGGAAGTAACCAAAATCATTTTTTGTGTCCAATGGATCCCAGTACAGTAACCAGATGGCTTAATTAATCCCTCTCAGGTTACAAGAACCTCAATGATTAGGCAAGCTCTAAAAAGTAAAGTTGGCAACCTTAGTTGATGGCGACCAGAAGGCTCCCTTTTCAATACCTACAACACAGAGATGTAGGGGAGGGCACTAATCCTTTCCCTGAATTGCACCACTTTACCCTTGATACATACATTATATTGCTGAGTGTTAAGCAAGGAGGTATCAAGTATCATTTTTAAAGTCTTTGGTATGCCGTGACCTGGGATCGAACCCAGCTAGTAGGCCAAAAACATTGACTCTAAGGCTGTGCTTTAAGACTGAGGCAAACCTGGTGAGTAACACTTGAGCTCTGCATTTTAAAGTCACATATAGTTTGTACCTTTATAAGCTTGTAATTTTACAGTCCTTTGTGGTTTGTCACTTTTATGAGCTTGTAATTTTACAGTCCTTTGTGGTTTGTCACAAAAAGCAACTGGAGCTGCTGAATTGTGCCAAATTACCTGAATATTGCAAAACTTTTGACTCACTCTAGTTGTATCTATCGACTGTTTTGTCTTTATAAACATTCAGCAAGCATCCTTCTTTTTCCTAATGAACCAATACAGTAACAAACCTCTCTTTCGAACACACTTTAGATGCCATTTTAAAAATTTGACTGAAACATGCAAGAAATTGTTGAATCTTTTCTTGCAACTTTTCCTTTCTCCCAAAAAATAAGCAACTCTTGATTCCGTAAATCAGCAATTTTAAAAGTTTTTCTGGCATTGCAAAATAGCATTTCTTTCAATATAACTAACTTCCACCATAGCATCAGTTGGTCTTGTAGTACATTGGAACTGAACTCACCTCTGGATCTCACCTTGGGCAAGATTGTATGAAGCACCAGCAGCTACCCATGCTGCAGATCTCCTCGGCATGTCACTGATGTTGTCCCTTTATTATAGACAAAGACTGATACATATTTGCATCATTGATGTCGCAGGAGTTACGAGAACTAAGGAGTTCTTGCAACCACTTTCCTTGGTTTTGAATTCAGTTGTTCTTTTCCTACACTAGTTACCTCTAAAGACTAAAGAGTTTAGTACACCCAACTATTTTACTGCCCTGTTGACAAGGCTTAGAACATTTCAACAGCATCTTCTGTTCAAAGACAACAAAATAGGTTATTGGTAGGAAAGTTCAACATTTACTGCCATGCCACCAACATCTGTAATGTTGTGAGCCAAAATAATAAAATAGGAAACATTAATTCTTAAGTGATCCTTGTATATTTGATATAAATCAGCTTTGTTAAAAATAAAATGATTTTATATCCCTTGAATATTTAATGTTCTAACCTTGAAATTTTATTGTTTTTCATGTGAAAATCATCATCATCATCATCATCATATCGTGCTGGCAGCACGGATATCCCTGACCCTCTCTCGCCACTCCTCCCTATCGTTCATCGCCCTAGGTAGGTCTTCAGGACAACAACCTGTATCCTCACATAGCTGCTGAATGTACGTTCGTGCTGGTCGTCCTGCTTTTGCGCGGCCGTGTGTGGGGATCCATAAGAGTACATCTCTTATGAGTTCATCTCTGCTTCTCCAGCAATGTCCTGCATGTCTGGTTCGCCTAACTTGAATAGATTTCGTGATAGGGGGCAGGTGGCCGTACAGTTGGTGTCTTGTGGGGTGTTGCTGCCAGTACTTGTTGAGGATTGCACGCAGCATTCTTGTGTAATTGCCATCTAGTTTCTTCTCCAGCCGTTTTGTTAGCGTCCATGTAGTGCATCCATATAGCAGTATCGATGTGACCGCTGCCTGGAAGAAACTGCGTTTCATTTTATCGGTTAGGTCTGATTTCCATGTGAAAATAAGAGGGTGAAATATATAACAATTATTAAGAAAATAAAAGATAGTGAATAATACTTGTAAACAATGGAAGTACTGCTGCCTCACAATTAAAAAAAGAAAAGAAATCAAGAAAATGAATTGAAGCTGTTAAAAATAGCAGGCCTCTTGACAGAAGTTGAATGAACTGAAATATGTCTGCCAATGCAGAGTATACTTTTCAGAGAAAGATAGGCTAATGGAGGTTTGGTTCTATTTGGTTTGGTTTGGTTTGGTTTGGTTCTATTTGGTTTGTTTTGGTCTGGTTCAGTTTCTATGTTTATTAGCATATCAACCTTCATGGGTTATCTAAAGTGAAAGCCATCTGTTATATAGCATGATGAAAGATGAAGAACTACAACACTTCTTTATAAAAATATATCTCTTTATTTTTCTTGGTGTTTTAAAGCATCAATGGTGGGAGAGAGACAGACAGATGAAGGGAGACAAAGACAGGCTGCTGTATTGACCCATAACTTCTTCTCTTGACCATACCCTGCTGTTGTCATTAAGTTCCTACTTAGCACTTCTTCTGCTTCTTGACTGGGGGTTCTCAACCGGAGGCCCAATGGGCAACTGCTCCCAGCAGAGTGTTCTCTTTGACAGTAAGCTGGCACTGACTCACACAGTCCCAACTGACTCAACTGACTTGGACCCTCATGCAGCATCTGCACATATCATCTCATAATGCCCACGACTTCCGATAAACCACGTGACTGCTTCTGCTTATTTTCACAGGTGCCTTACATTCAGAGAATCTCTGATTGACAGCCCATTCAAGGGTCAATATGCAACACATCCTTGAATTAGAACAATGGTGGTACAATCTAACCTATAGCTGATGTGTGGGAGGGAGATAAAAAGGTTCATGCCTTTCCTAAGGGGGATTTGTTGAAAATAAATGTAATAGTGCGACTGGAGTTTGAATTGGCAAATGGAATAGATTTTACACCAGCCAAAAAAAAAAAACTTCCTGTGGTGTAAGATGAATCGGTATCATGATTCTGTTATCAAAAAAATATACATGTATTTACCAACCCCTCTGCTTGTGCAGGATGTGACATAAGGTCAATTTTTAAGCGGAGTTAGCAATAAGAAGCAGTGTTTATAGTTGCACCCTTTTTCAAGGAAATTAACAGAGGTAAGCTTTTTTTATATCCCAGAAGACTTGTCAGCATAACCTTCATTACTCTCCGCTTCACCAGGAATATTTTCTTTGCTGGAGAGTCAGTAGGTTTACATTCCATGGACTGCTTTTCAACTCAGGCATATTGTCACTAACCTATGTTTAATCCATTTGTAAACATCTCTTAACTCAAACATGCTTCTCTGTACATATCACACATTCTTCTGTAACCCTCACATAGTTTGCACTTCTCAGCTTGCAAAAATTTGATGACAGACCTCTATTCAATCCT
Source organism: Sepioteuthis lessoniana (assembly GCA_963585895.1). Classification (NCBI taxonomy): domain Eukaryota; kingdom Metazoa; phylum Mollusca; class Cephalopoda; order Myopsida; family Loliginidae; genus Sepioteuthis; species Sepioteuthis lessoniana. The sequence continues at coordinate 33,304,126 of OY757917.1, forward strand.
TGGGCACTCTATTTGATTTATCACCAACTTAAATAGCTTCAAAATAAATATTTTTGTGAGATTAAAACCATTTTTGCTATAAACCAATTTCAAATATTGCAAAGTTTACATTTATGGAAAAAATTTTTCCAAGAAACCAATATATTTTGCTTTTTTTCCCCATAGTTATTGAATGACCTATATATATATGCTTGTGTGCATAAGAAATATATATATCTGTAAATATATATATATATATATATATATATATAAGCATACACACATACACACACATGTTCCTATATAAATATAGATGTATGCATGTGTGTGCATGAGAAAAATGTATATCTATAAATATATATGCATGTATATATATTTGTATATACACACACACACACACGACCACACACACACATATATATATATATATATATATATATATACATATTATATTTGATTTCCAATGTTGAGTTTCTAAAAAATTTTCGTGCAATATCATCTTTGAAGTTTATGAATTATTGTATATCCTTATACATGAGACATCACACACACACACACACACACACACACACACACACACACACACACACACACACATATATATACACACACACATGCACATATCTATATTTGTATGTGTGTATAGGTGTATCTGTGTATGCAGTATATCAAAGAAATCAAAACAACTTTCAAAGATATATTACTATATTTACACACACATACCCCCACACACACACATATATATATATATATATATATATATATATATATATATATATATATATATATAATTTAAGGTGGTTACATAGCCTTTTTTTACCCTGCAGTTTCAGTTTCTTTTATCTGACAGCTCGTTGTGGAGATTTTACAGGAAGAAAGAAATCAGTAAAAGTAAAAAGACACAAGCTGAAATGTATTTTTAGATTTTCAAACCTTCTTTAAAGGACAAGAATTATTTGTCTTTTCTTTTCTTTTTTTTTTCTCTATTATTTACCCATTTTCTTTACCCATTCAAATGACAAACTTCTAACATGCATTCTGCTTTTACCTGATTTTTTTTTTTTTCTAAATTTTCTTACCTCTTAAACCCTTCGCTACTCTCCCTTTCTAAATGAAATACTGCAGAGTACAACACACAGAAGCATGCGTGCATGTGCGTTTGTTGTTTGTATGGAGTGGGGAGGTTGTGAGGGCTGTATTATGCTTCACTTCATCTCTGAACCAGCAAATGACAAACTGCAAGTGACTTGAGCAACATTGCAGCAATGACATATTTTTAAAACAAATTAATTTCAGTGTAGGCTTCTTTTTCATTATTTATTCGTTCATGTTTCTTTATATAGAAATCCTTGTGTTGGCACAAGGGATAACTTGTTATTTTCTCACTGAACCTGTCACCTGGTTTGGTCATGAGGACGCTGCCCACATAGTATGTCTTTGGCAGGAATAGCCTGGCAGAGCCCATTCCACTCTAGGTTTTGGATTCAGAGTTTTCCTTCTCAAGGGGGAATCATTGTTGAGACATATTTTTGTTGTGATGCTGACAAAAGAAAGACACAGGGAACACAAAAAGGGTTGATAGAAAAAAATATATATTCAAGTATTAGAAACAAGTTACAAGTGAACCTGGTTAAACAGTAGTTAGTTGATAGGAAGCTGAGAGTCCAGTAGGGTAGTGACTATCTGTCCACTACGCAAATGGTATCACACGTAATTGTGTTACGTTGATCGGTAAAACTCTCTCTAATGCTCTTGTTGACGTGTATTTATGGATGAGGGCGAGTCCATTATGTAGGGAGTACAACAATTTTGTATATAAATTTTGTTTCAAAACGATCCTCATATAATTGAAGAATTGATGTCTACCACAAGAAGCAAGATTTAAAAAATAAGTGAACAAGTAAATTAAGTAAAGTTGGCAACCATAGTCAAGGGTAACCTGAAAGCTCCCTTTCCAATAGCTACTACACTGAGGTGTAGGAGAGGGTGCAACTCCATTATCTGGATTGCTCCATTTTAACCTTGATCCTTACCTTATATTTCTGAGTGTTAAGCAAGGTGGAATCAAGTACCATTTTTTGAGTCTTTGATATGACTTGACCTGGGATTGAACCCTGGTGTCCTGGACCATTGACGAAAGTAAACAACATTTATTGCAATTTGTATGTTATTAGCATCTAAACCATTTGCTTCTCTTCTCATACATTTCCTGTACTCTGGCCCAGTTGGCTGGAGCTACAGAATACACTGACTGCATCTTTGCAGAGGGGTAAGACTCCCACCCCACCAACAAGTGTCCTGATTATGACACTAAACAATCTGATAGTGAGTTTCCAGTTATGGTAGAGCTTTGGGGAATGCGGAGTACATTTTATTACCATCCACCCCAGGTCCACTCTGGCTTGGAGTGGTAGCACCTGAGAGGGTCTTATCTATGGGTCAAACAGAACTAAACTGTATGCTTATCATCATCATCATATCGTGCTGGCAGCACTAAACTGAATTGTTTGAAATAAAAATGTTTTGACATTTTAAACTGTATACTTATGTTAAACTGAACTGTTTGAAAAAGACTTGTTTTGACATTTTAAACTATTCTTATATTAAACTGAATTGTTTGAAATAGAACTGTTTTTACATTTAACTGTGTGTAAACAAAAAAAGAATACTTATGCTAAATTGAATTGTTTGAAATAGAACTGTTTGTGTTCAAAAATGGATTTGACATTAAATAACCTCCAATGGTTGATATGCCATAAAACCAAACCAAACCAAACCAAACCATTTTCCATTACTTGTTGCATGAGGTTTTACATTTGTAGATATATTTATATCATTTCATTTTGTATATAGCCAAACTTGAGGAAAAAATGGGAATGTTTCAAAGTTGTAGTTATGTCAGTACTAGTGAATGGCTACACCTCTTGGATTTTAACGAAACCCTTGGATTTGGTTTGGTTTGGTTTCTTTTTTTAATGGCATATCAACCTTTGTAGGTTATTTAATGTCAAAGCCATCCTTTTGAAGAACAGTGGTGGTACTGTTTAACCCATCATTGGAAGGATAAGGAGGGGTCATACTTTTCCCAAAGTATTTGTCTGAGAGTGAATGTTATAGCGTGACTGGAGTTTGAACTAGCTTACTATGATCCCGCAGTCCATTGCTTTAAATCTTACACCACAAGGATACCCCCAAAACCCCCGGAGAAAAAGTTTGATGGAAATTATACAAGGATGGTCCGTACTGTTTTGGACAAATTCTGGAAGCAACACCCTACAAAACAGTTGTTTGGCCCCTTACATCTTATTTTGCAAATAGTTCAAGTAAGACAAGGAAGCCTTTTTGGGGTCCTGCTGATGAAGTAAGGACAAAATCATTAACAAAGTTTCCATATTGACTACTACACATGGACACACCAGTGTTGACAGACCAGCAAAAGCTTACATTCATCAGCTCTTCGCTGATATTGGATGTTGTCAAGAGGATTTGCAAAGAGCAATGACCAATAGGGATGGATGGTGATGGAGAGTAAAGAGAATCCCTGCTGTCAGAGGATAATGTCCAGTACACATGTGCATCCATAGATTTTATCTAATTTCATGAACCCAATTCTCATAATTAACCTGCATTTTTTTATAAGCCATTACTCTAATTATTCATCTCAAGGGCAATTTAAATTTTTTACCAAGTTCTTTTAATAGTTTATTACTTCAGTGTCCTGGGTTTGGCACTAAATTGCATCAGGAGTGAGGCTCTTCTTCTGGAGCTCTAGAATGCTGTGAATGCTCACTTCATTGCCAAGAGATGTCCCTGTAGCATAGTTGCTAATGTGCCGGACTGTGACAACGTAGTAAGTAGGGGTTTAGTCCCTTATAGCATGGTAGCTAACATACTGGACTTTCCCTCTCGAACTGATATTCTTGGGAAAGGAATCCCCCTTACCCCTCCAGCTATGGGCTAATCGATGCCACTACTGTTCTTCTACAAGGATAGCTTTGGCATTAAATAATCCTTAAAGTTTGATATGCCACTGAATAAAATAAATTAAAAGAAATTAAACTTCATTACCATTATTTTTGGGTCTACTTTAACCCAGTTTGGTCATACCTGTTAGGGCTCCATCTATTGGTCAAATTTATCCATACTTATATACTCTTTATTATCATTTTACTCTTTATCAGATTTTCATAATAACTCTAACGGGCAGTTTCCACTAAGATCCAAGCAAAAGAGAAGTCGCTTTGGATCTCCAGAACTCTTCTAAGTATTCTAGCTGATCTTAACAGTGCTGTGGTATAGATGGTCTTGATTCTTCCTCAGATCTCCAGTTCACTCAGTTTATTTCACAGGTTCCTTAGGACTATCACAGTCACCTTTATGTTCAATAATATTCATATTCAGATCTCCTGTAAGGTCCATAATATTTGTCCATTTCTTTGACTTGCTTTTATTTTCACTTTTGTGCCATTTTGCTGCATTCACTTATTGACTGTTATTAACTGTTTCATCTCTCTCTCTCAACAGAGAGGAAGTCCCCATTGTTTAATGGCGAAAAAGTAAACAAGTTCGAAACCTAGTCACACTGTTACATTTACTTTTGGACTAATACCCTTGGGAAAGGTATGAATCCTCTTATTCTCCTAGATATGAGTTAAATTTTATCACTATTGTTCTTCAACAAAGGATTGGTTTAGCATTAAATAACCCACGAGGGTTAATATACCATTAAACAAAGAAACCAAACAATTTCTCTTCACCCAGTCGACACACGCTCTCTTTCTCTTCATATATTATTATTATTATTGTTGTTGTTATTATTATTACTCCTTTGTGAGTTTTTCACACCAGTGTTAGCTGATGATTTCTCACTGGAGTTTGAGTGACAGCAAGTCTCCTCAAGTCTCCAGGACTCTTCTCAGTATTCTGGTCGATCTTAAAAATGTTGTTGTCTCCACTTGTCCAGTTATTTCCGAGTCCTCCTGTCCCTGTATCAATCCTTTGGTGACTGTACCAAGAGCACCAATTACAACTGGTATCACCGTCTCTTTTATGTTTTACAGTTTTTTCAATCCTCTAGCAGGTTTGAGATATTATCATCGTTTAAATAAATCTTTAAGAGTTCCTTGCATATCTTACACACAAGATCTCCATTTTATCTTGTCTTTTTCCAGTCTTTCCACTGATAGTATTTCTTAATATTATTTGACTTAAGTTGCAAATTTGATTGGAAATTGCTTTATTCACTCAGTCAGAACATTTTAATGCTATTGTTTTAAAAAAAACAGTTTACAATGAGCTATTTTTGCTGTATTTTGGCAACATAAACCCCAAATTTAGATCATTTTAATATAGATTATCCAATAAAAAAAATTCATTTGTATGTGTTGCAATGGTTACCATAATTATTTGTGTATATCATATTTACCAACCCCTCTGCTCGGGCAGGATATGACGCTAGGTCAATTTTTAAGCGAAGTTTAACAGGTTTCAATTCAGAGTTTTCCTTCTCCTAGACAAGATGCCTCACCAAGGCTGAAGAACCTAGTCTGTCCTACAATTTACCCATAGCTGGAGAGAGAATAATTGAATTCATACCTTTCCCACGGGTATTAGTTCTATGTGAAATGCAATCAGCCTGGTCCAGGATTTGAACTCGTGTCGCCGTGTCCATTTCCTATGATGATAACCATTACACCACAGGCATTATTTGTGTATATGACTCATTATTTTTCCAGATTTTTCAACCCAAAAGTTAGGTGTTCATATTATACACAAGAGCTATATAATTTACATTTTTTTCAGCTATATGTCTAACCACATGTGCGCTGGGATGACTGATAGTAAATCATATCTATAGTCCAAACTAATATGTATATTCCATTACAGAAAAATATTCACAGGAATGTGTTTTTTAAATAATTTTGTTTTTTCTGATGCAATCTTATTTTCCCCGCAAACTTGTATTTTTGTGTGACCATGATCATGTGCTTACACAAAATACTGTGTAGATTTTGAGCTGTATTGTAGACTAGGTAAATTCTTATTTTTATTCAGTACAGATGGATAAAAATTTGGATGAAAGGATAGATTTAGCTGCTACAAATTAAAAAAAGAGAATATTACATGTGAGAAGGTTTTTTTCTAGACTTTCATACTTCAAAGTTAGGTGGGGTGTTATACATGAATATCTGTTATACATAAAAAAAAGTAAAGATGATGACCTTAGTCGAGGGTGACTCAAAGGCTCCCTTTTCAATTGCTACCACACCGAGATGTAGGGGAGGGTGCTACTCCATTTCCTGGATTTATCCACTTTAGCCTTGATCCTTACCTTATAATGCTGAGTGTTAAGCAAATCAGCATCAAGTACCATTTTTGAGTCTTTGACACATAAAGTAAGAAAAGTTTGCAACCGTTGTCGAGGGCAACCAGAAGGCTCCCTTTTCAATTGCTACAACAATGTGGTGTAGGGGAGGGTGCCACTTCTTTCCCTGGATTGCTCCACTTTACCCTTAATATGTACCTTGTATTGCTGAGTGTTAAGCAAGGCAGTATCAAGTACCGTTTTTAAAGTCTTTGGTATGACGCAACCTGGGATTGAACCCAGGTCTCCTGGATCATTGGCGAACACTCTACCCACTAGACCAATGAGCCAGTACATGATTCTTCTTCTTCTTCTTCTTATTATTATTATTATTATTATTTAATCCTTGAGAGTTTTTCACATCAGTGTCAGCTGAGGGTCTTTCACTGAAGTTTGAATGAGAGCAAGTCTTCTCAAGTCTCCAGGACTCTTCTCAGTATTCTGGCCGATTTCAGTAATGCAGTAGTTTGGATGGTTTCCACACGTCCTCTTATTTCCAAGTCCTTCAGTCCTTTCAATAATCTTTTGGTGACTGTACCAAGAGCACCAAATACAATTGGTATAAACATCACTTTCATGTTTCACTGTTATTTTAATTGCCTAGCAAGGTCCAGGTATTTATCCTTCCTTTCATTTTCTTTCAGTTTTACTCTATGGTCAGCTTGTTCATCAAATTCCACAATTTTGCATTTACTCTTTATTTTGTTGCTTATTATAAGATCTGCTCTTCTGGATGAAATTAGGTTATCTGTTTGTATGTCAAAATCCTATAGGAGTTTGTGTGTCTCATTCTTCAAGACAGATGCTGGGTTGTGCATATACCATTTGTTTGTATGGTCAAATTTCATTTTCTTGCACAATTCCCAGTGGATCAACTTGCCCACCCAGTCGTGTTTAGTCTTATATTCTTTCTGTGATGATTTGCTGCATTTGCTTGTTATGTGACTGATTGTTTCATCTCTATTACCACAAAATCTACATTTGCTGTTTTGTTGTGTCTTATCTATTCCACCTTTGATATGATTGGTTCTTATGGCATTGTTTTGTACTGCTATAAGGAGAGATTCAGTTTATCTTTTACGGTTTTCTTTTCTTGGCTGCGTCCATATTTTCTCATGTGAAATGTTGCTTATAAGTTACTTAAAACATCCACAGAGTTGTTTTTCTTCTCATTTTTGTTTCCTGGTTATTGTCATTCTGTTGGTCCTCGTGTTGTCAGTATTGTTTTTGGTGGCTGTAATCAGTCTTCTTCCATGCTTTCGTTATGTAGTCTTCAAGTCATTGTATTGATACATCAACATTGTCTTTAATACTAGCAAGTCCTCTTCCTCCCTCTTTTCTTGACATATATAATCTGTCAACATTATCTCTGTGATGTAATGCCTTATGCATGGTCATTAGTTTTCTTGTTCCCTGGTCTACTTGTTTAAGTTCTTCTCTGGTCTACTTCAAGAATGGTCCTGAATATCTTACAAAGAGAACATCCCAGGTATTTATTCTTTTGATAAGGTTTCTGCTATATAGTTTTGCCTCAAGTAGCTTTCTGGTTCTTCTGAGATACTCTGTCTTGATTTTTTTCTTTCATCTCCTGTTGTTTGGTAGTGTCAGCTTCCAATATCCCCAAGTATTTGTTGGTTTCCTTTTCTCCGGGTGTTCTAATTTTGTCTTGACTTGGTTGTTCCAATCCATCTGTAAGGTGTCATTTGTCACTTTTTATTTCTAGCATGGCGCATTTTTCTATGCCAAAGTCCATCCCTATGTCCTGATTGTACATTCTCACTGCGTGTATTAGTTTCCAACTCTTTTTCATTTTTCGCAAACAGTTTAATGTCATCCATGAACATTATTATTATTAATATCATTATAATTATCATTTTACTCTTTTGAGAGTTTTTCACACCAGTATTAGCTGATGGTTTTTCACTGGAATCTGATTGATAGCAAGTCTCCTCAAGTCTTTTGAACTCTTCTGAGTATTTAAGTCATTCTCAACAATGCTGTAGTTTGGATGGTGCCCACTCGTTGTCTTATTTTCTAGTCCTCCCATCCCGGTATCGATCTTTTAGTGACTGTACTGAGTGCACCAATTATAATTGGTATCACTGTCACTTTCATGTTCCATAGTTTTTGAGTTCTCAAGCAACGTTGAAATATTTATCTCTCTTTTCTCTTTATTTCAGTTTTACTTGATGGTCAGCCAGAAATGCAAAGTCCACTATTTGGCAGGTTCTTTTTCTTTTTGTTGACTACCACAGGGTTTGGTCATCTGGCTGAGATTAGGTGATCCATCTATATCTCAAAATCCCTGAGAAATTTGTGTGTATTATTATTATCATTATTATTATTTACATATATCTGCAAGGATTCATCATATATTTTACACACAAGATCTTTATTTCATTCTGTCTTTTACCAGTCTTTCCACTGATGATTTTTCTAATACTATACTACTAAAGTTGCCAATTTGATTGGAAATTGCTTTCTTCTCAAAGTTAGAGCCTTTTGATGCTTTGTGTGAACAAAGACTCTCAGCAATGTACAATTTTTCTTTTGTTATGGTAACATATATATAAAATTTGGATCATAATATATAGATTGTCTGATTAAAAAATCCATTTACACATGTTACAATAGTTATTTTTTACTTACATTAGCCATTAAATAGATCCTAGTTTAAATTTTTGCAAAAATTAATTGCTGTGCTCTAAAAAATAGAAATTGGTTTACAGTATGTTACTAAACTACTTCCTTCTTGTCTAAAGTAAAAAAGACATTCTATTTCAAATTTGTTGCTGAGAACAACATATTATCAACTAGGATTGATTCTGTGTGACATATCTGTAAACTGAATAATAGTTTTATTCAGTTGGCAAAGAAGCTCTTTCTTGATTCATACACCACCTTTGCCTCAGAATTGATAAGCATGCAAGATTATGGGCTTTGCTCAAGTTCTTCTTTGTCTATTCCAACTCCCAAACTGAAGCATATTTTAAACAGTCAACTATACAGTGTTTATACCAGTGTGTCTATCAATGAATCTATCTTGCCAACTCCATTTAGCAACAACAAAAATAGTTTTGAGCTAGCAGAGGTATTAAAGACATGACACTTTTCCTTGTGGCACTGCAGCAAGGAGTACCAAACAATTAATGAGGTTGTCATGGTAACTGCTAACAATTACCATTGCTTTGGTAATTCTATCCTTTAAGCCAAAATTTAGTCGATATAAACAGTCATGTCATTTTGTAGTTTCTTTAGTTGGAGAATAACCCTTTGAAAAAGACCTTTCATTAGTTTTTGCTTGCTTGTTCAGTGGGGAAAAAAATAACAATCAACAATCAAATTGAAAACATGAAGAAAATTATTATGATTATTACTAATTATGATACAGCATGTCTTAGAGAGAATAGTAAAGGATAAGCTCTGGGTGAGACTCATACTCATGTCTCCTTTTACCCCGGGGCTATCTGATTTTCTGTATCAGTAGTATTCCTGATCACAACATCTGTTCTTTGTCATTGTTATAACAACTTCAGTTGTGGGAAAAGGAACTAGAATTTGAAAGATCTGTAGTTGAGGAATTGCATTAAAAAGAACAAAAAAGATGAATTACAGCAGCCAGTAACAGAAAAAAACAACATAAGAACTAACCGAAAAACAACAAAATAGCAGCACAAAAAAAATGCCAAAACTGACCAATTATATTAAAGTGAAAATTAATAATTCACATCAGGATACTAAAAGTAAGTTATGTGGAGATAAATATGAAATAGTTAATCATATAAGTAAATATGGGAACCAAGCACAAAAAGAGTACAAGACTAGGCACAACAGGGTGAAGAAGTTGATCCACTGGGAATTATGCAAGAGATTAAAACTTGACCATACAACCAAATGGTATATGTGCAAACCTAAATCTGTCCTAAAGTATAAGGTGTATAAAATTCTCTTGGATTTTGAAACACAAAAAGAACTTATAATTTCCTCCAAAAGACTAGATATAGTCTTGATCAATAAATCAAAAAGAACTTGTTGTCCAGTAGATTTTGCCATTTTGATGGACCACAGATTGAAAATAAAGAAAGTAGAATGATAGACAAATACTTAGACATGGCCAGAAAACAAAAAAAAACATGGAACATAGTAGTGACGATGATAATATCAATTGTAGTCGGTGCACTTGAAATGCTCTCCAAAGGCTTAGAAAAAAAAAAAAAGAAATTGGATATCAGGAAGAACTGAGACCATCCAGACCACAGCATCATTAAGATAAACTAGAATTCTCAGAGAAGTCTTAGAGACCTGAGGAGACTTACTGTCACTCAGACTCCAGTGAAAGATCACCAGTTTTTCACACCAGCTAATACTGGTGTGAAAAACTCATAAAGAATGAAATAAAAATTCCATAAGGATTAAGTATATTAATATGTAACTGAATTGCAAGAGTAGGTTAAGGTGAAACAGTTTATCACAGTGATGAAAACATGGGACACTAAGTGAATATAGCAAATTGGAAATGAAGGAATACAAAACTTGACTTGATGGGCGGGAAAAGTGATTAACTGGGAATTGTGCAAGAGATTCAAATTTGACCATGCAAAGAAGTGGTATATTCAAAAAACAGGAATTTGTTATCATAAATGAGACATAAAGTTCTTTGGGATCTCCCAATCTTGATCAGAAGGTTGCCCAGTTGGCTGGGGCTGCAGAATACACCGACTGCTTCTCTGCAGAGGGGTAAGACCGCCCCCCCACCAACGAGTGTCCTGGATATGACACTAGAAAATCTGATGGTGAGGTTCCAGCAATGCTGGAGCTTTGGGGAATGCAGAGTACCTCTTCATTACTATTGCTCCCAGGTCCACTCTGGCCCGGACTGGTAGCACCTGATAGGGCCCTATCTATGGGTTAAATAGAACTAACAGCATTCTTATGCTAAACTGATTTGTTTGAGTAAACTGAATAGCTTGAAATAGAAATGTTTTTGACAATTAAACCATACTTACATTTAAACTGCGTGCTTATGCTTAACTGAATTATTTGAAATAGAACTGTTTTTCGACATTAAAATTGTATTTACACTTAACTGAATTGTTACATATAACTTCTTGAATTAATTTGAAATGTTTTTGACAATTGAACTGTATTTATGCTAAACTGAATTGTTTTAAATTGAACAGATTATTTACATAAAAATGGATTTGGCGTTAAATAACCTACAAAGGTTGATATGCCATAAAATACAACATACCAACCAACCAATCTTGATCAGAAGGCATTAATAAACAAAAAAAAAAGACTTGTCTTCTTGGGGATTTTGTTATTACAGCAGACCATCAAATTGAAATGAAGGAAAGTTAACTATAGACAAACCATTGAAATATGCTAATGAGCTGAAAATGTCAGGGAACATAAAATTGATAGAAACTGTAGTTGGCGTACTTGGTGTGCTCTTCAAGAGCTTGGAAAATTGAAAAATTAAAACATGAAAGAAAATTTGTCAAAATTAAAATAACAATTGAGAATGCATCATTCAAAAATTAGAATGAAAGAAAAAACTAGACAAAATTAATAATAGTGGTTGATAATGATTCATTTAAAATTAACAGATTAAAGAAAATACAAATGAAAATTAATAATAATGGTTGATGATATTTCATCCAAAAATTAAGATGAAAGAAAATACTCGTCAAAATTAATAATAATGGTTGATAATATTTCATCCAAAAATTAAGATGAAAGAAAATACTCGTCAAAATTAATAATAATGGTTGATAATATTTCATCCAAAAATTAAGATGAAATAAAATACTCGTCAAAATTAATAATAATGGTTGATAATATTTCATCCAAAAATTAAGATGAAAGAAAATACTCGTCAAAATAAATAATAATGGTTGATAATATTTCAACCAAAAATTAAGATGAAAGAAAATACTCGTCAAAATTAATAATAATGGTTGATAATATTTCATCCTAAAATTGAGATGAAAGAAAATACTCGTCAAAATTAATTATAATGGTTGATAATGTTTCATTCAAAAATTAACCGATGAATGAAAATACAAATCAAAACTAATGATAATGGTTCGTAATAATTCATTTAAAAATTAACAGATAAAAGAAAATGCATGTCAAAATTAATAATGAAAATTGACCATAATTCATTTAAAACTTAAGAGATGAAAGAAAATACAACTCAAAATTAATAATAATGGTTGAAGATGATTCATCTAAAAAATAAGATGAAAGAAAATACTTGTCAAAATTAATGATAATGGTTGATAATGATTCTTCTAAAAATTAACAGATGAAAGAAAATACTAGATCCAAGATGAACTAAAGACATGCATAATGCCTGCCAGATCAGAACCAGGATCAACTCAGATTTTGTGTTTCACAATCAGAATAGATGTATTTGCTTTGGGGTACCAAATCACCAACAGAACATGGGACACTAATTGAAAAATCTAATCCTGTCTAAAAAAATATGCATGCTTCTCCCTAGTGTGTCAGGGTTGGCTGCCTTTCATATCTATATCATCTGGAACAAGGAAGATAATTCCCTCTTGTTCCTATATCATGGAGCACAGAGCCATTGGCCAAATGAGTAGAGTGTTTGCTAATGGGTTCAATCTCAAGTCAAGTCATACCAATGACTCAAAAAATGGTACTTGATGCTGCCTTGCTTAACACTTAGTATTATAAGGTAAGGATCAAGGGTAAATTGGAGCAATCTATGGAAAGGAGTAGCACCCTCTTCTACACTTCAGTGTAGTAGCTATTGAAAAGGAAGCCTTCAGATTACCCACGACTATGGTCACCAACTTTACTACTTAATATGGTAAAGTTTACATGACAAACCTTTTGAAGTGAGTAGTTCAACTAGTGAACCAAATAGTTCACCAGGGTGAAAAACTAGTAAAGAGTAAGATTATACTATATCTTTCAATATGTACAAGTAGTAAGCTTTAAAGTAAAGTTCATTCAAAACAAAATTATTCAGATAGCTATCCAGAATGACTTGGTGTGGGCTTGGGAGGTTTGGTATCAGCTATATTCCAATCAGGTCTTTAAATGAGTTTAATTCAAAATTATCAATAGCTTAGTTGTATTTAACCATATTTACCAACCCCTCTGCTTGAACAGGATATGACACAAGGTCATTTTTTTAAATGGAGTTTAACAGGTTTGAATTCAGAGTTTTCTTTCTCCTAGACTAGTTGCCTCACCAAGGCTGAAGAACCAAGTCTGTCCTACTATTTACCCATAGCTGGAGGGAGAATAATTGGATTCATACTTTTCCCAAGGGTATTAGTGCTATGTGAAATGCAATCAGCCTCGCCTAGGATTTGAACTCATGTTGTCATGTCCATTTGCTACGATAACCATTATACCACAGGTACCTCCTCAGGGCTCAGTTATATTTAACCAGAAAGAAATGAACAATCAATGAATCATTAACTTTCTTCAGAATAGTCCAGTTATCATTCAACAGACATATTATTCTGAGTTTCCCAATTCTAAAAGATGTACAAGAATTTGTCTTTTAATAAGATGGGAAGTCATACCGTCATATTCTGTTTTATGTCCCCTATGCTTGCAAATATCTTATGGTTGAGATTAATTTTCGATTTAGGAAACTACAAAAAAGGCACACAAAACTATGTCTGCTGATCATAGACAATTCTGCACTCTCACAAGGCTGTGTTTTACCTACTGCTTAAAGAAAAAGACATTTTAGGTTAAAAAGCATCAATAGTTTTGAACTTGCTTTTCTAGATGTCTATAAAACTGCCAAAATGTGTTATCATTATCACCCTATTATAAAGATTACCCAACTTTGCTTAAATTTCCATTAGAATTTTTAAAAATTAAAGCTTCTGTCTTAATAATTTTAGACACACACAAACACACATATTTATATACATATATAACTGAAAATGCATGAATCATGTATTCATAGTGTAAGTTATTTAAAGTTTTATATGATCACGCAGTCATCTGACAGAAAAGTGGCAAGTCAATTGTATTTAAATCGACTCATTCCACCAAGGGAAATTTTGTAACTTTTTTGTTTTACTGGTCCAGTCGTCTACAGTGAATGGATAAATAAAAAAGTAAAACAGTTAAACCAATGTTTAAAAGGTAAAAGATACCTGATAAAAATCAAAAAAAAAAAAGACACCTGGTAAAAAGCAAGTGATAACAAGTAATAGTTAATATGTATTATGCAGTATTATGCCAATGACATAGCGATTCTGGCAAATACACCCAACCAATCCGAAACATTCCTGCATAGTTTGGATCGAGCTGCCACAGGCATTGGCCTCCATGTCAATGCACACAAAACTGAATACATGTGCTTTAATCAAACAGGTGATATTTCCACACAAGACGGATGCTCTCTGTAACGGGTAGACAAGTTCACCTACCTAGGAAGCAGTGTCTCATCAACCAAAAAAGACATCGGCATGCGGCTAATGAAGGCATGGACAGCTATTGATAAGCTATCAATCATATGGAAGTCAGACCTGACCGATAAAACGAAACACAGTTTCTTCCAGGCGGCAGTCGTATTGATACTGCTAAATGGATGCACTACTTGGACACAAACAAAACAGCTGGAGAAAAAGCTAGATGGCAATTACACAAGAATGCTGCGAGCAATATGAACAAGTCCTGGAGGCAACACCCCATAAAGCACCAACTATACGGCCACCAACCTTTCATCACAAAAACTATCCAAGTTAAACAAACCAGACATGCAGTACACTGCTGGAGAAGCAGGGGCGAGCTCATAAGTGATGTACACCTATGGGCCCCCACATATGGCCAAGCAAAAGCAGGACAACCAGCTCAAACATACATACAGCAGCTCTGTGAGGATATGGGATGTAGCCCCAAAGACCTGCCAGAGGCGATGAACAATTGGAAGAAGTGGCAAGAGAGGGTCAGGGATATCTGTGCTGGCAGCACGACATGATGATGATGATAATGATTATGCCGTATATGATGCAAATCTCGAATAGTTGATATGTAAGATCAAAGTGCTCTAAGGTAAAAGATCAGTAATAGTTTACAGGTAAAAGGTGACCAATACAAGCCTTGATAAGTCAAACATTCTTAAAAGAAACAAGATTGGAGAAACATCTAAAACAGTAAAGAATGTTGTTTATCCTATTTACCCAACCCCTCCGCTTGGGCAGGATATGACACAAGGTCAATTTTTAAACGGAGTTTAACAGGTTTGAATTCAGAGTTTTCCTTCTCCTAGACTAGTTGCCTAACCAAGGCTAAAGAACCTAGTCTGTCCTACTATTTACCCATAGCTGGAGGGAGAATAATTGGATTCATACCTTTCCCAAGGGTATTAGTGCTATGTGAAATGCAATCAGTCTCGTCCAAGATTTGAACTCGTGCCGCCGTGTTCATTTCCTACGACAATAACAATTACACCACGGGCACCTCCTTAAAGAATGTTGTTTATAGAGTTGTGCTTAGTTAAGTCATTCTTTTATGTAGATCGAATCTATCTCTTTACAGAAGAACGTGTGATATGTATAGAGAAGCATATTTTAGTCAATCGAATGTTTACAAATGGACTAAGCATGGGTTTGCTGCCACCAGACTGAGTAGAAAAGATAATTCATTAAGTGGAAATACACTGACCCTCCGATAAAGAAAAAGTTCAAGGCACAGCAGTTAATAAAGAAGGTCGACCAATCACTATTGATTTCCTTGAACAACAAATACAGAAAAAAAATTAATTTTGAAGACTGAAGATAATACTGAACATACCTTTCTATATTTTGTGAGGAGACAATGTCTATGAGATTATGTAATGATATTTCAAATGCTACATTGTGAGGTTGTAAGTGTAGCAAGTCCTGAACAAAGCAGTCAAGGGTGTGTGTAGTGAGACTGTTGCAAAAGCAAGCAAACCACCTGTACAGTCTCGTGCACAGCTCTGTCATGCATTGCAAATTGCTACTATATACAATAGTATCAATAATATAGAAGAGTCACAGATAATCTTTAAATCTGTGCATGAAATAAGCTTTGGGGTAAAAGTCTGTCAAAAAAGTGAAATATTCTCATGCAGATTTGTAATTATATCAAAGAGTTGATTTAATTTAAATTACCATGAAGGAATTTTATTGAAACAAAATAAAAACAAGATTAAGATGATTGATTGAAAGATTTTGACTCTGCTTTTATCTTTTTAAATATTTATCATTTTCTTTTTGAAAATATGTAAAAAAAATAACATCAAAATAATTTAGCAAATGAGTTCCATGAGGAAAAACTAAAATACAAGGGTCATTCAATTAATAAAGGGAATCTATCTATCTATCTATCTATAAGAGTCATTCAATAGATAATGGGAAACAATCTATCAATCTATCTAGCTACAAGGGTCATTCAATAAATTAAGAGAATCTAACTATCTATCTATCTATCTATCTATCAGCTAGCTTGCTATCTAGCAATCTACAAAGGTCATTTAATAAATAAATATCTATCTATGAGAGTCATCTGATAAATAAGGGGAGTTTTTTTTTCAGAATTATTTTCCATAAATGTAGACTTTGTATTCTTTGGAATTGATTCGTTGTAAAAACTATTTTAGTCTCACAAAAATATTTGTTTTGAGGCTATTCAAAATGGAAGTAAATCAAATTGATTGGGTTTTATGGCATATCAACCTTTGTAGGTTATTTAACGCCAAATCAATTTTTATACAAAAATCAGTTCTTTTTCAAACAATTCAGTTTAGCATAAGCACACAGTTTAATTGTCAAAAACATTTCTATTTCAAGCTATTCAATCCATTCAGTTTAGTATAAGTACGGATTTTGTTTACACACAGTTAAATATCAAAACAGTTCTACAGCAAACAATTCTGCTTTGTGTAAGTAGAGTTTCAATGTCAAAAAACAGCTCCATTTCAAACAATTCAGTTTAGCATAACCACGCAGTTTAAATTTAAGTACAATTCAATTTTCAAAAACATTTCTATTTCAGGGTATTCAGTTTAGTCCAACAGTTCTAATTCAAACAATTCAGTTTAGCATAAGTATGCAGTTTAGTTCTATTTAACCCATAGATAGGGCCCAATCAGGAGCTACCATTCTGGGCCAGAGTGTACCTGTGAACAATGGCAGTGAAGGGGTACTTCGGATTCCCCAAAGTTCCAGCATCACTGGAACCTCACCATCAGATTGTTTAGTGTCATATGACACTCATTGGGGTGAGGTTATTCCTCTGCAAAGGTGCAGTTGGTATATTCTAAAGCCCCAGTTGACAGGGCAAAAATCAAATTGAGTACTTCAGATTTGAATTTAATGATGTCTGAGAAGTGCAAACCATGGGAAATTTATGGAGGAATTTGTGATGTATATGAAAAAGCATGTTTTTTTCAAAAGAATGTTTACAAATAGGCTCAGCATGGGTGTATCCCTATGAATCAGGGTAGAAAAGATAGTTCTTGGAGTGGGAACACATTGAGTCTCTGGTAAGATAAAAGTTTGAGGCACAGCAGTTAATGAAGAAGGTTGTGCTGGGACATGAAAGGACCTATCTCTATTAATTTCCTTCAAAAAGGTACAACTCTAAACAGTGCTTCTTATTGCCGACTCCTGAAGCAATACTTACCCTTGTTTATTGATATGAGTAGAGTGTTCACCAAAGGTCTGGAAGACCGGTGTTCAATCCCAGGTCGAGTCATATCAAAGACTCAAAAAATGGTACTTGATCCTGCCTTGCTTAGCACTCAGCATTATATGGTTAGGATCAAGGGTAAAGTGGAGCAATCCAGGGAAAGGAGTAGCGTCTTCCCCTACACCTCGGTGTAGTAGCTATCGAAAAGGGAGCCTTCGGGTTGTCCTCAACTAAGCTTCGCCAACTTTACTTACTTTTATTGAATGGCACATGAGGCATAATTTCTAAAATAAAACAACAAACATGACTCAGTGATAGCCCATTTTATCATTTATCAGAAAATTTTATATATTCTTTTATCATAAAATGTTACAAGAAAGCCCAGGGATCATGGTAATGATTCTTTAACCCTACAACCTTTCCTGACCTCTAGATAATGATCTGATGACGGCTTTGCTGGCAGCACAGCTGTTGTTTTCACAGCAGCAGTTGTATAAAATTATATCTATTATAGACTTCCGGTAAAGTTCAGATGACACGAGAAAGGCTTGTGAGTTTGGAAAGATCACCACATGGAGTGATAAGTGTTGGTAGCTTGATTTATAATGAGAATTTCTTAGAGAATTCAATACTACACAATTGTTAACCAGTCACTAACAGAAGGGATATTACCTGATGATGTTGTAAAAAAATAGGAAGAGAGGTAAGAAAAAAATCATCACAACAGAAAGAAATGCAAAATCAGCTCATTAAAATTGGTTATCACAGTCAACCAGGCCATTGGTCTAATGAGTAGAATGTTTGCCAATTGTCCAGGAGAGCGGGGTTCATTTCCAGGTCAAGTCATACCATAGACTCAAAAAATGGTACTTAATACTGCCTTGCTTAACACTCAGCATTATAAGGTACTGATCAAGGGTAAAGTGGAGCAGTCCAGGGAAAGGAGTAGTGCCCTTCCTTACACCTTGATGTAGTAGCTATTGAAAAGAGAGCCTTTGGGTTACCCTTGACTGTGGTCGTCAACCTTACTTTATTTCTTATCACGACAATGGCATAAATCTCAGATACAATTGATAAATTAACCTCAGAGAACTAGGAATAGAAAAAATACCTTTGAAGTTATGTCAATTGATAAGAATTGTTATTGAGGTTTTGGTGTTGTAGATAAGATATTAAGTTAAGTCCCAACTCACCAAAGTACAAAAAATTAGAGGTGCCAATGGTGTAATTGTTATCATCATTGGAAATGGACACAATGATACAATTTCAAATCCTTGATGAGGCTAATTGCATTTCACATAGCACTAATACCCTTGGGAAAGGTATGAATCCAATTATTCTCCCTCCTGCTATGGGTAAATAGTAGGACTGACTGGGTTCTTTGGCCTTGGTTAGACAACCAGTCTATGAGAAGAAAACTTCTGAATTCAAACCTGTTAAACTCTGCATAAATATTGACCTTGTGTCACATCCTCCCCATACTTACCAAAATACAATATTAGCTTTAGAATATTTAATGATACTCTAACGGTGAATTAATGGAAAGACAAGATCAGCTCATTTACACATACAGAAACATTTAATATATACATATTAGGGTGGATGGTGCAAGGCAGTATATTTAGTCACATCCCCACTCATTAAGGTTCAATATTAGCATTAGTATATCCAATGATACACAAACACTGAATAAACGGAAGGAAAGACAAGATTAGCTCATTTACACGTACAGAAACATTTAATATGTACATATTAGGGTGGATGATGCAAGGCAGTATATTTACACATCCCCACTTGACATTGGCTTAGTGGTTAGAATGCTCGCCAATGGCCTGGGAGACCTGGGTTCAATCCCAGGTCGAGTCATACCAAAGACTCAAAAACTGGTACTTGATGCCTCCTTGCTTAACACTCAACATTATAAGGTATGGATCAAGGGTAAAGTGGAGCAATTCTGGGAAAGGAGTAGCACCCTCCCCTACACCTTGGTATAATAGCTATTGAAAAGGGTGCCTTCGGGTCACCCTCGACTATGGTTGCTAACTTTATTTTATATCCAATGATACACAAACACTGAATAAATGGAAGGAAAGACAAGATTAGCTCATTTATACATACAGAAACATTTAATATAAACATATTAAGGTGGATGGTGCTTGGCAATATACTCAGTCACATCCCCATTCACCAAGGTTTAATATTGGCATCAGTATATCCAAAGATACACTAACACTGAATAAACAGAAGGAAAGACAAGATAAGTCCATTTGCATATAATAAACATATGCAATTATGTTTACTTTCAGACTAATACTCTTAGGAAAAGTATGAACTCTGTTATCCACCCCCCAGCCATGGTTTAGATAGTACCACTACTATCCTTCTACAAGGATAGCTTTAGTATTAAATGACCCACATAGGTTGATATGCCATTAAACAAAAAAAAAACAAACCATGATATACATACAAAAAGTATTAAGACGAATACACAAATATCTTCCAACAGATAAAGTGTGCATATATTCTTCCATGAACAAGCTGTATATGAAAGGGGGAGCAAAAATGGTAAAAAGTCCTACTTGAGTTCTATGGCTGTTCATAACCATGTGAGCTTTAAATCTCAAAGACAAAGTTAGTCAAAGTCCATCAGCAGAATTGGAGTCAAATTCTATCTTCTGTTCTATGAACTAGGATAAAAAGAAACTTTTCTTCTTCATTCAAGGAAAAAGGATGCAAAAGGACAAGAAAGGATTCTTGGGTTCTCATATGACCATGAGGTATGCAAAAGATAACTCCCAAAATCCGAGGGAGAAAATTATTTTTTGCCTCTCTAGATGGTCATCTGGTCAGATAATTCAAGTCTCCAATTTTTGAAACTTCGCTTAAAAGTATTAACTAGAATTGTGAATACAAGAGGAAAAACATGGTGAGGTTACATTTTCATATGGAATTTCTTCACAGTGATACAAAATTAAATTTTTATTCTACTATTTGGGATAAAAAAAAACACAGGGAATAAAACCAAAGAATTTCTTTTATTTTAATGAAACTTCTATGGCTTAGACACACATAAGTAAAATTGGTGGCCTTAGTCGAGGGTGACCTGAAGGCTCCTTTTCAATAGCTACTACAACGAGGTGTAGGGGAGGGCACTACTCCAGTCCCTGGATTGCCTCACTTTACCCTTGATCTTTACCTTATAATGCTAAGTGTTAAGCAAGACAGCATCAAGCACCATTTTTTGAGTCTTTGTTATGAGTCGATCTGGGATTGAACCCAGGTCTCCCGGACCATTGGCGAACATTCTACTCTTTAGGCCAATGGCAAAAAGTGATTATTTACCTTGTTTATATTGCCAATTTTACTTTTTTCAATCTCAAAAAATTGCTTACAAGCCATTAGCGTAAGACTGATCATAAATTAAGGTATCAAATCAAGGAAAAGAAAATTTTAAGAAATCTCCTATTTTCTGGTATATCTGCAAATTTTCTTCGTAGAAAATAATATCTTTTTGCTACAACTAAGGGAAAATTGATAAAAATAGTGTTGGAAAATAATCACTTCTTATGAGTATAAATACCATACAAATGTCATAAAATTTGCCGCAATAAGTAAGTAAAGTTCGCGACCTTAGTTGATGGTGACCTGAAGGCTCCCTTTTCGATAGCTACTACACCGAGGTGTAGCAGAGGGTGCTACTCCTTTCCCTGGGTTGTTCCACTTTACCCATAATGCTTACCTTATAATGCTGAGTGTTGAGCAAATCAGCATCAAGAACCATTTTTTGAGTCTTTGGTATGACTTGACCTGAGATTGAACCCAGGTCTCCCAGACCATTATCAAACAATCTCACCATCCTGCCAATAAAGATATTTAAGTTTCTTCCCTGTTGTTCATATGGTATTGTAATTATCCCCCTACAACCTCCACCCTTTAAAGAAGGAGATAAAAAGGGACTATCAGGGTGTCTTGGGGATAAATAGATGTGTGAATTAACCTCCTTGTTTGTGCTTTATTTTATCTTCACATATGCTTGGGAACATTCCTTTTCCAGGTTTACTATTTTCTTCAGAATTATCCACGTGGCTGTAACACCTGTCTGCTATTTTTGTTCAATATTGCATATATTGTTCCCTTTGAGTTTCAAATGATTACATCTATTTATATTGTTTCTTAGACTCAAAATAACATTCTGATATTTAAAAAAAAGACTTCTAATTCTTTACAGTTTTAAAAAAAAACACGTATTTATTATGTTTTATAGATTTCAAATACACAGCAGAAAAAAATTTCTTTTTTTTTTTTGTTTAATGGCATATCAATCTTCATTAGTGGCACTATTACACATCAAAAGTAAAATAAAGTTGGCGATCTTAGTCGAATGTGACCCAAAGTCTTCCTTTTCGATAGCTACCACACCGAGGTGTAGGGGAGGGCACAACTCCATTTCCTGGATTGCTCCACTTTACCCTTGATCTTTACCTTATAATGCTGAGTGTTAAGCAAGGTGGCATCATGTACCATTTTTTGAGTCTTTGGTATGACTTGACCTGGGATTGAACCCTGGTCTCCCGGATCATTGGCGAACACTCTACTCATGGCCCAATAAAGACATTAGTAGCACTATTTAATCCATAGCTGGAAGGATAAGTGTTGTAGCCCCAAGAAGGGTCACTAATGAAAACCCAAACACAAATACTTGATAACAGATTATATTACACAAGAAAGATAGAGTTGCATTGAAAAGGTAAGAAGTCTCGTACTGTTAGTATAACACTGATAGTGATCTGCTCTTCTGGCAGCAAAATCTCTGTACAAATAACGGTGAGAAGAGTCCATTATAGTTAGATGGGTAAGGTTCCCACAACAATAAGAGAGTTCATACCTTTCCCAAGGGTATGAGTCTGAAAGTGAATATAATTGGAGTTTGAATTTGTTATCTACGATGTTGCAGTCAAAAACATTAGCCACTATGCCATGGAGACTCCCTCCACTGTTTCTCTCAAGAGAATTTTATTTGACAATGCAACACAATCACACAGCACATGGTTACTGGACATTAAACAAAATCTACACTACAGCATTACAAAACTTAGTTACCTCAAAAATAGAATGCTGACTGTATCCCCTGCAGAGGATTAACACCCCTCTCTCAAAAGTGGTGTCCTGGAGCTCTGAGGAATTTAAAGAACCCTTTCATTACCACTACTCCCAAGTCCACTCTTACCCAGGGTGGTAGTATCTGTTAGGATCCCATCTATGAGTTTAAAAGATCTGTTAGAAATTATTTGTATTTGATACAACCATGTGAAAAAAAAACCTATTAAGAAACAAAAACACAAAAAATGTAAATATGAATGTATAATGAATGCTATTCCCTAGTGTCTTGGGATAAAATATCCCTAGTCAAGTTGATATGCCATTAAAATCAGTCAGTCAGTCAATCTATAAAAGAACTCTCAACACATTTGTACTGAAATATATTTTTTTGGATTATAGAGAATTTCATTTCATGGTCTACCCAATTTATCTTAGTTTTAACTAACCCTTGCCTTTTAGGGTAATTACAACTTGAGGGTAAAAGAGAAGCTGACCTTAACGAATCTGTTCAATGCACACACTGACCTGGTTGACCTCTTTCATAAAAATAGCAATGTTATTTTCAAAGTTGTATTCAAGTTTGTAATACAAGGTCATTCCCACACCTACTCGTAACTACATATCAACCAGTTGGATATACATACACAGTATACGGGTATATTATCATCATAGTACAAAAATACATCATCATCACTGTACAAAGATATATTATCGTCATATTACAAAAATACCTCATCAATACAGCAACAATATATATTATCATCACAGTACAAAATACATCATCATCACAGTATAAATATATATTGTCATCATAGGTACAAAAGTGCATTATCATTGCAATACATAAGTGTCTCATCATCATTAGGGTACAAAGATAGATAATCATCACAGTATAAAAATACATCATCATCACCATGGTACAACAATATGTCAACATCACATTGCACATACATATCAGCATTATAGTAAAAAAATATCCTCATCAGTATACAAAAATGATATCATCATTAGTGTACACAAGTATATCATCCTCATTATGGTACAAAAATATTCCATTGTCATATATTTATTTTTAGAATAAATTATAATTTAAGCAAACTTTATTTTATGCTAGAGATCATTCCTGGCTACGGGTAATTTCGTTGGGATCATTACTGGTTACTGGGACTGTGATAGGGATCATTCCTGGTTATAGGCACTGCGATCATTCCTAGTTACTGATGCTGTCAAAGGGATTATTCCTAGCAACAGGTACTGTGATAGGAATCATTCCTGGTTATTGGTAGTATGATTGGGATCATTTCTGGCTATTGGTACTCTGATTGAGATCATTCCTGTCCACAGGTACTCTGACTGAGATCATTCCTGTTCACAAGTACTTTGATTGAGATCATTCCTGTTCACAGGTGCTCTGGTTGAGATCATTCCTGGTTACAGGTACTGTGATTGAGATCCTTCCTGGCTATTACTACTAGGATAAGGATTGTTTCTCTTCCTTTTCCTATATTCGATCTACTCAAGTAAAAAAGACAAATGAATATTTCAGTGGTAAAATTTTGATAACAAAAATTAATTAAAAAAATGTACAGCTTTAAAACATAAAAAGTTTCATTATCATGGATCCAATTCGTTCCTTTTCTATTGTTGCTGCTTTTATGAGAGATGTTTAAAAAAACTGCATTCATTGCTTCCCTCTATTCAAGATTTTTCAGTGGATTGTGCCTTCCCTGCAGGCTGTTTCTGCTTTGCAGGGTTGAGTTTCTGGCTCAGCACCTGAGGCACTCCAAAAGAAGAATACCGATGATGAAGCATTTTTTTGATCAGCCATGCATGAATCTTGATTTGTGCATTAGTGAGAATTTGGTTAAATATTTCAAGAGTTTCCAGTAAGTATTCATTTTAACTGTCTCAAGTGAACGGTGTCGGTTCCTTTTGCATCATTCTCATATATATTTCATTCCACAGCTTCTCACAAGGAATATCTGTTCTGTAAATCAAACTCTGTTATTGATATTTTCCTCCTAGATACAAATTTGTGAATCTTAAATCTAATGTTTAATAAGTGTATGTTGTGATGCTGACAAAAGAAAGACATGGGAAACACAAAAAGGGTTGATAGAAAAACATACACATATATTCAAGTAACAGAAACAAGATACAAGTGAACCTGGTTAAACAGTAGTTAGTTGATAGGAAGCTGAGAATCCAGTGGGGTTGTGACTATCTGTCCACTATGCAAATGGTATCACACGTGATTGTGTCACGCTAGTTGGTGAACTCCGTCTGACACTCTCATTGACGTGTACTTATGGAGGAGGACGAGTCCATTACGTTGGGAGTACCACAGTGTGTTAATTTGTATTTCTGCTCTGTTTTTTTAATAATACGGTTTTGTTACATCTTTACCCTTCATTTTTCATTTTGCAACCTTTTGTCTATCTAACTGGACTTGCTCAGGGTGACTTTAAAAAGTTTTTAAAAATCATTCTTTTATTTCATTTTTTATTTAAGGGAGCATCGTCAATTGTAATTCATTTTTTGACTAGGATTTCTTTCAGTTTCATTCTAGTTTCTTTTTATTGTAGCCTATGGCCATCATTAAGTTGTGTTGATAGCCCAGAGTCCCTTGAATCTTTCTCTTACCATCTGTCCCTATCATATACCACACCTGGAAGGTCTTTTAGATTGCACCCAGTGTTCTCACAGAACTGATGTACGTAAGTTTTTGCTGGCTGGCCAACACTGGTGTGTCTATGTGCAAGAAAAAGAGACATTAGGAGAATGTTCCTTATGAGTTCGTCCTTACTTCTCCAGTTGTAGCCAGCATGTCTTATTTGTCTTCGATGGTTTTTGAGATGGGAGGTAAGTGGCTGTTTTGTGAGGTGCAGCTTACAGGATTTGCTCAAAACAGAATGTAACTTCCATCTTGTGTAGTTTCAATCTTGTCTTTTTCTCCAAGTGTCTTGTTAGTGTCCAGGTGGTGCAACTACACAGTAGTATGAACACAATCACAGTTCAAAAGAAATCCTACTTTATTCAATGAGAGAGATCAGATTTCTATATTATCATTAACCAGTCAATAGCAGTCCATGCCTTCCTTGTGTATTCGTTAACATCACTCTGGGATTGAAGCAAACTAAAAACAATAGCTCTGACTTGTCTTTTCCCTCAGCAGTATTTGTATGAGATTGCATCTACTACTAGTTAATTCACTATAGGCTTGCTATGTTCACACACTTGGCCGCTTTGTGAAGGGCTCACTGCAATTGCTATCTCACTAAACTGTATTTGAAATATCATCATATAATTTCATAAACATAGTCGTCTTCCAAAATGTGAAAAGGCATGCCTGGTATCATCTTTAATCTAAAGAAAAGTTTTTTTTTCACATTATCTATATTTAATCTATGTATAAGAATCGTTTAACTAAGTGCATTTCTATAAACAACATTTCTTTCAGCTTTACTTGTTCCTCCGATCTTGCTTCTTTTAAAAATTTTGATTTGATTTCTGTCTTGACTTACCATGGTTCGACTTACCACGGTTTGACTTACCAAGGTTTGATTTACCATGGTTTGACTTACCGTGGTTTGTTCATTTGGTTTGCTTTGGCCATATTTTACTTGTAACCCATCATTCAGCTTTTTACCTTTGTGCACTTATATTTTATATCTTAGTGCTTTCTACCATATACATATTAACCATTACATCTTTACAGATTTACATCATATATTGCATAATACATATTACCTATTATCATCATCATCATGTCGCGCTGGTAGCACGGATATCCCTGACCCTCTCTCGCCACTCCTTCCTATCGTTCATCGCACTAGGCAGGTCTTCAGGACAATATCCGGTATCCTCACATAGCTGCTGAATGTATGTTCGTGCTGGTCGTCCTGCTTTTGCACGGCCATGTGTGGGGGTCCATAAGAGTACATCTCTTATGAGCTCGGCCCTGCTTCTCCAGCAGTGTCCTGCATGTCTGGTTCGTCTAACTTGAATAGTTTTCGTGATAGGAGGCAGGTGGTCGTACAGTTGGTGTCTTGTGGGGTGTTGCCGCCAGGACTTGTTCAAGATTGCACGCAGCATTCTTGTGTAATTGCCGTTTAGCTTC
This sequence comes from Sepioteuthis lessoniana, assembly GCA_963585895.1. Taxonomy (NCBI): domain Eukaryota; kingdom Metazoa; phylum Mollusca; class Cephalopoda; order Myopsida; family Loliginidae; genus Sepioteuthis; species Sepioteuthis lessoniana. The sequence continues at coordinate 33,331,353 of OY757917.1, forward strand.
TTCTCCAGCCGTTTTGTTAGCGTCCATGTAGTGCACCCATGTAGCAGTATCGATGTGACCGCTGCCTGGAAGAAACTGCATTTCATTTTATCGGTTAGGTCTGATTTCCATATAATCGATAGCCTATTGATAGCTGTCCATGCTTTTGTTAACCTCGTTTCGATGTCCTTTTCGGTTGATTCGACGCTGCTTCCTAGGTAAGTGAATTTGTCTACTAGTTTAAGAGGGGTTCCGTCTAGAGTGGAGATGTCCCCCATTTGATTATAGCACATATAATACTTACTTATTATTGTTTACGTTTTTACCCAGTATCCGTTACCTTCTTTTTCGTGTCTAGTACTTTTTACCTATAATCTGATACCTTTTACACATTGCTCTTTACTTTTTACATTTTTGCTTTTACATTTATCCATTCACTGAAGACGACTGTACAGTCTTCTTCTTTTCTGGACCAGTGGTCACTTTTCCCACCATCTTGTCCTTTTTTTTTTTTTGGCCAGTGGTCGCTTCCCACCATGCTGTTTTTCATTGTGACCTTATGCTGTTTGAATTTCATTCTGATGGGATAAATGGCAAAGGCATTTTTCATGAGTACACACACTTTATAATTGTCGACGAATTTTCACCTTCATCTCACTGACCTCGTATGAAAGTTGGGAATCAATTTGACCAGAGATGGAAATGGACAACAGCTCACTTTGTGGTTTCTCAGCTGACAAAATCAAAGTTACAATCTAACTTCTGGCTTCTAGGATTTTAGTCACCTGACTTGAACTCACCCAATCAAAACTGAGCTTTTAACTGATCTTTAACTGTCAATCACACTGATTTGACATTAAGTGTTAGGATCTTTTTAAATTATCTACACTACCTTTCAAATAACAGATGCAGCTAATCTATTATTTTTCACTACTGGTTCATGAGAAGATCCAGGTTGATAACAGCACTGTCTTAGCCAATAATAATCATAAAAGCTTTCAACTAATCTTAAACCATCAATCACACTGATTAGACATTAATAGTTAAAATCTTTAAAAATAATCTACACTATCTTTCAATAAATAGATTCAACCAATATATTATTCAATATTAAGAGAAAATGTGACAAAATTTCCCCAATGCAATAAGCTGCTTTATATATAGATTATAGATCTCTGGTAAAGTTCAAATGGCAAAAGAAAGATACGAGTTCAAATCCTGATAACAGGTCAAGGAAAAGAAAATCTCTGAATTCAAACCTGTTAAACTACACTTAAAAACTGATCTTATGTTGCATCTTGTTTGTGCCAGATGATTAGGTAAACATATATACCATAACCTTGTTTGGTCCATGAGGACATTATTTGTGTAGCGTAACTTGGGCATGAAAGACTAGAGGAGCCCATTCCTCCCAAGGTCTATTACTTGTTTGAATTCGGAGTTTTCCTTCTCCTTGGTTGGTTGCCTAACCAAGGACAAAGAACCCAGCCTTCCTTACTATTTACCCAAAGCTGGAAAAAGAATAGTTGGAATCATACCTTTCCCTAGTGTATTAGCTCAATGTGAAATGCAAACAGCTTTCTCCAGGATTTGAATTCATGTCACCATTTGCATTTCTCACAACATTAAATGTTTGATTCTTTACAATTTCAAAAAGTAAACATGTATTTATTTTATTTTTAAGACTTCAAATACCCAGTTGAAAGTGGTTTTTAAAGGAAAAATTTGATCAGGTATTTCCATTCAGTGACAGAAATTCAAATTCTAATAGTATCATAAGTTACATAATAGATTAGTGAGATCTATTTTTGACATATAGTGTAACATTCAAATTTGCTTTTCAGCCATTAAATGCATGGAAAAATACGATGGTTAACCAGTATGACGGACAACCATTGACCCCCAGGTCATACTGAGATGATGGCTCTCATTGGATGGTTTCAGTAAAGTGACCAAAACAGCTCTAGAGTTAGAAAGAAGTTGTTTTGTGAGAGACACTCAAAGTGAGCAGTTGAAAGCTTTGTCTTGTTCTTACTGATTCCCTCTTTTGGTCAAGCAGGTAATGAAGTGAAAAGTTGTCAACAAATAAAAAGCAAAATGTATACATATAATTGTGGCTGTGTTGTAATTCATCATCCTAACAGTGAAGAACTTAAAACAAATGGGGATGCTGATAGAAGACAACAAATAAGAACAAAGATGGGAACATGAAAGAGACTTCAGAATGACACAATGCAACTAGAGAAAAGATGAAGATGTAAAGGGAAGAGATATTCAGTGGGACCACTACATGTAGAATAAAAGAATGAAAACATCCGACATTAAACTTTTAGTGATGACAAACCAAACATCATTCATACAAGGGGCAAAAACAAAACAAGACATCGTTATGGTTTAAAGAACAAAGTAACAAAAATATTTATTCAGCATGGCTGACTTACAGGAACTCCTGAGAAAAAAAAAAGATTAACAAAAAGGTCCATGTGCCCTCCACAACTTGAGAAACAGAAGTTCAAGATCCAAGGGAGATAACTAGTCCCTTATTCATTCATTTGTGTTAGATATCTACAAAGAGTACAATTTTCAACAAAGAGATGAGAGGAGATCCATCATAAAGTAAGGCTCAGAGAGTAATATATAACATTATTCTAGGCTGTTCTAAAATATTGGTAATGATGCTTTGGTCCTCAACTCATGTCTAACTCTAGGGTCATCATTTGATGAAAACTTTGTTGATCATACGACTCTACATTTTACAAGAGTATATCCGGGATTCAATTCCAGGTCGAGTCATACTTGATGCTGCCTCGCTTAGTTATCAACGTAATAAGGTGAGGATCAAGGGTAAAGTGTAGCAATCCAGGGAATGGAGTAGCACCTTCCCTAACACTTTGGTGTCGTAGCTATCAAAAATGGAGCCTTTGGGTCCCCCTTGACTAAGGTCACCAACTTTACTTACATACTATATCTAAACAATTATTGTACATTTGTCCTTTAAAAATAATTACAATTAATATTTATGAAAAGGAATATACATATAACTTTATATGTAAATTTATTTTATGTTCAAATAGATTCAGCTTCACGTAAAGAATTTCTAGATATTTGCCCCTGTTCCATAACAAGACAAGATAAATTTTCATCATTAGAGTTAAGATAAAATTCGACCTTACATGATAATAGCATCATTTATACGAACCAGACATGCAGGACACTGCTGGAGAAGCAGTTAGACGAACCAGACATGCAGGACACTGCTGGAGAAGCAATTAGACGAACCAGACATGCAGGACACTGCTGGAGAAGCAGGGCCGAGCTCATAAGAGATGTACTCTTATGGACCCCCACACATGGCCGTGCAAAAGCAGGACGACCAGCACGAACATACATTCAGCAGCTATGTGAGGATACGGGATGTTGTCCTGAAGACCTACCTAGGGCGATGAACGATAGGGAGAAGTGGCGAGAGAGGGTCAGGGATATCCGTGCTACCAGCGCGATATGATGATGATTATTTGGCTGAAAAGATTATATGATGATGATATATCTACTGTTGATGACTTTTTACTAATGGGATCCAAACTCTGCAACACTGATAGAGGAAACATTAATCTTTCTTGTAGGCCACAAGAAGGATTGAATTGAAAAATAAGTCTCATTGGGATACATTCCAAGGGAGTCACTTGATCAGCCAACAAACATTTCAGACGAACCTTGTATAAGGCAGAGAAGTAAAAGGCATGTAAGTAAAAAAAAAAAATAGTTATTTTCCTCTTCAAATTTTCTTTTTGGGATCTGGGTGATAAATTTTCAAAAATATAGTGGGGTTTATATGAGGGGGCCAATAAATGAAAGTGATTTATTTTACAATTGCAAATATTGAAAACCTATTTACTTTTAAAGTGAGGTACTTCAACAAATAATTGACAAATACAGATTTACAAAAACGAAGTGACCTTTATTCCATTTACACAAATATATATACATATATATATGAATAGATAGATCGATAGACAGATAGATATTTAGATATATATAAATATACAGATATATATATATATATATATATATATATATATATATATATATGTGTGTGTGTCTGTGTGTCTGTATATAAATACATATATATATATATTTAAATAAGTATAAATATATATATATATATATATATATATATAACTATATTTATGTATTCATATATAAATGTAAATATATATACATATATATATATATGCAAGCACAAATATATATAGAGAGAAATAGATACATATAAATACATATTTTATATATAAATGTATATATATACATATATACTTTTCGAAAATGGGTTTATATACCAATTCTGGAAATCTACAGCTCCCAATATCCTCACTGGTAGAAGAATTCAAAATTGGGAAAGTACGCCTTCACATGATGATGAAGGACTCAGCCGACGAGATCATTCAGAAGGCATATCCAGAAATAAAATCAGGTACGAAGTGGTCGGCCGTTAAGACCACCCCGGAGGCGGAATGCAGCCTACGAATCAAAGACTTCATAGGCGTCACTCAAACCAATCGAGCTGGGCTGGGTAGCACGAGCAAAAAGGTATTCTTCAAAATGGACCCAAAAGGAAAAAGAGACATGGTGAGCGAAGAAGTCAGGATGTTTGAGGAAGAGCAAAGAAAAGCCAGTGCTGTTACTCAGGCCAAACAATGTGCTTGGACAAAATGGAATGATATCAAACCAATTAAATTATCGTGGAAATCCTTAATTGCAATGGAACCACTGGCGATATCATTCCTTCTTCGCTCTATTTATGATCTCTTACCAAATGCGACCAACCTAAAATTATGGGGATATACCAATTCGGACCTGTGCTTGTCGTGTAAAAGTGATCGGGGTACTTTGCGCCACGTCTTATCTGCATGTCCACACTCACTTCAGATGTACACATGGCGACATAACAAGGTATTAGAAGTGATAATAGAATTGGTAAGAGCACAATGTGAGACAGCACATTAGCAATCCATAACACCCAAGGAACCCATAATTCAGTTTCTCAAGGAAGGTGAATGTCCTGTGAGGAAACAAAAAATCCTAACATGAAGCTACTGAACGGAGCTAGTGACTGGAAAGTTTCAGCAGATCTCAAGACATCTCTACAATTTCCAGTTCACATTATTCAAACGGAAAAGCGGCCGAACATTGTAGCATGGTCCGATTCAAAGAAGAGTGTCCTCCTCATAGAATTGACTGTCCCTTGGGAAGAAAACCGGGAGGAAGCACACGAGCGGAAGAAAAACCGCTACGAGACATTGCGTGCCGACTGCGTGGAAAAGGGTTGGATATGCCATGTGATTCCTATTGAGGTTGGTTGTCGTGGTTTTATAGGACACTCAGTCATTTCGTTTCTTTCAAAAATAGGAATCACTAGCCGCAGTTTGAAAGTTGCCTCGAATCGTCTTCAGACCACGGCGCAAAATGCATCAAGTTGGATTTGGTCGAAAGCGAGGACGTTTTCAGCACGAAGGTAATACACGTGGAACCACCTTTCCCGTGTGATTACGTAAGAAACGGTTACTGTAAACGCGTAATAACATCAACCGCTGAAAGTAAACGCGTTTTTTAAATCACAAACTGCACTCAGAAAATGAAGATTAACGTCCAATATAGTCTCTTCATTTAATTGATCTGGCGTATATATATATATATATATATGATTCTCTTAATACCCTGTCCGGTGGCAAAAGCTGCTTGGTAGCACCAGGGGTGGCATTACCGCCTTGAGCTACCGAAGCTGTGTTATCACCCCTGGATGGCGGCTGATGAGGACATGGTATCGCACGTGCTTTCACACGTTGTATGATGAAAAAAATATATGTTTATATACATGCACATATATATACATACACATACATGCATGAACGCACACACACACATCCACACACATCTATCTATATATATATCTATATATATATATATATAATGTGTAGTTAGACTGCAGATTCTCTTGACAGCATATCTTATTCAAAATGACTGACAATGATTTAGTGTTCATTTTTTATTAGCCTTTTCTTGCTGATGAGTGAGATGTCTTAACCGTAATTGAAGGCTGTATAAGAATTAGAGACTTTGGACAATTTTTATACTACCTTCAATATAAGTTATGACACTTGCTCACCAACAAAAAAAGGCAAATAAAAAGTTTAATAACAAATCCTTGTCTGTCTTTTTCACAAAATTATACATACATACATACATACATATATATATATATATATATATATGTATGTATACGAATACATATGTATATATGTATATATATATATGAATATAGATGTATATGTATGAATATATATATATATATATATATATATATATATATATTTTATTATGTGCATATATATATATATAGTTATGCATGAATGTATGTATATGCATATAAGTTTTATGTTTTAAGGCATATCAACTTTTGTGGATTATTTAATGTCTAAGTCATCCTTATGAAAGAACAGTAGTGGTACTATTTATCTCATAGCTGAGAGGGAATAATGGGTCTATATCTTTTCCAATGCTATTAGTCTGAAAGTGAACATAATAGTTCAACGAGAGTCGCATATATGTATAAACATATATATATATATATATATATATACTTATACATATATGTGACTCTAGTTGCATTATATATATATATATATATATATATATAATTCAGCTTTAGTCACGTATATGTAAAAGAATATATATATATATGGAAGTAAATTAGGAAATAAATCTGACAGTATGAAGAAAAGTTGAAAAACAAAATAATACAAAATTTGATGACTTTATTTTGAAAGTCAGATAATAAATCATAATAAATTTATCAAATTTTAGATTTTTTTTCAACTTTCCTTGAAATATAAATATATATATATATATATATATACATTTTTTTTCTTTGGGTTTCACATGTAGAGAGAGAAAGAGAGAGAGAGAAAGAAAGAAAGAAAGAAAGAAATCAAGAGAGCATGAAAGAGAGAGAGAGGCAGATAAATATCAAATAGTCCATTCTGGGGTGACAGTGTGACGGATTCTTCACTCTGTAGTTCTTGAGTCTTCCGTTCATTTTTTATCCATTTTGCAACACCCACGCATTTTCTCCATAGCAAACATGTCTTCCAAAATTACATCAAGCAACCATGAGTTTAACACTTTCAAAGTTCTTTCGCAGCTTTCCTGCTTGAACAGCTGCCTACCTCTTCTGGCCCGGGTTGATAGTCAACACTTGCTTTCATGTTTAACTTTCTTATTCCCCAGCTTTGAGTTCAAGAGAGATCAGCTTTCATCATCAGTGGTTGTCAACTTTCTCTGTGACAATGAGTGCTGATTTCCTTTATTTATACATCTGTTATAACCTAAAAAAGGGTACACTGAACCCACTTTTGAGGACTGTTACAAAATAAGGTCATGCTGAGAGTTGTATACAATCACTTTCTTTTTTCATAATCTATACTCTGTATTGCTATTTCTCTCAACAGAATATTATTTAACAATGCAACACATTCCCATAGAACAAGGTTACTGGACATTTAAACAAATTCTATACTACAACATTACAAAATATAATGCTGACAGTAAATTTTTTTGTTTGTTTAATGGCATATCAACCTTCATTAGTTGCACTATTAGACATTAGTAGCACTATTTAATCCATAGCTGGAAGGATAAGTGTTGTAGCCCATAAGGGTCACTAATGAAAATCCAAACACGGATATTAGATAACAGATTATATTACACAAGAAAGATAGAGTTACATAGAAAAGGTAAGAAGTCTCGTACTGTTCGTATAACACTGGCAGCAAAATCTCTGTACTAATAATGGTGAGAAGAGTCCATTATAGTTAGATGGGTAAGGTTCCCACAACAATAAGAGAGTTCATACCTTTCCCAAGGGTATGAGTCTGAAAGTGAATATAATTGGAGTTTGAATTTGTTATCTACGATGTTGCAGTCAAAAACATTAGCCACTATGCCATGGAGACTCCCTCCACTGTTTCTCTCAAGAGAATTTTATTTGACAATGCAACACAATCACACAGAACATGGTTACTGGACATTCAAACAAAATCTACACTACAGCATTACAAAACTTAGTTACTCAAAAATAGAATGCTGACTGTATCCCCTGCAGAGGATTAACACCCCTCTCTCAAAAGTGGTGTCCTGGAGCTCTGAGGAATATAAAGAACCCTTTCATTACCATTACTCCCTAGTCCACTCTTACCCAGGGTGGTAGTATCTGTTAGGATCCCATCTATGAGTTTAAAAGATCTGTTAGAAATTATTTGTATTTGATACGACCATGTGAAAAAAAAACCTATTAAGAAACAAAAACACAAAAAATGTAAATATGAATGTATAATGAATGCTATTCCCTAGTGTCTTGGGATAAAATATCCCTAGTCAAGTTGATATGCCATTAAAATCAGTCAGTCAGTCAATCTATAAAAGAACTCTCAACACATTTGTACTGAAATATATTTTTTTGGATTATAGAGAATTTCATTTCATGGTCTACCCAATTTATCTTAGTTTTAACTAACCCTTGCCTTTTAGGGTAATTACAACTTGAGGGTAAAAGAGAAGCTGACCTTAACGAATCTGTTCAATGCACACACTGACCTGGTTGACCTCTTTCATAAAAATAGCAATGTTATTTTCAAAGTTGTATTCAAGTTTGTAATACAAGGTCATTCCCACACCTACTCATAACTACATATCAACCAGTTGGATATACATACACAGTATACGGTTATTTTATCCTAATAGTACAAAAATACATCATCATCACTGTACAAAGATATATTATCATCACAGTGCAAAAATACATCATCATCACAGTACAAATATATATTATTAAAGCAGTACAAAAATACATCATCATCACAGTACAAATATATATTATCATCATAGGACAAAAACACCTCATCACCATATTAGAGAAACATATCATCTTCACAATACATAAGTATATCATCATCATAATACAACAATATGTCATCATTGCAATAAATAATGACATTATCATTAAGGTACATCAGTATATCATCCAAATTCACAGTTATGTTAGCATTTGAATACAACAATATATCTTCATCACAGCACATAGGTATATCATCATCATAATACACATGTGTATTTCCATTAGAGTACAACAATTTGTCAGCACAACAATATTACTTCATTTGAGTACAACAATGTATCATCATCAAAATACACAATTGTATCCTCATATATCAACAATATATCATCATCACATGCCAGAATTATATTATCATTTGAATACAACAATATATCATCATCACATGGCAGAATTATATTATCATTTGAATACAACAATATATCATCATCATCACAAAGTAGAATTATATTATCATGAGAGTACAACAATATATCCTCATCACAAAGCAGAATTATATTATCATTAGAGTACAACAATATATCATCATCACAAAGCAGAATTATATTATCATTAGAATACAACAATATATCATCATCACAAAGCAGAATTATATTATCATTAGAATACAACAATATATCATCATCACAAAGCAGAATTATATTATCATTAGAGTACAAAAATATATCATCATCATAAGACACAAGTATATTATCATTACAGTACAGAAATATATCATCACAATACAAGATTATATCATTTTTGTAATGCTCAATTATATCATCATCATAGTACACAAAAAGATATCATCATCTCTGACTGGTAGCTTGACCCAGACAAGGTTGATATCCTCATTCAATCAATCTGATTTATTTCTTTTAAGTGATAAAACCAGCCACCAGTGAGCTACTGTCAACTGTACATCTTCCTACTATTGATTATACCGTTTATGGAATGCTTAAAAAAAGTTTAATTTCAGAATGCATTTCACCCAAGTTAATGCAGCACTTAGAGAATATATTCAAAGACTTTGGTTTATTTTATTTTATTCTATTTTAATGTATTGGGAGACCCATTTAGTCAAAAAGTAACCAGATTTATGGGTTGGTAGGTCAATGGTTATTAATTTCTCACTTTTTGCAAAATCCATATGTTGCTAAACCTTGTATAGGTAATCAAGCTTCATCTTTATTTAATTAAAAAAAAAAATCTTAATTTCTGAAGGCGCATGTGGCTGGAAATAGACTTGGCTTTAAGTGTTTAAATGTTGAATTTAGTAGTTTGTGCTTTATTTGGGAAGGGTATAAATCCATCTTCTCCCACTAGTTAAATAGTTGGGCTCTTTAGTGTTTTGAGAAAGCAAACCAGTTTTGGAGAAGGAGAATTACCAATGTTTCGGTATGGCAGGGGTTGCGTTGAGTCAAATCAGAGGATCTTAGAGAAGGTTGTTTGCATTTCACTTTGTGCTAATGCCCTTTGAAAGGGCATGAATCTATCTCTTCCCCAGGCTAAATGGGTAAACCGTAGAGTAGACAGAGCTCTTTAGCCCCTTAAGTAAGCAAACCAGTCAAGGAAAAGGAAAATTGCCAATGTTTTGGAATGGCAGGAGTCAAGTTGAGTCAAGTCAGGGGATCAGGGATTGTTTAAGCCAAGTCATAGATTGTTCCTTGTTACTGTTACTATGGAAACAGTCATAGCAGAGTGACCATCATCATAAGAGATGGAATCAGCAACCCAAGTTCAAATTTTGGATAAGACTGTTTGCATTTAAATTTATGCTAATGCCCTTGGAAAAGGCCTGAATCCAACTCTTCCCCCAGTTATAGGTAAATAGTAGAGCAGCCAGTGCTCTTTAGTCATTTAAGAAAGCAAACCAGTCTAGAAAAAGGAAAATTGCCAATGTTTTGGAATGGCAGGTGTCAAGTTGAGTCAAGTCAGAGGATTAGGGATTGTTTAAGCCAAGTCATAGATTATTTCTTGCAACTGTTACTATGGAGATACTCATAGCAGTTTGGTTATTATTGTAAGGGATGGAATCAGCAACCCAAGTTCAAATCTTGGACAAGGCAGTTTGCATTTTACTTTGTGCTAATGCCCTTAGAAAACGCATGAATCTATCTCTTCCTCCAGCTTAATAGGCAAATAGTAGAGCAGACAGGGTTCTTTGGCCATGCTTAGACAACCAGTCTCGGAGAAAGAAAACTCTTGATTCAAACAATCAATACTCCACTTAATAATTGACCTTGTGTCCTATCTTGCACTGGTACAACCTGTCATACGTTACTTGAAGAGGACATGGGCACTTCCAAGTAAACCAGTCATTTCCCTAGTCAGGAGTTAGAAATTTCAGATCCAAAAATTTTACAGAAACAATTGAGAATAAATGCTTAACCAGTTGATTATTGTAAAGTCTACGTGTCAAGGATAAAATTGTATAAAGAGGGATTACTTAACATGCTGATATGAGGACCTGAGAAAAGATTATGGAACTATAACATCTTTATTTCGTTTTGAAATATTAAAGATAAGCATTAGTGTATAAAAGGTAAGGGATCAAGACTCAAATCCCACCAGATTAATGCCTAATCTGATAATTTTTTTTTTGTTATTTAAACTTTTTTTTCTGTTAAGAAATTTAAGTTCAGTAGGATTAATTAATGGTCCAGGAGACCTCGGTTCAATCCCAGATCGCGTCATACCAAAGTCTTTAAAATCGTACTTGATACTTCTTTGCTTAACACTCAGCAATATAAGGTATGTATCAAGAATAAAGTGGAGCAATCCAGGGAAAGGAGTAGTGCCCTCCCCTACACCTCGGTGTAGTAGCTATTGAAAAGGAAGCCTTCTGGTCATCCTCGACTATGGTTTGGTTTGGTTTGTTTGGTTTTTTGTAGGTTATTTAATGCCAAATCCATTTTTATGTAAATAATCTGTTCTATTGAAAACAGTTCAGTTTAGCGTAAGTACACAGTTTAATTGTCAAAAACATTTCCATTTCAAACTATTTAAGCAGTTATATGTAATAATTCAGTTAAGTGTAAATACAGTTTTAATGTTGAAAAACAGTTCTATTTGAAATAATTCAGTTAAGCATGAGCACGCAGTTTAAGTGTAAGTACGGTTTAATTGTCAAAAACGTTTCTATTTCAAGCAATTCAGTTTACTCAATTCATTTTAGCATAAGTATGCTGTTAGTTCTATTTAACCCATAGATAGGGCCTTATCAGGTGCTACCACTCCGGGCCAGAGTGGACCTGGGAGCGATGGCAATGAAGGGGTACTCCGCATTCCCCAAAGCTCCAGCACTGCTGGAACCTCACCATCAGATTGTTTAGTGTTATATCCAGGACACTCATTAGGGGGTGGTCTTACCCCTCTGCAGAGGTGCAGTCAGTGTATTCTACAGCCCCAGCTGACTGGGCAATCGACTATGGTCGCCAACTAATTATCATAAGTATTAGTGTATACAATGCACTATTTTTCATTGCATAATATAGGGGTATGTATTATATTCAAAAACTATATAATCAACTTTCTTTTGACCACAAGCCTCACCCTATCTGAGACGGGATGACCAAAAATAAGTTATATCTATTGTACAAACTAAAGTGTTTTATGCTGTTCCAGAGAAATATCCTTTGGAATGTGTGTTTGTTTATAATTTTGTTTCTCTTAAAATCAGCTTATTTTCTTTGCAAGCTTTCTGTATTTTTGTGTGTGTGTTTGCTCTAAATACTGTACAAATTTAGAGGAGTGTGTTACACACAAATAATTATAGTATATTTTGTATCAATCTGAGGGAAAGGATTTAACCAATTGTTTAGAAGTCTCCCTGTTTCTAAATTATAAAGAAATGAACAAGTCTGAAATGAAGCTTAAAACTTTTTGACCTTCAAATTTGACTTGTTTCGAATAGGCAAATTCTGCTACAAACCTCAAGTTTGAGGGCAACCAGAGAAGGTCATAAGTTCTATTAAGAGCTGTTGGGATTATGTATAAACTAGCTAATGTACTTGTCTCTGCAAGGTAAAAAGTCAAGAGTTGGAACACAGCTGCTTATTTTACAATCTTTACTGTCTGAGTGACAGCAAACTTATGCTGAATTCTTACAATCAACAATTGTAACTATGAAATAAAAACTTACCAAACAGAAAATAGAAGCCCAATCTGGGGCTGTAGAATACACTGACTGCATCTCTGCAAAGGTATAAGATCACCCCCAATGAGTCTCTTGGATTATGACACTAAACAATCTAATGGTGAGGCTCCAGTAATGCTGGAGCTTTGAGGAATATGGAGTACCCCTTCATTGTCATCAATCCCAGGTCCACTCTAGCCCAGAGTGGTAGCACCTAATAGGGTCCTATCTATTGGTCAAATAGAACTGTTTGATATTTGTGTATTTACAAAATGTGATTATAAATCATATATATCTAATATAGATGTAAAAACAGGTTTTGGCATTAAATAACCGACAATGGTTGATATGCCATTAAATAAAATCAAACCAAACTAAACATAACAAGAAAATAGATTTTCCAACTACTTTATTTTGTTTAGTTAGTTGGGTTTTTTTTTTGCATGTCAACCCTTATCGGATTATTTAATGCCGAAGCTTTTTTTTTGACAATATGGCTTCAAGTAATTAATGACAATAATCAATTTAAAATAATCTTAGAATGAAGAAACAATTCTTAATACAAGCAATTTTATACGTTATCATATCAAAAATTTCTTATACCCATAATATACACACAATTATATAGTTTCAAATAAGTAATAATAATTATCCTTTGTCAACAATTATAGCTTTAAATAACTATTCTTAATACAACTAAGGTGTATATAATTATATGATTTCAGGTAATTATTCCCATTTTATAATAATAATAATGATAGCAATAATAATAAGGCGACTCAAAGACAACATTATAAAGAGCGAAGGAAGACAACTAAGGTGTATATAATTATATGATTTCAGGTAATTATTCCCATTTTATAATAATAATAATGATAGCAATAATAATAAGGCGACTCAAAGACAACATTATAAAGAGCGAAGGAAGACAACTAAGGTGTATATAATTATATGATTTCAGGTAATTATTCCCATTTTATAATAATAATAATGATAGCAATAATAATGAGGCGGCTCAAAGACAACATTATAAAGAGCGAAGGAAGACAACTAAGGTGTATATAATTATATGATTTCAGGTAATTATTCCCATTTTATAATAATAATAATGATAGCAATAATAATAAGGCGACTCAAAGACAACATTATAAAGAGCGAAGGAAGACAACTAAGGTGTATATAATTATATGATTTCAGGTAATTATTCCTATTTTATAATAATAATAATGATAGCAATAATAATAAGGCGACTCAAAGACAACATTATAAAGAGCGAAGGAAGACAACTAAGGTGTATATAATTATATGATTTCAGGTAATTATTCCCATTTTATAATAATAATAATGATAGCAATAATAATGAGGCGGCTCAAAGACAACATTATAAAGAGCGAAGGAAGACAACTAAGGTGTATATAATTATATGATTTCAGGTAATTATTCCCATTTTATAATAATAATAATGATAGCAATAATAATGAGGCGGCTCAAAGACAACATTATAAAGAGCGAAGGAAGACAACTAAGGTGTATATAATTATATGATTTCAGGTAATTATTCCCATTTTATAATAATAATAATGATAGCAATAATAATAAGGCGACTCAAAGACAACATTATAAAGAGCGAAGGAAGACAACTAAGGTGTATATAATTATATGATTTCAGGTAATTATTCCTATTTTATAATAATAATAATGATAGCAATAATAATAAGGCGACTCAAAGACAACATTATAAAGAGCGAAGGAAGACAACTAAGGTGTATATAATTATATGATTTCAGGTAATTATTCCCATTTTATAATAATAATAATGATAGCAATAATAATGAGGCGGCTCAAAGACAACATTATAAAGAGCGAAGGAAGACAACTAAGGTGTATATAATTATATGATTTCAGGTAATTATTCCCATTTTATAATAATAATAATAATAATAGTAATAATAATAAGGCGACTCAAAGACAACATTATAAAGAGCAAAGGAAGACAACTAAGGTGTATATAATTATATGATTTCAGGTAATTATTCCCATTTTATAATAATAATAATAATAATAGTAATAATAATAAGGCGACTCAAAGACAACATTATAAAGAGCAAAGGAAGACAACTAAGGTATATATAATTATATGATTTGTGGTAATTATTCCCATTTTATAATAATAATAATAATGATAATCAATAAGGGGACTCAAAGGCAACATTATAAAGAGTGAAGGAGGACAACTAAGGTATATATAATTATATGATTTCAGGCAATTATTCCCATTTTATAATAATAATAATAATAATATTAATTATAAAAAGGCGACTCAAAGACGACATTATAAAGAGTGCAGGAGGACAACTAAGGTGTATATAATTATATGATTTCAGGTAATTATTCCCCTCTCTCTGTCTACCCCACTAGATGACCATGATATAGGAGTGGAATTTTAATATAAATGCTAGTAAAATTAGTAATAATTCAAGCGAGCATTTGTTAAAATAGTATGCATACGTTGGAAGTGATTCCGTTTTCAGAAGTGTTTTCACAGAGGTCAGTAAATTTATTCTACTAAACTGTTCATTTAAAAATGCACATATTTGATTTAAAATAATTATGTCTTAAGTCTCTACTATATTGTGTTCTTAAATGAGGAATATAGTGTATTTCATATATGTAGACATGTTTAGCAGTAATAAAAAAAAAAAATTTTTTTTAAAGTATAACGACCCTGGTCGAATGCTTTAGTATACTGGGCAAATAGGAATAGAACCTTTTCTAAAGCTTAGAAGTCTGTTTGCACACCCTCATAGCAAAAAAAAAAAAAAAAAAAAATAGCAACCCAAGTCAAAATCGAATTCTACCTATAAAATAGAAACCTGTTAGGGCCTTGTTACAAGACGAGATCTTGCCTTGATTTGAAAAAACAAAAAGAAAGAAAAAGAGAAAAGAAAAAAAACAGAAGTTAACACTTCGAGTTCTCAACTCAAAATGAAAAGTTAGTCGCTCACGCATGGGCTCCGCGCAGAACTTCCGTTTGCGATAAATTAACAAAAAAAAAAAATACATTAATAAATATCCAATCGAAACGCTTCCCGCGGGGCACAAAAATTGCCGTTTGTGAGCCTACAAAAAATATATAAATAGACGGACCAAATAATCATCAGCCAGACTTGTTCTTTCACACGACCCGTGTTAAAGATTCTTCGCCACCGTCCGGCGCCTGTCATCCGATACATCAAACGATCGTCGCCGCTACCAACGCTGTCCTAATTCCGAGAAAACCATCCCTTCACCACGAGACAAGTACAGTACATGAACTTTGTAACTACTACCACTGAATTCATTCTTTAACTGTGAACATATTTCTCCATTCTACTCTCTGTACTTAATCTATTTATAAAAAATTTTCTATAACATCATTACTGTGTTATTGTGAGTATCTATACGTTCTTTGTTTTGCAACCATACGCATTTCTCGCCCACAACTCAGAATATAACACTGGTGTCAAGCGTGCAGCAAAACAAGTATGGAATACTCCGGCCTTTCTCGATCAGAAATCTTGGAACTTATAAAACAGCAAAAAGCAGCGATTCTCCAAACGAAAATTGACATGGAGCCGGCAGATAACCCGCAAGCACAATTACTCATTAGTGAACTGAAAACAGACCTCCACGAACTTTTAACTGCTCTGCAAACTACCGCGCACGATCGATCGCACACATTGCAACAACACACCACAAACTATGAGCTTCTATTGCGACAGCAGTCACTTCGGGACGCCACAAAATCCATCCGGACCTTCGAACCGGGCAGCGATGTAAACCGCTTCATTACCGACCTTAATAAGGCTTACACCATACATGTTAAGCCAGAATTAAGGGAATATCCTGCAAGGGAGAAGGAGTTTGTCAAGCTGGCAAAGCAACTACTGAGCGAAGGCATCTTCCAGCAGATGGAGGACTCAAGACAGCCCACGTCCACGTTCGAGGAACTAAAGGCTTACCTTATATCCACCCACGGGAGCCAAATGACAAACTTTCAGTACCTAAGCCGAGCATGGGACCTTCAGCGACACGAGGGAGAGAAACTCACTGATTTTGCAGGCCGACTTGAAAACACAATCCGAGAGGCCACAGTCCACATCACGGCAAAATTCAAGTCGGACAGACAAAATGCTGAGATGACGGCCGAAACTGCGTTTTCCCTAATGGGGGCCATGCTCATGAGTGAAAAGATCAAGGCATGGACACCTAACATCTATCCACACCTCGTCAAAACTATGGACAGACACTACTCAGCGGGTGGTATAGCCAGCGATGCGCAACGCTATCTTGATCGTGGTATCAAAACGGACATCACCACCGCCGCTGAAACCACTGCGCTGATGGCGAGCCAACCTACACACTCTGACAAACCTCGTAGCCTTGAAAGTGACAAGATACTAGCCGACGTACGGCTACAGTTGCTGGATCTGAACAAGCAACTGCGGCAAACCCACAGGCGGAACCCATCCATTGTTGACTGGAAAAGTCGAACCGCCCCCACCTACAACATGAAGCACAACCGGGCACAAAGAAGCGCTGGCCAACTCAGCCAACAAGCAATGTGCAAAAACTTTTTACGAGGCCGCGCATGCTTACAGGTGCCCATATTTTCACCCCCCCCCTCATGCTCAAGCACACATAGCGACCACTGACACCGGTTTACCTGGAATAGATAGCGATCAGCACAACCATGAACACGCGACGCGCTTCGACGAACTGGATTTTCGGTTGGGACCGAACGAGATGTGATGACTCGTTCCCAGGTCCATGTATCCACTCAGCATCATCACGCATTTAACGTTCAAATCCGACCTGATCTCCGATCGCCCCTTGTTCAGATCAACCTCCGCAACAACGGCATCACATTCTCCGGTGTAGGCGTGTTGGATTCCGGATGCACGACTTGCATCATTCCCATTTCTCGCTTACCTGAAGATGCAAGAAGACACATGTCCAAGTCAAAGGAATCGGAGGGAACATCTCTATTCTGGGCAAGCTCACCTGCGACATTACCTTGGGTGACGATACTTCCCCCGCTTTCTGCAACGTCGACACACTGATCACGACATCAGACATTCCCATCTTGATCGGTCAGAACATACTCGGCCACCACACACTGTTATCCTATACTATCGATAACCAGAAGGCGACTGTAGAACTTGCGCGCACACTCCCATCTGGCAAGCTAAAACATACTGTCCCGCTCTCTACAACCGTCCATCCAAGGATAAAACCGACCCACAACCTTTCACACGGCGCCCTAACCGTTTCCAACGAGGAACCACGAGCCACAGCCAGATCATCGCCTAACGGGTTGACTCTCAACCAAAAACTCCATTGGCTTAAGCAAACCGTAGGCCTATCGCTTCCAGACCATCATAGCCGTAGTGAATTAGAAGCTACCGCCGATTTACTCATCAGCTATGCGGACATTCTCGGCACCGACGACAATAGAAGGGGCACTTTCATCAAGCCCATACGCATACCAACCAACGGCCAGTCCAGGAGCCAAAAACAGCACCCTATAGCCCAAGCACTGGAGGGTGACGTTGACGCGGAAATTGCCCGCATGGCAAGTGAGGGTGTTATCGAACCTTGCAACGACCCTAAAGGATTTAACAGTCCCGTTTTTGCCGTCCGCAAGAAAAACGGAAAGATTCGAGTGGTCGCAAATTTCAAAAGAACCCTCAACAAGGTGTTAGTCGATCTCGACCCATACCCAATACCTACCATTGACTCGACATTCAACAAGATTGGCGAAGGTAACAAGTACTTCTCAACACTCGACCTCCGCAATGGCTATTGGCAAATCGTTATTGATGAACGTGACCGCCATAAAACGGCCTTTACTTGGAAAGGACGCTGTTTCCAATACACCCGTCTGGCCTTCGGTCTAACATCCGCTGGACAAATCTTCTCTCGATGCATAGCTGAGGCTCTCGACACAGTGGCCTCACGCGCGAACATATCGTCATATATCGACGATAATCTTGTCCACGCCAAAACCTTCGAGGAATATGTGACAGCGCTGGAGCAATTATTTATTGCTCTACGCAAGTTCGGATTAAAACTAAACCCAGAAAAATGCATTTTTCTTGCGTCCGAAGCTAAATTTCTCGGTCGCATCGTGAATAGCGACGGGTTTAAGGCCGACCCCGAATATGTCCGCGCCATTATCGACATGAAACCCCCGACAACGAGAAAAGAACTACAAAGTCTCATCGGACGTCTCGTATGGATTCGGCAATTCATCGAGACACGCCTTAACGAGAGCATCAGAACCGACATGTTCTCCAATCTAATGGCCCCCATAAACGAACTAAACAAGCCCGGACGGACATTCATCTGGACCGAAGGGGCCAACAAGGCTTTCAATAAAATTAAGAAGCGCCTCGCTTCACCACCAATCATTTCATTCCCCGATTTCACCGGACTCTTTAACCTCACCACCGACGCCAGCGATATCGCATGTGGGGCCATTCTCATGCAAGAGAATGAACACGGCCAAAAGAAAATAATAGCAGTGGCCTTACACAGCTTTAACGCGACGGAGCGCAACTGGTCAACAACTGAACGCGAGGCATATGCGATAAAATGGGCCATCACCAAATTCGATTACTTCTTGCGTAGTCGTCCCTTCGTCGTCCTCACAGATCATCGATCTCTCACATACTTGGATCAACGTGAATTCAGCAATGCGAAGATACGACGATGGCAGGAGGAAATATCGTGCTACAAATTCGTCTTGGAATATGTAGAAGGTGAATCGAATGTCTGGGCAGACATGCTCAGTTGGAGATATGGCCACAGCAAAGACAAGCTTACGGCAGACCCCACACCTGCAGGGAAGCGCTTCAAACTCCAAGGCTCCAGTCTAAACATCTACGTTCCATCCTGGTGCATGGACGAAATCAAGAGCTCCCAGCTGCTCCCTGGGACTCACACAACACGGAACATTCAGCATCATCTGCAGGCCATCGACGCATTCCTCGCGTTTCATGCCACATCGACCATCCCGGTTGAAGAGATAGCTGACCACATGGGTATTGCAGCGGAACAAGCCTCTGATGACACACTTTCAAAAATCATCAGAGCTCTTCAGTTGGCAACCCCAAGACCGGACGCTACCCAACTCGACCCCAAAGATCATCGTACCGGGCTATATAACAAGCACATGCACCAATTCTACTTGGAACCTGGTACATCTGTATTGATGATCAGGGATACTACAAACACACCAAAACTGGTAGTACCCTACAAGCTCCGGACAAAATATCTCCACCAAGCCCATGACTGTGTCAACCACTCAGGGATCTCCTGCATGCAGGAACACCTATCCAGCTTCTGGTGGGAGTTCAAAAATCGCGATGTCAGGGCGTATGTTCAGTCATGCCAAACCTGCGCTAAACGCAAGGGAAATTACGGCATGCGCCGAAACTGGTCCACGGGCCATTGCAAGAGAGGCGGAAAACCATTCGAGGTTTTCTACATAGATTTTG
Source organism: Sepioteuthis lessoniana (assembly GCA_963585895.1). Lineage (NCBI taxonomy): Eukaryota > Metazoa > Mollusca > Cephalopoda > Myopsida > Loliginidae > Sepioteuthis > Sepioteuthis lessoniana. Next base: position 33,351,937 of record OY757917.1, read on the forward strand.
TCTCAATGCCCCTCTCAAAGGGCAAGCGGTACATCCTTACTATTCTAGACAGCTTCAGCCGCCACCTCATGGCCATACCATGTGCCAGAGACCGCGCAATCGACGCAGCCCGCGGACTCTACCTGTTCTTTCTTCGTCACCGCGAGATTCCCCGCATTGTCTCCTCCGACCGAGGAACCCACTTCACTGGCGAGGTCTACAAGGAATTTTGTGACCTAACCTCGATCACCCGGGAACTTCACTGCCCGTGGCGACCACAAAGCTCGGGGAACATTGAGAGGCAACACCGGACCTTAAAAAACGCCCTTTACATGACCTGTGAAGACAGAAACTGTGAATGGACGGACGTTCTCGAATGAATGCCACAGCCAACACCGCCACTGGTGCATCCCCGCACTACATTATCACCGGCCGCCAACCAAACATTGGTCTACCGAAGATCCCCTGCCAAGACATCGTTAACAACAACCCAGGTGCTTACAGCATGCAGATAAACGCTTTGCTCCGACAGGTGCATCAAAGAGTCGCCTTGGCAAACAACGAGGCTGACCACAAAATGGAAGCCAAACTGAACCGCAGCATCTTCAAAGACCCGATACAAGTCGGTGACAAGGTGCTACTCCACCGACCGCAATCCGCAACAGCCCACTTGTCTCACCTGCCTTGGATAGGTGACTTTGAGGTCACCAAAACGAACGGTTTGGTGGTTCAAGTGAAAAACGAAAACTGTGAAACGCATTGGGTTCACCGCAGACACGTCCGTCGACTCGTACCACGACCAAATGACCTGCAACACATGCATCGACCACCCCCACCTCCAGCTCTATCCCCACCTCACCAAATTCCCAATCACCCGTCGACACGACCACTCCTACCTCCTTGTCCACCCCGGCAACCTACCCATCACCCGTTGTCACAACTCCCTACACTTTCGTCAGGGGAGCATCCTGTCGCAAATGACTGCAGTTCCGGAGACAATACCCAAAACCCAACGAAACGAACAACACGAGGGCAACTCCCAGAACGCTTTAAAGACTTCGTTATGTGCCAAAAAACAAAATAAATAATACACACACCATCAAACAAAACAAAAACACGCACGCAAGCAAGCACTAACAACATAGCAACCTCAAATCATGGTAAGATCTAGGGGAGCTGTTACAAGACGAGATCTTGCCTTGATTTGAAAAAACAAAAAGAAAGAAAAGAAGAAAAGAAAAAAAAACGGAAGTTAACACTTCGAGTTCTCAACTCAAAATGAAAAGTTAGTCGCTCACGCATGGGCTCCGCGCAGAACTTCCGTTTGCGATAAATTAACAAAAAAAAAATACATTAATAAATATCCAATCGGAACGCTTCCCGCGGGGCACAAAAATTGCCGTTTGTGAGCCTACAAAAAATATATAAATAGACGGACCAAATAATCATCAGCCAGACTTGTTCTTTCACACGACCCATGTTAAAGATTCTTCGCCACCGTCCGGCGCCTGTCATCCGATACATCAAACGATCGTCGCCGCTACCAACGCTGTCCTAATTCCGAGAAACCCATCCCTTCACCACGAGACAAGTACAGTACATGAACTTTGTAACTACTACCACTGAATTCATTCTTTAACTGTGAACATATTTCTCCATTCTACTCTCTGTACTTAATCTATTTATAAAAAATTTTCTATAACATCATCACTGTGTTATTGTGAGTATCTATACGTTCTTTGTTTTGCAACCATACGCATTTCTCGCCCACAACTCAGAATATAACAGCCTGAATAGGATGATAGGAAAAAATATACCCCAAAATTTCTTTGAATTTTAATATACAGCTGTCCTGGACTTTAACTAAGTTAAAACTTAAGGTAAAAAGTTGGGTTTTTTTTGTTTTTTTTTTTTCACGTACACATGGGAAGCATCATGATGTACATGTGAGTCTTGCGGCTTAACGCTCAGGATTGTCAGTTTGATCGGGGAACTACTGCTGCTCATCTATAAGAGTGGCTTCTATAGATGAGAATAAAAACAGCCATTGAAAGATAACCATGACTCGTACTCAAACCACATACATAAACCGCATCGCTCTTCGCGCGGGTAAAAAAGGGGCGCGTCCCGCTGGGGTTGCAGCCCTGGCCTCAGTGTTCGAAAAATCAGCTACAGAGCTCAAACAAACACTACTAAAATGCAAACAAACAATACAGATAGCGATATCTAACGTTAGAACCCTAAATAGAATAGGTCAACTATCAGAGCTAACTGCATTAGCCGTAGAACATAAGATAGACGTAATTTGCATACAAGAACACCGATACACGCACACCGAAGATATCAAATATCACGAAACTGGCAATGGATGGATGCTGGTGACTGTATCGGCATGGAAAAACTCTGTCAATGCATCGGTAGGAGGGGTGGAAATGCTTATAGGACCAAGAGCGTTAAAAACACTGAACAGCATTGAGAGAATACAACCTAGGATGATGGCCGCAACGTTTAATGGTAACCCCAAAGCAACAATTATCTCCTGCTACAGCCCTACCAATGTTAGCGAAGAAACTGAACTAGTCAATTCTACGAAGAGCTATCCTCCCTAGTACGTAGCATTCCGAAACACAACCTGCTAGTCATTGGCGGAGATATGAATGCACAAATCGGGAAAAACAGAAACAACAAATACAGCCTACACAACACGTCAAACAGGAATGGATAACATCTAATTGATTTCATGATAGAAAATAGATTAACATGCCTCAATACAAACTTTCAAAAAAGGGAGGGAAAATTATGGAACTACACATACGCGAATAATAGTAAAGCACAGATAGACTACGTCTTTATAAACAGGAAATGGAAAAATAGTGCGACCAATTGCAAGGCATACTCCTCTTTCGAGGGTGTGTCCTCCGATCATCGAATAGTTACGGCCAAAGAACGACTAAGCCTACGAAAAAACGCCACACGAAAAGCGATAACCAAGCACTATGACTGGGCCCTACTTAACAACAGAGATATTAGAGACAAATATGTATTAGAATTAAGAAACAGATTCGAAGCACTACAAGAGAAGACAGAAAAAGGTACCCCAAATGACGAATATGAAAATTTTGTAGAAGCACACCTTGAGGCGGCATCAAAGTGTATTCCAACAAAACCTCGAACTAAATATAGAGTCCCTCGGGAAACGCTAGCGGTTAGAGAAAAACGTGCACTCGTGAAAACTGCCTCCAAAAGCTATCGGAAGAACCCAACAAACACAAATGCCCGAAAACTAGAAAAAGCACAATATCAATTAGCAGGAATATATCTAAAAGAACAGGCAGAATACATACAAATTCAGATAAATAAGATTAGAGACTCGGTGGAAGATAGACAATCCAGACAATAAACGAAGTAAGTAGAAGGAAGAGCACAGCCAAAGCAAAATTGAAAGCTGCAAGCCAACAAGAAAGAGTAAAACTGTGGGAACAGCATTTCAAAAATCTACTAGGAAACCCAGCGAAAATAACAGATAAACCGATCACCAGAATTATCAGTAAGCAATTAGACATTAAACTAGGTCCTTTCACCAAAGAAGAACTCGACTCAGTTCTTAGAAGAATTAAGAATAGGAAAGCTGCAGGGCTAGACGAGATCCCCCCAGAAGTGTGGAAGACTAGACAATTTGACGATATACTGCTTCGGCAATGCAACGCAGTCTATAGTCAAAATAGGATAGAAAGATGGATGAAGGGATGCATCTTTCCTTTCCCTAAAAAAGGCGACTTCGGACTAGCCAAGAACTACCGATGGATAACACTTACATCCATAGCAGCCAAAATCTACAATGACCTACTACGAAACCGCATAGAACCCAAAATAGACAACATCCTTAGGAAAAACCAAAATGGCTTCCGGAGAAATAGATCCACAACCTCACAAATACTGACCATCCGTAGAATCCTTGAAGGCGTTCGGGCAAAAAACCTTCTGGCGACATTACTATTTGTCGACTTTACCAAGGCCTTCGATTCCATACACAGAGGGAAGATGGAGCAAATCCTACTAGCATACGGCCTACCAAAAGAAACCGTAGCAGCGATAATGATTCTCTACAGAAACACCAAAGTAAAAGTACGTTCACCAGATGGAGACACGGAATACTTTGACATTGTTGCGGGAGTACTACAAGGAGACACGCTAGCCCCGTACCTCTATCATCTGTCTAGACTACGTGCTTAGAACTTCGATCGACAAAATCAGAGAAAATGGCTTCGAGCTGACTAAGAGAAGAAGCAAAAGGTACCCTGCAAAAACAATCACGGACGCCGACTACTCTGATGACTTGGCGTTACTGGTGAATACTCCTAACCAAGCAGAGACACTACTGCATAGTCTGGAACGAGCCGCAGCTGGGATCGGCCTCCATGTCAATGCACTCAAAACTGAATATATGTGTTACAACCAAACGGGCAACATTGCCACACTAGACGGAGCCTCTCTGAAACTAGTAGACAAATTCACCTACCTAGGAAGTAGCGTCTCATCGACCGAAAAAGACATCAACACACGACTGACGAAGGCATGGACGGCTATTGTTAGGTTCTCGATCATAAGGAAATCAGACCTGACCGATAAAATGAAACGCAGTTTCTTCCAGGCAGTGGTTGTGTCGATACTGCTATGTGGATGCACTACATGGACGCTAACTAAACGGCTGGAGAAGAAACTAGAGGGAAATTTCACAAGAATGTTGAGAGCAGTATTGAACAAGTCCTGGAGACAACACCCCACGAGACACCAACTATATGGACACTTGCCCCCCATCACGAAAACTATACAAGCTAAGCGAACCAGACACGCGGGACACTGTTGGAGAAACAAGGATGAGCTCATAAGTGATGTACTCCTATGGACCCCACATATGGACGTGCAAAAGCAGGACGACCAGCTCGAACTTACATACAGCAACTATGTGAGGACACAGGATGTAACCCTGAAGACCTGCCGGGAGCGATGAATGATAGGGATAAGTGGCGAGAGAGGATCAGGGATATCCGTGCTGGCGGCATGACATGATGATGATGATTCCCATTTTATAATAATAGTAATGATAATAAGGAGACTCAAAGACGATATTATAAAGAGCGAAGGAGGACAACTAAGGTGTATATAATTATATGATTTCAGGTAATTATTCCCATTTTATAATAATAATAATAATACTAATGATAATCAATAAGGGGACTCGAAGACAACATTATAAAGAGCAAAAGCGGCTAGTAGCAGCACTGACAACATTAAGAAAATAGAACTGTAATAACCAAGAAAGAAAAATAGGAAGAGAAACAACAGTATGGATATTTTAAATGACAAACTGTTGAAATCTCAAAGAAGATGACCTAGACATGGCTACAGAAAGAAAACTTTAAGAGAGGTTTCTTTGTTTAATGGCATATCAACCTTTGTTGGTTATTCAACACCAAAGCCATTCTCCAAGAAGAACAGTAGCGGTACTATTTAGCCCATAGCTGGGAGGATAAGGGGGTTCATACCTTTCCCAAGGGTATTTGTCTGAGAGTGAATGTAATAGCACGACTGGAGTACGAACTCGCTTACTACGATTCCGCAGACCGTCGCTTTAACCATTACACCACGAGGACACCCCCTCTAAGAGAGAAACAGTATCTCTTCTAATTGCTGCACAAAACAATGGCGTAAGGACTAATTATATTAAAGCCAAAATTGATAATACACAACTGAATAGCAAGGGTAGGTTATGTGGTGAGAGAGACAAAATGATTAATCACATATAAGTGAGTATTGCGAACTAGCATAAAAGGAGTATGAAACTAAACACGACTGGGTGAGGAAGGTGATCTACTAGGAATTGTGCAAGAAACTGAAATTTGACTATGCTATCAAATGTTATAAGTACAAACCGGAACCCATCCAGGAGAATGAGATGCATAAAAATCTCTGGGATTTTGATATACAAATGGATCACCTTATCCCCACCAGCAGATCAGACCTAATTTACAATAAAACAGAAAATCTACTATCTAGTGGACTTGTGAAAATCCAAGGAAACAAAAAGAGAGAGAGAAGTACTTGGACTTTGCCAGAGAACTGAAAATGTTTCAGAACATGAAATTAACAGTAATACCAGTTGTAATTGGTGTACATGGAACAGTTCCCAGGCACTTGGTAAGAGGGCTGGAAGAGTTGAAAATCGAAGAAAAGATTGAGACCATGCAAACAACACCATTATTGATATCAGCTAGAATACTAAGAGGAGTACAGGAGACCTGAGGAGACTTGCTGTCACTCAGAATCCAGTGAAAGACCATTAGCAAATGTTGGTGTGAAAAACTCATATGAAATAATAATAATAATAATAATAATAGTAAAAACAATGATAATAATAATGAACCTAATAATAATCAACAAAAAAAAGAAAACTTGCTAAGTTGTCAACTTTGCTGTCCCGGCTAACCACAGAATAAAACTGAAAGAAGTACCTCAACCTTGCTAAGGAATTGAAAAAACTATGGAACATGCTGGTGACAATTACACCAATTGTGATTGGCGCATTTGGAACTGTAACTAAAGGATTACTAAAGGGACCTGAGGACTTGGAAGTTGGTGGACAAGTGGAGACCATCCAAACTACTGCATTATTGAGAACAGCCAGAATATTGAGAAGAGTCCTGGAGACATGTGGAGACTTGCTGTCATTCAAACTCCAGTTAATGCTGATGTGAAAAACTAATGAAGATGATCATAATAATAATAATAATAATGTCATGAAAAGCTTAAAAAAAAAACTGGAAGAACTAGAAAACAGAGGAAGACTTAAGATCTTCCAAACTACAACATTGTTAAGACTGACCAGGATACTGAGAAGATTTTTGGAGATGTGAGGAGACATGTTCTCACTCATACTGTAGTGAAAGACCATAAAAAAATTCTGATGTATAAAACTCAGGAGGAATAATAACAATAATGATAGACAAGACAACAAAATAGCAGATATAGCTTATGTAGTGATAGAAATGAAATGATCTATTACATAATAAGCAAATGCAGTAAGCTTGCACAAAAAGAGTATGATATTTGTCACTGCCTCCCACCAGATAGGACTTGACACAAGGTCAAAAGCCCGAAGGCCGATTAAAGTGGGGATAAAGGGGAGGGGAAGGTCGGGAACGAGCCGAGACTCAAACTCTGCTAGTCATTGACCCACTAAGTGCAATGTGGGTCTAATGAGTCAAGCAGTATGATGGACCTAAATCTAGATTCGGGCATGTATACCAGAATATTGCTTGAACTAGACCGTGAGGTCTAGTGCTATACAACGGGTGCATAGGAGTCAAAAAAGCAGGTTGCCCACCCGAAGTTGGCCCAACCAAAGCTGGGGGCCTTTCGGCCGCGAATCTGCCATTGATTTCGATACCCCATCCAGCACGAATGTCAGATGGCCCATCAAAAAGAGTATAAGATGAGACATAATTGGGTGGGCAAAGTGTTTCATTGGGAATAGTACAAGAAGCTAAAATTTGAGCAAATGGTATATGCACAACCCAGAATCAGTCCTGGAAAATGAGAGTTCTCTGAGATTTGGAGATACAAACAGCTTACCTAATCTTAGCAAGATGACCTTATCTAGTGATAATCAACAAAAAAAGAGAACCTGTTGAATAGTAAACTTTGTATTTTTGGCTGACCGCAGGGTGAAACTGAAAGAATGTGAAAAGAATGATAAGTACCAGAACCTTGCAAGAGAAATGAAAAAACTATATAACATGAAAGTGACGGTGATACCAATTGTAATTGGTGCACTTGGTACAGTCACCAAAGGATTGATACAGGAACTGGAGGACTTGGAAATGAGAGGGTGAGTGGAGACCATCTAAACAACAGCATTATGAAGATCTGCCAGAATACTAAGATGAATCCTAAAGACTTGAGGAGACATGCTGTCACTCACACTGCAGAGGAAAACTATCAGCTCATGCTGCAGTGAAAAACTCTCAAATGAGTAAAATAATGATAATCATAATAATCATTTGCTCATAGTTACATGGTTTCAAATATTCCTATCTAATACTAATAAGTTTCACACATCTACTTGAATCATAGCTACTACCAGACTGGCTCAGAAAGGACCTGAGAGTAACGGCAATGAAGACGTAATTTGATATTCACCAGAACTGGAGCCTCGTCATCAGTGGCAATTTTGTGTTATACTCTGGATGTTCATATTGGAGAGGAGATTTATTCCTTTGCAGGGGAATACAGTGAATGCATTCATTGTCTTGTTGAAAGAGTGCTTTACCAATTATACTCTGAATATCCATATTGGAGAGGAGATTTATAGTGAGTCTCCAGTAATACTAGAGCTTTGGGGAATGTGGAGTACCCCTTCATTGCCATCAATCTCAGGTTCACTCTGACCCAGAGTGGTAGCACCTGATAGGGTCCTATCTATGGGTGAAATCAAACTGTTTGACATTAAAACTGTGTGCAAACAAATGACTTATACTAAACTGAATTGTTTAAAAGAAAATTTAACTGAGTGTAAATAAATGACTGATGTTTAATTGAATTTTTAGTGTTTAATAGCAATACTTAACACCACTTCCCTGTGTGTAAACAAATGATTAATATTGACAAGAATTATTAGTGTTAGTAACCAGACCATTGGCCCAATGAGTAGAGTGTTCGCCAATGGTCCGGGAGACCGGGTTTCAATCCCAGGTTGAGTCATACCAAAGACTCAAAAAATGGTACTTGATGCCGCCTTGCTTAGCACTCAGCATTATAAGGTGAGGATCAAGGGTAAAGTGGAGCAATCCTGGGAATGGAGAAGCGCCCTCTCCTATGCCTCGGTATAGTAGCAATTGAAAAGGGAGCCCTGGGGTCACCCTTGACTAAAGTCACCAACTTTATTTATTTTTTTATATAATAATTGAAACCACTCAATCATGTAAATAATAGAAATACTAGTGTGGAAACAAATTAGTTCTCACTCATTTAAGAAGGAAATTACCAACAAACTAGGTGTACAAACAAATTACTGATGTTAAATTCTGATTTATACAACATTACCTGAAACCATTTAACAGTATGCAAAAAAGAAAAAAATTAGCTCAGGCTCATTTAAAGATATTATCAACAAAATGTGTATACAAATCATATATTTAATATGTATGTATTGAGGATTTGGCATTAAATAACCTACAATGGTTAATATGCCATAAAACCCAACCAACCAACTTTAATTTCTTGTTGGAAATATAGTCTTTATTGATGAGTCTGTATTCATCCAACCTCTCCACCATGGGTGGATGTGACACAAGGTTAATTTTTAAGCAGAGTAAAGCTTATTTGAATTCGGAGTTTTCCTTCTCCTAGATAGGTTGGTTAACCAAAGCTAAAGAAATCAGACTGCCCAACTATTAACAAATTGCTTTGATAAGAGCAATGGATTCATACCATTCCCAGGGGGATTAGCACAAAGTGAAATGCAAATCACCTCATCCAGGATTTGCATTTGGGTCAGTGATTAGCTTTCCTTTAACACTAAAAGTGTTTTAGATAGTCTGTATATGTTTTCCCTATTCTTGATTTCAACCTTTTGAAATCCTCTTGATCCTCAAATACTGTGTACCTCAAAAAATACTTAAAAGGCTAAAGCACAAAACATTCAAATTTTGTGTCAATGAGCAGACATCTTTGAAACTATCCCATCATTCCATCAAAAAGATGTCTGCAAATAGTCTTTGTATCAAATCTTCTATTATCAATAGCTGACCTGATCTCACTGAACCTAAAATAAAAAGCTGATTGTGTATAATAAAAGCAGTCCGTGCTTTATCTATGCATGTGTTGACGTTGCTTTCGGTTGATGGGATATTGCTTCCAAGCTATATGAACTAGTTTGTTAACTTCCGGGTACTGCTGAAGAAGCAAAATGACTCATAAGTGATGTTCTTCAATGAACTCATACACATGGACACACCAGTCTTGGGCAACCTGTAAAAACTTCTATTCATCAGCTCTGTGCCGATACTGGATGCCATTTAGAGGACTTATTTTGAGAGATAACCATTAGGGACTCTTGGTTAGAGAGAGAGAGAGAGAAAGAGAGAGAGAGAGAGAGTCAAGGGAACCCATGTTGTTTGTATGCCTTTATGACGATGATGTTTATAAAATTGTTCTCAGTCCCAAATATTGGGGTTACAGTATGTAGTAAAAAGCTGAAAATTGCAAGTTTATAGAGTATAGTAAAATATCTCTAAACACGGAATATTTGGCTTTTAGTATATAGTAAAATAGTGCTCAATCCAGAATATCAAACTTATAGTGTATATGGAATTATTATTGAACTTGAAATATTGGGCTTATAATGTATAGTAAAATAGTGCTCAACCCAAAATATCTAGCTTATATTCTATAGTAAAATATCTCTGAACTTGGAATATTGGGCTCATAGTGTACAGTAAAATATCACTATCTTGAAATATTGGCTTTTAATGTATAATAAAATAGTGCACAAGTAAAAATATCTGGATTTGGGGGTTTTATCAGTTAATACATTAGTATTACACAAGCAATTTATCTTAATCTCTAAAGAAAAAAATGCTGGGCATAATATATATTTTTACATATTCTAATATTGGTTAACCTTAACATTAATAAAAACAAACTTAATATAAATGACAGCAGCACATTTGATTTTTCTAAAAAAATATTTCTTACTTATATAATTTTCTTTGGAAAAGAAGTTTGGATTGGTTTCTTTGTTTAATGGCATATCAACTTTCTTGGGTTATTTAATGCCAAACTGATCCTTTTAGAAAAACAGCAGTGAAGCCATTTAACCCATAACTGGGAGGATAAGGGGGTTCATATCTTTCCCAAGGAGATTTGTCCGAAAATGAACGTAACAGTGCAGCTGGAGTTCGAACTCACTTACTATGAATACGCAATCCAGTGCTTTAACCATTACACCACGAGGACACCCCCTTGGAAAAGAAGCAGGTGTTTAAAGTTGCTATGATTCATGTTGAAGCATTTATTGGTTTTTGTGCTGGTTTAATTCTCTAAGTTTTTTCAATGAGTATATATATATATATATATATATGTAGTCTTACACTAAAATAGGCAAGAGACAGATGATAATGTGCAGAAATTACTATGGATATAGATTACGCTGATGATCTTTCCCTTCTCAAAAATACACTTGCCTAAGCTGAATCCCGGCTGCATAGCGTAGAGTAAGCAGTAAGAGGCATTGGTCCCTATGTGAACTCAGATAAAACAGGTCACCTATGTTCTTGACCAAATGGAACGATCTTCAAATTTATGCCACTTACCACCCATCATATAAAACATCCGAGTAAGATGAAAATGGCATGCTGGAGAAGCAAAAATGACTTCATGAGCAATGTTCTACCATGGACTCCTACACATGGACACACAACTGTTAGCCAGTCAACAAAAACATATATTAGCTCTGTGTGAACACAGGATGCTGTAGAGGAACTCTCAAGAATAGAAGACCAATAAAGATGGTTGGTAAGAGGGAATCAATGGAATCCATTGTCAGTATGACTTGATGATGATTATGATGATGATGATATATATTTATAACTTGCAATATATTGTTGTACCCTGTAACCCTATGTGGCAGCCTCATAATGGTCAATATCACAGGTTTTTGGGAGAGGGATGGATACAATCATCAGATGTGAACAATTGTCAGATGAGAATAATCAATGATTGAAAACTATAATCAGATAAGATATCAGATGAGAACAATTTTTAGATGAGATGAATCATCAGACAAGAACAATTGTCAGATGAAAACAATAATCAGATGAGAACAGTCATCAGATAAGATGTCAGATGAGAACACTTGTCAGATGAGAAAAATCATCAGACAAGAACAATTGTCAGATGAAAACAATAATCAGATGAGAACAGTCATCAGATAAGATGTCAGATGAGAACACTTGTCAGATGAGAAAAATCATCAGACAAGAACAGTTGTCAGATGAAAACAATAATCAGATGAGAACAGTCATCAGATAAGATGTCAGATGAGAACAATTGTCAGATGAGAAAAATCATGAAAGAAGAACAGTTATCAGAGGAAAACAATAATCAGATGAGAATAATTGTCAGATGAGAATAATCATTAGATGAGAACAATCAATGGATAAGAACTATAATCAGATGAGATATCAGATGAGACCAATTGTCAGATGTGAGTAATCATGAGAGAAGAACAATAATCAGATAAGAACATTCATCAGATGAGAATAATTGTCAGATGAAAACAATTGTCCCATGTGAACAATTGTCAGATGAGAACAATAGTCCCTTGGCAATAATCATCAGATGAGAACAATTGTCAGATGAAAACAATTGTCCCATGTGAACAATTGTCAGATGAGAACAATAGTCCCTTGGCAATAATCATCAGATGAGAACAATTGTCAGATGAAAACAATTGTCCCATGTGAACAATTGTCAGATGAGAACAATAGTCCCTTGGCAATAATCATCAGATGAGAACAATTGTCAGATGAAAACAATTGTCCCATGTGAACAATTGTCAGATGAGAACAATAGTCCCTTGGCAATAATCATCAGATGAGAACAATTGTCAGATGAAAACAATTGTCCCATGTGAACAATTGTCAGATGAGAACAATAGTCCCTTGGCAATAATCATCAGATGAGAACAATTGTCAGATGAAAACAATTGTCCCATGTGAACAATTGTCAGATGAGAACAATTGTCAGATGACACTGTTTTCATTTGATGATTGCATTATTTTTTTCTTGCCCTAAAAAAATGTGAGAAACTGACTTGTAAAGTGGCAGCCCTAACAATTTATTTTAAGTTTCACCCTACTCTACTGACCAGTGTAGCGTAGTTTTTTGAGTTTTTGCAAAAAAACTTTTCTAAAACTTATTTCCTATATATATATATATATATATATATAATAACTGAATGTTTTCTTACAATCAACTCCCTAAGGTTAATCAATACTTTAACAGTAGATGTTCACATTGATTTTCAAATAACTTAGAAATGGAAGCCATGAAAATCCAGTGTTAACTATTTTCATATTATCTGCTCTTGAACAGATCCATTGCCACCAGAAGTTTTGAATATAACAAAATATTTCTATTTCGATAAAATCATCAGATAGAATCATTTATTTACAAATGACTTGGAAATTGAAGCCATGAAAATTCTTCTCTGATATATCTCAGTGTTAATGAATTTAGTTGCATTATGTGCCATTGAGCAAATTTTTGGTGCAAAGGTTTTTGAACATAAGAAAATGTTTCTGTAATGGCATCCCAATATCTCATAGTCCAGCCAGAATGTTTATCAAAGAAGTGTAATTTCATTAGGTGATGTAAAATAAACTCATATGACAAATCATAAATTTACAAGCAAAGTCCGAATCAGACTGGGGGGTGAGTAACTGTGGCATAGAGGCTAATGTGCTAGAATGTAAAATCACAGTAAGCTAATTAGAACCCCAGTCATGCTATTAAGTTCACTTTCAGACAAATGCCCTTAGGAAAGGTATAAACTACCGAATCCCTAGAGTTATGGGTTAGATAGTATCACTAAAGTAAAGTTAGCAACCATAGTTAAGGGTGACCCGAAGGCTCCTTTTTCGATAGCTACTACACCAAGGTATAAGGGAGGGTGCTACTCATTTCACTGGATTTCTCCATTTTACTCTTGATCCGTACCTCATTATGCTGAGTGTTAAACAAGGAGGCATCAAGTACCATTTTTGAGTCTTTGGTATGACTCGACCGGGGATTGAACCCAGGTTTCTAACCATCATGCCAAGGTCCAGTATTACTACTGTCCTTCTACAAGGATGTCTTTAGCATTAAATGACCCATAAAGGTTAATATGCCTTTATACAATCAAACCAAACCATATCAAAACCATCAACTGTTTAAGAAATATGTTTTGAGTAATAACTATTTCTGTATAGATATCATTTGGGTATTTCAAATTGATAAAACTGGCCAGTAAATACTGGTAACCTTAGATATGGTATTTATCTGATTTCCCAAGAAGTCAAAATTGATATAAATTTATTTTGTAATGGTGTTAGGAAGCAGCACAAATTGAGGTTCTAATGCTTGGTCACTTTGGTTTTCCCTTTAAGGAGTGCCTCAGGTGCCATGCAATAAATTCAACCCTGTTGTCTGCAGCAAAGGCCCTCTTGGACCATGTGATCAACATTAGACTAAATCACCCACCTGGTGCGAATGCAATTTGGGCACTATTCTTAGATATCTCTCTTAACTCTCACTGCTAAATTTATCTCTCGCTGCTAAACTTACCTTATTCATATGTATGTTTCTCCAAGATATACCATTTCTTATACCAAAATCAATGACCTTCTCCACTGTGAAAGTATGTATTTACCTAACCATTCCATTGGCAGGATGTAACACAAGGTCAATTTTTAAGTGAAGTACAGCTGGTTTGAATTCAGAGTTTTCCTTCGCCTAGACTGGTTGCTATACCAAGCCCAGTCAGTCCTATTTTTTACTGATAGCTGAGAGATTAACAGAAGGATTTATGCCCTTTTTAGTAGCATTAGTATGAAGGGAAATGCAGTCAGCCTCATCCAGTATTTGAACTCTGATTGTGACATCCATTTCTTACGACGGCATTTGTCGGCTGTCCCACCAACCGGACAAGCATGGCTTTAGGCCAATTTTAAGGTGGGTCTGGGTATAGGACTGTTGCCCAGACGAACGTAGCATTCCCAAAAATGCCTTGGGCCCCCATCACCATTCCCCTAAAATAGGGGAATGCCAACAGGGACAGGCAATAAACCTACCCCCCCAGGAGGGTTAAAGCCTGGGTGGATGGCCCCTTAAGGCTCGAGGTATGTCCAGAAGATGGGACACACCCAACCAGATTCATGCTGTTGACACTATGCCCAGTTGAAGAGTCTATTTCTAACAAAAGTAAGTAACTTTTGACTCAGTAGTGTTGTATATTGACCTCCGACCCGGCCAAGCTGTCAAAATAGGAAATGCACCGGTGTAAATAACGGGTGCATCCGGTCGAGGAATATCAGGATATAAACTTGACTGTCGAGGGGTTGAATTGAGTGCGAAATTGTGATGCTTGCAGGAAGAAGAGTGGGCGTCAAATTATTATATAACCCCGGCGACAGGAAGTTCAAGTCAGTTGGAGGTAAGATGCGATAGAGAGAACCAGCAATCAGCAGAGGGGGCCCTTAGGTCCCCGATTGAGCAGTTGCAGTTGGAGTTCAGATCAGTTAGAGAGAAGATGCTGGAATGAGGACCATGTTCCAGTGAGGCTGGGCCCCCATTTGAACAGCCAAGGAGAACGGGAAAGAAACGCTGTTATGGCCATAAGAGTGGGGGTCAATATGATGCAGTTCTGTTCAGTCTCCAACTCACCTCTCACACAGTTAAACCTTAAGTAACTCTTTCAAACCCTTGCAAATAAAGTGAGAGGTATATTTTTCTAAAGAACTGTGTCGCTCGTCTTCATTGTGTCGTCGTTATGATTCTGCATGCATATGTATTATGTGGCTATACAACGATTACCTGCACAGAACTAATGAATATAAAATTTTGCTGGTCGGCCAATAATGGTGTGTCCATATGTAGGAGTCCATTGGAAAACATGCATATGTATTATGTGGCTATACAACAACTAGTTTTTTGCCTCTGCTGGGAAAGTAGTAGCATGAGTCAAAAGTTTTATAAAATTTTGATACATGATGGTTTATGATGCATATATCACATGACCCGAGCAGTTCAAGCAGTGGGGGGGGGGTACTTGCTATGGTTAGCAGTATTGTGGTAGTTGGTGTGCTAACACATTGCGCATTGCTTTATGTGTAGGTAATGGACGCAACGTACCTGGGCATTCGAAGCGCGCACGAACGTGTCTGGCTTGTAGAGCGGAAAAGCGAAACCGATATGGGTGCCTCGAGCATATTTGATGATGGGAGATCTCGAACCAGCGAGAGGTAATTTGCACGTATGCAAATTCTGGCGAGATCTCATGAACATAAAATACGCACGGTAACGGCGTAACAGCGATTTTTGTTCTGAGTGCGTCGCCCGACGAACTTGTTACAACTTAACGAAGGAAGGAAGGAAGGAGAGAACAGGAAGGAGAGAGAGACGGAGGGAAGGAGAAAGAGGGAGAGAGCGAGAGAGAAAGAACAGCGAAGGAGAAAGAGGGAGAGAACGCTCGAATCAATACGCCCTTAAACTGACGTGCGAAATCCATCGCAGCCTACCGACACACAGAATTGGGATTTGGTCTTTGTCTTTAGTGTGAGGGATTCATTGAAGAGACGGGAGTTTGCGAAAGGAACTCCACGAATCACTTTCACGGTGTCTTTTACGTACGCTCTTGACAACACTTTACTCAGCGTGTGATTTGAAAGCTGCACAGATGAAGATGTAATGTAGTCTAATTTGGGAAATTATGCTTAACAGGTTCAAACAGGAGTGTTAAACACAAAGAACTCAGACTTTAACACTCTGCATACGGAGACACCTTTATTACACCCCTCTTCTTACACTCGCACATAAACCAATATGGCCGTTTGCTTACTTCCCGTCATCCAATAATGCCTTCTCTTCTCGAGAGTATCAGGGGAGATAATTTGCATACTTAACCAGGAGCATAACAGAAGTGACTGAATTTCTTATGCTAAAAGGGAAGGTGCAATTGATCACAGGACAGAAAACTCCATTTGGGTAGCAAGAACCTTGACAATTAGGTTAGGTCAGGTAAGGTAATTAGGTAAGTATGAATTTCATGACTATGCTCCAAATCTTGTGAGCTCAGTATTTCACAATCTATTATGGTTCATGATCTTCCTGACCTCAGCAAAAGCATCTGGAACAATCAGATTGTGCCTTAAGTCACCAAAATATTGCAAAACTTTTGACTCATCTTCGTATAATATCTGAAATTTATCTCTTGATGTAGCTGTTTTGAAAACTATTGAAGACGAACATTTTCTTAAGAATTTAAGAAGATTCCCTGATCAACTAGATGACTCATATCTTAACTAGTCGTCCTAAAGATGACTTTTTTAAAATGCCTGCAATGTCCACTTTTATTGGAAAATACTTTTGTTGAACTTTTAAGATCATTATTTTCTTCATTGCTTTGTAGTGAATTGTTCAGTTACTGTATCATCCAAGGAGAACTCTAAATTCAGACCAGCTTTACTCTTTACTCTGTTGCCCAGTCGGCTGGGGCTGTAGAATACAAAAAAAACCCTGCCAACAAGTATCCTGATATAAAACTAAACAATCTGATGGTGAGGTTCTAGTGATGCTGGAGCTTTGGGGAATGCGGAGTACCCCTGTTGCGGAGCCGATAAATATGTCGACCCCGCAAATGAATTATGTGAATGAGGAACAGCCAAAGCAATAGGAAGGAACAAAGGCGAGGTAACGATAATAACAAATGACAATTTATTTTGTCATATTTACAAGTGTGAATGTAAATGTCCGTGATGGTTGTATGTTGGTCGTCGAGTACAGCTAGATGTTGGATGCTGGTAAGCTGAGGTCGGTCGAGTCGTGGAGTTCAGCTAGACGGTGGATGCTGGTAAGCTGAGGTCGGTCGGGTCGTTGAGTTCAGCTAGGCGTTGGATGCTGGTAAGCTGAGGTCGGTCGAGTCGTAGAGTTCAGCTAGACGTTGGATGCTGGTAAGCTGAGGTTGGTCGAGTCGTAGAGTTCAGCTAGACGTTGGATGCTGGTAAGCTGAGGTCGGTCGAGTCGTAGAATTCAGCTAGGCGTTGGATGCTGGTAAGCTGAGGTCGGTCGAGTCGTTGAGTTCAGCTAGATGTTGGATGCTGGTAAGCTGAGATCGGTCGAGTCGTTGAGTTCAGCTGGTCGTTGGATGCTGGTAAGCTGAGGTCGGTCGAGTCGATGAGTTCAGCTAGACGTTGGATGTTGGTAAGCTGAGGTCGGTCGAGTCGTTGAGTTCAGCTAGGCGTTGGATGCTGGTAAGCTGAGGTCGGTCGAGTCGTAGAGTTCAGCTAGACGTTGGATGCTGGTAAGCTGAGGTCGGTCGAGTCGTTGAGTTCAGCTAGACGTTGGATGCTGGTAAGCTGAGGTCGGTCGAGTCGTTGAGTTCAGCTAGACGTTGGATGCTGGTAAGCCGAGGTCGGTCGAGGCGTTGAGTTCAGCTAGACATTGGATGCTGGTAAGCTGAGGTCGGTCGAGTCGATGAGTTTAGCTAGACGTTGGATGTTGGTAAGCTGAGGTCGGTCGAGTCGTTGAGTTCAGCTAGGCGTTGGATGCTGGTAAGCTGAGGTCGGTCGAGTCGTAGAGTTCAGCTAGACGTTGGATGCTGGCAGCTGGGCGTTCGACGAGGGTCGCTGGTGTAGGTCGATATCCCTGGTTGTGACGGTATGTTGTGGTTAACCGGGGGTGTGTCGATCTGGTTTCTGGCTTGTACAGCGGGTCGTACGTGAGTCAGGTGTTGCAGTGGTAGAACAGTCCGTAACAGTGAGTCGTTACGTGGACTGCATGGTACCTTGCAGGAGCGTCGAGTTCGGTAGATCGACATCCTCGGTTATGACGATATGTTGGATTAACCGGGGGTGTGTCGGCCTGGTTTCTGGCTCGTACAGCGGGTCGTACGTGAGCCAGTTGTTGCAGTGGTAGAACAGTCCGTAACAGCGAGTCGTTATGTGGACTGCGTTGTACCTTGCAAGAGTGTCGAGGTCGAGGAAAGGCTAGGGCCTTGCTGGGCCCCCTAGCCGTGCGGACGTATCTGACGGGAACGAAAGCTTTGCCGTGTCAAAGCCGTGCGGACAATGGCTATGGCTAGGTTCGCGCCAAAGCCGTGCGGACGAGCGGACGAGAGCGAAGGCTTTGTCGGGTCAAAGCCGTGCGGTCGAGCGGACAAGAGCGAAGGCTTTGCCGCGTCAAAGCCGTGCGGGCGAGCGGACAAGAGTGAAGGCTTTGTCGGGTCCAAAGCCGTGCGGACGAGCGGACGAGAACGAAGGCTTTGTCGGGTCAAAGCCGTGCGGGCGAGCTGACGGGAACGAAGGCTTTGCCGTGTCAAAGCCGTGCGAACGAGCGGACAAGAGCGAAGGCTTTGTCGGGTCCAAAGCCGTGCAGACGAGCGGACAAGAGCGAAGGCTTTGCCGTGTCAAAGCCGTGCGAACGAGCGGACAGGCCATGAGGCCGAGGCTAAGATGGGCGTTATCTTAGCGCTGCGCAGATAGTGAAGCCGTAGCTAAAGGCTGGACCGTGCCATTAGCGCTGCGCAGCTTATCGGACAATCGGAACCGAGGTTAAGACCGGTTGGTCTTAGAATCCGTCTTCGTGTTTGCCGCCTGGCCGTCTGTTTCGACTGGTCATTACTGACCAGTCAGAGATGCTCTGACCCGCAGACAGAGACCTCTGATGGTCCTAAAAAGGACCTTTGAGCATACCTATGTAGGTGGAAGAAAGGCAGGTCTACCACGAGTAGTGGGACCAACGCCGTAAGTTAAGTTGGATTCGACCGCACAGAATGCGGGATTCCTCCTTAATGAGTTTCGCCGGAGCATGCCTATATTTGTCGCTGCCTCCCACCAGACACGACTTGACACAAGGTCAAAAGCCCGAAAGCCGATTAAAGTGGGGATAAAAGGGGAGGGGAAGGTCGGGAAGGAGCCGAGACTCGAATCCTGCTTGTCTGTGCTGCTCATCGGCTCACTTAGTGCAATGTGAGCCTGATGAGGCAAGCAGTTTCACGAACCCAAATGTGGGTCCGGGCACGTATGCCAGTTTACGGCTTAAACTAGACGCTTGGTCTAGTGCCGTACAAAGGGGACAAAAGTGTAGCTCGCCCACCCGAAGGTTGCCCAGCCGAAGCTGGGGGCCTATTCGGCCCCGAGTCTGCTCTTGGTTTCGAGCACCCATCCGGCACGAATGCCAGACGGCCCAGCTAAAAAGCCGGGGGCGTGCCAATATTTGTCGCTGCCTCCCACCAGACACGACTTGACACAAGGTCAAAAGCCCGAAGGCCAATTAAAGTGGGGATAAAGGGGAGGGGTTGGTCGGGAAGGAGCCGAGACTCGAACCCTGCGTGTCTGTGCTGCTCATCGGCTCACTTAGTGCAATGTGAGCCTGATGAAGCAAGCAGTTTCACGAACCCAAATGTGGGTCCGGGCACGTATGCCAGTTTACGGCTTAAACTAGACGCTTGGTCTAGTGCCCAATATTTGTCGCTGCCTCCCACCAGACACGACTTGACACAAGGTCAAAAGCCCGAAGGCCGATTAAAGTGGGGATAAAGGGGAGGGGTAGGTCGGGAACGAGCCGAGACTCGAACCCTGCTTGTCTGTGCTGCTCATCGGCTCACTTAGTGCAATGTGAGCCTGATGAGGCAAGCAGTTTCACGAACCCAAATGTGGGTCCGGGCACGTATGCCAGTTTACGGCTTAAACTAGACGCTTGGTCTAGTGCCGTACAAGGGGGACAAAAGTGCAGCTCGCCCACCCGAAGGTTGCCCAGCCGAAGCTGGGGGCCTATTCGGCCCCGAGTCTGCTCTTGGTTTCGAGCACCCATCCGGCACGAATGCCAGACGGCCCAGCTAAAAAGCCGGGGGGCGTGCCGATATTTGTCGCTGCCTCCCACCAGACATGACTTGACACAAGGTCAAAAGCCCGAAGGCCAATTAAAGTGGGGATAAAGGGGAGGGGAAGGTCGGGAAGGAGCCGAGACTCGAACCCTGCTTGTCTGTGCTGCTCATCGGCTCACTTAGTGCAATGTGAGCCTGATGAGGCAAGCGGTTTCACGAACCCAAATGTGGGTCCGGGCACGTATGCCAGTAAACGGCTTAAACTAGACGCTTGGTCTAGTGCCGTACAAGGGGGACAAAGGAGACAAAAATGCAGCTCGCCCACCCGAAGGTAGCCTAGTCGAAACTAGGTGCCTAATTAAAGGCCCCAAGTCTGCCATTGTTCCTTTTCCAGGGCCACGCTCCGGACCGAAGTCCAGAACAGGCCCCGGGGCATTCGCCGGGGGGCGTGCCGATATTTGTCGCTGCCTCCCACCAGACACGACTTGACACAAGGTCAAAAACCCGAAGGCCAATTAAAGTGGGGATAAAGGGGAGGGGAAGGTCGGGAAGGAGCCGAGACTCGAACCCTGCTTGTCTGTGCTGCTCATCGGCTCACTTAGTGCAATGTGAGCCTGATGAGGCAAGCAGTTTCACGAACCTAAATGTGGGTCCGGGCACGTATGCCAGTTTGCGGCTTAAACTAGACGCATGGTCTAGTGCCGTACAAGGGGGACAAAGGAGACAAAAATGCAGCTCGCCCACCCGAAGGTGGCCTAGTCGAAACTAGGTGCCTAATTAAAGGCCCCAAGTCTGCCATTGTTCCTTTTCCAGGGCCACGCTCCGGACCGAAGTCCAGAACAGGCCCCGGGGCATTCGCCGGGGGGCGTGCCGATATTTGTCGCTGCCTCCCACCAGACACGACTTGACACAAGGTCAAAAACCCGAAGGCCAATTAAAGTGGGGATAAAGGGGAGGGGAAGGTCGGGAAGGAGCCGAGACTCGAACCCTGCTTGTCTGTGCTGCTCATCGGCTCACTTAGTGCAATGTGAGCCTGATGAGGCAAGCAGTTTCACGAACCCAAATGTGGGTCCGGGCACGTATGCCAGTTTGCGGCTTAAACTAGACGCATGGTCTAGTGCCGTCCAAGGGGGACAAAGGAGACAAAAATGCAGCTCGCCCACCCGAAGGTAGCCTAGTCGAAACTAGGTGCCTAATTAAAGGCCCCAAGTCTGCCATTGTTCCTTTTCCAGGGCCACGCTCCGGACCGAAGTCCAGAACAGGCCCCGGGGCATTCGCCGGGGGGCGTGCCACCGAGCGTTGAAAAGGGCCTGTTGATATCACGAAAGGGCTGTGACACACAGCCCAGCCGCGTGAATAAGAAATTCCCCTCATAAAAATGAGTGTAGCCATAAAGTGTTTTTCTAACCCGTCATAGGCTAGTGACGACTATTAGTTCTAGTCTTATCTAGTTATTTTCGGCCAAAGTGCTTTGTAAATGTTATTAGTTTTTAATTCATCCTTTTCTTTAGCTATAACGAGGTGTCAAGGTCGTTAGAAAGAAAAAGGGCTTACTCAGTTCCGGTCGTACCCGGATATAGTTGTTCTACAGCGGGCGTGTAGCTTGACATGTTTATGTTTATCAGCCGGTCGCGGTACCCCTTCAATGCCATTGCTCCCAGATGCATTCTGGCCTGGAATGGTAGCACTTTATAGGGCTCTGTTTATGGGTTGAATAGAACTAAACTGCATACTTATGCTACACTGAATTGTTTTAATTAGAACTGTTTGAATAAACTGAATTGCTTGAAATAGAAATGTTTTTGACAATCAAACTGTGTACTTACATTTAAACTGTGTACTTATGCTAAACTGAATTGTTTGAAATAGAACTGTTTTTGACATTGAAACTGTACTTATGCAAAACTTAATTGTTTAATATAGAACTGTTTTGACATTTAACTGTGTTAAAAGTAAATCTATACTTATACTAAACTGAATTGTTTAAATTAGAACTGTTTGAATAAACTGAATAGCTTGAAATAGAAATGTTTTTGACAATTAAACTGTGTACCCATGCTAAACTGAATTGTTTGAAATAGAATTGATTATTTGTTTAAAAAGGGATTTGGTGTTAAATATACCTACTAAGGTTGATATGCCATAAAACCAACCAACCAACTCTTTACAAAGCAAAGGTGCCCGTGGTGTAATGGTTATCGTCGCAGGATATGGACACAGCGACACGAGTTCAAATCCTGGACGAGACTGATTGCATTTCACATAGCACTAATACCCTTGGGAAAGGTATTCTCCCTCCAGCTATGGGTAAATAGTAGGACGGACTAGGTTCTTCAGCCTTGGTGAGGCGACTAGTCTAGGAGAAGGAAAACTCTGAATTCAAACCTGTTAAACTCCGCTTAAAAATTGACCTTGTGTCATATCCTGCCCGAGAGGAGGGGTTGGTAAATAGGACAAAGCAAAAAAATAAGTACACTCCCTAATAAATCTATTCCTCATTTTATTATTTCTCATCATCATCATCATCATCATCATCAAGTTGCCCTAACAGCACAGATTCTCCTGACTCTCTCTCTCTCTCTTCATCCACTCATTCCTATCATCCATCACTCCAGGCAGGTCTTCCAAACAACATCCTGCATCTGCACAGAGTTGATGTTAATTAGGAAAATATTATACAATAAAATGGATATTATTAGGTATTATTGATAAACAAATTCTACAGCATTGAAAATCTACATTTTTAAATGATACAAACTGCCATGTGAAGTGAATGCAAATGAAACTGATGGAAAATCATACTTGTTTTTTGTTGTTTTTTTTTGCTCATTTTACAGTTCTCAGTATGTGGTAGATGAAATGCATGAGCAGAATGTCGACAGATGCAAATTGTATTAGAAATCACTTTAGTCTGTGAGTTAAAGCATTTAAATACTATTATGCTAATAAAAAAAATAAATCTCACTACAATGTGGCATTTTTTATGTGTTATGCTAACATTATAAATGATATAAATTCAGTTTCATGTCATGAAACAAAGTTAAATAAAGAACTTGTAATTAAATACCCCCCCCCAATAAAAAACGGCATAAATATTTATAAAAGAAGTATACATCTTGGGGCTGCTACTTATTCCTATATTTGAAGACAGTTTCAATGCTGTTGAGTTTGGTAATAAATACTCACTGATAATATCAATTTTTTATTCTATAATTATCCACTAAGTATAATGTTTAATTTTTGGAAATCACCACCAACTAGACTATCCATTTATGATTGGTGCAAGAATTTGACACAAGACATTTTAAAAAGTTAAGATCCTTTAATACACTTAGTATTGAACAAAAAACAAACAAAACATGTGTTCTATATTGACCTATGACCCGGCCGGGCTGTCAAAATAGGAAATGCACCTGTGTAAATAATAGGTGCATCTGCTCAAAGAATATCAGAATATAACCTTGACCGTGGACGGGTTGAATGAGTACAATTGTGACGTCCACAAGAAGAAGGTGGGCCTTGAACTATTATATAACTCAGTTCACAGGAAATTCAAGCAGTTGCAGACAAGATGCGGTAGAGAAAGTCAGCACCCAGCGGATATGTGAAACGTACATAGAATGTTCATAACATATATTCATAGAACATAGGAAGCCCGAAACACGAAAAACACTTACGACTTCTTAGTTCAGGTATGTAACTTTTTATTACCTTTGAGTTGAAAGGTTCTTCGACATAAGGAGAGAGATACACATTCTTTCTATCCATCTGCCCCCCCCATCTCGTGCAGGGCCTGTAGTACGCAAATTCGTCTGGCTTCAGTGAGCCCTGAAAATCGACCCTTCCCGTTTCGGAGTCTAGTTCTCAACTAACTAACTTTTTCAAATCTCCCCAAATCCTCCGCATGCTCTTCCGGTGCATGACGTCATTCACATCCCCAAGGGATTTTTATTTTGACATCTGTGAATGATATATCCTCTCTGCACGTGCGCGTCAACACCTGTGCTCAAGTTTGCACTTAACTAACCCATGTGCTGAGCCGAAAGGTTCTCAGCCTAACTAAACCCAAAGGCAAGATATATAAAACGAAATCCCTCAGCCATTATATTACAATTCTTTATAAACTGTATTTTTTGCAAAGTCTAAGTGAATTAGACAAAACCACTTATGATTTCTGGAAAGAAATATTGAAACATTGTGAAGATGAAGAGAGGTTTATGGAGCATCTAATTTTTAGCAATGAGTCAATTTTCAGTAATAAATTTGAAGTATTTAACTATAAAACTATTTACCATATGTATTAATACATCAAATATCTTTTGAAAGAAATCTTTTAAGCTTTTCCTTTTGTAGACATCCAATTGAATATAATATAATATAATATGATATAATATATACAGTGTGTCAAAAAAAGAAATAGACTGTTTCTTAGAATCATAAAAAATAGAAATGATAATCTAAAAAATAGTGTGATGATAAAAAACAAATTTATAAAACATGTATTCATAATTCTATTTTAATATAAGTAAAATAAAGTTGGTGACCATAGTCGAGGGTGGCCTGAAGGCTCCCTTTTTGATAGCTACTACACCAAGGTGTAGGGGAGGGCACAACTCCTTTCCCTGGATTGCTCCACTTTACCCTTGATTCATACCTTATAATGCAGAGTGTTTAGCAAGATAGCATCAAGTACCATTTTTTGAGTCTTTGGTATGACTCAACCTGGGATTGAACCCAGGTCTCCTGGGCCATTGGCAAACACTCTAACCATTAATATAATATAATATAATCATGTCATCATCATGTTACACTGCCACCCTGACCCTCTCCTGCCACCCGTCTCTATTGTCTATTGCTTCAGTAGGTCTTCAAGGCTACATCCTGTATCAGCACAGAGCTGTTGTATGTAGGTTCTAGCTGGTCATCCTGCCTTTGCTCGTCCTTGTCAAGGGGTCCACAGGAGTGTGTCGCTTATTCCTATTTCTTCAGCAGTGTACCACATGTCTGGTTCGTCTAACTTGGATACTTTTCGTGATGGGTGCTAAGTGGCCATACAGCTGCTGCTTTGTGGGGTGCTGCCTCCAGGACTTGTTCAATATTGTAAATAAAAAGTGCTCAATATTGGTGATAGAACATATACATTTAAATAAGGATATAGAGGATGGTGCTCAGTGACAATTTCTTGCCTGTGTAATCATCAGGCAGAGCTACTTTGATTATGTATCCATCCTCTCCTAACTCTGACATATATTGTCAATCAGCACTCTTTATCTATAATGATATAAATCGTATTGAAATGGCCTGTATAATCATAACATATTATTTGTTATAATATGCAATGTTATTTTATTATTGTGCAATTTTATTGTACGATATAATATATTGAATAGCCGTCAAAAAATTTTGCTCCAACAAGCGAAAGATTTTTCCAATTTGATAAACAAAATATTGGTCATGGATTTCTGCTACCATATATTGGTGTTGTGAAGTAAAGCCAATGAATCAAGTTTGATCTTCAGTCAATTCCATTTGCCTTCACTTCACAGGGCAGTTAGAGCCATTTACCCATGTAAAGGCAGTCCGACTGAAAGAAGGTGACTCTGACAGAAACAAGTAAGGAGTTTGATGACTGGTGGCTAAACCTGCTCCCTCCTAACACTTTGAGGTGGAGGAGAAAGGAATGTAGAAGAAAAAAAAAAGAAGATCCATCAAAGGGTGGATAAATTTCATGAGTCAACAGTTGGTGAACAAGAGATAAATCACAGAGGAAACCACCCCTCTATCTCCCCTTGGAACAATCATACCAATGAACAAGATGACTCACATGAAATAATAGTTGTGAGCTAGACAAGACCATAGATAGTGATCTTGATTCTTACTGGTTTTCCCATTCTTCTGGCCTTATACTAAACAAAGACTATTACAGGCAGATAAAACAACAAAAATGTCGCTTTGCCTCTGTACCATTAGCGAAAAAAAAAAAAACTCAGTTAAAGATAGTAAGTTTCATTCTCACTGGGTGTTCTATTCTTCTGACTTTATATTAAACTAAGCTAAACTTAGTAAATGGCATCTTTGTAATGAACAGTTAACTGATAAAAAAATGGAAGCTTTGGAGAGCCATGATAAATTATCATAGCTTAATATCAAATACAGGTCTCCAAATTGGATTGGAAATTGCTTTTTCAAATTTAGAGCATTTTAATAACATTTCACTTACACAACAATGTCGTATATTTACACAATTATAGAAACATTTATATAAAATTGGATCATAATACTGATTTAGCTCTCTGTTATAAAGCAAAGATTATTATTGATTTTGTTATTAAAGAGAAAGTGTTTTTAATAATAAACAAAATTATTTACCCAATAAATAGGTATAATATAATATACCTATATATAATATTTCAGTTAAATATCATAGAATTATAATCATAATAAATACAATTGTAATTATAAGTATCACAATCAGCTTCATGCTCCATAACTTATTTTAGCCCTCAAGCAAGGTTTAGGAATTTATTCAGTTTTTTTACTTTTCCTTACATTAACTCTCTGATCATCTGAAAGAACAAAATTTAGTGCATGACAATTTTTCTTTTCTTTATTATCTAAAATTAGGTTTGGTCTAGCTTGGATGGAGTGATCTTTTTATATCTGAAAATTACAGAAAATCTTGAATGTCTCATTCTTGAGGACAGATTCTTTTTTGTGTATAATCTATATGGTAGTATGATCAAAATTGACTCTCTTGCACAATTCCCAGTGGATGACCTTCCCCAAGCAGCTGTGCTTAGTCTCATTCTCTTTTGGTTCAAGTTTGCTACTTGTGTTTATTATGAAATAAACAATTTCATCTCTTTCTTCACATAACCTAGTCTTACAATTCTGTTGTGTATAATCAATTTTTGCTTTACTATAGTAAAGTAAAGTTAGCTATTGTAGTCGAGGGCAACCAGAAGGCCTCCTTTGCAATAGCTACTACACCGAAGTGTAGGGGAGGGTACTACTCCTTTCCCTGGAAGTTGGCGACCGTAGTCAAGGGCAACCAGAAGGCTCCTTTTTCAATTGCTACGACACCGAGTTGTAGGGGAGGGTACTACTCCTTTCCCTGGATTGCTCCACTTTACCCTTGATACATACCTTATATTGCTGAGTGTTAAGCAAGGAGGTATCAAGTACTATTTTTAAAGTCTTTGGTATGACATGACCTGGGATTGAACACAGGTGTCCTGGATCATTGGCAAACACTCTACCATTGGTCCTTATGGTGTTGTTTTTGAAATTAACTTTTATTTTTTCCCTTCTTAGCCACATACAAGACTTCTCATGTGTAATCTCCTTAGTTTGTCACTTGAAGTATCTATACATTAGTTTTTCTTCCCATTTTCGTTGGTTGGTGGGTTGGTTGGGTTTTATGGCATATCAACCTTTGTATGGTCATTCAAAGCCAAATCCATTTTCATACTAATAATCAGTTCAATTTCAAACAATTCAGTTCTGGATGAGTACAGTTTAATAGTCAAAATTATTTCTTTTTCAAGCTATCCATTTTAGTATGAATAAATAATTTGTTTACACTCAGTTAAATGTCAAAACAGTTCTATTTTAAACAATCCAGTTTAGTGCAAGTACGCAGTTTAAATATCAAAACAGTTCTATTTCAAGAAATTCAGTTTAGCATAAATATGATTAGTTGGTTGGTTGGGTTTTATGGCATAGGTTATTTAATGCCAAATCCATTTTTATACAAATAAACAGTTTTATTTCAAACAATTCAGTTAAGCAAAAGTACACAGTTCAATTGTCAAAAACATTTCTATTTCAAGCTATTTAGTTTAGTCACAGTCCTTATTCAAGAAATTCTGTTTACTATAAGTATAGATCTTGTTTACACACAGTTAAATGTCAGAACAGTTCTATTTTGAATAATTCAGTTTAGCTTAAGTATGCAGTTTACATGTCAAAACAGTTCTATTTCAAGTGATTCAGTTTAGCATAAGTTTGCAGATTAGTTCTTTAAACCCATAGATAGGCCCCCACCAGGTGTTACCACTCGGGGTCAGAGTGGACCAGGGAGCGATGGAAATGAAGGGGTGCTCTGCATTCCCCAAAGCTCCAGCATCACTGGAGCCTCACCATCAGATTGTTTCGTGCAATATCCTGGACACTTGCTGTGGGAGAGGGTCTTACCCCTCAGCAGAGATATAGTTGGTGCATTCTACAGCTCTAGCTGACTGGGCAATACACAGAAATACACAGAGTTAAATGATAAATTAGTTTTATTTCAGATAATTCAGTTTAGCATAAATATGCAATTTACATTTTAAAACAGTTCTATTTAAAGCAATTCAGTTAAGCATAAGTCCACAGTTAATTCTATTTGACCAAAAGATAAAACCCTATCAGGTGCTACCATTCTGGGCCAGAATGCACCGAGGAGCGATGGCAATGAAGGGGTACTCCCATTCCTCAATGTTCCAGCAATACTGGAGCCTCACTATTAGATTGTTCAGTGTCATATCCTGGACATTCGTTGGTGGAGGTTTTACCCCTTGGTAGAGGTGCAGTCAGTGTATTCTACAGCCCCAGCTAACTGGGCAACCCATTTTTGTTTCCTAATAATTGTTGTTCTGCTGATCTTTATGTTGTTTGTGCTGTTTCTTGTTTCTGTAATTAATCTTTTTTGGTCTTTTAAAAGTATTCTTTAAGTTCATGTTTTAATGCAACAATGCAATCCTAGATACAGACTATTTTCTTCTCTCTTTTCTTGTAACTTTTGTCTGTTTTTGTCACCTCTCAGATGTAAGGCCTTTTGCATCATCATCAACGTTCAAGATTGCCACAAGAGCAATTTAAAGAATACAGTTAGGACAGTCATGTAAGTATAATAATAAAGCGTGACAGAACCAATTGATTGATCTGATTGGGCCTCTCCAACTGCTTGTTTAGCCCAGGAATGGCCAAAATAGAGTGTTGCTAGTCACTTGACCACTTTGGATGCTGGGTCAAGGACTGGTCCGCCACCAGGATATCATCCTCAAGTATTATGGGATACTACCCACAGACAACAGATGGCCTTGTAGGTTGGAGTCATTCACCTCTAAAGAGGAACAGTCAGCATATTCTAAAGCCCCAGCTGACAGGGCACATACTGTTTGAGAAATGATGAATGATATTGAGCACAAATGCAAGCCCCACAGTATTATAATTAAGCACCAAATCCGATTAGAAAACACTTCCTTCTATAAGTTAAAGCATTTATATACCATTCTCATTAGGCTAGTGGGTAGAGTGTTCACGAATGGTCAGGAAGACCAGGGTTCAATCCCAGGTCGAGTCATACCAAAGACTTTAAAAATAGTACTTGATACCTCCTTGCTTAACACTCAGTGATATAAGGAACGTATCAAGGGTAAAGTGGAGCAATCCAGGGAAAAGAGTAGTGCCCTCCCCTACACCTTGGTGTGGTTACTATTGAAAAAAGGTCCTTCAGGTCTCCCTTGACTAAGGTCATCAACAACAACTTATACTAATCAAAAAAGTCTCACTACGGTGTGTCATTTTGTAGGTGTTACTCAGATAATATTTAGGTAACTTAAGGCACAATTCTTTCTGGAGGCTCTGGATGCTCTTGCTGGGGTCATGAAGGTGACAAACAAAACTGAACTGTATGATGCCAAGCAGACCTGACACTCTTTGAGTGCTACTTGCTGGATTTGCCATTATGGCTGAGAGGAATCCACAGATTATGGCTGAGAGGAATCCACAGTTTTAGGACTACCTGACTTTGTCAAATTATTGAGGTTCTTGCAATCTGAGCAAAGTTTATTAAATCATCTCATTATTGTACTATGATCAACTGGGCCTTCACCTTTCATAGTGCGGGTATCATTGTAAGATATACACAGTGAAATACACCGTGAAATAGAGTTAATTATTTATTAACTGAAGTGGTACAGTCTGACAGATATTATAAGTTTCACGATGTGGGTGTTACATCTGAAGTTGGTCTTACTACTGGCCGAGATCTTTCAGTACCGACATGCTTAAGAAACACAATGTCTTATACCTCTGTGATATCAGAAGTCATGTGGTACGAGCCACTATACAACACATCATACAAATGTTTTTTGATTACTTCCATGATTTTATGGCTTAGTTTGAACTTGTAAAGCAAAAGTTCCCAAAATAGATTCTGTTTCTTGTTCAACTGTCAAATTACACATGGATTGAAACAAGGCATAATGTGTCAGTGCATCTACTATGATAATACTTCCTACATCCTGTGGATACTGAACATGATTTGAATTGCTTCCCTCACATGATATATGTTTTGCAAACTAGCTTGTACTAAAATATTGCAAAACTTTTAACTCACCCTAATGTTGGATATTGACAGGAAGATTCCTTTAATGAGCTGCAAAAGTTGCATGGGTGGCATAAAAGGACATGCACCTGTTTCCTAAAGTAAACAAAATGCAGGTATTTTCCGAGTGGAAGTACTGCAAAAGTTACGTGCTAGGCAGGAGACATATCCACATGCAATGCATAGGTGGGATGTATGACCACGAATATTGCATGAGGATCCAGAAAATTATATAAACCAGCGAAGATTTTGACCCAGATAGAATGAAGCGGAAAGGCAGAGAGTTTTCACAGAAAAACCGTACCATCACCCATGTGTGTGTGTGTGCATTTCGGTTATCTCCGACTCTCTCCTACTCTACTCATGTGTATATCTTGGGTAATAAAAAAAAGAAAAGAAGTAGATTATGTTTTTATACATCAGCGTTGTTGTCTTTCTTTCCTGTATACAACACTAGTATGATGACATTATCAACAAAATGAATTCAATTCTTTGTAATACACTTTATAGGGTTTTTTCAAGCAATCAACCTTTTTAGTGATCAAGTATGGTAATGAGCCTGGTGATGTATATTAGACATTTTATCATTTACTCATAAAAGACTAAAATACTGAATTATTATTATCATATTTACCCAACCCCTCCGCTCGGGCAGGATATGACACAAGGTCAATTTTTTAAGTGGAGTTTAACAGGTTTGAATTTAAAGTTTTCCTTCTCCTAGACTAGTTGCCTCACCAAGGCTGAAGAACCCAGTCTGCCCTACTATTTACCCATAGCTGGATAGAGAACATTTGGATTCATACCTTTCCGAAGGAAATTAGTGCTATGTGAAATGAAATCAGTCTTGTCCAGGATTTGAACTTGTGTCACCGTGTCCATTTTCTGCGGCGATAACCATTACACTATGGGTATCTCCTAAATTATTATTAGTTTCATTATTCAAGCTTTTACCACTAGCACTAGCTGATTGTCTTTCACTGGAATCTGAGTGGCAGCAAGTGTCCTCAAGTCTCCAGGACTCTTCTCAGTATTCCGGCTAATCTTAATAATGCTGTAGCCTGGATGGTCCCCACTTGTCCTCTAATTTCTAAATCTTCTAGTCCCTTTACTAATCCTTTTGGTGTTGTTCCCAGAATACCAATTACAGTTGGTATGTAGCTTTTTTAGTTCTCTAGCAAAGTCTAAGTACTTATCGCTCTTTTTGTTTTCTTTAATTTTCCCTCTTTGGTGAACCGGTATGGAAAAGTCAACTATTCAGCAGGTTCTCTTTTTTTTAGGGTGATTGAACTAGATTCTTCTCTCCATGTTCCATGTTAATTCTTTGGTTCTGGGCTCTGTTATCATTATCATTATTATTTAGATTATTTGTTATTATTAATGTTGAAATTTCTTTGGGAAAGAGGAAAGAATAGATAAATGTTATAAAAAAAGATATCAGTTCCATTCACTGCAAACAATATATTCAAATTTGGTTGAATATTAGTGTTTACAGACTTGGTAATTAAAAATCAAATGTTTATCATAAACTTCTTGGTCTTCTTGGGAATAGCAATAATCTGTCTCTTATATGCTTCTATGAGCAAATATTTGGGCAGTCTGTATTCTTGGCTTAGCAACTCATTTAGGAGAAGGAAAACTCTGAATTCAAGCCAGTTTAGCACCACTTAAAAATGACCTGGTTTCATGATACATATTATCAGTAGTCCAACTCCAGCAAAACATGCTTGACTATCTCTTTCAATACTGGTGGTTGTTCAGATCCTTTTGTCCGGCACAGAGAGCTTTCCTCTTTGAAGTTTTTGTTTCATGTCCAAACATTTGCTGTTGGTGTATTTTTAGCAAATTCTCTCACAAATGCTTGCTGCATAGCCTTGTTCTAAAACTAAAAAATGCCTTTTCTTTTCAAGCTAACAGGATTTCTATATCTTAAAGAAAAAAAAACAAAACATTAAACATAATTTTGAGTAATTTTTTACACCTGCTGATAAAATGTAAGATCTGTCGAATGAGAATTGGTTAAGTTATTAGATTACAAAATGATATCAATTTTATCTGAAACATCCTGTATAATGTAATATAATATAGTATAATATAATATATAATAATATATACAGGCATCTACAAAAGAAAAAAGATAGATTTTATTATAAAATGACTGCAAATATTAAAACTAGAAGTATAGGACAGCCAGTAAGAATTGAACTCACAATCTAGGTCTCTAATCATTTCACAATATTACTCTGATTGTTTCTGGGAGAGACACAGAAGTTATTTCCCATTGCCTTTCCTTATGGTTTTTTTTATAATATCTCATTAGAATATGGTCATTTTAACAATGCATACTATATTCATATTGTTTATCATTGCTACCAAAACTGAAATAAAGGCAAGTTTAACACAAGTAAATATTATTGTTATTTTGTGCCTTGAATTTTTGTTTTCATAATTAACATCTAATTTCCTAGGTATTAAAGTCATTAGATGATCTTGTGTCTTTATTTTCATAGTGACTGTGACATATAAAAAGTTACCATGCAAAAGTATTTAGGTAAGCCTGTACATTGGTAACCATTTTTTATAAAAACAGTGTCTAGCTTTGATGAAAGACAAACATAAACTTACATTCTGTTTGAAGTTTGTATATTTTTTCCTATCAACAAATTTGTTAAACTGCTGAACCTATCTTAAACAAACACCTTCATAATTTGTTTTGCACGGAACACCTGTCGTCGATTAATTTCACCGAGTTCATGTGTTTAAAACAAGAAGGAGCAATATCCATGTTTAGTGGCAAGCCTCTGGTATTAGTAGACCAGTTCACATACCTTGAAAGCAATATCTCATCTACTGAAAGTAATGTCAACATATGGATAAGAAAGGCTCGGACAGATTATCAATCATATGAAAATCTGATAAATTAAATCATGATTTCTTCCAAGTAGTGTCTAGTTACCCTCCGCACAGGTAGGATATGACACAGAGTCAATTTTTAAGCAAAGTTTAACAGGTTTGAATTCAGTGTTTTCCTTCTCCTAGACTAGTTGCCTCACCCAGGCTGAAGAACCTAGTCTGCCCTACTATTTACCCATAGTTAGAAGGATAATAATTAGATTCATACCTTCCCCAAGGGTATTAGCGCTATGTGAAATGCAATCAGACTCATCCAGGATTTGAACTTGTGTCATTGTGTCCATTTCCTATGATGATAACCATTACACCAAATCATTTCTTCCAAGCTGTAGCCATGTAGGTACTACTGAATGAATGCACCACCAGGACTCTAGCAAAACATGTGGAGTAAAAGCTAGATGGGAACCACACAAAAATGCTACATGCTGTTTTGAACAAACCTTGGAAGCAGTGCCCCACAAAACAGCTGTTGTATGGTCACTTACCTCCCATCTTCCAAACCATCCAAGTATGATGAGCAAGACATACTGGGTACTGCTGAGGGAGTAAGGAAAAACTCATAAGTTAATTTTCTAACAGACTCCTTTGCATGGATGCATGAATGTTGGCATACATCAACACCGTATGGACACTGAATGCAGTCTAAAGGACCTGCCAGAACCGATGGAAGATAGGGACAGGTGACAAGAGAATCAGGGAATTGAGCGCTATCAGCAAGCACAACTTGATGATGATGATGATGAATTGGAATGAATAAGTTGAAATGAAGTTTGAAGACCTGTTATTATGGAAGAAAAAAATTACAAATAATAATTATGATTATTATTATTATTTGGCTAACTTAATATCGTAAACATTGAAATCTCTTCAGGTGGAAGAAGAAAGAATAGATAAGCGTAATAAAAAAATATCTACCTTATTCACTGCTAACACCATGTTCATTTTTTTCAAGTTTTTCACACCAGCTGGAACTGGTTGTTTTCTATCAAAGTCTAAGTGACAGCAACTCTCTTCAGTTTTCCAGAACTCTTCTCAGAATCCAAGCTGATCTCAGCAATGCTGTGGTCTGGACAGTCTCATTTCTTCTTCAGATTTCTTGTTCGCTGGTCTCTTTTCCTATGTTATTCGGAATTCCTCTGAAGGCTTGAGCTATAATTTCTGTCACTTTCATGATCCATTACTCCTTCAGTTCTCGAGCAAGATCAAGATACTTACGTGGTGCATTCAATAGATTTCCAGGCTTTTTTTGTACAGGCATTTAAAATTGTTGTAGACTCTTAAAAATTCACTATGTTATTACTATACATCTTATGGAATGACTGACCAATTTTTATGATTTCAGATTCAAATGAACAGCTACTGCAGGAATTGGAATTGGAATTGGAATACACCCTACTAAAGCCTGATTGTCACAGCTGGTGAATTTCAAAAATGCGATCTGGATGTGAGGATACTTTAGAAGAACGATATGCAATAGAATTGTGTTTTAAACTTGGAAAAAATTCCACAGAAATGTATGGAATGCTTTAGACTGCATTTCAACCATCTTGCATGAATCGAGCATCAGTTTTTGAGTGGCATAAGAGATTCAAGGAAGCCAGGGAGTCTGCGAAGGATGATGAGAGGTGTGGGAGGAGTAAGGAAGTCAATACACCAGAGTTGATTGGCCAAACGGTTAGGGTTAGGGTTACTATGTTGAGGTTTTAAGGGAGTTCAGGAAAAGATTCCTAGGGAAGAGGCCAGCACTCTTCAAATCGGGTCAGTGGCATTTCCACTAGGACAATGCACCAGTCCTCAACTCCATCCTTGTCACAGACTATTTGACCAAGATGGGTATCAAGACAGTTCCTCAGCCACCCTACAGTCCAGACCTTGCTCCCTGTGACTTTTGGTTATTTCCTAAGCTCAGAGGCTGTCGTTATGAGACAATTGATGAGATGAAAGAGGCTGTGATGAAGGTCATTGACACGCTCACACAAGAGGACTTCGATGGGGCCTTCTAGAAATCATTGGAATGGTACAACAAGTTCATTGCAGCCAGAGGAGATTACTTCAAAGGGGACTAGAGTTTCGTGTGTGTACTATCAATAAAAGTGCCCATACAAAAAACGTCTGGAAACTTATTTAATGAACCTCGTATTAAGTTTTTAGATGTCTTTTGCTTTTACTCAAGGATCAGCTGAAACTACAAAATCAGCTGAGTGACAAGCTTTGGAATTATTATTAACTAAAGTCAGTCTGGCCTTGATAGGGTGGTCTCTTTGTATATGAAAATTACAGAAAAACAGATTTTAGTTTGTACTTATACCATTGGTTTGTATGGTCAAAATTTAGTCACTAGCTCATTCCCACTGGATCATTATTATTTTCATTATTATTGGATTGAGTCATAAATAATTTCCATGTTAAGAAAATATCATTTATGCATGAATAATCTAATAATGAATTAATTTCTATCACCTTTATTTTTACCATTTATCAAGTAGCTTGTTTATTTCTCTTGAGTAAAATTTGGTTGGTTTTGAGTTCAAGACATTTTCCACAAACCTTTTTACCTGATCTTCTTGAGATATTTTTTTCTTATTTAGAACATTTTGTAGAGAATGAAAAAGATGGATATCACTTGGTGCAAGGTCTGTTAAATATGATGGACAGGGTAGAATAGGCTAGCTGAAATCAAATATTTTTTCAGAGTGATTCTTGCTGAAGGTGACCTTGCATTGTCAAGGAGAAACACAAAATTTCTTTTATTGATGAGAAGGGGGCATTTTCTCAGAAGCTTTGCATGCACACATTGTGTTATGTACAGGGAAGAAAGACAATAATGCTGATGTTTAAAAATATAATCAACTTCTTTTTTTTTATTACCCGAAATGTACATATGGGTAGAGTAAGAAAGAGTCAGAGATTGCTGAAATGCACACACACAAGGGTGATGGTGCCATATTTCTGTGAAACATCTCTGCCTATATTCTTCATTCTGCCTTGATCAAAATCTTCCCTGGTTTATATAATTTTCTGGACACCCATGTGATCCTCGTGGTCTCACATCCTACCTACTCATTGCATGTGGACATGCCTCCTGTCTTGCATGCCACCCATGCTATTTACACAGCACTTCTGCTGAGGAAATACCTGGGTCCTGTTTATTTTAGAAAACAGGTGTACTTCTCGTTATTTTTCTGCTTCCAGCATCCAACTCTTCTAGCATGCCACCCACACAATTTATGCATTATTTCCGGTGAGGCATCTGCATCCTGGTTACTTTAGGAAACAGGTCTATTTCCTGTTATGCCACTCGTGCAATTTCCACAGCATGTCAAAAGGGGTTTTCAAGTCAATATCCAACAATTGCAGCTGTTGAGAGTTTGTATTAAATGCCTGACTGCAGTTTAAAAAATTGCATTTTGATTGAGGTTTGATGAGCATCCTGGTCTGGGTTCATCTCTCGGTAACATATTGCCAGGACAATACTTTGAAAACCACTTCTGAACTTTGTGGTCAGTAATGACACCTTGGCTATAAACACTAGAAATATCCTTTGCTGTGTCTGCAGCATTTTTGTCATTGTTAAACTCCCTCAATATTACAGGTCAAATATGCACTTTCAGTTCCTCCATTTTAGGTACGTGAGATCATAGATTAAATTATGATACATACTCTTTCACAACAGAAAAAATAATGATGAAAATACTCTTTAATCTGGTAATTTCCTGTTTCATATAAAACTGTGGAAGTTTGATATGTGTAGTTACACTTTGGTTTTGAAAAAGAGAAATTATTTACAACTTAACCCAATACTTTTTTTCCTTTCGAGTTTTTTAACTCCAGCTCTAACAGGTGGTTTTCACTGAAGTCTGAGTGACAGCAAGTCTCCTTTTCTTGATTCTTGAGGACTGTTTCAAGAACTCTAACTATAAGAAATATCACCATTACATCCATGTTTTCCAACTTTTTCTGTTTCAGATAAGATCCTAATATTTTTCAATAAATCAAAGATTTTCCCAAATTACAGCCTCCTCATTTTCTGTAGTCTTTAGCCACCACTGAATAAATATATATATTAATAATTATGATGTATGTTATATTTCCTTAAGGACATTGACACTAGGTTAACGAAGGCATGGACAGCTATCAATAGGCTATCAATTATATGGAAATCAGACCTAACCGATAAAATGAAACACAGTTTCCTCCAGGCAGCGGTCACATCGATACTGCTTTATGGATGCACTACATGGACTCTAACAAAATGGCTGGAGAAGAAGCTAGACGGCAATTACACAAGAATGCTGCGAGCAATCTTGAACAAGTCCTGGCGGCAACACCCCACAAGACACCAACTGTACAGCCACCTGCCTCCCATCACGAAAACCATCCAAGTTAGACGAACCAGACATGCAGGACACTGCCGGAGAGGCAGGGACAAACTCATAAGTGATGTATTCTTATGGACCCCTACATATGGCCGAGCAAAAGCAGGACGACCAGCACGAACATACATTCAGCAGCTATGTGAGGATACGGGATGTAGCCCTGAAGACCTGCCAGAGGCGATGAACGATAGGGAAAAGTGGCAAGAAAGGGTCAGGGATATCCGTGCAGGTGGCATGACATGATGATGATGATGATGTATGTTATTTTTAAATAAAGAGTGATCAATATATATATCATCATCATCATCATCATATCGCGCTGGTAGCACGGATATCCCTGGCTCTCTCTCGCCACTCCTCCCTATCGTTCATCGCCCTAGGTAGGTCTTCAGGACAACATCCCGTATCCTCACATAGCTGCTGAATGTACGTTCGAGCTGGTCGTCCTGCTTTTGCGCGGCCATGTGTGGGGATCCATAAGAGTACATCTCTTATGAGTTCATCTCTGCTTCTCCAGCAGTGTCATAGAGCATACTTTCTTTAAAGAAAAAAATAAAGACCGGTTATTTTAGGATTATAAATTTATTTCCATCCTGTTTTGTGTTTCTGGTGTGAACCAAAAACACGAAGAAAAATATAACAGGACTTCTTCAGATCTAATGGATAAATAAAACAGAATAGACACGGATAGGGGAGTTGAAAAGTTACCTCCTCGTTTTATTGAGTTTCCGTTTTTTTAATTACCTATTTATTTTATTTTCAAAATTCTTCCGTCAGTTATAATTACGGTAATTTAACGTTTTATTTATCTTATTTTATTTCTTTTCTTTTTTTGTTAGATTCGATAATTAACTTTTATGTTCTATGTCAATGTAATGAATTTTTGTAAGGGAAATATTAATGCTTATATTAATTTCGATACTATTTATTTAGCTACCTTGGACCGAGTAATACCTATAGATAAAGCATATATATCTAAGTTTAAATAGGATAGACTGTTAGTTTCTTGTCTATGCAATCATCAGACCAAATTGGTCTCTGTCTATGCTATCCTAACTTATATATATATATATGTGTGCTCCCCAACCCCGGGAGGTTGGGCACTTTGGCAATGGAATTCACGGTTGCCATTCATGTAATTTAATGTATATTATGTGTCTGCTTGCAACCAAAACTATTTCACCACCAACATCATTATTCCCTTAGTTATTTGTGCCATATTCTCAATGATTATTAAATATTCCTTATCTAACATTAATTAGCATTTTATCTATTAAACAATGTCTCGATCAGAGTTTTGCCCAGTTGGTTAGGGCTGTAGAATACACTGACTGCTTCTCTGTAGAGGGGTAAGCCCCCCCCTCCAATGAGTGTCCTTGATATGACACTAAACAATCTGACACTGAGGTTCCAATAATGCTGGAGCTTTTGGGAATGTGGAGTACTCCTTCATTGCCATTACTCCCAGGGCCACTCTGGCCTGGAGTGGTAGCACCTGATAGGGTTTTATCTATTAGTCAAATAGAACTAAACTGTGTACTTATGCTAAATTGAATTGCTTGAAATAGAACTGTTTTGACATTTAATTGTTTGTAAACAAAAAACTATGCTTATACTAAACTGAATTGTTAGAAATTTAGTGTTAAATGAACAAAAAAAAGTTGATATACCATAAGACAAAACAACCAACCAACCAACTCTATCAGTGAGATTTGCTTTGAAACAACCCATGTTATTTAGGCCTTTAAAATCTTGTAATTTGTGTAATATATCACTTAGAAACAAAAGTTCACATCATATATGGTGTGGATAATTTGCATACTGGTTTTGACAGAACCGGGTTAATTAAATAATTTTTTGGTGCTATTGATTTTTAATATCATCGTTTTATTCTCAAACATATTAAAAGCATTCCTAAGTTTATTTTATAGAGAAATCAATTAAAATTAAATAAAGATATGTGCAAACTTTTTATGTAAATTTCTATTTAGTTTTGTTTATCTTTCTAATTTAATGTAATATTTTATTGCATAAATATTCAAATACTTGCATCCAGAGAGTGCATATATTTTGCAAGAACTTAGGTACGAAAATAATAAGTTAATAAAATAATAGCTTAATTGCAAATATTTGATATGATTTCCTGGAATTTTAGTTTATAAGTTCACCATAGTCAAGGGTGACCCAAAGGCTCCCTTTTCAATAGCTACTACACTAAGGTGTAGGGGAGAGCACTGCTCTATTTTTGGCCTAGTGGGTAGTAGTAGCCATTGAAACTACATCCACCAACTTTACTACTTTATAAAAGTTGTTGGCGACCTAAGTTGATGGTTTCCCGAAGGTTCCCTTTTCAATAGCTACTATACCGAGGTGTAGGGGTGGCAGCTACTCCATTCCTAGGATTGCTCCACTTTACCCTTGATCCTCACCTTATAATGCTGAGTGCTAAGGAAGGTGGCATCAAGTACCATTTTTGAGTCTTTGGTATGACTCGACCTGGGATTGAACCCCAGTCTCCCAGACCATTAGCGAACACTCTACTCATTAGGCCAATGTTCCCTAATAAGTAAATCTTCTCTTCTTGTAGATCCCTTAACTTTTATTCACCCTATGAAAATTTTATTCACCTGCAAGGTGTCTATATGGAATACAATTTTTGGAAAAAATTTTTAAAAATCTTACCCACCCTGATATTAGTTGATTTTTTTCAAGCTGAAAAGAAAATTCTTATGGATTTTAATAATAGATATTTGAATAAATTAATTTTGATATTGATTTAAAAAAATGATAAAGCAATATGAACAGAAGAAATATTTGAAAAACAGAAGAAATTTATTCAAATTTTAGTTATGAAACAAATTTTAGGTTTATTTTATTATTTATAATTTTTACCTTTTCAAATATTTTTTTGGCTATTTAATTAAAACCAAGAAGTTTATGAACAAACCTTTTATATCTTTATCTATGCTTTTAATATAAGGTGTCAAAAAATTTGGTCATATCTAAAGTTGTAAATAAAATGAAAAGAATAACTAAATTGAATTAACCTCAGTTAAGGGGAAAACAACTCGTTTCTTATTATCATCATGGGCTGCATTCTTTTGGTAATTGTTCCCATCAAAAGAGCTTAACATCAGCTCCAACAATTCTAGATCTCAAGACAAAGAACAAAACCCCAAAACTTACCACAGTCTGTCTACCCTATATCAAAGGCTTGGCAGAAAAAAAATTAAAAAAACTTGCAGTCCATATGATATTAGGACAACATTCAGGAGTGGCTCAACTCTTCATAAACATCTTCTCCGTGTCAAACCTCCAACAGAATAGAACATGACTAAGAATTATGTATATTCTATCCTATGCAGCTGTGGAAAAGTATACAAAGGAGAGACATGCTATCCCCTGAAAGTAAGACTACAGGAACATCAAAAAGCAGTTGTACAAGGGGAAAGAGAAAAGTCAGGTATGGCTGACCATATATGGAAAGAAATGGGAAACCATATACTTATTAGGGGACATTGGCTATATAAAATTTAAAATAATTGATAGGGAAGAACATTGGAAAAGAAGATATCTTGAATAAACAGCACATATGTTGTTTTTTTACCTCTTGAGTAGACCAAATATAAAAATGAACACAATCTAGAAACTAATAACTGAAAAGGCCAAATCAAAATGTATTTTAAAGTAAAAAAATGGTTTCAAGTATTGCTGTATAACATTTACTAATTCTGTTTATTGAGTATTCCTGTCTAATACCAATAATTCTCACACAGCTGTTTGGTTTCAAATAACTAATAATGATAGTAATAATAATAATAATCCTAGATAAATTATTGAACAGATCTATTTGACCTATAGATGGGACACTAATGGATATTACCAATCCAAGGCAAAGTGGACCTGGGAGTCATGACCAAAGCTCTAGGACTGGAGCCTCACCATCAGATACAATTTAGTGTCATTCACAGGATAAAGGAAGATTTGTATTATTTTGGTTGTAATTCTTTAGACTGTTGTCCTTATCCTTAATGTGGTAAAGAAGCAGCACATATGTTAGGCTATGCTGACCTCTTGAGAAGACCAAGCATAGAAATGAACACAATCTGGGAACTAATAAATGAAAAGGCCAAATTAAAATGTTTTTTAAAGCAAATGACTTTAAAAAATATCAAGATGCTTCTCAGATTGAGAAGTGTAAAAAAAAACAATGACGGTCATTATTTGAATAATATCTTCATAGTTCTTGGATGCCTTGTTTGATTAACAGTCAAACTTTAAAAAGGATTTTCCAGGTTTAATCATTTTTATGCCCAAAATGTTTTTAAAAATATATTACTTTAAAAAATATCAAGAATAATTGATGACATTGGATTTTACAGATTGATAGGTGTAAAA
Source organism: Sepioteuthis lessoniana (assembly GCA_963585895.1). NCBI lineage: Eukaryota > Metazoa > Mollusca > Cephalopoda > Myopsida > Loliginidae > Sepioteuthis > Sepioteuthis lessoniana. The sequence goes on from OY757917.1 coordinate 33,394,619, forward strand.
AACAATGACATCATTATTTAAATAACATCTTCATAGTTCTTAGATGCTTTGTTTGATTAAAAGTCAAACTTTAAAAATGATTTCCCAGGTTGAATCATTTCTATTCCAAGAATGTTTTTTAAAGTAAAAAAATATCAAGAATAACTGATACCTTTGGGTTTTACATTTTAAATTCATCTGACGATGCTTCTTGTGAAACTTCTTGTGATGTTTCTTGGATTAATAGGTGTGAAAAAACAATGACATCATTATTTGAATAAGATCATTATGCTTTTGAATGCCTTGTTTGATTAACAGTCAAACTTTAAAAATGATTTCCCAGGTTGAATCATTTCCAAGCCCAGATAAACAAGGGACACACGAGGAAGGCTGGAGGATACAGCAGCCAAAACATTGTGTTTCAATTTACTGCAATAAAGATGAGGACAAGAGTTTGAAAAATCACAACCAAAACAATCAAAACTCTTGATCCTACAAAAATACCAAAGAAATAGAATCTTTTACTCTTTCAGAAATAATAGCATCTGTTTAACCATCAAGAACCTGCTTCAATCAATCATTACATTTATAATATAAATCAATTGTCGTTGCTCGCTTTAAACAACTGTGTCTTACGGATAAATTTCATTGATAAATCAAGTTATTGATTTGAAATGATGGTAATGAATAAGGGTTATTCAAAAAGTTCTGAGCCACACCAAGATTTTACAGCACTCTTTTGTATGGGCCTCACCAGCACAGAAATTAAAATTGAAATCTGAATTAGGTTTTCCAGTGTAGACTGTTGCCACAACAAGAAGGTACATATATGGCTCTTCCTTCCGGGTGAGGCTTAGAACTTTTTGTATACCTTTCATTACCTTTTGGCATTAGAGGAAAATCTTTTAGATTATAGATGTTAGTGTGATTTTAACCATTCTATATTTTTGCCATTCTTATATATATATATAAGTGTTTGTGTGTGTGTGTGTGTGTATGTTGACTGCCACATCTTGGCAGATCATAGCTGTCTTAAACACCAAAATTACAACACTAACATCCTGATAAATAACTAATTCAACTGGTAAAAAATATGCAAGATGCATTCGATGATAGATTAGTAAGACATCTGTATATTGTATATCATGGATTATCATGACATATGCTTATACAACACTTATGCCGCTCTCTGGGTTTCCATAGCTACAGCACACTGAAAAGCACAGCAAGATAACTGGTGACTATACAAACTGAAGGTTTTATTTCAGAGTATGTTCTTCTTTGAGACTTTTCTTGTCAAAAGATACTAACAATGTTACAAAGGGAATCCAATATTTTGGAACCCTCTAAAACTCACTTTTTACAATTTATTACAGACACATGCACGAATACACACACATATACATATACATTATTGCTTCTAGCATTGAAAAAGACAGTCCATTTTACCACTCACACAGATTATATATGATTCATTGGGTTGAAGAATTTGTCAGACAAGCCTCACTTTTTGGATGAACTGATAACAGAAGAATGGTCAATCAATGTGCCACAGATTCTCTGGACAACACTTCTCTGTTTTTGAATTCAGTTTTGCTTCTTCCAAACTAATTGATCTACAAAAGCTAGAGAATAAAGTTTGTTCTCCTATAACCTGGGAGGGGAGAAAGATGGCTTCATTCCTTTCCCTAGTGCATTAGTGAGAAGGCCAACAGTCTTGTCTGTGATTTTAATTTGGTTCATCGAGTCCATTTTCATAATACGATAATCTTTATGCCACAAACACACATGCTTTCTCTCTCTCTCTCTCTCTCTCTCTCTCTCTCTCTGTATATATATATACTTGGAGGAATTTGTGATATAGTGGTTACTGTCATAGAAAATGGACATGGTGACTGGTGTTCAAATCCTGGACAAGGCTGTTTACATTTCATTTATCACTAATACAGTTAGGAAGAGTATGAATCCAGTTATTCTCTCTCCAGCTATAGGTAAGTAGTAGGACAGTCTGACTTTAACTTTAGTTTGACAACGAGTCTAGGAGAAAGAAAATTCTGAAGTGAAAACTGTTAAACTCTACTTAAAAAATTGACCTTGTGTCACATCCTGTGTGTGAGGTGGGGTTGGGAAAATATAAAATATATAGATGGATGACTGTGTGGTATGTATGCATATAAAAATTTATATATATATATGATGATAGCAGCATCTCCACAGATGATTGCCATCTCAAGTAACAGAGTTTGAGACATTTGGACATCATTGGATTTAAGTGATGCAAGCTTGTACCACACTTACACCACTCTCTAGGCTTTAAGAACTATGTTCCAGTGACAAGCAGACGAAAGATGACCGGTAGTTATTCCAGGTGCAGGTTTTATCATATCATATTTACCTGACCCCTCCGCTCGGGCAGGATATGACACAAGGTCAATTTTTTAAGAGGAGTTTAACAGGTTTGAATTCAGAGTTTTCCTTCTCCTAGACTAGTTGCCCCACCAAGGCTGAAGAACCTAATCTGTCCTACTATTTACCCATAACTGGAGGGAGAATAATTGGATTCATACCTTTCCCAAGGGTATTAGTGCTATGTGAAATGCAATCAGTCTCGTCCAGGATTTGAACTCGTGTCGCAGTGTCCATTCCCTACGAGGATAACCATTACACCATGGGCACCTCCAGCTGCAGGTTTTATGAGGAAGTTTTCCATCTCCTATATGAGTTCCCTTCACTACGATTAAGGAGCCCCGTCTTCCCCATCGAGGAGAGACTATCCCGCGCCAGATTCCAACTTGTTACTTTCTTGTTCTTGCAGTATGGTATCCCACCAGGATATCAGAAGGAGGCTAATAGGTACTACACCTTGCCCAAGGGTGACCTGGAACTATTCAAGGCAGGGGTGTTCAACTCCCTGAGGTATTATATATACCTGCAGGGGCATTCAACTCCCTGAGGTATTATGTATACCCACATACCCACATACATATATATATATATATATATATATATGTGATATTGGTTGGTATATATATATACATACATACATACATATATATATATATATATATATATATATATCAAATTGGTTACTGTATATATAAATATTCATATATATTATATATGTATATATACACGTATACATATGACTATACATTAAAAAATATATATATATATATATATATATATATATGAATAGCCCTGAGCTACCAAAACTTTCTTATCACTCATTGTTGGTGGCTGATGAGGGCAGGGTATCACATATGCTTTTACATGTTGTATGATGAAAATTACATATATCATAAAACCTTAATATATATATATATATATATATATATTTAGTCATTAGAAATAATTCCTCTCCCTCGATTGGGGTTTTGCAAAAAACCAACGTTATATATAAATTTAAATGTCCTTTAGGAGATTGTATCTCTGATAATAATAATATATATGTTGGTTTAACCTCAACTACCCTGTCGAGGAGACTTACAATGCACCTTTCTGACACAAGTTCAATAGCTCAGCATTTAAAAAAACATTCATGCCCAACAACACAACTACGGAAAATTCTCACCAACAACACAACAATATTAGAACATCAAAATAATAAACAAAAACTTCAGATTCTCGAAGCATTACATATTAGAAACCTGCAACCAACACTCAATAGAATTAATTTTCGAACCAGTGCTAATGTACTTAAATGTCTTTAGCTACTGGCACTAATTATAGAATTACATTTAAAAGCAAACGCCATAATTTTAACGGCAAAGATGCCCTTACACAGTTGTAATATGCTAAAACAAAAGTTACATCACTTTTGTAATAGATCCTCCCCTGATGATGGCCCAAAGTCGAGCAGAAAGTACTAGGGATATATACAACTATGGACAATACATAAATCAATTCCCTCCGAATACGATAAAAGTAATATGGGAATTTGAATGGATTCAGAAGAAAATATGTAGACATAAAATGTCTATTACATTTAATGAAATTTGCATATCTGTGACCCTGGTTTTCATGCTTTATGCATTTATCAGACAGAGTGAAAGTTTTTTAAAAAAGACTGCTTACAATGGTTAATTTTTGTTTGAAGGTGGATTTTATTTGTATATATATGTGCCTAAGTTTGTGTGCTTTTGAATGTTAGTATGTTGTCATTTGCGCATACATATATATGTATATTTGCGGATGTAGTGGGATGGATCTTTATGTATATATACATATTTCTGCTCTCTGTTGTTGGGAAGGGGTAAGGAAAGGAAGAAAGTGCGAAAAGGAAGGAGTGGGCATGGAGGAGTTGGGGCCAAAATTGTTATAATCAAAATGATTTCTTTTTTCTTGATCCTACCCAACTTTCAGAAACTCAGGGTCACAGACATTACCATTATCTATCTATCTATCTATCTATATATATATATATATATATATATATATATACATGTGTATGTGTATAAAAGCTCTATCATTGATATTGAGAACTATTTAATAATACTGCAATATTTGGTCCTCCATTAACCCACCAAGTGAGCTTGTGAGAACCATAAATCTCTACAGTATAAATATGAATATATATAGGAATGTGTATTTATGGTATACATATGCATGTAGAAAAATAAGTAGCTATGAACATACATACATATATATATTAAAATATAGATGTACATACACATACATAAATATATGTATTGCAAAAGTTGATATGTGTGTGTGTATATATATATATATATATATACACACACACACATATCAACTTTTGCAATATATATAAGTATATATAAATTTGAGTGATATATATATATATATATATATATATATATATATATCACTCAAATTTATATATACTTATATATATATTACATATACTTTCTCCATCATCAGATGCATAATGAGCATCATATTCTGTGTCTGATGAATGAAGAAATCTTATGAATCTGATGTATATCACTCTTTCTCACTGTGTGTGTGTGTGTGTATATATATATATATATATATATATACACACACACACACACACACACACACACATATATATATATATATATATATATATATATATATATCTCCAACGCCTCCATACAAGCAGGATGAGATACAAAGTAATTTTTTAAGTGGAGTTTTACTGGTTTGAATTTTCTTTTCCGAGACCAGTTTGTATAACAAAGTTAAAGAGTCAGTCTGCCCTACTACTTTTTCTTTAACTGCTAAGTGAATTGATGGATTCTTGCCTTTCTCAAGGTTATTAGTGTTCAGTAAAATGCAAACACGATTTGAACTTTGGTTGTTGAGTCTATTTCTTATGACAGTAAACATTAAACCAAGGGTACCTCCCATATATATATATATATATATATATATATATATATATATTTACATATGAATAAATGTATATAAATATATAATTGTAGGTATATTCTATTGCTAGTAAAAATCAAGAATTTGATGTTTAGCTTTTTATTCATCTTTTCTTGTTGAGAAACAAGATGTCGCAACTGCGGTTAAAAGACATTCCACATTTTGCTAGGTAGTGGGATTACTAAGATGCATCTGTTGCACATGCTATGTATTACAAACTCAGTGGGTCCATATTCATGCAACACTTAGCTGCTATTTCTACATTTTAGACCGGCACTAATGGTCTATGTGTTCACACATGACATCACCTGTACCTAATGAACACACTCACTCCAAAATTTCCTTGAACATAGAATAAATCCAGCACTTACACATCCCAAGTACCAATACCAATGACTCAAAAAATGGTACTTGATGCAACTTTGCTTAACACTCAGCATTACAAGGTACAGATCAAGGTTAAAGTGGTGACGATCCTGTGGAAGGAGTAGTGCCTCCAACACCTTGGTGCGGTAGTTAATGAAAAGGGAGCCTTCAGGTTGCCAACTATATTTACTTATATATATTTATATAGACCGATGGAATTGTAAATTTTGTTTAAAAAACTAAGTCAATAAACAGTGGCAAGAAAGTAGAATTAGTATTTGCAATTCAAAGTAAAAGGGGTAAGTTTAGGGAAGAAAGAAAAATGGACGAACATACCAGAAAAGTTCAGCCGCGAGTAAAGATCTTGGATTTGTCATTAAATAGGTGAGGGAGGGAAAAAGAACTCTTCTCATTGACTAGAGTTAACATTAAAAGTGTGAATTCTGCTGAAAAAAAAAGTAGCACAAAATTAAGGAGCCGGCTTGTGGTACTTCCGGACCCAAGTCAGGGTTACTGCCGGAGCTGATATGATGTTTAATTATCCAAAATCAGCAATGAAGGCAGGACATCACTGAAGAGCTCCTATAAACACCTCAAATGTATTTATGGACAATATCATCATCATCATCATGTCGCGCTGGTAGCACGGATATCCCTGACCCTCTCTCGCCACTCCTCCCTATCGTTCATCGCTCTAGGTAGGTCTTCAGGACAACATCCCGTATCCTCACATAGCTGCTGAATGTATGTTTGTGCTGGTCGTCCTGCTTTTGCACGGCCATGTGTAGGGGTCCATAAGAGTACATCTCTTATGAGTTTGTCCTTGCTTCTCCAGCAGTGTCCTGCATGTCTGGTTCGTCTAACTTGAATAGTTTTCGTGATAGGGGGCAGGTGGCTGTACAGTTGGTGTCTTGTGGGGTGTTGCTGCCAGGACTTGTTCAAGATTGCACGCAGCATTCTTGTATAATTGCGGTCTAGCTTCTTTTCCAGCCATTTTGTTAGCGTCCATGTAGTGCAGCCATATAGCAGTATCGATGTGACCGCTGCCTGGAAGAAACTGTGTTTCATTTTATCGGTTAGGTCTGATTTCCATATAATCGATAGCCTATTGATAGCTGTCCATGCTTTCGTTAACCTCATTTCGATGTCCTTTTCGGTTGATTCGACGCTGCTTCCTAGGTAAGTGAATTTGTCTACTAGTTTAAGAGGGGTTCCTTCTAGAGTGGAGATGTCCCCCGTTTGATTATAGCACATATATTCCGTTTTGTGTGCATTAACATAGAGGCCTATGCCTGTGGCTGCTTGTTCCAAACTACGCAGTAGTGTTTCGGTTTGGTCGGGTGTATTTGCCAGTATCACTATGTCATCGGCGTAGTCGGCATCAGTAATTGTTTTTGCGGGGTACCTTCTGCTTCTTTTCTTCGTCAGCTCGAAGCCATTCTCTCTGATTTTGTCAATCGATGTTCTAAGTACGTAGTCTAGACAAATGATAAAGAGGTACGGAGCCAGCGTGTCCCCTTGTAGTACTCCTGATACAATGTCGAAGTATTCTGTGTTTCCATCTGGTGATCGTACTTTTACTTTGGTGTTTCTATAGAGAATTGTTATTGCCGCTACGGTTTCTTTAGGTATGCCGTACACTAGTAGGATTTGTTCCAACTTTCCTCTGTGAATGGAATCGAAAGCCTTGGTAAAGTCAACAAATATTAATGTCTTTTTTTGAACTTACACCTTCAAGGATTCTACGGATGGTTAATATTTGTGAGGTCGTGGTTCTATTTCTTCGGAAGCCATTTTGGTTTTTCCTAAGTATGTTGTCGATTTTGGGTTCTATGCGGTTTTTTAGTAGGGCATTGTAGATTTTGGCTGCTATGGATGTAAGTGTTATGCCTCGGTAATTTTTGGCTAATCCGAGGTCCCCCTGTTTAGGGAAAGGGAGTATGCATCCCTTCATCCATCTATCAATCGGATTTTGATTGTATACTGCGTTGCAGTGTCAGAGCAGTATGTTGTCGAATTGTCTGGTCTTCCATACTTCTGGGGGAATTTCATCCAGCCCTGCAGCTTTCCTATTTTTAATTTTTCTGAGAACCGAGTCGAGTTCTTCTTGTGTGAACTTTCCTAGTTTAATGTCTAATTGTTTACTAATTATTCTGGTGATTGGTTCATGTGTTATTTTCGGTGGGTTTCCTAGTAGGTTTTCGAAGTGCTGTTTCCACAGTTTTATTCTTTCTTGTTGGTTTGCTGCTTTCAGTTTTGCTTTAGCTGTGTGAGTAGAAGAAAGAACATGGACAATATATATATGCATATATATATATATATATATATATATATATGAATATAACATAAGTATACCTTGAGGGACACTGCTGGAGAAACAAGCATGAACTTATCCAAATACGATGAACACGACATGCCAGACACTGCTGGAGAAGCAAGGAGAAACTCATAAGTGACAGTCTCTTATTGACCCCTTCACATGGATGTGCCTGTGTTGGCTGACCAACAAGAAATTAGCAACAACAGCTCTATACATACACAGAATGTAGTCAGGAAGACCTGCCTGGAGCAATGGGTGATAGGGATGAATAGTGAGAGAGAGTCAGGGAAATCTGTGCTTGTAGCATGACTTGATAGTAATAATTAAACCTATCTTTTTATCATTTGATTGGTATTGAATAAAAACTCAAATAAATTCATTTAATAGAATCAGAAAATTCTATCTTCAACAGGGAAAAGTATTTGAGTCTATAATTTTTCCCTCTCTTCATTGATTTCTAAAAGTGACTCTTAAAAACAAAAGAATGCTAGGATTGTAAGATAATCATATTTGTGTATTCCCTATGTATGATGTATCCAAGGACCAATGGATGTTTAAAATGGCCTTTTGTGCCCTCCTCATCTCAGCTATCAAATAGCAGGCTGACCTTTAACCAACCTAAACTGCTTGTCCAGAATTGGGTAAACATTCATGAGCAGCAGACCTTCTTTTTTTTTCTTGATTTTCAACGCTCACTAAAGATTATCTTCCCAAATTCACATCAACTCCAGCAATATTAAGTTTTATTCATTTATCATAAATAGGAAATTATTATATTTTCTAAGCAACACATGATGCTTTCTAGCCATGTTTTTAAAGGTTGATGATTTGTGGAAATTAAATATCGGATGGGTGAGGTGTCGATTGACTTCTGATGATAGAGAATGACGACAGAATGACTTCAATGAAAAAGCAATGAAAGAATTATGTGTGATTGGTGTGGTTTGGTTTGGTTTTCTGGCAAATCAACCATTGTTGGTTATTTAAAGCCAAATCCTGTTTTTATGTAAATATTAGATATATGATTTGTAAACAGATTTTATAGATACATAGTTAAATGATTAAACAGTTCTATTTCTATTCAATTTAGCATGAGTAAAAGTTAAATGATTTCAAGTATTGCTATGTATAATTAACAATTCAATTAAACATCACTCATTTGCTTATATACAGTTAAATGGTCAAACAGTTCTATTTCAAACAATTCAACTTAATTTTTTTTTAAGAATAATGAAATTTCATGGAATTAAAAAAATAAAGCATTTATTGGTAACAATTTTAATACTGTTGAAGTATTTTGGTGGAAGTGAGAGAGATTTGCAAAGAAAACTGGTTAGCAATTCTGAGACTGGTTGGAGACAGTGTGAATAAATGAAGACTAAAATATTCAATATATACATTTTATCAGCAAATAAGGGGAAAGTACTATATAATTAGCATTTAATAGTCATCTCTGTTAAAAAATTATCCTGATTCATAAATGAAGACTATAATAGAATTATAACGATTCATCATCATCATCATCAGCAGCAGCAGTAACATCATCACCATCATCAGCATCATCATCAAGTTGTGCTGACAGCATGGAGTTCTCTGTCTCTTTCTCCCCATCCATACCAATAATCCATTGCTCTTATCAGGTCTTCTAGGCTGGATCCTGTGTCCACACAAAGCTGATGGAAGTAATTCATTCCAGGACGTTTGTGTGTAGACTATTATAAAATTATTATGACGCATAAATGATGACTATGATAAGATTATAATGATCCATAAATTATAAAATGACAAAATTATGATTCCTCAATGATGACTATTATAAAGCTAAGAGAATTCCTAAATGATGATAACCAAATTATAACGATTATCAAATGATGACTATTATAAAACTATAATGATTCATAAAAGATGACCATTATAAATTTATAATGATTCCTAAATGGTGAATATTATAAAATGAAAAAGATTCTTAAATGATGACTATTATAAAACTATGATTCCTAAATGATGACTATTATAAAACTATGATTCCTAAATGATGACTATTATAAAATTGTAATGATTCCTAAATGATGACTATTATAAAATTGTAATGATTCCTAAATAATGACTATAATAAAATTGTAATGATTCCTAAATGATGACTAATACAAAATAATTATTCATAAATGAAAACTGTTATAAAATCAAATTAATTTATATAAATGAAGATGATTATTAGATTATGATTCCTAAATGATTACTATTATAAAATTGTAATGATTCATAAGTGATGATTATCTTAAAATCATGAGGATTCCTAAATGATGACTATCATGAATCTTTTATGATACATTGACTTCATTATCAAAGCATGTCAACAAGAGAGATTCCTTTGACTCATTCCAACCATTTGTCCATAATGCTACATAAATGAACAGTATTATCAAGTGAACTGGAAATTGCTTTATCCTCTAAGTTGGAGCTTTTTAACTTAAAGGCTGAAAAAAAAAATGTTGCTTTTTGCCCAACGCTATTTACACACATGCAAAATTGGATTCTTTTTTTAATACTTACAAAATTGGATCATTCTTGTATGCATACAAAGATGGATGATTTTTGCTACACATAAAATTGGATCAAAAATTTTTTTTTTTCTTATATACAAATTCGGATCATTTTTGCACATAGAATTGGATCATTATAATGTACATGCAGGAATGGTTATGATTCTGATATTTGTCTTAGAAGAATGATCTGAAGAATGATGGGTAGTAAAAACTTAAGTTGCAGACATAGTTTTCTTCATCGATTAGTCTTCAGGCTTTCCTCTTTAAAAAGAATAACCATTTTTAGAAAGCTTCTTTGGCACAGTTTGAAAGATGAAAATATCCAGTTTGAAGGCATCATCTATAATCTTCCTTCATTATTGACACATTGAAAATTTAGCTGTAGTATTTTTTTTCTTATCTTGTCATTCATGATTTAGGTCTTTTAAGGTTTTTCATTTTCTTTAACATGTTCTCTTGTGCATGCATGCATATTCAGAAATGCATTATTTGCAAGTGCATGCTTTTCATATTCTTTTCAAGAGTCCTTACAACACTTAACATCAATATCCTATGATTGCTCCTCCTGATTATATATATATATATATATATATATATATATATATATATACCCAATTCCTTCAAACAAGCAGAATGTGACACAAGGTTAATTTCAAGTAGAATTTAACAGGTTTGAATTTAGAGTTTTCTTTCTCCTAGACCTGTGGCCATACCGACATTAAAGAGCCCAATCTGCCTTACAACTTACCCATAGCTGTGGGGAGAATAATTGCGAAGGGTATTAGAGCTATTTGAAATGCAAAAAACTTTAACCAGGATTCAAACTCAATTCCACATGTCCATTTCCTATAACGCTGACCATTACACCACAAACACCTACATAATATATATATATATATATATATATATATATATATATATATATATATATGTGTGTGTATGTATGTGTGTGTGTGTGTGTGGCTGTGTGTGTTTGTGTGTATATATTTATATATATCTCTCTCTCAATATATCTATATATATATATATATATATATCTATATATACATATATATATAGCATTCATTATCAATACCCCAATTCAAAAAATTCACTGATCACAGAAAACATCTTTAACTCCCAAATATAGTCATATCTACACTCTTGACAATGACCAACACTTATTGAAAGTAGATGTACTTGGATGATAACATTAGAGACTTCTGACAATTTTCAAAATACCTTCATTCACAATTGTGACATTTCACTCACCAACAAGAAAAAGCCAATAAAAAACTCAACAATAAATCTTTGTCTCTCATATTTGTTTAAATATGCCTACAAGTAAATCTTCTGTCTAAATACACACACACACACACACACACACACACATATATATATATATATATATATATATATATTATAATGATAGAAAAATCAGTCTGTTAGGAAATAATGATTTTCAATGGTTGTAAAGCAATTAAAGTACAGAAAATTATTTGTTTGTTTTGTTTGTTTGAGTTTTATGGCATATCAACCTTTGTAGGTTATTTAATGCCAGATCCATTTTTTTTTCAAATAAACAATTCGATTTCAAACAATCCTCTTTTACATAAGTACAGTTTAATTGTCAAAAACATTTCTATTTCAGGCTATTCAGTTTATTCAAACAGTTCTAATTCAAACAATTCAGTTTAGTATAAGGATAGTTTTTGTTTACTCACAGTTAAATGTCAAAACAGTTCTCTTCCAAACAACTCAGTTTAGCGTAAGTACAGTTTCAATGTCAAAAACAGTTTTGTTTCAAACAATTCAATTTAGAATAAGAACACAGTTTAAATGTCAAAAGAGTCCTGGTTAAGCTATTCAGTTTAGCATAAGTACACAGTTTAGTCCTATTTGATCCATAGATAGGACCCTATCGCGTGCTACCACTCCAGTTCACAGTATACCTGAGTGATGGCAATGACGGGATACTCTGCATACCCCAAAGCTCCAGCATTACTGGAGTTTCATCATCAGATTATTCAGTGTCATATCCAGAGTGTTGACTGCAAAGATGCAGTCAGTGTATTCTACAGCTCCAGCCAACTGGGCAACAGAAAATTGAACACTCTATGTGGAAGCAAATACTTTGAAAACAGGACCCAACTACCACACTGGGCACTTTTCAGTCTCACCATCTTCGTAAAATCTGTTGTAGGATCGGTTTGTTTAAATCTGGACTTTCTAGGCATATGAGATCTCATGACAACAAACATTTCACAGGCTGATTTTACACAGGTTCTTCCAAAGCAACTGACAAGTAATATGTATCAATTCTGTGACAAAGTATGTGGGTCTGCAGCAAGTCTGAAAAGCCATATGAAAGTGCATGGGTTAATGTTGTTTATGCCAATGACAGGTCATGTGCTTGTCACTTATGTAGCAGTGCTTGCAAGGGTGAAGTTGGCCTTTTGAGCCACATGCATTATCATGGATACTTTTTGCAGGACTGAGAATATGTTTTTTTTGTAAACAAATGGCAGCCTCTATACATATATATATATGGTAGCTTCTCATGTACACTCCTAGTCAAAATTTGAACGTTTTCATAGTAATAAGATTATAAAAAAGTTCAAATTTTTACTCATCTGTCCACAATACATTTTGCCAATCTTTCAATGTCCATTTCTTATGCATTTTGGCCAATAACAGTCTTTCCTGATTATTCACCTTCTGTATCAGGGGTTTCTTGATGGCCATGCACTTCCTGAATACTACTGATCTTAATTGGTTTTTCCCTATTGAGAGTGGCACTGATTGCTGTTGAAAGGGATTAAATTCAGCAGTCAATGCTGAAGCAGTTTTCCTTCTATTTCTTTTGCTCTCAATAGCCAAGTGGTTGTTGTCACTTTTGGTGCTGCAGTTTTTTCTGTCAACATTTGTACCAGTGCACTCCATGTCAAAAAATCTTTAACTTGTCTTTGAGAGTAGTCTTCTTTGAATAGAATATTAATTGTGCCTTCTCCTCAATGCTGAGCTGCTTTGATTTGGGTATTTTGAGCAAATTACTTCAAATTTTAAAAAAATAACTTTAAAATTCCAATGAAAATACTACTGCTGTGGCACAATCATTTTTTCTTAAGAGACAGCTGTGTTTTTGCCAAAATGAGTCTTGCTTGAAAATAGCAACCAGTGTTACTACATGAATTAAAAGTAAAGTTGGCAACTGTAGTCGAGGGCTACCCGAAAACTCCCTTTTCAATAGCTTCTACACTGAGATGTAGGGGAGGCCACTACTCCTTTCCCTGGATTGCTCCACTTTTCCCTTGAAACGTACCTTATAATGCTGAGTGTTAAACAAGGAGGTATCAAGTACCACTTTTTGAGTCTTTGGTTTGACCTGACCTGAAAGTGGACCCCAGTCTTCTGGGCTATTGGCGAACACTCTACCACTAAGCCAATGGGCTGTTATCTGAATTAGTGCTGAGTTAATATTTAGAACCTGTATTAACATCTAATTTAGTTTAAAATTTTGGTAATATCAAAAAGTCTATTGTAGGAGTAGAAGATATTCATTATTTAGCAAAATGTATAGTGGAGAGATGAGTTAAAATTTGAACTTTTCATCAGAAGGAAGAGAAATGTATGTGTGAAGAAAGAAAAATTAAAGCAAATACACAGTAGTTACTGATATTTTATCTTAAAAAAAACATTATCTTTTAAAGAATAAAAATAATTCACAATTAAGTTAAATGTTAATACAATTTTTAAGTGTTCACTCAGCTTTGACTAATGTTTTAATGCTTGTTGCAATTCACAAGGAACACCTTCACCAAAACATAGCTGTCTTTGAAGAAAAAAGGAATGTGTCTCCACAACAGTATTTTCATTGATTTTTTAAATTTCATTTTTTAAATTTGAAGCAACATATATTTACATCATTCTGGCACTATCAACATTATAATCATTAACATCAATGCTCTTCTCTGACTAAAGCGTTAATCAGCAGTTGTTGAAGTCTTTTGCAGTTAAAAGGTTCTTTTAAGTAAAAATACTTAAAAGACATATTTGATTTGGTTTGGTTTAGTTTGTTTAAATTGTTTGGGTTTTATGGCATATCAACATTTGAAGGTTATTTAATGCCAAATCCATTTTTATACAAATAAACAAGTCTATTTCAAACAATTCATATTAGCATAAGTACACAGGTTATCAAAAAAACATTTCTATTTCAAGCTATTCAGTTTAGTCAAGCAATCCTTTGGTAAACAATTCAGTTTAGCATATGTACATAGTTTCAATGTCTAAACAGTTCTTTTTCTAACAATTCAGTCCAGTATAGTATGCTGTTTAGTTCTATTTGACCCATAGATAGGACCCCAGAGTGGACTTGGGAGTGATGGCAATGAAGGGGTACTCTGCATTCCCGAAAGCTCCAGTATTACTGGAACCTCAGCATCAGATTATTTAGTGCCATTGCCACGACAGTCATTGTGGAGGTCCCTCTGCAGAGAAGCAGTCAGTGCATTCTAAAGCCCCAGCCTACAGGGCAATTGTTTGTTTAATGGCATATCAACTTTTATGGGTTATTTAATGCCAAATTAGTTGTACTGTTTAACCTGGTGGCTCATACTTTTCCCAAAAGAGAATGTAATTGTGTATCTGAGTTTGAACTCACTCACTAGGACGTCATGTGAGCTACAACACCCTGCGGACTCACCCTGAGGAATTAGGTGGCCATTTGGTGCTCAATGTTCAGTCAGATCCTATTTATAGAGTTCATATTATATTCAATTACAAATAATTAAATATACTCCATTAGAGTGAGAATTAATTTTTATTTATTCGGACTTTTTGTCCTCATCTTGGTAGTTTTTTTTTGGTTTTTTTTTTCTGTGTTGTTTCTTCTTTCACTACGTTTCGGCCAAATTTCACCTCTGGCCTTCTTCAGGTGATTTACCGCGACCTCGGATAGGAATGCTGAGTCTTATAACCGTATCCCCAGTAATTACTGCCTTCCATAGTTGTTGTCTATCGCACCACGTTTTTTGACCAAGTAAACCTCTAGCCGGCTTGGGTAGGATTTGAAACCGCTATCTTCTGACAATGCTCACCTGGAACCATAGAGACTCAACGCCTCTATCTGCTGCGCCACGGGCCTCGAAGGGCAATCAAGGATGGATTTTTTGGTCTTATAAATCCTTATCTGGTCTTCCATAGTCGGGTCCGTACCGAATTTTTTTTTTTTTTTTTGTACTTGTCTTTAATTGGAATCATTTTGAGATGAGGCTTCTTAATCTGAGAATTAATTTCTATTTATTGCGGACTTTTTGTCCTCCTCTTGGTAGTTTTTTTTGTTTTTTTTTTTCTGTGTTGTTTCTTCTTTCACTACGTTTCGGCCAAATTTCACCTCTGGCCTTCTTCAGGTGATTTACCGCGACCTCGGATAGGAATGCTGAGTCTTGTAACCGTATCCCCAGTAATTACTGCCTTCCATAGTTGTTGTCTATCGCACCACGATAAAAAAAACTACCAAGATGAGGACAAAAAGTCCGCAACAAATAAAAATTAATTCTCACATTAAGAAGCCTCATCTCAAAATGATTCCAATTAAAGACAACTCCATTAGAGGTTTTTAAGAGTTATCTCCCTTTAGAAATTATAATGATTGGAATGAGTGTGAATGAAGACCAAACACTATAATCATTATTATTATTGCAAAATTTGTTTGGGAATTGCTTTATTCTCAGAGAATAGTTAAATGCTATTGTGCTAACAAAAATCTAACTGTGACATTCCGTTTTTGCTGATTTATAGCAACATACATATATAGGAAATTTTAACATTTGCATTTCTCTTTCAGATTGTCTTTCAAGAATATCATCATGGCAGCTTTTTAAATAATATAAGAAATAATAAGGCACGCAATGCTTGTGGCATTAGCTGCCATTCACAAAGAATCAGAAATAACCAGCATCTTGAAAGTGGCGAGGCCTTTCATCTTCAAGGTTAGGAATTAGTTGGAAGTCTCTGATGTGGATATGTCATCTATGGCCAAGAGAAAGATATATTCTAAATGGTCTCTTGTCAGAACATCAGAGATTGGCCAGAAGGTCTAGATCATCATCAACCATGATTCCAAGTCGATAAGGGCCACTGCCAAGTAGCCCAAGGTAGGGGACACTATTATCATATGTGTTGCCCATAATAAGTCAGGTGCAAGTCTCCATTCCATCTCTCATGGCTAGAGAGACTTCTCAAGAGTTTCCACAATCATGTTACCCCCAAAACGGGGTCTTCTGGCCCTCCTGATTTGATCTTCTATTCCTTTGACTGTGGTTTTCAATATACTCTTTTATGTCAAGTCATAAAGTATTCTGAATTTTCAAACCATTTTGTTATTTTTGGAACCAATTCAAATTGTATTGGCATAAGAAGTCATTTTCATTTAGGGAGTAAAAAATAAAATTATCAAGGCTGAATATATGTTTTTACAAAACCCCTCCTCATGAGCAGGATTTGACACAAGGTCAAGTTTTAAGCATAGTGAGACAGGTTTGAATTCAGAGTTTTCCTTCTCCTACACTGGTCGCCATTCCAAAGTTAAAGAACCCAATTTGCCCTTCTATTTTCCCATAGATGGCAGGAGAATCATTGTATTCATGCCTTTCCCAAGGTTATTAGTGCTTTGAGAAAATACGAACAGTGTCATCCAGGACTTGAACTCTGGTCACCATATCCATTTCCTATGATGATAATCAATTGCGCAATTGGGATTTAAAGTCACTTATTATCATGTCACAGCACAGCATGTTAATCACTACACCATGTGGACTAACACCACCTGGTAACAGAATTTGTTAGAATTAAGTAGAAATATGACCATGTAAAGTTAATTTAGTTGAGAATTCAGATTAGTTTGATTTTATGGCTTATCAACCATTGTCGGTTATTTAATGCCAAATCCTGTTTTTACATATATATTAAATATATGATTTGTAAACACATTTTGCAAATAGTCACAGTTCTATTTCTAACTATTCAATTTAGTATAAGTCAACAAAGTTAAATGGTTCCAAGTATTGGGACATATCACTAACAATTCAATTAAACATTAGTCATTTGTTTATATGCTGTTAAATGATCAAACACTTCTATTTCAAGCAATTCAATTTAGCATCATTCATTTGTTTGCACACAGTTTGAATGTCAAACAGTTCTATTTAATCCATAGATAGGACCCTATCAGGTACTGCTACTCCGGGCCAGAGTGGACCTGGGAGCAATGGCAATGAAGGGGTACTCCGCATTCTCCAAAATTCCAGAATTACTGGATCCTGACCATCAGATTTTTTTTGTCATATACAGGATACTCATTGGTAGTGGGTGGGTCTTACCTTTCTGCAGAAATGCAGTCAGTGTATTCCACAACAGTGGCCGTCTGGGCTGGAGAATTCAGTGATAATTTGATGTATATGTATATAAATCACATTATATATATATAAATATATATATATATATATGGAGAAATAGTAGATTTTGGTGAATCTAACATGATGATAAAAATAAGTGGAAAAGTAAATAATTTAAACACTTACAATGAGTTTAGTGGTAATATTTCGTTCTTTATTCATAGAAGAACTACTTCAAACTAAACATTTTTTGAGTTTTTCTACATTTTAGCAATTGAGAAAATATATAAAATAAAGGAGCATTTAAAAAGGTATAAAAGAGGGAAAGGGTCTAAAGTCAAGAGACCGATAAGGAAAGAACAAGGAAGGAAATAGATATAAGTTTGAGAGATGGTGGTAGGTGTTATTGGTTTTAACTGTGACCGTGTAGGTAGATGGTGGAAACTAGATTTCATCAGAGATTTGACCAGTTATAGGTGGATTAATTTTAGTGAGAAAGAGGGAAATATGAAGGGGGTAGAAAAAAGAGAGAGTGAATGAAGGGGAGGGATGGAGGAGGCGGGGGTTCTGGCATATCCCGTTTCATCAAAGTCATTGACTATAATGGAGTATCTAAATGGAAAGGAAAAAGAAAGAAAAAGAAAAGAAAAAAGAAAAAAGAAAAACATGAAATGTTTAGTCTGAAGAAGTTCTTCTCTGAATAAAGACCGAAATATAAGCACTAAACTCGTTGTAAGTGTTTGATTTATCCACTTTTTCGCTTATTTTTATCATATAAGTGTGAGTCAAAAGTTTTCAATATTTTGCTAGTTTGAGGCCCATATATCATATAAGTAAAGTTGGCGACCATAGTCGAGGGTGACCCGAAGGCTCCCTTTTCGATAGCTACTACACCAAGGTGTAGGGAAGGGCGCTACTCCTTTCCCAGGATTGCTCCACTTTACCCTTGATCCGTACCTTATAATGCTGAGTGTTAAGCAAGGAGGCATCAAGTACCATTTTTTGAGTCTTTGGTATGACTCTGAGATTGAACCCAGGTCTCCCGGGCCATTGGGGAACACTCTAACCGCTACGCCAATGTCCGGATATATCATATAACTGAAGCTTTTCAAGCCAATAGAAGGTACCTGCTGTGGTTGGTGGTATGATGGTAGCATGATGGTAGTACTTAGGGTCCATTTACAGTGATGAAAACCGTTACACCATGAGATTACTGTAACAATTACAAAAAGTTAGGTTGAAAGTGGGTGAAATGGACATTTTGTGAATTATACTAAGATTATACACTGGCTTATTGAAACAGATGTCAATTTTGTTGTTTTAACCATATTTTTTTTCAGCCATTCTACTCGCTGACCTTCTTCAGGTGTTTGTTACAATTTGTAATGTTTTTGGAATTTGGGAATATTCAATCCATAGGAGTAGTTAATCTTTATTCTACTGTCCCTGCTATCATCATATCAGTTAAATTCCAAATGTGGCCCAGTCAGCTTAGGCTGAAGAATACACCGACTATATCTCTGCTGAGGGGGACAGACTCCGCACCCACAACGAGTGTCCTGGATATATTACTAAACAATCTGATGGTGAGGCATCAGTAATGCTGGAGCTTTGGGGGAATGTGGAGTATCTCTTTATTACTATCGCTCCCAGATTCACTCTGGCTTCAAAAGGTTGTACCTGATTGGGTACTATCTATGGGTCCAGCTATGGGTAAATAGTAGGACAGACTAGGTTCTTCAGCCTTGGTTAGGCAACTAGTCTAGGAGAAGGAAAACTCTGAATTGAAACCTGTTAAACTCCGCTTAAAAATTGACTTTGTGTCATATCCTGCCCGAGCGGAGGGGTTGGTAAATAGTATCTATGGGTCGAATAGAAATTGTATGCTTACGCAAAACTGAATAGTTAGAAATAGAACTGTTTTGACATTTAAACTGTGTACTTATGCTTAACTGAATTGTTTGAAATAGAAGTGTTTTTACATTTAAACAGTGTGTAAATATATGACTGATGATTAATTGAATTGTCAGTAATACATGGCAATACCATTTAACTTAGTTGACTAAACTGAATAGTTTGAAATAGAAATGTTTTTATCATTTAAACTGTGTATTTTTGCTAATCTAAATTGTTTGAAGCAGATCTGTTTAAATGTATAAAAATGGATTTGGCATTAAATAACCAACAATGGTTGATATGCCATAAAACCAAACCAAACCAAACCAAATTCCAAATATTATCTCAAATATGAATAAACAAAAGAATGAAGTAGGTGAATAAAGTAATATTGGAATTGGTAAAGACAGTTGCAGGAAACTACGAGGATAATTAAATAAGTTTCCAGAATTTTTTCGTATGGGCACTTTTATTGATAGTACACACATGAAACTCTTGTCCCCTTCGAAGTAATCTCCTCCGGCTACAATGCCCTTGTTGTACCGTTCCAACAACTTCTGGAAGGCCCCCATCGAAGTCCTCTTGTGTGAGCGTGTCAATGACCTTCGACACAGCCTCTTTCATCTCCTCAATTGTCTCATAACGACAGCCTCTGAGCTTAGGGAATAACCAAAAGTCACAGGGAGCAAGGTCTGGACTATAAGGAGGCTGAGGAACTGTCTTGATGTCCATCTTGCTCAAATAGTCAGTGAAAAGGATGGAGTTGTTGACTGGTGCATTGTCCTGGTGGAAATGCCACTGACCCGATTTGAAGAGTGCTGGCCTCTTTTGAAGGAATCTCTTCCTGAACTCCCTTAAAACCTCAACATAGAAACCTAATCCTAACCCTAACCGTTTGGCCAATCAACTCTGGTGTATTGACTTCCTTACTCCTCCCACACCTCTCATCATCCCTCACAGACTCCCTGCCTTCCTTGAATCTCTTATGCTCTGATAATCGATTCATGCAAGATGGTCCAAAAGAAATCTGAAGCATTCCATACGTTTCTGTGGTATTTTTTCCAAGTTTAAAACAGAATTCTATTGCATATCGTTCTTCTAAAGTGTCCTCACGTCCAGATTGCATTTTTGAAATTCCCCAGCTGTGACAATCAGGCTTTAGTAGGGTGTATTCCAATTTCTACTGTAGCTGTTCATTTAAAGCTGAAATCATAAAAATTGGTCAGTCATCTCATAAGATGTATAGCAATAACATATTGAATTTTCAAGAGTCTACAACAATTTTAAATGCCTGTACAAAAAAGTCTGAAAACTTATTGAATACACCACGTAACATAACAATTTTTCTCGGTCAGCTGGGAATGTAGAATAACTGACTGGACCTCTACAGAGGGGTAAGACCTCTCCCACCAATGAGACCACCTGAGACTTTTAACATTCCACTTCAGTCTGAATATTTACCCATAGCTGGTTGAAGAACAGATGGAGTAAACAACATAAACAGTTTCATCAAGGATTCGAACTCAGGTCACTGATTCCATTTTTTACAATGATCACCTGTACTCCACTAGGGTCCCATCAACGCATTAAAACGGTCTGTTTGGAAATTATTAATATCAGATAAGAATACTTGAAATTGTAATTCTAGGTTCAAACAAATTGTCATTATTATTACGTAGGAAACTATATCATAGTGTATTAATTATTAGTATTAGATAGGAATACTTGAAACGATATAATTACTTGCAAGTAATTAATATTAGATGGGAATATTTGAAATCATATAATTATTCAAATCAAGAGTCGCTACTTAAAGCCGTAACTGTTTACAAATGATTATTAATTACTTGAAATCATAAATATGCTGGCATATGTCAACAAGGGTTGGCATGCCGTAAAACTAACCAACCTAACCTTTAACATTTTAGGGAAACAATAAATAATTGTCTCATTTGGAGATTGTGAGTATCCATCCATAAGGTGGTTCGCGGAGTGCCACATGGCAATTCTTCAAAAACATTCCCGTTCTCTTCTGTCTCTGTTTTTTGAACAGTTGAGACGTTGTATTTTATGATAATCATTATACTGTACATCTTTCTCAAGAAAATCTTTTCTCGTTTTTGTATCCTTTTCATAGACTGCTTGTTCGTTGAACAATATATGCATATTCTATCTGTTGGGACACGTTTGTGTATTCTCTTCAAATTTCCTTGTAAATATATATTATGTATATATTAAATGTTTCAGTATATGTAAATGAGTTTCTTTTGTCTTTCTTTCGTTTATTCAGTGTTTGTATATCACAGATATACTAATGTTAATATTGGGCTTGGATGAGTGGGGAATCACCCAAATATTTTCTCTACCATCAAGCAACCCAATACATCTGAGCCTTTGGCTCCCTGGACAACCAGTACCTGAATTCATATTATAATTTTTAAAGCATTAAACACAAAGCACATTTGAACTTCTCTCTGACTGGAACAGACTTATATCATACAATTACATTAAAACAGTGTGAATGACTGCCATATTCAGTCCTTTATTATTAGTATCTGACGTACTATGCGGAAGCCGAAAATATACAAATATGACATACAGTAAAATAGCACTCAACCCCAAATATTGGGCATATGGGTTTAAATGGTTAAACTACCTCTGAGCAATAATATAAATTGTTCTCAATTACCTGGTGCACACTCTATCAGCGTTCTATATTAAAATTTTGACGTTGATCTTCTGATACTATACTAATTAAAATTGATTTGACTTGTAAGTTGCTATGTGCCGATATTTGAATAAGATGAAATATTTTCCACCATGCAAAACGAAATTTTCTTTTTTTTTTTTTTCACTTCTTTCATTTCACCAGTTAATTCAAGAAATGTCAATTTCCTATAATTATATCCAGATATCCATATCAGCGATTCTGAATTCAACTAAGCTGAAAGCACATTGGTATGTAACCTTTTCGCCTTGCTGGGTGTGTTTAATGATTGTCTGGAATGAAAGATTGCCAGAACACGAAAATAATTCCGCTGATTGATTTTTAGGGGAATAAATAGAAAAAATTGCTAATTGACCAGAAATGTCAGAGGTAAATAAGAAGGGTTTTTTTTCTTGTTTGAGGGAAGAAGTGACTCGAGCGATACGTATTAGTTAATGAAGAAAATGAGATTAGGAGAGAACATGTTATTTTATTTAGACAATTATAGAACACGAATTGTGTAATATTATATAAACACGACAATTGTATTCAATGTAAAATGCATAATGAATACACTTTTAAGTTTATCATTAACAAGTCACTAGGAGGTGTGCTTTGTCTAATATCGGTGGAGATGATTCTTTAACATTGGTTAGACAAGACTAGAATGAAAACTTTGAATTCAAATCGCCTAGCTCCAGTTAAAAATCAACTGCATGTCAAAACCTGTTCGAGGATGGGATGTGAATAAATACAAGTTACTTGTTTCTTTTGTCAATATATTAATAAAATTCTCATTATGATTGTGCACGAGCGTGCGTGCACACGCGCACTTCACACTCAGCACACATACACAATATGTGTATGTAGCTATGAACGTGAAATTTTCTTTTTCCTTTTCTCACATTGATGAGAACTGCTATGTTTGAGGAAGTGGGAAAGCAGTTTAAATACTATCTATATATCGATAGATATATGGAGAAAAATTGACAGGCAGTAACCTAAAAGTGATGAATTTATTAAGCATAACGTTTTGGTATTTATATACAGTTTTGGTATTGATATACCATCAGAACTTTAAAAGTTGAAGGAATAACGATAGATGTTGAATAAAATACAAGAAATATTTACATATTTCCTCCATTTTCTCCTGCATATATATATATATATATATATATATATATATATATATATATATATATATATATATATATATTATGGCAGTAACTGTTACCCAGGGTTTCATGCGTTACGCATTTGTCAGACAAAATGAAGGGTTTAAAAAAAAAACGATTAATATGGTTAATTTTTTTTTGAAAGGAGATTTTGTTTGTGTATATGTGTGTGATTGTGTGCTTTTGAATGTGTGTTTGTGTATATGTGTGTTTGTGTATATGTGTGTCTAAGATTGTGTGCTTTTGAATGTTTGTATGTCTGTGTATGTGCTGTCACTCACACACACACACACACACACACACACACACACACACACACACACACATATATATATAATGTCTATCATTGATATTGAGTAATATTTAATGATACTGTGACATTTGCTCCTCCATTTACTCACTAAGTGAGCTAGTAAGGACCACAAACCTGTACAATCTATCTATCTATCTATCTATCTATCTATCTATCTATCTCTGAGTGTTTATATTTGCGCGTGCACACGCGTGTGTGTGTATATATATATGAAAATGAAAATGACAAAATCAAACTGACAGATATAGGACTTTACACTCCTATAAATTATTTTGGGCGGTATGCCACTTGTTCCCACAAAGATGGCGGACGCTCAATATTCAATCTCGGGAAACCATTGGCCAGGAGGACCACGTGACATGTTTAATACTAGGTCCGCGCGTAAATTCAAGTCCTGCGTTTTTGAGCCACTTACAAGACGCATATTTTCTATAAATACGTCGCCTTCAAACACCCTCTTTCTCTTTTACCAAATTTCTTCGCAGCAGCAACACACTCCCTTCAGCGTGAATCAACAGGAGAGAAAAGCAACACCATGAATGGGCCTCGCAGACATTCATATACAAGGACTATGAGACGCTTTCCCGTCTCTGAGAAACTGCCCGTTTCTAACCATAAGAAAGGACATTTTAAACTTGCAATTCTTTTTGTAGCTTAGTTGTGTTACACACACACACACGAGCTCACACATATACACACACACTATTATTATGTTAGTAGGGTTAGTAAATTTTTTATGTATCAGTGTAAGATTTATTCTTGTAGAATATAAATATGTTTTTGTTCGTCGCCTTGTTTTATATGTTCATTTTCTCCGCGCCGTTTTACAACATTTATTTGTTGCCTATGCTTTATTCTTTCACTATCTTTATCCATGTGCTTATTCTACCGTAATTCTAAACTAAAACATGAAACTTGTGGGGAATAAACACCCTTATTCTAAATATACAAACTTCAACGTTAAATAGTCGGGTACCATATAAATACCAAACATAGGTCCATTCACTAACACACACATTTCGTTAGTGGTCTAGACACATCAGAACGCAAAAAGGTGAATTTTAAGCCGAGATTTAACAGTTTTGAATTTAAAGTTTTCCTTCTCCTAGAATGGTTGACTTAATAAAACTAAAAAATCCAGTCTGCCCAACTATTTACCCATAGCTGGAGAGAGAATAGTTAGATGTGTACCTTTTCCAAAAGTATTAGTGGTATGTGTAATGCAATCAGCCTCGTCCAGCATTTGAACTTGGGTCACCGTGTTCATTTCTTAGGACAATAACCATTACATCATAAAAGTAAATGTAATAAGACAACTGTAGTTTGAACTCACTTACTACATTGTTGTAGTCTACCACATTAACCACAATGCTACTGAATCCCCCCTCCCCCCATGGTTGTGAGCTTTTGTCGGAATTAAGTGGAAATGTGACCATGCAAAGTTTGTTAATATATTAATCAGTTGAGAATTCAGAAGTAATGTGATATAAATATATTTGCATCACATTATATATACGTGGTGCATTCAATAAGTTTCCAGATATTTTTTTTTTTTGTACAGACATTTAAAATTGTTGTAGACTCTTGAAAATTCAATATGTTATTGCTATACATCTTATGAGATGACTGGCCAATTTTTATGATTTCACGTTCAAATGAACAGCTACAGCAGGAATTCGAATACACCCTACTAAAGCCTGGTTGTCACAGCTGGTGATTTTCAAAAATGCAATCTGGACGTGAGGATACTTTAGAAGAACAATATGCAATAGAATTCTGTTTTAAACTTGGAAAAAATACCACAGAAACGTATGGAATGCTTCAGACTGCTTTTGGACTATCTTGCATGATTCGAGTATCAGTTTTTGAGTGGCATAAGAGATTCAAGGAAGGCAGGGAGTCTGTGAGGGATGATGAGAGGTGTGGGAGGAGTAAGGAAGTCAATACACCAGAGTTGATTGGCCAAACGGTTAGGGTTAGGATTAGGGTTTCTATGTTGAGGTTTTAAGGGAGTTCAGGAAGAGATTCCTAGGGAAGAGGCCAGCACTCTTCAAATCGGGTCAGTGGCATTTCCACCAGGACAATGCACCAGTCAACAACTCCATCCTTTTCACTGACTATTTGAGCAAGATGGGCATCAAGACAGTTCCTCAGCCTCCTTATAGTCCAGACCTTGCTCCCTGTGACTTTTGGTTATTCCCTAAGCTCAGAGGCTGTCGTTATGAGACAATTGAGGAGATGAAAGAGGCTGTGATGAAGGTCATTGACACGCTCACACAAGAGGACTTCGATGAGGCCTTCCAGAAGTTGTTGGAATGGTACAACAAGGGCATTGCAGCCGGAGGAGATTACTTCAAAGGGGACTAGAGTTTCATGTGTGTACTATCAATAAAAGTGCCCATACAAAAAAAGTTTGGAAACTTATTTAATGATCCTTGTATATATATATATATTTGACTTGACATTATAGGCATTTTTTATCTACTTATATTTCTTTTTATATTTTTTAGTTGCTCCCATCAATAATTGTTGATGAACAAATTAAATGATTAATTATAATTTTTTAGCTTACAAAATAAATGCTGTAACACTCCACCCAATAGACAAACATTTATCAAACTTTTCTACCACAAGCAAATGTGCTACAATTATAAATTAGATGAAAATATTTTTCAAAAATTGATTCAAAGAAACATACCCCCCACTGATCATAATAAAGGAAATAATATTTATCATATACTATAATAAATTTAAAACCTCCTACTTAGTTACTAATAATAACTCCTCCCCCTTGATTGAAGTTTTGCAAAAAATCTAAATGTCTTTTAGGAGATTATATCTCTGAAAACAACAATATATATATTGGTTTAACCTCAACCCTCTATCGAGAAGACTTACTATGCATCTCTCAGATATCAGTTCGATAGCCCAACAATCTAAAAGAACATTCCTATTCAATAACTGAATTTCAGAAAATTCTTATGAAAACACGACAATATTAGAATAACAAAATAACAAGCAAAAATTATTGATTCTCGAGGCACTACATATTAGAAATATACAAACCAAACTTAATAGAATTAATTTTGAATCCAGTGCTAATGTTCTTAAATGTCTTTAACTTCTGATACTATTTATAGAAACAAATTTTAAAAAATAAATGCTACATAATATACCAGTATAAACACTCATTCTTACAAAGTAGTAATGTTCATGTGAAGGTTACATCAGTTTTGCAATGCACACACCTCTGATGATGGCCCAAGATTGAGCAGAAAGTACTAGGGAACCAATTAATTATCAAAGGTTTATTAGCCAATTCCTTCTGGATATCCTGAAATTGATACAGGAACTTGAAAGGAATAACAAAAAAATATGTAGACAAAAAATGTTTATAATGTTTAATCAAATTTGTATCAATGAAGAAATGCTGTTCAAATACACACACACACACATATATATATATATATATATATAACAGTGTTGGGTGTCACTATCTCACTTGATGGGTCTGAGGCAGACCAATTTCTCTACTTGATGATTGTCGTAATAAGACTGCATGAAAGCTGTGGTCACAGACAAGCATCCATGCTACTAAATATATATAAAAACTAATACATATTTTCTAAATTGAAATACAATAACCAGAAAATCTGGCAAATCTTGCACGCGACATATGGAACTACTGGACAGCTGTTTTGACTTTATTATTCTGTGGTTGCTGGTTCAATCTCCAGTGTTGGAGATCACAGTATACACTGCTGATGAGACCTAATAAGGTCAAAACAGCTGTCCAGTGGTTCCTTTCATTGCACGCAAGATTTGCCGGATTTTTTGGTCATGGTATTTCAATTTACAATATAATTCCTTTACTTAAAAAGAAATGTACATCTAACATATATTTATTTATTATATAATCATATATGTGTACTTAGGCAGCAGTCATTCATATAAGCATGTTTCATTAAATAATAAAGACAAATTTTATCTGTATATTTTATTAAAGATCCTTTCAAGTTTTCTGATAAGTGTCTTAGTTTCAGGTTGGAATTTGTAGATGAATTTCCCAAAATTGTCCTGAGTGCATTCCTATATATATATATATATATATAGAATTAACTTAAATCGCGAGTCGAAAATCTTCATTGTTTTGTGTTGAGCACTTTAGTAATTGTAGCATTGCAGCATTCGCGGAGGGTTTTTTGATTTTCTTTTGACCGCTGACTGCGTACCCCTTGATTTTTTTCAAGGAGTCGGACGAGGTTGGTCTTTTCTTTTTTACCCAAAAAACTTTTTTCTTTTTCCTCTGGGCGGTGATTTGAGATATTTTTATCTCTTGTTCCTGGCCAGGGTTTTTTTTGTTTTTTTTCTGGTACCGTGAATACTGGTAGATATTAGATTAGTAAATATATATATAAAGAAAAATTGATAACAAGGTAATCCAAGTAGAAGGAGAGATTTATTGAGTTGCAAAGTGGACACTATAGCATTTCGGTTGTAATGAACCATCATCAGGACTATGGAACACAAATAATAAATCTCTCCTTCTACTTGGTTTACCTTATTATCAATTTTTCTTTATATATTGTTGGATTACACTCCTTTATTTACTTCAATATATATATATATACTGGGATGAGTCAAAAGTTTTGCAATATTTTGGTAGTTTTAGGTGTATGTATTATGTGAACAAAGTAGTTCAAGCCATGGAAGGCACCTGCTGTGGTTGGTAGTATCATGATACTTTACAAATTCTAACTTGGCTATAACAGAAGCAACAAAAAACATTTGTTGAGTGAAAGGTAAAGGCCCAGTTGATCACAGTACAGTAAGCAGATGTTTCAAGACATTTCACACTAGTTATGAGAACCTCAATTGGGCAAGATCGATGGGGGGGTCCTCATGGTGTAATGGATACAGCGATGGCCTGCGGAATCGTAGTAAATGACTTTGAACTCTATTCGTGCTATCATGTTCTCTTTTGGACAAATACCCTTGGGAAAGGTATGAACCTCCTTATCTTCCTAGCTATGGGTTAAGTAAAACAACTTCTATTCTTCTAGAAGGATAGCTTTGGCATTAAATAACCTACAACAGTTGATATGCTATAAAAACAAAGAAACCAAACCAAACCAGCAAGACCAGGTGGACCAAAAAGCAAAGATTCCAAGGATATACTGTGAGCTGCAAATCCAATAAGTAACACTTCAAGAGTATCAGGCAAGCTCAGTATATCACAATCAAGTATGTCTGTCACCTCAATGACCTTAGCAAAACCATCCAGAGCTGCCAAATTATGCCTCACTGTACCAAAATATTGAAAAAATTTGACTCACCCACGATGTGTGTGCGTGTGTGCGTAAACGTAACCTAGACAAAACAGATTATGATAAAATTTTTATTAGAGCAATGCACTTAAAATGCTAATAATAGAATTAGACAATAAAGCAATCTTTGTCCAATTTGCAACTGAATGTTAATTTTTATTATTCTTCCTTCATACTGATTATCAGTTACCTATATATACATATATATATATATGATTATCAGTTACCTATATATATATATATATATATATGATTATCAGTTACCTATATATATATGATTATCATTATATATATATATATATATATATAGGTAACTGATAATTATATATATATATATATATATATATAATTATCAGTTACCAACGTATATATATATATATATATATATATGATTAGCAGTTACTATATATATATATATATATATAGCAAGATAGCCAGCTAAATATGTTATCTTTTTATTTTCTCTCTCTCTCTATATATATATATATATAGTCAGTGCTAGGTACCCTGAAGAGCCGTTTTAGACGAAACTGTAGTAGGATAGTCCTGACTCGTGATTTAATTTATATATATATATATATATATATATATATATATATATGCAAAAATGTTTAATTTTGAAACAATAACAATAAACAATAAATTAAACTTTATTCAAGATGATATGGTGTTGTGCTTTGCTTGAATTCCTCTATGTAATTTTTTGCACAACAATATTAACTTTGTCATCATCATCATATCGCGCTGGTAGCACGGATATCCCTGACCCTCTCTCGCCACTCCTCCCTATCGTTCATCGCCCTAGGTAGGTCTTCAGGACAACATCCCGTATCCTCACATAGCTGCTGAATGTATGTTCGTGCTGGTCGTCCTGCTTTTGCCCGGCCATGTGTGGGGATCCATAAGAGTACATCTCTTATGAGTTCATCTCTGCTTCTCCAGCAGTGTCCTGCATGTCTGGTTCGTCCAACTTGAATAGTTTTCGTGATAGGGGGCAGGTGGCTGTACAGTTGGTGTCTTGTGGGGTGTTGCTGCCAGGACTTGTTCAGGATTGCACACAGCATTCTTGTGTAATTGCCATCTAGCTTCTTCTCCAGCCATTTTGTTAGCGTCCATGTAGTGCAGCCATATAGCAGTATCGATGTGACCGCTGCCTGGAAGAAACTGCGTTTCATTTTTTGTAAGATACTATAAAAAATACTATTAGAGAATTACAATAAGCAAATTTCATTTCTTTTACATAGATTCATATTTTTATAGCAAGAACTATCATTTGTGTCCATTTGACATAAATTTTTGATTGACAACCAAGATTTTTCTTTTCTTTCTTTTTCTTTGTTTAATGCCATATCAAACTTTGTGGGTTATTTAATACTAAAACCATCCTTGTAGAAGAACAGCAATGGTACTATTTAACCAATAGCTGGGCATTCAGATCTTTCCTAAGAGTATTTGTCTGATAGTAAATGAAATACCATGATTGGAGTTTGAACTTGCTTACTTAAAGGCCTGACTTGATCACTTTAGCTGTTGTACCATGAGAACTCCTCAATAACAAAGATTGTAAAATAAACATTGTTTAAAAAATAAAGAGAAGAAACGTTTGAAAACAAGTTAAAAATGATTAGTTAAAACAAGTAAGGAATAATCAATTCCTACTATTTGAGTGCCCTTTTGTCTTTTTAATAAACAGGAAATTCTTGCTAACAATAGAACAATTTTGACTTTTTGTTATTGATGATTCCATAAATCATGACTGTCACAATTTAAGAAGTCATTTAATGAAACTCTTGTAAACATGTATACACATCTATTCCTTTCACAGATGAACAAAAAAATCTACTCTTAACAATTAAAAAATGAAAGAAGAAAGTCACATAAGATATTTTTCCACATTAATTGATTATGGAATTGATTATTTTTCAAATGAATAAAAAATGATCAGTTTCAGTTTCTTTGTTTAATGGGATATCAACCTTCATGGGTAATTTAATGCCAAGGCCATCTTTGTAGTTGAACAGAAGTGGTACTATTTAACCCATAGCTGATAAAATAAGAGGGTTCATATCTTTTCTAAGGGTTAAAGCTCAAAATGGAGGTGCCCATGGTGTAATGGTTATCATCATAGGAAATGGACACGGTAACACGAGTTCAAATCCTGGACGAGGCTGATTGCATTTCACATAGCACTAATACCCTTGGGAAAGGTATGAATCCAATTATTCTCTCTCCAGCTATGGGTAAATAGTAGGACAGACTAGGTTCTTCAGCCTTGATGAGGCAACTAGTCTAGGAGAAGGAAAACTCTGAATTCAAACCTGTTAAACTCTGCTCCAAAATTGACCTTGTGTCATATCTTGCCTGAGTGGAGGGGTTGGTTAATAGGATTAGCTCAAAATTGAACCTTATAGCATGACTGAAGTTCAACCTCACTTACTACTCTGCCGCAGTCCAACAGGTTAGGAATTATGCTTTGGGGACTATGTCTTAGAGTAAACAAATATTAAAACTTGTAATTTTATAAAAATACTTCAAAAATCATTTTTCATTGCATAAAATTATTTCATTTTTTTTATTAATAAAAATCTAGAGACTTTGTAGTATTATTAAGTAATTTAGCACATTTTAATTTTTCCTCACATTTCAAATATTGGAAAAACAAGAAAACCTCCTATAGTTGCACAGCGCAGAGAAATAAAACAAAATGAATGAATAAAAATAAAAGGATTGTGGATTCCTGTATATAAATAATTTCTGGAAAGTTCAATCTTTTCTCTTTGGTATCTGAGGCACCCGAAAAGGGGAATACTGATGGGGTCAAGTTTTTTTGCATCTGCCGCGAATGAATCTTGATTTGTGCACAACTCCCACATTAAAATGACCTAGAGTCAAATCCTATTCAGTGGGAGGTATGGATAAATATCAACTTCACAACCACAACAACCAGAAAAGAATACACAGTTATACACATCTATCAGCTTCTCAGATTGTTTTTTGAAATTGCCTCCAACCTAAAAAAGAAAAAGAAAAGACAAATTTGATATTATTCACTATTAGATAATAATAGAATTTTATTTATCAAATTTGATATGACATAAAATTTATTTTGAAGTTCAGAAAAATTTCTATTTTATAATAACTTACCTGTCTACACAGTAAAATACAAAAACTTTGGTTACAGCTAGATATAATTATAGCAAAACAATGATTTGTTGGTAATAGTCTTCAACAGAATGAAGTTATGACAGACAGCCTGAGGGAGTCCTTGTAGTGTAGTGTCTAATGTGCTGGACGGTGACATTGCAGTAAGCAAGTTCAAACTCCATTAGTTCTATCAAGTTCCCTTTCAGACTAATAACTTTTGGAAAGATATAAACCCCATTTTTCCCAGTCGACTGGGGCTGTAGAATACACCAACTGCACCTGCAGAGGGGTAAGACCCCCCAATGAGAGTCCTGGATATGACACTAAACAATCTGATGGTGAGGTTTCAGTGATGCTGGAGCACCCCTTCATTGCTATTGATCCCAAGTCCACTCTGGCCCGGAATGGTAGCACTTGATAGGGCCTTATCTATGGGTTAAGTAAAACTAACTGCATACTTATGCTAAACTGAATTGTTTGAATTAGAACTGTTACACTAAACTGAATAGCTTGAAATAGAAATGTTTTTGACAATACATTTA
The DNA here is from genome assembly GCA_963585895.1 of Sepioteuthis lessoniana. NCBI lineage: Eukaryota > Metazoa > Mollusca > Cephalopoda > Myopsida > Loliginidae > Sepioteuthis > Sepioteuthis lessoniana. The sequence continues at coordinate 33,427,665 of OY757917.1, forward strand.
AACAGCGTGCTTATGCTAAACTGAATTGTTTGAAATGGAACTGTTTTTGACATTGAAACTTTACTTACACTAAACTGAATAGTTTAATATAGAACTGTTTTGACATTTAACTGTGGATAAACAAAATCTGTACATATACTAAATTGAATTAGCTGAATTAGAATAGTGTGAATAAACTGAATAGCTTGATATAGAAATGTTTTGACGATTAAACAGTGTACTCTTGCTAAACTGAATTGTTTGAAATAGAAATATTTCCATAAAAATGGATTTGGCGTTAAACAAACTAGAAAGGTTGATATGCTATAAAACCGAAATAACCAACCAACCAACCTATTAACTCCCTTACCCCCTACAGCTACGGGTTAAATAGTATCACAACTGTTCTTCTTTAAAGATGACTTTGGCTTTAATCAATCTGCAAAGTTTAATATACCATTAGATAAAGAAATAAACAAAAAACAAAACAAACAACTGGATATGTTGTCACTTTCACTTTTTCTTTTTTTGATTCACAGATTCAGTATTAGATTCACATTCTGGTGATTTATACCTCATACTTTATAAGTATGGACCCCAAAAAAGAGCTGAACATGAAACTATATTTTTTTGCTGGTGATAGTATCTGTGAGTCACATGGTACGCTGCGACTACACTTGAATCTGGATATTGGCCATGCCACAAGTCTTCCCTTTTCACACCACTGATGTTGTTCATGATAAGAGCAACTGTAAATCCAGCTTGTCACTGGCATCATCACTGGAATTACTAAAATAACGTTGAAACATCCTTGAATTTTAGTAAAAAATCATGTCCAGACACTATCATGTTCCCTTGTTTTAAATTTTAAAATAAATTTTTCAGTGTTCTTCAAGACAAAGTAAAACTGTACTGGGCTGTGATAGAAAGTGATATGTTCAAAATTTTCATTTTTTATTAAGACGAAATTCTTGTCAACAATAAAACATTTTATGATCTGGGAGACTGGAGTTCAATCCCAGGTCGAGTCATACCAAAGACTTAAAAAATGGTACTTGATGCTGCCTTGCTTAAAACTCCTCATTATAAAGTATGTATCAAGGGTAAAGTGGAGCAATCCAGGGGAAAGAAGTAGTGCTCTTCCCTACACCTCAGTGTGGTAGCAATTGAAAGGAGACCTTTTAGGTTACCCTCAACTACAATATCAATAATTGGGAAGAATTTGTTTGTCTGTCTTTTATAGACGGCCAGGAAGCTTGTTTCTCATGGAAAAAGTTTGAGAGGAGTTTCTAACAATAAACAATGATCATATATCAAAACCATACTGTGTAAACAAAGGAACTCAGGCAAATTTTAAAATGATGTTACCAATAGACTATTTGTTTATAAATCATTTATAAAAAAGTATATACAAGGTGCATACGGTAAGTTTCCAGACTTTTTTCATATGGGCATTTCAAATTGTTGTAGACTCTTGAAAATTTAATATGTTATTGCTATACATCTTATGAGATGACTGACCAATTTTTATGATTTCAGCTTCAAATGAACAGCTACAGAAGCAATTGGAATACACCCTACTAAAGCCTGATTGTCACAGCTGGTCAATTTCAAAAATGCAATCTGACACTTTAGAAGAACAATATGCAATAAAATTCTGTTTTAAACTTGGAAGAAATGCCACAGAAACGTATGGAATGCTTCAGACTTCTTTTGGAGCATCTTGCATGAATTTAGTATCAGTTTTTGAGTGGCATAAGGGATTCAAGGAAGGCAGGGAGTCTGTGAGGGATGATGAGAGGTGTGGGAGGAGTAAGGAAGTCAATACACCAGAGTTGATTGGCCAAACGGTTAGGGTTAGGGTTACTATGTTGAGGTTTTAAGGGAGTTCAGGAAGAGATTCCTAGGGAAGAGGCCAGCACTCTTCAAATCGGGTCAGTGGCATTTCCACCAGGACAATGCACCAGTCCACAACTCCATCCTTTTCACTGACTATTTGAGCAAGATGGACATCAAGACAGTTCCTCAGCCTCCTTATAGTCCAGACCTTGCTCCCTGTGACTTTTGGTTATTCCCTAAGCTCAGAGGCTGTCGTTATGAGACAATTGATGAGATGAAAGAGGCTGTGATGAAGGTCATTGACACGCTCAAACAAGAGGACTTCGATGGGGCCTTCCAGAAGTTGTTGGAACGGTACAACAAGGGCATTGTAGCCGGAGGAGATTACTTCGAAGGGGACAAGAGTTTCATGTGTGTACTATCAAAAAAAGTGCTCATACGAAAAAAGTCAGGAAACTTATCGTATGCACTGCATATATATTTACCAACAGGATTTGATATCAAATAACCTGCAAAATTGATATGCCCTAAAATACAATGAATGAATGAAACCAACTAACCAACCATTTGATATAAATTTTTAATTGATGACAAAGTTTGCAAAATAAACATTGCTTAGAAAATAAGTCAAAGGAATTTTTGACAATAAGCAATGCAATCATTACTACAATGATAGAAAGATAAGCTTAAGATTTTCTCTTCTTGGGAAACTGGGAATTTGAAAAAAAGATGATTTAAAATGCATACATTGGAGACCATAATTTATGGAATCATGCTCTACAATGACAAAAGACTGTATAAGTAAGTAAAGTTGGCAACCTTAGTCGAGGGTGACCCAAAGGCTCCCTTTTCAATAGCTACAACACACTAAATGTTCTATTGTTGACAAAAATTTCATCTTAATAAAGAATTAAAATTCTGAACACAACACTTTCCATCACTGCCCAATTCCCCAACCTCTTTGCATAGTCAACCTTAGTCAAGGGTGACCCGAAGGCTGCTTTTTCAATAGCTACTACACCAAGGTGTAGGGGATGGTGCAATTCCTTTCCCTGAATTGCTCCACTTTACCCTTGATCCTTTCCTTATAATGCTGAGTGGTAAGCAAGGAGGCACCATTACCATTTTTTGAGTCTTTTGTATGACTTGACCTGGAATTGAACCCCGGTGTCCCAGATCATTGGTGAGCACTCTAAACCACCTTAAACAGGTTGACATGCGATTAAAATCAATCAGTCTATGAACTTGTCTGTTCAGGTTTATTAGTTTACTCTTGTGATTAAAAACAACTATTATATTATAAAAGGATAATATTATATAATAATATTATATAAACAATATTATTATATAGAGTAATTTTGCAATTACATTATACTAATGAAATATCAATAGTTTAATGCTGCTTTGTATTTTCTTGTTTATGTTGAATACTTCCTGAATATTAAACTGAACTAAAAGATAATTAACAAATACTAAGTAAAGGTAATTAACTCTTTGCTATTTACTTTAATTAAGACAGCTATGAATGAAACTAATTTTCAAAATGTATGAGATGTAATCAAAAAGTATCAACTCTAAATGTTTAACGTTTACTGGAGATTAATGATTGGAAACACAAACATTTATGTTAAATTGATAAAAATTATTCAATTTGCTTATTTCAACATATTTTTGGTACTATTTACCAACCCCTCCGCTCGGGCAGGATATGACACAAGCTCAATTTTTAAGCGGAGTTTAACAGGTTTGAATTCAGAGTTTTCCTTCTCCTAGACTAGTTGCCTAACCAAGGCTGAAGAACCTAGTCTGTCCTACTATTTACCCATAGCTGGAGGGAGAATAATTGGATTTATACCTTCCCCAAGGGTATTAGTGCTATGTGAAATGCAATCAGTCTCGTCCAGGATTTGAACTCGTGTCGCCGTGTCCATTTCCTACGGCGATAACGACTACACCACGGGCACCTCCATAATATTTTTGGTGGTGCTCATAGTGTAATGGTTATCATCCTTTAAAATGGACATGGCAATCCAAGTTCAAAATCCTAGACATTTCACATTGTTCTAATACCCTTGGAAAAGATATGAATCTAACAATTCCTAGCCCAGTTGGCTGGGGTTGTAGAATACATCAACTGCATCTCTGCAGAGGGGTACAACTTCACCAAGATTGTCCTGGATATAAGTTAGCGACCATAGTCGAGGGTGACCCGAAGGCTCCCTTTTCGATAGCTACAACACCAAGGTGTAGGGAAGGGCGCTAATCCATTTTTATATGTATATACTGTTCTAATTCTAACAAATTAGTTTAGCATGAGTACACAGTTTAATTGTCAAAATTTTTTCCATTTCTGGCTATTCAGTTTAGTCAAACAGTTCTAATTCAAATAATTCAGTTTAGAATAAATACAGTTTTTGTTTACACACAGATGTCAAAACAGTTCTTTTTCAAATAGTTCAGTTTAGCTTAAGTACAGCTTAAATGTGGAAAACAGTTGCCAGTGATAGTGATAAAAATGATCAAGACTGAATTGGGTTTAGTTTAGTTGATTAGTTGGTTGGGTTTTATGGCATATCAACCTTTGTAGGTTATTTAATCCATTTTTATGCTCACAGTTCTATTTCAAACAATTCAGTTTAGCATGAGTACACTGTTGAATTGTCAAAAACATTTCTATTTCAAGCTATTCAGTTTATTTAAACAATTCCAATTCAGTTAATTCAGTTTAGTATAAATACAGATTTTGTTTATCCACAGTTAAATGTCAAAACAGTCCTATATTAAATAATTCAGTTTAGTGGAAGTTGAGTTTCAATATCAAAAACAGTCCCATTTCAAACAATTTAGTTTAGCATAAGCACGCTGTTTAAATGTATTGTCAAAAACATTTCTATTTCAAGCTATTCTGTTTAGTCAAACAGTTCTAATTCAAACAATTCACTTTAGCATAAGTATGCAGTTAGTTCTATTTAACCCATAGATAGGGCCCTATCAGGTACTACTATTCTGGGCCAGTGTAGACCTGGGATCAATGGCAAGGAAGGGGTGCACCACATTCCTCAAAGCTCCAGCATCACTGGAACCTCACCATCAGATTGTTTAGTGTCATATCCTGTACATCCATTGGTGGGAGGGGTCGGTGTATTCTACAGCTCCAGCCGACTGGCAACTGAATTGGGAGTTGAGATCCTATTGGTGTAGTGTCCAATGTGATGGACTGTGACATTGGAATAAATAAGTTTGTTCTCCAGTCACACTATATTCATTACTCTTGGGAAAGGTATGAACTCCCTTATCCCTTCAGCTATGGTTGAAATAGCACTACAACTGTTCTTCTACAAGGATGGCTTTGGCATATGAAAGAAGAAGTTTCAGAGATGCTTCAACCAATAGAAAACTAGCTGGAATAAGAGTACTGAGTATCAAGGAGACTATTTTGAAGAAGATTAACATCTCATTCATTGATTATTTCAGTCTAGGTCAATACAACTTCAGTCCTCATGCTTTTTGAAGACATTTCAGTTATGAAGTTTTTACACTGTATTAGCAACCTGATTTACTTATAGAGAAATGAGAAATGTCATTGCCATGGTAACATAAGGTGTGATAAACTGTTTGGTGTAGTTGGTTGGTTGGTTGGTTGGTTGTTTAGATTTTATGGCATATCAACCTTTGTTGGTTATTTAACGCCAAATCCATTTTTATGAAAATAGTCAGTTCTATTTTAAAAAATTCAGTTTAACATGAGTACACAGTTTAATTGTCAAGAATATTTCTATTTCAGCCATGTTCTATTTTAAACAATTCAGTTTAGTTGGTTGGTTGTTTGGGTTTTATGGCATATCAACCTTACAATTCAGTTTAGTGTAAGTACAGTTTCAATGTCAAAAATAGTTTCATTTCAAACAATTCAGTTTAGTATAAGTACGCAGTTTAAATGTACGTACAGTTTAATTGTCAAAAAACATTTCTATTTCAAGCTATTCAGTTTAGTCAAGCAGTTCTAATTCAAACAATTCAGTTTAGCATAAGTATGCAGTTAGTTCTATTTAACCCATAGATAGGGCCCTATCAGTGCTACTATTCTGGGCCGAAGCAGACCTGGAAGCAATGGCAATGAAGGGGTACTCCTCATTCCCCAAACCTCCAGCATCACTGGAACCTCACCATCAGATTGTTTAGTGTCATATCTAGGACACTCATTGGGGGTGGGAGTCTTACCCCACTGCAGAGGTGCTGTCAGTGTATTCTACAGCCCCAGCCAACTGGGCCAGTTTGGTTTGGTGTCTTTTTTTAATGGGATATCAACTTTCGTAGGTTATTTAATGCCAAAGCAATCTTTGTAGAAAAAAAGTAGTGGTACTAGTTAACCAACAGCTGAGGAGTAAAAGAAAGTTCATTCGAATGTAATTGCATGACTGGAATTCAAACTGGCTTAATACAATATTGAAGTCCAATATGTTAGCCACTACGCCACAGAGACTCTCTCTTAACAGTTTGCATATCTTTTTATCACATATTCGATTGCAGGGCTGAAAAGTTCATTTGCTGAAAAATTCATACAACGATGTCATGTCTGCTGTTGATTGCTTGTTTTTTTACCACTGCTACACTGATGGAAGAAGCATGCTGACCACAAAGTTGAATAATAAACTTATTTAGTCATATTCTATAAGAGTATCTAGATCAGTCTATGAACTTTTCTGTCGAACTTCGTATTTGAACACACATTCACATATGCACATGTGCACACATAAAAACACATATGCATGTGTATGTGCTTGTGCATGCACACACATATAATACCTTAATATCTCAGGTTCCTGATTTTGAATTTCAGAGTTGCCATTCTCTTAGAGTGGTAAGCCACCAAGTCCAGTCTCCGAACAATTTTACTCATAGATAAGAGAAGAAATCATAGATCTGTGCCTTTTTAAGGATATTAATGTGAGCATCATTAGTCAGATATTTATGTACACAGCATCAGCTAGAAATTGAACTCAGATCACCAATTCTATTTTTCCAGCCAATAACCATCGCACCAATCACACCTCCATTTTCTTGGTGAGTCATACCTATACTATTTAGTTATACGTATACTATACTATACTATACTGTAGAGTGAAATTTATTTTTTCCTTCAGCAAAATTAGGAAAAAAGCACCTGCCATGTTTTGTCTTCATAGTTCTTGAATAATTTGTGAGCAGTGAAGAAATAAATGAGATATAAAGATAAGTCAAATAAGAAAAAAATATTCTTAAAAGAATAATTATTGGTAATTACGAAGTTGAAAAGATATTGGTAATTAGTTTGCTCAAAATGGAAATTATAAAAGTTAATTGAAATGATAATTTTACTGGGTTAATACAAAAATTCCACATTTTGCCACTGAATATCATATTATGAGGTTTAGTAAAAAAAAAAGTGAATGTTTTTTCTTTAATTACAGCATCTTTAGTAGTCAAGGCAAATAAATCATATCAAAACTTAACAGAAAAACCCAAACAGATTATGAAAACTACAGAATAAATCATGATTTCGTTATTTGTGGAGTTTTGATAAGTTTTTGTATTGTGGAGAGTCAATAAATAATTGTCGCCCTAGTAAAAAGGGCAATATCTGTCGACAGTTATGTGTCAATGCCATAATTCCTCTCAGTCTCTTTCTTCCTTTCTTTAAATGGTAAAGATATCCTTTTTGCTTCCATTCTTTGAACTATGAAGACATATATCTGTTTAATGCTGTTCATTGAACAGAAGAAACTCTCCTGGTGATGGACTGTGTCTCTCACCTTGTCAGTGAAATGTAAAGCCCACATAGCCATGACACTGCTAAGCCAGCATGACTTTACTTTGTGCTCATTTTCTTCAAGTAAGAATTTTTACTGTTTTTGTACCTCTTTCATATACTGCTTGTTCATGGAACAGAATGTGCATATTTTATCATTTTGGACCTTTTTATGCATTCTTGTCTATATTTCCTGCCAGTAGATTGTAAGAAATTTTACCGTTTTTGTACCCTTTTAATATACTGATTGTTCATGAAACTATATATGCATATTTTATCTTTTGGAAGAGTTGTGATTTCATTATCATGGTTTGGTTTGTTTGATTTTTATGACATATCAACCATTATTTAATGCTAAATCCTCTTTATACATATATATTAAATATATATAATTTGGTTTGGTAGGGTTTATGGCATATCAAACATTGTCGGTTATTTAAGGCCAAATACTCCTTATACATACATATTAGATATACAGCAGCTGTACCTATCACCCATCAAAAAAACTATCCAAGTTAGATGAACCAGACATGCAGGACACTGCTGGAGAAGAAGAGACAAACTCATAAGCAACTTACTCCTGTGGACCTCTTCACATGGATGAGCAAAGGCAGGACGACCACCGAGAATCTATATATAACAGCTCTGTGCCAATGCAGGATGTAGCCTTGAAGACCTACCTGGAACGATTGATGATAGACTCGGGTGGCAGGAGAGGGTCAGGGAGATCCATGCTGGCGGCACAACATGATGAAATATATATGATTTGTAAACACATTTTGTTGATAACATTTCTTTTAAATGAGCCAGAGCTCATTTTTTGTACACAGTTAAATGGTTTCAAGTATTGTTTTCTAATATGAATAATTCTGTATATTATCAATCATTTGTTTGCACAGTTAAATGGCTTTAAGCATTGCTATATAACTGTCACAATTTAGAATCAGTCATTTGATTGTATACATTTAAATAGATATATATGATATGTTTGTAATTTTATTTTTAAATGAGTTAGAACTAATTTGTTTGCACACTAGAATTGCTATTGTTTCTAGATAGTTAAATGGTTTCAATTTTTCCTATTTAACACTTATAATTTTATTCAATATTAATCATTTGTTTGCAGACAGTGAAGTGGTTACAAGTATTGCTATTTAACATTAATTATTCAATTCAACATGAATCATTTGTTTGCACACAGTTAGATAGTTCCAAGTATTGCTATGTATCACTTACAATTCAATTAAACATCAGTCATTTGCTTACATACAGTTAAATGATCAAACAGTTCTATTTCTAACAATTTAATTTAGCATAAGTCATTTGTTTGCACTCAGTTTAAATGTTAAACTCTTCTATTAAGAGCCATAGATAGGGTGCTACCAGGTATTGCTTCTCTGAGCCAGAGTGGACCAGGAAGTGAAGGCAATGAAGCTGTACTCCACATGCCCCAAAGCTCAAGCCTCACCATCTGATTGTTTAGTGTCATATCAGGACACTCATTGGAAGAGGGGGTCTTACCACTCTGCAGAGATGCAGTTAGTGTATTCTACAGCCCCAGTCAACTAGGCTTTGTTGGAACATGTTTGTTTGTATGCTTGTTTGTTATTGGGTTATTTAATGTCAAATCCATTCTTTTTTTTAGAAAGACAGTAGTAGTACTATTTAACCCATAGATGGGAGGATAAGGGGGTTCCTAATTTTCCAAAGGAAATTCTCCGAAAGTCTCTAGCGTGACTAGAGTTCAAACTCGCATACTTTGATTCCCCAGTCCAGCGCTTTAATTATTACACCATGGGACACCCACCAAACATGTTTCCATATTATGTTCAATACTTCTTATATTCATATAATATATGTATAAGATGTTTCTGTCTATGTACATAATCTTATCTTGTTTTTCCTTTCCTTCTGTTTATTCAGTGTTAGAGCTTCATTGGATATTTTAATGCTAATATTAGACCTTGGTGAGTGGGACCTCAGTCAAATATTGTCCTTAGCACCAAATCATATGAAATTGAAGACTTGAAAAAATTTTTGTATGCAAATTGAGAAAAATATCCCAAATGAACCAGTTTTTTGTTTTTTTTTATGTTATTTTATTTACTGGTTTCTGAATAAATACATTGAAATTAACTCATTGAAAATAGCAAATTGAATTGTTAATAAAAATTTTTTATTTGATTTGCTTTTAAAATTGCAGAATATGAAGTAGAAGAGATTCTTTTATTTTGTCTATTAACCCTTTAAATCCAATAAGCCTGGTATTTCAATCTGAACACAATTTTATTTATGTGAAGGTTTTAAGGGAGTGACTGGTGATGAAAGTGTTAACATAGCAGAATGAGGTTTGATATCACAATCACATTCTACTGCTTTTTCAGCTCTCTGACAAGATCCAGGAAGTTGCTTATCTTTTTGTATTTAGTATATACTGGACATAGGCATAATTATTTGAGTGTTCACCAATGGCCCAGGAGACCTGAGTTCAATCCCAGATTGAGTCATACCAAAGACTCAAAAAATGGTACTTGATACCTCCTTGCTTAACACTTAGCATTATAAGTTAGGGATCAAGAGTAAAGTGGAGCAATCCTGGGAAAGGAGTAGCGCCCTCCCCTACACCTTGGTGTAGTTGCTATCAAAATGGGAGCCTTCGGGTCACCCTCGACTATGGTCGCCAACTTACTTTATAATTTTCTTAAAGTAACCATAGATTTCTGGAAAAGTCTCTTAACTTTCAATGCTCAAAATGAGTTTGATGAAGTAAATGTAGGATGATTCAAAGCTTCGCAGATGGGTTCTTTATAGGACTCAGGCCTCTCACAAAAGAAGAGAAAGGTTAAGTATTGGTTTTAAGTGAGTCAGTAGCAAAGTAAGTGTGACTATAGAAGGATGAGATTAGGGGATTCAGGGAATGTGTTCTTATTATTCTTTTTTATATCACATGGGATCGGACATTGGCATAATGGTTAGAGTATTCGCCAATGGCCCGGGAGACTTGGGTTCAATCCCAGGTTGAGTCATACCAAAAACTCAAAAAGTGGTACTTGATGCTACCTTATTTAACACTCAGCATTATAAGGTAAGAATCAAGGGTAAAGTGGAGCAATCCAGGGAAAGGAGTAGCGCCCTCCCCAACACCTTGGTGTAGTAGCTATCGAAAAGGGAGCCTTTGGGCCACCCTCGACAAACGTCACCAACTATACTTTACTTACTTTTTATATCACATGGTGGTTGGTTGAAAGGTTCGTTCTTTGGTTGTTATCATGTGTATTCACAAATGGTATCAGAATATGTAAAGAAGATAATTGCGGGAAGATCAACGAAGTATGCTATTGTACAATTTTTAGAAAATGAAAAATTGATAATAAAAAATTATCAAAGATTTTTTTTCAGTTTCCCACAGAACATCCTGATATAAAGTTTGGTCAAATTGCAATGCATGTTCTTTGTCTGGTCAAATCTTGTTTGGTTTTATGGCATATCAACCATTGTTAGTTATCTAATGCCAAATCCTGTTTTTACACGTATATTAAATATATGATTGGTAAACACATTTTGTAGACATACAGTTAAATGATCAAATAGTTCTGTTTCTAGCAATTCAATATCACATAAGTCAACAAAGTTAAATGTTTCCAAGTATTATTATGTATCATCAGTCATTTCTAACAATTCAGTTTAGTATTTGTCTTTTGTTTGCTCACAGTTTAGATGTCGCAACAGTTCTATTTGACCAATAGATAGGACACTATCAGGTGCTATCACTCTGGGACAGAGTGAACCTTGGAGAGATGGCAATGAAGGGGGACTCTGCATTCCCAAAAGCTCTAGCATATCCAGGACACTAGTTGCGGGCGAGTGTTACCTCTCTGCAGAGATACAGTCAGTGTATCCTACAGCCCCAGTTGGCTGGGCTACACGTTCATTGTGAATTGAAACATCTTTACTATTTGTTTTCTAACCTTATGTAAAAGTTATGAAAATTCTTTGTGGCTGTTGTTGTGACAATTATCTTGGAGATAGCTATTACAGAAGTTCTCTTAAAAAGGTATTATTATTATTGATTATTATTACATATCAAAATGATATTTTTTATAATAAAATTATAGATATTTAAAAAAAAATCATTTTTAAATACACACCAGCCATATCAAAATAGATTCAAAAATTGAAACAGTTTAAAGTCTGAGGATTGCAGGACAGGATTGTAGGGTGGATGAAGTAAGGTTATCAAACTATTCATAGTAAAAGATTTTTTGTTCTTCAAGGTGTCATATATCCTTGCATTGTCATGCTTCACCCTCACTTTCATTTGTTTGAGCAAGTGGATCTCTAATAAAGACGAGTTGATAGAGACAACTCATATATGATGAAGAAAACATCCAATAAGCTTCCATGGGGATGTTATACACTTCCTCATTCAAAATATAGGGCATTTGAGGATTGGTTTAAATACTTAGAAGAGATCTCAAGACCTGATTAAGAAGGAAGGGGGATATATTGAAGACTTGTATTGGAGTCCTGAAATTTTTATTCTCACTTTACTATGCATATTTTCCTTGTAAAATGCACAGATGATCAAGCACTTCTGGCAAATACACCTGATTAAGCCAAATTTATGCTGTGTTGCCTTGTAGCAAGAGGCATTGATCTCTACATGAACTCAGAGTTCATGTGTTTTAATCAAAGAGCCATCTCCTCCTTAAATGGCAAGCCTCTGAAATTAGTAGACTTGTTCAGATACCTTGGTAGCAATATCTCATCTACAGAAAGCAATTTCAGCATTTGCATAGATAAAGCATGAACTGCTATAAACAGGTCATGGACCATTTGGAAATCTGATCTCTTTGATAAATAAAAGGAATTTTTCCAAGCTGGAGCTGTGTCAGAACTACTGTATGATTGCACCACTTGGATTCTAATGAAACTCTTAAAGAAAAAGCTAGATGGGAACTAAACAATGTGTGCTGTTCTGAACAAATTCTGGAAGCAGCACCCAACAAAACAGCTGCTGAATGGCTACTAATCTCTCATCACACAAACTGTCCAAGCAATACAAACAAGACATGCTGGGTACAGCTGGTGAAGTTAAGATGAACTCATAAGCAAAGTTTTCCTGAATAAATGTTGTCCAAACAGCAAAAACTTTCATTCTCTAGTTCTGTGCAGACACTGGAGGCTATCTAGAGGACTTGCCAAGAGGAATAACCAATAGGAATGGATAGCAAAAGAGAGTTAAAGCAATCTGTGCACTCAACATACCTTGATGATGGAAGAAGTTTTTGTTTAAAATATGAACAGTTGCCCATGTAGCAAGTCACTTCTCTCCACACCACTGATGCTGTCCAAGGGAAGAGCAAGATTGAAAAAGATCTTAATTTCATACTTTTTTTTATAATCAATTTTTCATTTTTTTTTTTCTTTGGCATTGCATGCTAAGAGACTTCTCAAGAAAATTCTATCAAATGTAAAGTGATGAATACCAGGATCTTGCCTGAGAGCTGAAAAAGCAGTTGAATATGAAAGTAATGATGATACCAATTATAGTTGATACCCATGGAACAGTCTTCAAAAGCCTGGAAAAGAGCCTGGCTAAAGAGGAGATCCAAAGATTTGATGAAACCCTTCAAAGTACGACTTATCCAGGTCAGAGTGGACCTGGGAGTAATGGCAGCATAGTGGTAATTCCAATCTCCTCTGAACTCCATCAATGGCACCTCAGTACTTGATACAGTTTAGTGTCATTTCAAGGACTTCCGAAATATTCAGCTTACAGTTTGTTTATTATTGAATGGCATATCAACCTTCTTGGGTTATTTAATACCAAATCCATCCTTTTAGAAGGACAGTAGTGGTACTATTTAACCCATATTTAGGAGGATAAGGGGGTTCATACTATTCCCAAGGGTAATTGTCCAAAAGTGAACATAATAGCGTAACTAGAGTTTTAACTCATGTATAACAATTCCACGGTTCAGTGCTTTAACCATTACACCATAGGGACATGCCTCGGCTTACAGTATATAGTGAAATAGAAATCAGCCCAAAATATCATGCTGATGATATAGTAAAATAGGGCTCGGCCTTTATAAAGTTGTAATTTACTAAGCTTTTTGCTGTAGCACAAGGCCGCATGAATGGGGCACCCAATGAGATTCAAACTCATTTGTGAAGGTTTGCTAATCTATCAAATCTGATGTTGTCCAAGGGAAGAGCAAGATTGGAAAAGATCTTAATTTCATCCTTTATTTTTATTATCAATTTTTCGTTTTTTTTTTCTTGGGCATTGCTTGCTAAGAGTCTTCTCATGAAAATTCTATCAAATGTAAAAAGATGAATACCAGGATACAGGTAAATAAAATAACTCTATAAAGTTATTCACAAAGGATAAATGGCTTCACATATATTATTGTGTTATGATTTTAATCATTATAAAAGTGTCACTTTCCAGGCAATAATTCTCAAAGAGTATGCACTCACATACAATAAAGAGCTGAGTAAACTTTAAAGGCACGAATAAGATTTCTAAAATACAGTGATAAAATATCACATGAACTATGTATAAGTCCTGATTAATTTTTTAAAATATTATCCTTTGTCTTATCAACTTGCCAACCATTCAGGAGCCTGGCTGAACTAGAGATCAGAAGAAGAATTGAGACCATCCAGACCACAGCACTGTTGAAATTAGCTTGCTGTCTCTCAGACTTCAATGAAAAACAACCATTTAAATCAACTTAATTTAAAAACTTGCAAACAGTAAAATAATAATTTCTTTTCAAGAGAACCTCCATAATGGCGATCTCTGAGATAACTACCATTACAACTGTGACAGAAAATTTTCATAACTTTTATCTAAGGTTAGATAACTCCTTATTGAGTTCATGCTTTACTGTTAATTCTTAATCTCAAAATGATAAGATTATTTAATCGATTAAAGTATTTCTAAATAAATACATTGATAATATTTAACTCATTGAAAATAGCAGATTAAATCTTTGATAAGAATTCATTTTATTGGATCTGCTTTTAAAATTGCAGAACATGAAATAATAAACATTCTTTTGTTCTGTTTTTATCAAATTAATGATCTATAGATGCTTATCATATTTGTTAAAGCATGCAAGTTATCTCCCCTGATGCTCTCAAGAGCACAAGGCATTATTCGAGGACCGGAAGCAAACAAACAGCCATATTGGTTTAGGTGAGAGTGTAAGAAATGACAGGTGTAATAAAGACGTCTCCGTATGCAGAGTGTTATAGTCTGAGTTCTTTGTTTTTAACAATATTAATATAATGACTGTAAGATTTCTATGGACACATATAGTACACAGAAGTGCTGATCCCAATGTATATGATTCCATTATTTTTGTCAGAAACTATGCTAGTTATGAAACAAAAATACTTTCATATAATTCAGTGTTTCAGAAAAAGTGATATCATTTCATAATCTAATGATTCGCAGCACACTGCTGGAGAAGTAGGGACAAGCTCATAAGTGATGTACTCCTATGGACCCCCACATATGGCCAGGCAAAAGCAGGATGACCAGCTTGAACATACATTCACCAGCTTTATGAGGATACGGGATGTAGCCCTGAAGACCTGCTGGAGGCGATGAACGATAGGGAGAAGTGACGAGAGAGGGTCAGGGATATCCGTGCTAGCGGCACGGCATCATGATGATGATGAATTCTCAGTAAATGATCTCTATTTTTTAATTGCATGAATAGAAACAATTCCGAATTCTATATTTAATATCTAAATGTATTTTCTTTTTTATTCAATGGTATTTCTATTCCTAATAAGAAAAGACATAAAACACTAAACATTGGATTTTGAGTTCTTTCTACACATGATGTTAAAATTTTAAGATCATTTGAATAAGAATTGGTCAAGTTATTAGATTACGAAATGATATTGATTTTTCTGAAACACCCTGTATAATATCATATGATTGGGTTTTTTTTTATTACTATTAATGATATTTATATACTGGTAATTTTTATCTTCTCTTTGGTAACTTTATACTCTTTGAGTATAAAGTTATGAAAGATGAGGTAAAAATAAAATGAAATAGGCTTTAGAGTAAAGATCTGTAGAAAGCAAAAATCCTTTGATACTATATATAATACTGAGCCTGATATTTCAGGCTCAGGAGGATTACATAACATAATTCCCAGTTTTTCTTTTAATGGAATTATGGGATTGCTTTAGACAAAAATTTCTCTACAGAATTTGAATGTGTTTTCTGCTTGATGTTTTAGCAAATATTGTGAGCTTAAGTATGGGGTTTAGTTTTGCTTCTTTCTTCAATGGCATATCAACATTCACAGGTTATTTAATGCCAAAGCCATCCTTGTAGAAGAACAGTAGTGGTACTATATAACCTAAGAATAGACTGATGTTGTCCAAGGAAAGAGCAATATTGAAAAAAACAATATTTTCATAATCTTTTATGAAAAATTTTTCACTTATCAAATATCTTTTTTCAGTATATTCTAAGTTCTTCCAGAGGCTTCTGGTAGAAGAGAATGTAGTAAGTAAAGTAAGTAAAGTTGGCGACTGGAGTCGTGGACGACCACAAGGCTCCCTTTTCTATAGCTACTACACTGAGGTAGGTGTAGGAGAGGGTGCTACTCCTTTCCCTGGATTGCTCCACTTTACCCTTGATACATACCTTATATTGCTGAGTGTTCAGCAAGCAGGTATCAAGTACCATTATTAAAGTATGACGCGACCTGGGATTGAACCCAGGTCTCCCGAACCATTAGCAAACACTCATACCCTAGATGAATTTGAGGGAGCAAATGTGGGACCATTCAAGGCTACTTAAATGGGCACTATAGAGGATCCAGGCCTCTCACAAAAGGAGAGAAAGGTTGAGATGACGTGAACACATAAGCTTGATATTTCAGCCTGAGTACAATTTTAGCTTAGAATTTAATTTAGCCATAGAATTTACTTTTATGAAATTTGGTCAAACTGTAATAATTGTTCTCCTTTAGATCTTTAATTGTTTAAATGCACAAAGTATGCCATGAACACAAAAGCCCATATAGTTAAAAATCTGATAGTGTCTGGTCATGACTGAAGGGTGGATAAAGCAATATTGTCCAGCCATACACTATGATGGCTTGTCTAGTCTTTAAGATATAGTGAGATCTTGGATTGTCAAACTGTACTGTCAAATTAAAGATGTATATTTATATACTGCTAAGTTTTACCTAATCTTTCGTAAGTATATACTCAAAGAGTGTATAAAATTGCACAAATCATTAGCATCTTCAATTTTATACAAAACTAATTCAGGTCTTCTTGAAAGGTCTTATTCAAAGAGAAATCATGTTAGATGAAGCCATTTCAACAATAGGACTTTTGATAAAAACATTCACGTTAAGGGAGACCGGTAGGAAGACATTATCACAATAGAATATATTGTTCACTATTGTCTGCTTTAAAATACAAATGGTTTATAATGAAATATATATATATATATATATATATATATATATATATATATATATCTGAAAGACAAATAGTCTCTATTGGTATAAAATCCTATTATACAGCTTCCTTGCTAAGAGCTCTTAATTTACTCTGTGAATAATGCATATAGCAACATTAGAATCTTTTTTGCACAAACCTTAAAATTGAATTTTCTATCTTAGATTGATTTATCTGGACTTGTCAATATTAAGTGAAATCTTGTTTTCAACAGCAAATGAATTAATAAATGCTTTTAGAGTTCAAATATAAATCTGACAAAATCAAGTCTAAAAATACAATGTTTTAACCAATAGAGATAAAATCTAATTTACATGTAGATTTCATGAAGATAAAGTGAACAAATATTTAAAGACACAATTGAAATCTGAGAGAAATGATTCTTGTTTATCAAAAATATTGCCTTCTGTATAAAGAAAACACCCTTGTAAGCCTATTGATTATTATAAAGGAAAAAAAAAAATGTATAATCTTGTTCACATTTATTGGCATCCATGAAATTTCAGTATATAATGTAGATTATTGCATGAAAAAAACCCGACAAAAAGCAAAAAACAAATCGAGTGAAACAGTTTTTGTATTTTGACTATTCATAACTGATAAAAAGAGCAAAAGACAAAACAAGTTAATATCACCATCAAGTCAAGCAGCTAGCTGACTCTCTCGCCATTCATCTCTATCCTCCATTATTCTGGGTAGGTATTCTAGACAACATCCCATGTTTGTACTGAACTGTTGTAGGTACGCTCTTCTTGGTTGACCAACACTGGTACGTCCATGTTGTAGAATAATAATAGTCATCATCATATCGCGCTGGTAGCACGGATATCCCTGACCCTCTCTCGCCACTCCTCCCTATCGTTCATCGCCCTAGGTAGGTCTTCAGGACAACATCCTGTATCCTCACATAGCTGCTGAATGTACGTTCGAGCTGGTAGTCCTGCTTTTGCGCGGCCATGTGTGGGGATCCATAAGAGTACATCTCTTATCAGTTCATCTCTGCTTCTCCAGCAGTGTCCTGTACAGGGGCAGGTGGCCGTACAGTTGGTGTCTTGTGGGGTGCTGCTGCCAGGACTTGTTCAGGATTGCACGCAGCATTCTTGTGTAATTGCCATCCAGTTTCTTCTCCAGCCGTTTTGTTAGCGTCCATGTAGTGCATCCATATAGCAGTATCGATGTGACCGCTGCCTGGAAGAAACTGCGTTTCATTTTATCGGTCCCTGCAACAGTGCTAAACTGAAGCTGGTATATATAGAGAATTACCTCCACATATTTTACCAGCAGCCAATCACAGCCCATGCAATGACTTGCCTGTATGTGCACAATGAGTTACTCCATAAATAGTCCTCTTCTTCTCAAATGGGGTTCTTCTTTTGGCAACTCTGTTTGCATCACAACTAAGTGCTGATATGAACAACTTTACAAATTTGACATGTGTGAAAGGGTCCATGCAAGAATGTCACTTATGAGTTTGTCCTTGCTTCTCCAACAGTGATCAGCATGCCTTGTTTGTCTTATTTGGATGGTTTTAGAGATAGGAGGTAGGTAGCCATACAACTGTTGTTTCATGGGATGTTGCTCCCAGAATTTGTTCAATATAGCTTGTAGCATTCTTGTACAGTTCCCGTCTAGCTTTTTCTCAATAAATTTCATCTGTGTCCATGAAAAGTTAATATAAATTTGATTATGTTTATTTCTGAAAATAGAGAAAAAAATTTCAGTTTACCTATAAAGGTTGGTTGGTTGTTTAGGCTTTATGGCATATCAACCTTGGTAGGTTATTTAATACCAAATCCATTTTTATGAAAATAGTTCTATTTCAAACAATTCTGTTTAGCATAAGTACACAGTTTAAATGAAAGTTTAGTTGTCAAAGACATTTTTTATTTCAAGCAATTCAGTTTAGTCAAGCAGTTCTAATTCAGCTAATTCAGTTTAGTATAAGTACAGATTTTGTTTACACACAGTTAAATGTCAAAGCATTTCTATACTAAGCAATTCAGTTTTGTGTAAGTACAGTTTCAATGTCTAAAAACAGTTCCATTTCAAATAATTCAGTTTAGCATAAGTACGCAGTTTAAACGTAAGTACGGTTTAATTGTCAAAAATATTTCTATTTCAAGCTATTCACTTTAGTCAAACAATTCAGTTTAGCATAAATATGCAATTAGTTCTATTCAACCCATAGATAGGGCCCTATCAGGTGCTACCACGCTGGGCCAGTGTGGACCAAGGAGCAATAGCAATGAAGGGGTACTCCGCATTCCCCAAAGCCCCAGCATCACTGGAAACTCACCATCAGATTGTTTAGTGTCATATCCAGGACACTCATTGGGTTGGGGTCTTACTCCTCGGCAGAGGTGCAGTCGGTGTATTCTACACCCCAAGCCGACTGGGCAATACTTATAATGATGATTGGGACAGTAGAAAATAACTTTTTAAAGGTCTTCCTGAAAATTGCTATTCATATCGGATGTAAAGTGGATAAATCCATTTCCAGTAGATCTTATGGTTTGGTTTGATTGGGTTTTATGGCATATCAACTATTGTTGGTTATTTCATGCCAAATCCTCTTTATATATATATATATATATATAAATTAAATACATATGATTTGGTTTGGTTTGGTTTAGTTTCATAGCATATCAACCATTGTAGAATTTTTAATGCCGAATCCTCTTTATACATATATATCAAATATATATGATTTAGTTTGGTTAGGTTTTATGGCATATCAACTATTGTAGATTATTTAATGCCAAATCCTTTTTATACATATATCAAATATAGGATTTCTTAACACATTCAGTACATAACATTTTCGAACAAGCTGAGCACATTTTTTTTCATACACAATTAAATGGTTTCACTTAATTTCAAACAATTCAGTTTAGCATAAGTACAGTTTTTTGTTTACCTACGGTTAAATGTAAAAGCAGTTCTATTTCAAACAATTCAGTTTACTATAAGTACACAGTTTAAATGTCAAACAGTTCTGTTTGACCCATAGATAGGATTGTATCAGGTGCTACCACTCCGGATGCGGGTGGACTTGGGAGTGATGGCAATGAAGGGTTACTCCGCATTTTCCCAAAGCTGAAGCATTACTGGAGCTTCACTATCAGATTGTTTAGTGTCATATCCAGGACACTCATTGCCGACAGGTGGATGGGGGTCTTACCTCTCCGCAGAGAAGCAGCCAACAGGGCCAGTAGATCTTATAATGAAAACAGGTGAGTTAGGTCCTTTAAAATTTGGTCTTATAGATGATTAGATAATAATGATTGAATTAATAACAAAAAAATATTGACAATTTGTTATTTTAGGAATGAAGTGTTTTAATTGAATTTATGTCTATAATTGTTTAAGCTTTATCTTTCAATAAGCTTTTTAAAATTTTGTTATTATCATTGATTACAGTAAATTGATTTTATAAAGAGAAATATGAATTGGGAATTGCTTGAAAGAAAATTGGTATTGCAACTAAATATGAAGTGTTTACCAGTTTAAAAGATTGTGAAGTTTAATAATGCATTTGCTAAAAAAATGGTTCTTTTAAATAAGTATGAAGTGTATACTTGTTTAAAATGATAATGAAGATACATTTTTGTACCATATCTAATCAGAGATAATCTGTTAAACTTATTTTAGCATAAAATAATCCAACAAAGGTTGACATGCCATAACTAACCAATCAACCAATATAATAGGGGTTGTATTTTAATCAAGATGGTACCATCTCATCATTAAATGACAAGCCACTATGACTGAGAAATCAAACCTAACCTAACCCATAGCTGAGTGGGATAAGGGAGTTTATACCTTTTCCAAGGGTATTAGTCAGAAAGTGAACAGGTGATCAAATTTGCTTACTATGATGTCACAATCCAGCATGTTAGCCACTATGCCTTGTGGACTCTCAGTTCTTTCTGAAGAAATTTTTATTTTGCTCATGGTACGATTGAATATGAATGATTTTTAAATAGATCTATTCAACTCATAGACAGGTACTTAACAGGTGCGACAACTCAGGTTCAGAGAGGAGCTGGGAGTAATGGCAATGAGGGCCAACTCTACACCTCTTAGATCTTCACAACTGGAGTCTCACCATCAAATGCAATTTATCTTTTTTTGTGAATTGTTCATGTAGGAAATGAAATTTGAGATAGGCATGAAGCCATCTGTTCTTCCCCTAACAACAAGTAAATAATAGAACAAAATTGGTTCTCTTGCCTTGGTATGGCAACCAGTCTAGGAGAAGAAAAGCTATGAATTCACACCAGTAGTATATATTTACCCAAACCCTTCACCACAAGTATGACACAAGGTCAGTTTTTAAGCAGAGTTCTGCTTGCTTTACTTTTTAAGTGAATGTGTTTTTACACTCATTTTTTTTAACTCTTAAGAGCATTTTATGATCTCAGGTACAGGGTATTTGAAATCCAAGTGGTTAAGAATTCAAAGGGTTAATCTGAAAAAAATTGCAATGGAAGCTTGCAAGTTAATTACTGATGCTTATGGTAATGGTAGAGTGGATATATAAAGATGTCAGGAATGGTTTAAAAATTATTTAAAAAAAAAGAAAGAAGGATTCGGAGCTTAGTGACTAAGAATGCCATGAATAATGTAAAAAGTTGGAAAATGCAGCATAAACCAAATGTGAACTTGAAGCAGAAGTAATCAGTCAAATCAGTTTGAATGATTCTTTATTATTTATTGTTATCTGCATAAACCCGGAAGGATTCCTCACACTTTCAATGATTCATTAGAATGGAAAAGATCTTTTGAGCAAGGAAGTCAACCAATAATTCTGCTGCATGATAACACTCATTCAGGGTTTTGTAAATACTACACTGCATATAAACACGGAGTAAGAATTTATATTCTACGAGCCTGTCATTTTCAGGTTAGCATTTGTTTCGCTTGAGGCAAAACTCTTTGTTTGGTCAGTGGTTTCAAGAAGTTCAAGATGTCTAAAAGAATTTCGTGAATCAGTTTTTTTTTCTTTTTTTCTTATTATGAGAGAATATATAACTCAATTGAAATGTAGACAGCTAGGGAAAATTAACTGACGACTAAATGAATTTCTACAAATAAAAAGATCTAATCAAAAACTTTTGTGCCTACTTCATAAAAATACTTGAAATCTGACTGACAATAGCTTCTCTCAATTCTTTCAAGTTGAAGTAATTCAGTATGTAGATTGCTTTTATAAAAACGATGCTATACACTCGTTATAGACCAAAATGCGGCTGATATAAGGCTTAATATACAATCTTTTTTAATTTATGTTCTTTAATCTCTACTATCTTTCAATATATATATATATATATATATATAAGAAGCATGATATTTTGGGTGTACAGATAAAAGAATTTATATATATATATATATATATATATAGACCTTTAAGAAAAACAAAACCCGGTCATATTAGGATTATAAATTTATTTACATCCTGCAATGGGTATTGATATGAATCAATATATATATAATTATCAGTATTTATGTATATATATATATATATATATATATATTTCTGGGAATGGAGTTGTGCCCTTCCCTACACCTCGGTGCAGTAGCTATTGAAAAAGGAGCCTTCAGGTCACCTTTGACTAAGGTCGCCAACAACAACTTATATATATAAGAAGCATGATATTTTGGGTATTTATGTATATATATATATATATATATATAAGTGTTGAATCTTTGAATAGAGTCCTAGTCGAAGTCCGGCTGAATGATCAACTTTTCAAAGACTAGCAGTTCCCTCTCAAGAAAGAGGAGGACTATTTATGCCGCACTGGCAGATTCCATTGTGCATATGGGCCAATCCATTCCTCGGGCTGCGATTGGCTCAATCATCCAATTGCTCACGCTTGTGCATAAATACCAGCCCCCAGCTCAGCTTGAGCTGGCGTCCATATTACTGGGATTCCACCGATTATGTCTGCATGAACTGGACCTCCGGTAAGTTGCTATTATTGTTGTTCCATTGACTTCTACATCTCCCCTCCCCCTCCACCGTGTACGGGCATGGGTTTATGATGTCATGGAGTTCTTTGAGGCCTGGTCTATTATGTGGGAACAACCTGGATAAAGCTCGAGGAATTTTTGATGATCGGGGGCGTGTTGACGTATAAGTGGTGTCTCTGGGTGGTTCAATTTTTGCTGGCATGTTGTAAATGGAGGGTGTTTGGGAATTGGAGTACCCACGTGGGGTATTATTTATTAAAGTTATTGGTACAGGTGTGGCACTAGGTATTGGGGTAGCTGCGGCAGTGATATTGCATTTTTTTAGGAAGCTACGGTCCCTAAATGTGATTCTTCCTGATCCATCAACACTGATTTTGTATTGACGCTCAGGTAGAACGGAGATTATTTTTCCTGTGGTGTTCCACCGGCGATTAAGTGGGCTTTGAATGGTCACTGTGTCACCAGCTTGTAATGGGCATAGGTTGTGAGTATATCTGTTGTATGTTTCTACCATCTTAGCATTGCGCTTACGAAGAATTTCTTCGTGGCGTTTCGCTGCCGCTATCCATTCAGGATGTGGTTTGTAGAGGAATGGTTGTGAAGGGATGGAATCTCGAAGCAGTTGTTGTGCCGGTGATAGGCCGATACCTTGAATTGGGGTATTTCTGTACTGCAGGATGGCTCGAGCAGCATTGTCATTGTCCAGGGAACCTTGGGCGTCTGTGTTTCCATTGACTATCCTGTTCGCAGCACCATGTTGAATCTTTGAATAGAGTCCTAGTCGAAGTCCAGCTGAATGATCAACCTTTCAAAGACTAGCAGTTCCCTCTCAAGAAAGAGGAGGACTATTTATGCCGCACTGGCAGATTCCATTGTGCATATGGGCCAATCCATTCCTCGGGCTGCGATTGGCTGAATCGTGCGATTGGTCACGCTTGTGCATAAATACCAGCCCCCAGCTCAGCTTGAGCTGGCGTCCATATTACTGGGATTCCACAGATTATGTCTGCATGAACTGGACCTCCGGTAAGTTGCTACTATTGTTGTTCCGTTAACTTCTACAATAAGAAGCATGATATTTTGGGTGTACAGATAAACAAATTTATATATATATATATATATATACCTTTAAGAAAAACAAAACCTGGTCATATTGGGATTATAAATTTATTTCCATCTTGCTATGGGTATTGATATGAATCAATATATATATATATATCAGTATTTATGTTTGTATGTATGGGTAGATCACAAAAAAAAGTTTGAAAAGTTATGTACTAATAATAGACTAAAATGCGGCAGATATAAGGCTCAGTCTTCCATCTACTTTAATCTATGTCTTTTAATCTCTACTACCCTCTAATATATATATATATATATATATATATATTAAAGTATGTATATATGTCTATATAGGTACGTCAGAAAATGAGTATAAAAAGTATAGGACAAAGTTTTCTCAAAGAAAACAACTCAAACAGAAGCTGAGAAAACTGATTATCTAGAATTTTTCACAACTGATGATAGACTTTCATTTTCACACCAAATGATACATTTTAATTATGTCTGTTGTGTTAGTAGATCAAAATATAGGTCTAAAAGCAACCTGGTTCATGATTACCCTGAAAGAAATAATTTCTAATTATCATTCCAAGTTAATATCTTTTCATATATAAAATTTCTCTTGTACATTAATTGATAGTATCTATGCAATTTTTTATGACTAACTCAGAAATTATGTGTTGAAAAAAAGGGTTTATGCCTAGAAATTGACACTTGGAGAGTAAGAGACCCGTTTTGTGCAAAGAACACAATACCAAGGGGGATTTTTACATGAAGTGTTATTATTATTATTATCATTATTATTATTGATAATATTTTTTTAAATTACTTCTGACTTTACTCCATCTTATTACTGAATTCAAATCTTGTTATTAGTTTTGAGGAAGGTCATTGACACTCAAAGAATTCATATACATTTATTACTGATTAATGGTTATAAATAAACCAAGATTTTATCTAATTCAATTCAATTTAATTTGATTTAGTTTAATTTAATTCAATTTAATCTGGTTATTTTGACAAAAACAAAAAAGAATTTTATTATCTATGGACAATCAAATTCTTTTTTTTTTTGTTTTACACATGTTTCAACTGATACATTCTCCAACGTTCTTCAGGTATAATATGCACCTGTATAAAAAAAGAGACTCTTGCTCTGTTTTTTTTTAAGCATAAAGCAATCAAACATTCTTTAAACTTTTGGCAAAAGATCTGAGAACCACTAAATGATAAAAAAGAAATTTCTGTTTAATTCTCTTTTAGTACCAGGCACTTGGTTTCCAAAAGATGCTCCAAAGAAAGAAATCAGGTTAAAAATCTCTTTCCTTACAAAGGCACATATTATACCTGAAGAAAGTCTGTGAATGTACTCATTGAAACATCAGGTGAACAATGAAACATGAAAGAACTTAATTATCTGAAAAATTCTTTGCATTGCTACCTTGTCAAAAACTACAAAAATATCCCAATTAGAAACATTTAAGAGTATGAGGGTGAGTCAAAAGTTTTGCAATATTTTGGTCACTTATTTTCTTTATCCTTCAAGTTATAACCAAAGCAGCTTAGTGCTCATCATGTTGCAATATCAGTAGCCACCTTTCTGCTAGTTCTTTGATCCCATGCTAATACCATTTCTGGTCCTTTGAGATTTCCACCATCTCTTGGTTGTTAAAGGGTTGCGAATGCACAAAGTGAACTATGGAAAAGAGCAAGTAATAATCTGAGAGAGCAAGGTTCTGACTATATGCTGGGCATGGCATCAGTTTGACTTAATAAAGTTCTCGGAGTTTATTCAGGGCCATTTGAGTGGTATGAGGTCTTGCATTGTCTTGTTGCAGAAGAACTTGCTTTCTGTAAACCAATGTTGGGTATTTTTGCTGCACAACGGTATACATCAACTCCTTCTCTTTGAAGTACAGATTGAGATCGATGGTTTGACAGTCCAGAATTAACTCATGGTGAACTACCCCTTAATAACTCTATGGGGTCCCAGGGGCAAGCTGTGTTGTTGTTTGCTATCTGACTCCATCCCGAGGTTATTCTATTCTTACCTCACTTTTGTTTTGCTGGTTTAACTTTTTGGATAAGAAGGATGTAAAAGAATTATATGAAAGAAGAAGATAGTAACAGGAGACGAAGATATCTTTTATATTTTTCCTTTATTTCTGGGTTCAACAATCATTCAGTGGGTGAAGAAATTCTTCCTGAATATAAATGAAATGGTTGGATCTCCCAGTCAAGGTGTTAAAAATATGCGTTAGTAATTTTTTGGGTATATATGTGTCCTTATTTGGTATTTAAAGCTTTAATAATAAGTTCAGTATATAAAGCTTTACCGACATGTTAGTCGCTTTTAGGAGTTAGTCTAAATCTGGTGTTTTAGCCATGGGTTGGTGGTAAAAAAGATGACTACTACCAGTGGAAGGGGTGGCAAATGCATCGTCTAAAGACAAACGCATGTTGTTCTCCTCCAGTTTGCAAGGTGTTGACACTCCGCTGGTTGCTGCTGAAAGAGTGAGATTTTTCCTTTTGTCGGGACAGTCCCTTTTCTTTGCACATGCGTTGCCCCACTTCCTGTCAGAGGCCTCTGAGAGTTTCTGCATATTCTAAAAATTATTTTAATTCAGTTTAAATTTTTTCTTCTTTATCTATTTATTCCCTACAATTCCACCTGATGCAGAGCATCACTTTGTATTTGAAACACAAATATAGTAAAACTTTTGACTCCACCGTATTCTCTTAGCCTATTGTGAAAACGTAAGCACGGATATTAGATAACAGATAATATTACACAAGAAAGATAGAGTTACATAGAAAAGGTAAGAAGTATCGTACTGTTCGGATAACACCAATATTGATCTGCTGTATTTGATGTTTGCTCCACCCAACAGGCATGTGCGGCACAAGGCCTTTTTTTGCTGGGTCCAGGTGCAGGGCTGGAGCCCACATGTGCCTGGCATTTCCAAAAAATGCCTACGGCCCCATTGGTATTCCCCTTATTAGGGTCGCTCCAGGCACCGGGCAATAAATCCAATCCCCCCAAATGGCATAAAAGCCTGGGGGGAAGGCCTCTAGAGGCCGAAGGAAATCTCCAGGTACTGAGACACACTCGGCCAGATCCGTGCCACAGATAACATGGCTGGCCGAAGTGCTACCCAGCAACTGGAGAGATACAAACTGATATTGATCTGCCTCTCTGGCAGTGAAATCTCTCAGTACTAATAATGGTGAGAAGAGTCCATTATGGTGAGATGGGTAAGGCTCCCACAACGCCAATGTTAAAACACTGCTTGGAAGATTCATTTACATGAAATGTTTTGCCTGGAATTGATAAATATGGACTGGTACATTTGTTTTCAAACCTGTGAAAATTTTCAAAGTACTTTTTTCTGCTACTTTCTAAAAAAGAGTACTCCGACAAAGATGAATCAACATTTTTGCAATATTTTTGTGACCTGAGGCATAATTTAGTTAGTTTGGATGCTTTTGCTGAGGTCATGAAGGTGATGAACTGTTGTACTCCCTACATAATGGACTCCATCAACAGAGCGTCAGAGGAGCTAACCAAACCCACGTGACACAATCACATGTGATACCACTTGTGTAGTGGATGGATAGTCACAACCCCACTGGACTCTCAGCTTCCTATAAACTAGCTACTATTTAACCAGGTTCACTTGTATCTTCTTTCTGTTATGTGAATATATTTTCTGTCTACATTTTTGTGTTCCCCGTGTCTTTCTTTTGCCAGCATCACAACATGAACCATGCTGGACAGTGATACGCTGAACTCACCTGATACTCTCTGAGTGCTACTCGCTGAATTTGCCTCTATTTACCTCAGAATACAGTTTTAGGCTTACCTCATTTTGCATCATCATTGAGATTCTTGCAACTGAAGTGGAATTCTTTGAATCATCTATTAACTTGTATGTAATCAACTGTACCTTAATCTTGTGGGGATTTAGGAATTAACTGTAAAAACTCCCAACCAGATATTGACTCGTCGGCTGCCAGATACAAAATGTATAAACGCATCACCACGCATAAGGCTCCACGCATCCATCCGGTTTTAAAATCAGAAAAAAGAAAAATAATAAAATGTAAAGTAGCCAATGGGAAGCGGTCGCGCCAAAATTAGAAGGATTTTGGAGTGGCGAATTTGGAGCCGGTGAAGAGAGATAAATACTCAGGTTTTCTGTGAACTGACCTCTCTTTTCGGGTAGTGACGTCGAACCGACAACACCGATTTTACTGTCTGGTGTTTTTGGGCACCACGCTGTGTCTTGGGATGTAGCGTTGGTTAGTCCATTCACCAAGTAAATAAAGGAAAGTATGAAAGAAATATTTTCGTTTCTTATCTGTTTTTATCTTTTCCTTTTTGTATATTTTTTATGGACCTTCTTTGGGCAAGGCATTGCGCCAGCCAGTCAACGTGGGGTAAAATAATATAACCAAAATATGGAGTCAGATATCTTACGGCAACACAGCCTTGCCCTTAGCCACTGACCTTTCCTAAAACCCTTTAAACCCCACAATCTTTCACCAAGTAAATGTTTTAGCCTAATTGGCTAGGGTTATAAAATGCATGGACTGCATCTCTGCAGAGAGATAAGACCCCCTCCCACCAATGAATATCCTGGACATGACATTAAACCATTTGATGATAAGGCTCCAGTAATGCTGGAGTTTTGGGGAATGCGGAGTACCCCTTCATTGCCATTGCTCCCAGGTCCACTCTGGCCCGGAGTGGTAGCACCTGATAGGGCCCTATCTATGGGTTAAATAGAACTAACAGCATACTCATGCTAAAATGAATTGAGTAAACTGAATAGCTTGAAATAGAAACGTTTTTGACAATTAAACCATACTTACACTTAAACTGCGTGCTTATGCTTAACTGAATTATTTCAAATTGAACTGTTTTTCGACATTAAAACTGTATTTACACTTAACTGAATTATTGCATATAACTGCTTGAATAGTTTGAAATGGAAATGTTTTAGACAATTAAATTGTGTACTTATGCTAAACTTAACTGTTTTCAATAGAACTGATTATTTACATAATAATGGACACTCATTAGGGGGGATCCAGGACACTCATTAGGGGGGATCTTACCCCTCTGCAGAGGTGCAGTCAGTGTATTCTACAGCCCCTGCTGACTGGGCAATACACAGATTTAAATGTCAGACAGTTTTATTTCAGATAATTCAGTTCAGCATAAGTACACAGTTTAGACGTCAAAAACAGTTCTATTTTGAGCAATTCAGTTCAGCACTAGTACGCAGTTCCAATGTCAAAACAGTTCTATTTTAAACAATTCAGTTTAGCATAAATACGCAGTTTAAATGCAAAAATCAGTATAGTGAAAGAAGCACGTAGTTCTATTTAACCCATAGATAGGACCCTTATCAGGTGCTACCATTCCGGGTCAGAGTGGACCTGGGAGCGATGGCAATGAAGGGGTATTCCGCATTCCCCAAAGCTCCAGCATTGCTGGAACCT
Organism: Sepioteuthis lessoniana; assembly: GCA_963585895.1. NCBI lineage: Eukaryota > Metazoa > Mollusca > Cephalopoda > Myopsida > Loliginidae > Sepioteuthis > Sepioteuthis lessoniana. The sequence continues at coordinate 33,457,330 of OY757917.1, forward strand.
CACCATCAGATTGTTTAGTGTCATATCCAGGACACTCGTTGGGGGGGTCTTACCCCTCTGCAGAGAAGCAGTCGGTGTATTCTACACTGATTTTAGTGATACATAGTAATACTTGGAACCTGTTAACTTTGACTTATGCTAAATTGAACTCTTTGAAATAGAACTTTTTACTGAATTTAAATAGAAGTGTATGTAAACAAATGTTTGGGGTTTAATTGAATTATTAATGAACTTAGAACTATTTTGTTGACCTATGTTTACAAATCATAAGTAAAGTAAAGTTGGCATCCATAGTCGAGAGCAACCCGAAGGCTCCCTTTTCAATAGCCACTACACTGAGGTGTTGGGGAGGGTGCTACTCCTTCCCCTGGATTTCTCCACTTTACCCTTGATACGTACCTTATAATGCTGAGTGTTAAGCAAGGAAGTATCAAGTACCATTTTTTAAGTCTTTGGTATTTGAACCCTGGTCTCCTGGGTCATTAGCAAACACTCTACCCACTATGGCAATGAGCCAGACTACTTACAAATTATATATATCTAATATACATGAATAAACTGGATTTTTCATTAAATGACCTACAATGGTTGATATGCCATAAAACCCAACCAAACCAAATCATATATATTTAATATATATGAATAAACTGGATTTGTCATTAAATAACCTACAATGGTTGATATGCCATAAAACCAAACCAAACCAAATCATATGTATTTAATATATATGTATAAAGAGCATTTGGCATTAAATAACCTACAATAGTTGATATGCCATAAAACCAAACCAAACGAAATCATATATATTTGATATATATGAGTAAACCAGATTTGTCATTAAATAACCTGCAATGGTTAATATGCCATAAAACCAAACCAAAACCAAACCAAACCTAAGAATTTTTTTTGGTTGTTTCCATGGTGTTATGGCTCAGTTTCAACTCATAAAGCAAAAGTTCCTGAATTAGACGACATTACACATTCATATGTGTGGCTTTCAAATCAAACACTGTGTGAAGCAGGAGACAACATACCATGATACAACAAACCACACCCAGTTCCTACACAGCTTGAACTGCTTTGGTCACATGAGATACCTACTGAAAACTAGCTTGTGTCAAAATATTACAATACTTTTGACACACCAAAGTGCAATTATATAAGCTCAAGAATAAATTATTGATTTTCTCCAAAGTAGCATCATTCATGATTCAATAAAAACTTACAATTAAAATCTATGATTTGTCATAGAAGTTAAACACCTTCATTAGGATATTCTGTAGGAAAAAGCTTTTAAAATTCCAACCACAGGAAAGGTTTCCAGCAAATCAAATAAAAAAAGCAGCTTTTACAAAAGGACATGAAATCTAAAAAGAAACCCAAAATAGACACAAGAGATACTTATATTTGGGAAACTTTTCAACTATGTTGAAAGTTAATTGTTTTGAAAGTGTGCCATTGATTTGCCTAAACACTCAAATATTGTCTTTATATCAAGTTATTTTGGCTTTATCAAAATACATATTGATATATTAATCTTGTTGATGAATGAAAAACAAATGTTTTGTTTGTATTGGCAACTGTCAAAATCTTTAATGGAATAACAGTAGAACTTAGATGCCCTCTAAAATACCATATTTCATTTTAGCAAATTATTGTCAATAACTTTAAAAGAGTTATTAACATATCAGAAATTGTTCCAAACAATTGAACTATTTCTTTTGATGAAGGCTCAACAATAAATGAATAATAATGAAAATCACTGAGTCTTCCAAAAGTTTCTAAAAAGACTGGATTGTTTTGAATATAAATTTGTTTGATTAACGAATTAATTTGATTCTTTTATTATGTCTTAATTTACCATGTGAGTCAGTCACAATTTGCTACACTGTCTTTATTTTATTGCTCCATATATGGGCTTCCATATCTAAAATCATACACAAATCAGCAATCATCATCATCAAGTCACTCTTGGAGCATGGAGTTCCCTGACTTTCTCTCACCATCCATCCCTATTATTCATCATTCTTGGAAGGACTTCTAAGCTGCATCTTGTCCATACATAACTGATCAATAAGTCTTTGAAATCTGATTAAAATCATACGTATATCAGCAATCATCATCATCATCTTAAAGTCACTCTAGCAGCATAGAGTTCCCTGACTTTTTCTCACCATCCATCCCTATTATTCATCACTCTTGGAAGTACTTCTAAGCTGCATCTTGTCTACACACAGCGGATGAATAAGTCTTTGAAATCTGATTAAAATCATATGTATATCAGCAATCATCATCATCATCATGAAGTCACTCTAGCAGCATAGAGTTCCCTGACTTTCTCTCACCATCCATCCCTATTATTCATCACTCTTGGAAGTACTACTAAGCCGCATCTTGTCCACACATAGCTGATGAATAAGTCTTTGAAATCTGATTAAAATCATATATAAATCAGCCATATTAATTCATTATTTGCTAAATTGGCTAATATTGATTCCTGGGTGCTGATAGGACCATGGAATTATTAGGGCGGTTGGCTGAATTGTAAACTGCTTTAAAAACAACTGAAAAGTGGGGATAAATATGACTGCAAACATATTGAAGCAGGCTTTCGCTAAAGAAACATAAGGAAGAATCTAGTGAAAAACTAATGGATGTCGGTTTTAAAATGATCAGTATTACAGAGATAACAATATGAATCCATTGCTCCTTCCTAAAGCATCAATGGATCACTGTTACAATGAGAATCCAATAGGTTCAACATGTTTTAAATGAAACTCTTGGACAGAAAAATCCTAAAGCTGATCTGTCAGATATTTATAGTTTTGTGATTCTTAAGGTAGTTGCCCAAAAGTTATAAATTGGTAAGAATATAAACTGATGTATTTCTTTGGTTAATTTATAAAATTAATACTTTTATTCTGTCTTCATTTATCATGTGAATCAGTCACTATTGGCTCTATAGGTTTGGTTTGGTTTCTTTTGTTTAATGCCATATCAACCTTTGTAGGTTATTTAATGCCAATGCTATTCTCCTAGAAGAACAGTAGTGGTACTATTTAACCCATAGCTGAGAGAATAAGGGGGTTCATACCTTTCTCAAGGGTATCTGTCTGGAAGTGAACGTAATAGCACAACTGGAGTTCGAACTCGCTTACTACAATTCTGCAGTCCATCACTTTAACCTTTACACCAGGAGGACACCCCTGTTGGCTCTATAGTCTTTATTCTATCGCTGGTATAGTGGACTTATTCTTGACCTTAAATTATTGTAAGAGAAGGAAAAATATACTCTTCTTAGCAACTAACTGAAGAAAGTAGTGGGAAAATTAATTTTCACTGATAATGTACTGACTTACATTGATCAGATTTACATTGATCGGATTTATATTGATCAGACTTGAACATGCATTTGTGATAATCTTTATAATTTACAAAATCTTTTTTTTTATCTGTTTGTCTATCATTGACTGACTTAAGAGCAATAGCCACTGAAATATATTTTGGTCACCGGAGTATAATTTGAGCTAATTGCCGCCAGATAACTAGGCTCAAAACTGAAACTCTAAAAAATGTCTGGATCACATTCATTGAGCAGGGGTAAACAATCCAATTGAATTTTAATTGTTATCTATTAATGTTATTTTGATCAGTATAGGAAGTCTTGATTTTTCCTTCCTTTTTTAAAGGAAGATCAAGTTGTTATATCAATCAGGTCTAATTCTAAAAAACAATTTGAAATATACAAACTTACATTGATCTTTCCTATTTATTTATATTCAGTGGGTTTGTTCATGTTTTTGCTACTTTTGGGATTGATTTTATTTGTAGATTAATGTATATTATTTCATCCATTACTACTGGAAAACTTGCCCTGTTGGTAGAAATTCAAACTAGTTCTTGTGAAAGATGCAAATGGGTACTTTAATTTTGATAAGTGATGAATTTGAAATATACATCTATCAAATTATACCTTATTTAAAAATCATCACCAAAATTTGAATATCAGGAGGAATTTTCAAGAAGGTTTTAACAAACTTATCAAAAATATAACATACAGGGTGTTTTAAAAAATCTGATATCCTTTGAGATGTACAGGGTGTTTAAAAAAATATGATATAATTTCATATTCTAATGATTTGACAAATTCTTGTTCAAATGATCTAAAATTTCAACAGCATGTTTAGAAATAACTGAAAATTCTATATTGAATGATTAAACACCTTTTACTGCGTATGGTATTTCTATAGCTGTAAAAAAAAACCTGTAAAACATTGAATATCTATTTTTGAGTTGTTTCTGAAGAGACTGATAAAATTCAAGATCATTTGAAGAAGAATTGACCAAGTAATTAGACTATGAAATGATATCAATATTTCTGAAATGCCCTGTGGTGTAGCATTGACCCTGATTTGATATTGGCACTGAGATAGCTACACATGTATAGCTAAACTTTCTAGAGTGAGCGTGTTTAGCTTGAGTGAACATGTGTCACCCTGTTGGCTGTTGAATACACCAATTGTATCTCCGCAGACTCCTCCCACAATAAGTGTCCAGAGTATGACACTAAACCATCTGATGGTGAGGCTCTAGTGTTGGAGCTTTGTGGGATGTGGAGTACCCCTTTATTGCCATTACTCTCAACTCCTCTCTGACCTGGAGTGTTAGTACCTGTAAAGGTTCTATTATTGGATATTGACTTGATCCCTTTGATATGTTGATGCAGCAGTGGAAGTGGGTGGCAGCTTAGAAGGAAGTTGGACACTGTGAATGAAAATCATATAGTTGGGAACCCCTCCGCTCGGGCAGGATATGACACAAGGTCAATTTTTTAAGCGGAGTTTAACAGGTTTGAATTCAGAGTTTTCCTTCTCCTAGACTAGTTGCCTCGCCAAGGCTGAAGAACCTAGTCTGTCCTACTATTTACCCATAGCTGGAGGGAGAATAATTGGATTCATACCTTTCCCAAGGGTATTAGTGCTATGTGAAATGCTATCAGTCTCGTCCAGGATTTGAACTCATGTTACTGTGTCCAATTCCTGCGACGATAACCATTACACCACGTGCACCTCCGGTACTGTGAATGAAAATAACTGAAAATGCACCTAGCACCTAGAATAAACAGGATGCATATGTTCCCAGTGGAAATGCCAGGTAAATTGCATGGGTGGTATGCAATAAGGAAGTCAGATGTTGGGAATGCAAATGACAGGAAATGCACTTGGTACCTAAAGTAAACCGAACACAGGTGTTCCTGGCAGAAGTGCTGCGTAAATTGTGTGGGTGAAATGCTAAAAGGAAGCGTGATCATGTGTGTTGCATAGGTGGCAGGCTGAAAGAGATGTGACCATGAGAATTTGCGTAGATATCCGGGATATCATAGAAACAAAAAGGAAAAGAAGAAAGCGGTTCACTCAAGATTCATACCTCAGCCTATGTGTGAATCTCAGCCGTTTTTAACCCTTTGTGCTCTACCCACCCATACATTTGGGGTAATAAAAGGAAAAAAAAGAAGCTGATTATATATTTATACACCAGTGTTGTTGTGTCTTTCTCTGCTATACAACACCATCTATGAATCAATTAGAATGACTTAATCATTTACTATACGTGAAACCAATTAACTGAGTGCAAACAAAAAATCATCATTAAATTGGTATTACATAACAATACTGGAAACCATTTAACCTTTTGCAAACAAATGACTTAAATAGAATTATTTGTATTACATGGAAATACTTGAAACCATTTAACTGCATGCAAACAAATGAGCTCTAACTCCTTTAAAAATTATTACCTACAAACTATTTGTTGACAAATCAATTACATTTAATATATGTACCAACAGGATTTGGCATTAAATAACCAACATGGTTTGATATGCCATAAAACCCAACTAAACCAAATCATATATATTTGATATATATGTAAAAACAGAATTTGGCATTAAATAATCTACAAGTGTTGATATGCCATAAAACCCAACCAAACCAAATCATATATATTTAATATATATGTAAAAACAAGATTTGGCATTAAATAACCTACATGGGTTGATATGCCATAAAGCACAATCAACCAGCCAAATAGTTCTAGAATTATATGTTCAGTATTTTGTAAATCTCTTATGATTTCAAAAATAATCCTAAACAGATTTTTTTCTTTTTGTATCCTTATATTTTAAGAGTGATATTCACAGAAAATTTGGTTGCCATAGCTCTGTTGGATGATAGAAGAAGACTTAGGGAGAGATTAGTGGGGTTTAGCATTTTGAAGGATAACGCAAATGAATTACGAAACTCTGCTTTAACACACAACAACGAAAGCTCTTTATTTGCAGCTTTGAATATTTGGTTTGTTCTTGGTGCTGCAAGATTCGTGGTGTTTAGGCTTGTTGGATGTTTGAGACGAAATGGCTTAGCGAGATGTTGAGATGGCAGCGTGTTGTTGGACGTGTGAGGGAAGTATTCAAAGTCACCGTGTAGTTTTGCGTGTCGAGAGCGGAGTGACGCTCGGATCGACATAGTAAATTTTTGGGGTGATAAGAAGTGGTGCCTGTGGAAGGCATGCTGAATGTTTCTAATTTATGTTCCACTGGGATTCCTCGTAAAGAATCCATAAATTAGATGGTTCCCTCGTTGAGTGTCCATGTTGCTGCTGCTAGTGTTAAAGCCACAGTGAGATGTCCACACTGGGTGACTTGTTTAGCTAAAAAGCATCACTAAGCAGGGATGACCAGAGGCACGTCTGTTCTGGTCGCCGCCTCAAGCTGAAGAGAGTGTGTTTGGCCGCTCACCCGTTTTGCTAGCCGGAAATGAAGGTCCGGGCTGAATAGGATATGTCATCCTGATTGGGTGAAATTCAGTGTTGAATTAAATTGCGCGCCAAAACAAAATACGAGATTTTCCTCTTCTCTACAGGGGTATGACTTGGGGGGTATGACTTTGCTGCTTGTTTTGGGTAGAAATTGCTGAGCAGAGCTCATCCCTCTCCGGGTCTGGTTTGAATGCAGAGTTTTCCTCCTCTAAGACCAGTTAAAGAACCCAGTTTGCCCTACTATTTTACCCATAGCTGGAGAGAGAATAGTTGAATTCATACCTTTCCCAGGGTAATAATACAAAGTTAAATGTAAAGAGAATTGCCCACAGTGTTATGTAGCGGCATAAGGAATGAATATACATGGAGGGAGAATGGGACAACACTTGGTTATAAAAATATAACTCTCTTTATTCTTCTTGGAGTCAAAACTTTTGTAAGATTGAGAGAGACAGACAGAGACAAACAGAGATGAATGGAGACTGCCACATTGACCCATAACTCCCTCTTCTCTTGACCATACTATGCTGTGTTATCTTCAAGGCCCCTTTCAGCCCTTCCTCTGCTTCTCAGCCAGTTGAGAAACCAACCAGAGGCTAACAGTGGGCTACTCTGACTGAGAGACTGACTCAAGACTCACACTGCCTGTATCTCATGTGGGCATCTCCATATATCATTTCATAACATCTACATTTCCGTTCAACCATGTGACTGCTTCCGGTTATTTTCACATGTGCGTCCTGTGCAGAGAATCACTTAGTGATGGCTCAGTCAAGGGTCAATATGCAACACTTGTTCAGGATTTTAACTCAGGTAGCTGAGTTGACTTCCTCCAATGATAACCATTATGTCACAAGCATCTCTGAATTTGATAATAGGCACATGGATAAAAAGAAATTTGGACTATAGTTTTAGAATTCAGTATAAAAGAGTTCAATCTTATTAAAATACAGCATGATGATAAATATGTCTAATTAAATATAAGTAAATACATAGAGTAGACAAATGGCTTTCTATTATTTAGTATTGATAGAGAAATCAATCTTTATATGACTGATTATCTTAGCAGATCAGATCTAATTCTAAATAAGAACTGATTGGATGATTATTCTAAAACATTTTGCCACTTGAGTCTTCTTTTGTGAAAACCTGCTTCAATCTGCAGTGTGTACTTAACCTTCACCCCATAATATCAGTTTTCGGAGGTGCCTGTAGTGTAATGGTTATCGTCGTAGGAAATGGACACAGTGATACGAGTTCAAATCCTGGACGAGACTGATTGCATTTCACATAGCACTAATACCCTTGGGAAAGGCATAAATCCAATTATTCTCCCTCCAGCTATGGGTAAATAGTCGGGCAGACTGGGTTCTTCAGCCTTGGCGAGGCAACTAGTCTAGGAGAAGGAAAACTCTGAATTCAAACCTGTCAAACTCCGCTTAAAAATTGACCTTGTGTCATATCCTGCCCAAACGGAGGGGTGGGTAAATATCATATATGATAACATCAGTTTTCAACCAATGAATTTCATCCGAGAATTAATTTTTTATTTATTTATTTATTGCGGACTTTTCCCCCTCATCTAGGTAGTTTTTGTGTTGTCAAAAAAAAAAAAAATTAATTCTCGGATCAAACAGCCTCATCTCAAAAATGATTCTAATTAAGAACAATATACAATGAATTTCAGTTCTTAATCCTAACCCAGTTTATGAACCTTCTTCTTAATGTTGCATAGCCATATACACGAATATGGCCATGTGCGAAATAGACATGTAATGTTCATTACTATAGAACATATAAAGAACATAGGAATCTCGGAATTCGAAAACACGTAACGACTTCTTGTTCAGGTACGAAACCTTTTATTTAACTTTGAGTTAAAGGTTTCGACGTAAGGAGGAGAGACACAATCTTCTATGCTGTCTTATTCATTTGGCCCCCAACTCGAGCGGCCCCCATCGGGCGCACGTTCGCCTCGCGCCTGCGAGCTTCAAAATCGATCCTTCTCGTTTGGCGTCTAAAACCCGACTCTTATTTTCTTCAAATTCTCACACAATCTTCCGCGTGCTTCAGGTGCGTGTCATCACCCGCACCTTGTCAGTATCGTCTCGGACTGTTATGACATCTGAGTGACACCTCCATCCGCTCGCGTTAACACCTGCTTCAATCTTACACCCAACCAACCCATGTGCTGAGCCGAAAGGTTCCCAGCCGAACTAAACTCAAAGGCATGAACTGAAATCCCTCGGCTATTTCATAACATTAACCTCCAAGCCTCTGTCAACTCTTTAGATAATCCCATCAACCATGTTAATGACCCCTGCTTTAAAGGGACAGAAAAATAACAAATTAATATGACTAGTTTATATATGAGTTTAAACATAATATTACTTGCTATAGAAAAAAGATTGTGTAGCCATAGGTGACTGACTTACAGAGTAAATGAAGATAGAATAAAATTATAAATGTTATACGGTAAACTGGACAATACATAAATTCATATTCTAAGCAATATATAACCTGTTGAAAGCAATTTAAAAAAAGTACATGCTTTCAAAACTAGAAATATGTGATTATGTAATCATTGGTTTTAAACTCTTTCTACCAAAAGAAACATTTAAAAGCTACTCAAGTATCAAGGCTGAAGCTGTATTTACTAAGAAAAAATTAACAATAAATGAAATGTTAATTTTCTTTAAAATAGTCTCTTTGACACTTAACACTTTTACTCCTGTGAGTTTCCCAATGATTAAGGCATCTATGAATTTTTTCTTCTTTCCACATCAATTGCATATATATTTTGTCATATAAAATATATCTTGTTATATAAAATGCACATCGCTTTTTGTTATATAAAATATATGTGAGTATCCAAACAATTTTAACAGTTCTGATCCAAATTTCACTTGAGCTATAGATATTTCAAATGTTTCTTGTAATTTATATAATATCTGAGAAAAATTGGAAATAAATGTACAAAAATGAAAAGTACAAGAATGTACTTCATTTGTTGAATTATTTGTCAACATTAAACTTTTCATTTTTTTTTTTTTGTAGACCTTCATTAGGGGTTATTAGTTGCTAAATAAAACGAATAAGATGAGAAAGTTTTAAACATTCTATTTCCATCGGTCTGTTTCAAGTTTGTGTGATGTAATTAGTGTTCGAAATTTTAGTTAAAAAAATCCATATCTATCTATCTATCTATCTATCTATCTATCTTAGTATATATAAATGATGAAGCCCAATTATTTTATTGCCCAGTCGGCTGAGGCTGTGGAATACAATGACTGCTTCTCTGCAGAGGGGTAAGATCCCTGCTCAATGTCCAGGATATGACACTAAACAATCTGATGGTGAGGTTCCAGAAACGTTGGAGCTTTGGGAAATGTGGAGTATACCTTCATTGCCATTGCTCCTAGGTCCACTCTGACTTAGAGTGATAGCACCTGATAGGGTCCTATCTAAGGGTCAAATAGAACTAAACTGTGTGCTTATGCTAAACTGAATTACTTGAAACAGAACTTTTTTGATATTTAAACTGCGTACTTACACTAAACTGAAATTTTTGAAATAGAACTGTTTTTGACATTGAAACTGTATTTACACTAAATTGAATTGTTTGAATTAGAACAGTTTGACTCAACTGAATAGCCTGAAATAGAAATATTTTTGACAATTAAACTGTGTTCTCATGCTAAACTGAATTGTTTGAAAAAGAACTGATAATTAGTATAAAAATAGATTTGGCATTAAAGTAACCTACAATTGCCATAAAACCTAAACAACCAAATTATTTCAAATAGAGGATTTTTTAATTCTTCAACACCAACATGACCAATATCATCTTTTTCATTTCATTTAATTACTCACATCCTGATGAAGGTCTAAAAAAGAAAAAAAAAAAATTAAATGTTTAACGTTGGCAAGTGATTCAACAAATAAAATCATCCACTATAGATCTTGTAGTTTTTTTTCATTTTGGTATATTTTCAATTTATATAATATTTCTTTTTTTTTTTTTAAATAAATTGACAGGAACATTAATAATTCATTTTTACTAAATGAATATGCATTAAAGACAAATTTTATCATGAAATAATTATTCCGAATTTCAAAATATGAAAAAGAGAATTTTTTAAAGAGTTTAAACAGAAATCAATTTGCAAGAAAATTAATCAAGGAATATCTTGTGCAACCACTGGCACCGACCATCAACCTTAAAGTTCATTTGTGTTATAATTATGTATGGTAATTCTGGGAAAGAGAAAAAAAAAAGAATGAAAAAGGAGCAACTTGCTGATGAAGATATCATACTGTCTACCAACATGGATGAAACATCAATTTAATATCACAAATTTCCAGATCAAATTTCCAGTTTGTTTTTAGTGAAACACAAAATTTTGTAAGTACAGTTAAGTTTAGTCGACCATAGTCGAGGGTGACCCGAAGGCTCCCTTTTCGATAGCTACTACACCAAGGTGTAGGGGAGGGCGCTACTCCATTCCCAGGATTGCTCCACTTTACCCTTGAACCGTACCTTATAATGCTGAGTGTTAAGCAAGGTGGTATCAAGTTCCATTTTTAAAGTCTTTGGTATGACTCGACCTGGGATTGAACCCAGGTCTCCCGGGCCACTGTATTTTATCAAATGATTTCATATGATTTCTCATGTACCAGGAAACCAATATCTGCATTTCTTTTAATGACAAATATGTGAAAATTTTCTGTATCATGTATGAAGTTTTACTTTGTCAGACACGCAGGCTCTGAGGGGGAGTCCCCATAGCATAAAGACTAAAGTGTAGAACTTGCAGCCTCAAAGTAATCAAGTCCAAACTCCTGTTGCATGATTATATTCACTTTCAAATTAATACCACTTGGAAAGGTATGGACTCCATTATACCCTCAGCAATTGCTATTCTAAAAGGATGGTATTGACACTAAATAATCCCTGATGTTTGATATGCCATTAAAACAAAAGGACCAACAGAAATTAGGTCTCAGATTGTTTACAATGCTTGCTGTTCTTAAGTGTACAGGTTCATTGCTGGTTAACTTTGGTGATATATCTGTATGAGACTTTTTGTGTTTCACTAAAAACTAATACTGAAAGGAAAGTATCGGATATCACTCACTTTGCTCAATAAACTGTTCCATGAAGGTGGCTCATAGGACAATATATAAAAACAACTTTTGTGGCAGTGCTGAGATCCCAGGAGAGATATTTCTTTTGATAGCCAGTTATCAAGGCATTAAATGAAATGAAAATTAGTGGGTTAGATTGGTTTTTTGCTCTTTAAAAGTGAGAGGGTAATAAATGGTAAGATATTTTTACTTAATTAGACTAATAATTAGGGAAATAGAATAGGTTAAGATAGGTAATTGGTTTAATGGCATATCAATCCTCGATGGTTATTTTATGGCAAATCCTGTTTATATATATATATATATATATATATATATATATATGAAGAGGATTTCTTTTATATGATTTTATATATATATATATATATATATATATATATATATATATATATATATATATTTACCATATAAAAGGAAAAACCTTAAAAATTCTTCATATTTTTTTGTAATAATATTTATTTCAGCTGACCCGATGTTTTTTTTAAAAAGTTAGATCTGCATCTTCAAAAATATAATGAGAAATTTCAAAAGAAGATTTAAAAAACATACAAAATTTTGGCCTCTCTATCTTCCAAACCAAAATTTCATCTTTTTATATATGTATATGTATTGGCCTAGGGGTTAGAGTGTTCGCCAATGGCCCGGGAGACCTGGGTTCAATCCCAGGTCGAGTCATACCAAAGACTCAAAAAATGGTACTTGATGCTTCCTTGCTTAGCACTCAGCATTATAAGGTACGGATCAAGGGTAAAGTAGAGCAATCCAGGAAAGGAGTAGCGCCCTCCCCTACACATTGGTGTAGTAGCTATCGAAAAGGGAGCCTTCGGGTTACCCTCGACTATGGTCGCCAACTTTACTTTACTATATATGTATATATAGTCATCCACAGTTTCGTTCTATCAGAACTCATCAGTATGGCTAGGCATACTAGCTTCCCATAGCTGGGATCGAAACCCGGTTGACTCAAGCGCCAATCCAAGACTACCCCACAGCCACAAGGGAACCAGCAGCAGCAAAGTAAATTTTAAACAGTTATGAATCACAATTACTATTGTTTACATACATCCACTTAATGGCTACCGAGAGCTCAATTCATATATGAAGAGCCTTGCATAAATGCTAATGGCAACAATATATATATATATATATATATATATACATATATGATTTATAAGTGAAGAGTTTATAGGTAACACCATTTTTTAATGAGTTAGAGCTCATTTGTATGCTCACCATTCAATGGTTTCAAGTATAGTAAATCATTAAACAGTTCTATATGATCCATGGATGGGATACTAAAGTTACTACCACTCCAGGTTAGAGCGGACCTGAGAGTAATGGCAATAAAAGAGTACTCCACATTCCCCATTTAGAGGTACCCATGGTGTAATGGTTATCGTTGTAGGAAATGGACATGGTAACTCGAGTTGAATTTTGGTTGATTGGATGGCATATCAACCTTCGCGGGTTATTTAATGCCAGATCCATTTTTATGTGAATAATCAGTTCTATTTCAAGCAATTCAGTTTAGCATGAATACACAGTTTAATTGTCAAAAACATTTCTATTTCAAACTATTCAGTTTAGTCAAGCAGTTCTAATTCAACTAATTCAGTTAAGTATAACTACAGAACTTGTTTATACACAGTTAAATGTCAAAACACTTCTCTGTTAAACAATTCAATTTAGTGTAAATACAGATTCAGTGTCAAAACAATTCCATTTCAAATAATTCAGTTTAGCATAAGCATGCAGTTTAAATATAAGTACGGTTTAATTGTCAAAAACATTTCTATTTCAAGCTATTCACTTTAGTCAAACAATTCAGTTTAGCATAAGTATGTAGTTAGTTCTATTTAACCCATAGATAGGGCCCTATCAGGTGCTACCACTCCGGGCCAGAGTGGACCTGGGAGCAATGGCAATGAAGAGGTACTCCGTATTCTCCAAAGCCCCAGCATCAGATAGTTTAGTGTCATAACCAGGACACTCATGGGGGGTGGTCTTACCCCTCTGCAGAGGTGCAGTCAGTGTATTCTACAGCCCCAGCCGACTGGGCAAACACAAGTTGAAATCCTGGATGAGGCTGATTGTATTTCACATAGCACTAATACTCTTCAGAAAGGTATGAATCCAATTATTTTCCCTCCTGCTATGGATAAATAGTAGGGCAGACTTGGTTCTTTGGCTTTGGTTAGGTGACGAGTCTAAGAGAAGGAAAACTCTAAATTCAAACCAGTTAAACTTTACATAAAAAAAATTGACCTTGTGTCACATCCTGCCAGTGACGAGGGGTTGGTAAATACATACTCCACATTCACCAAAGCTCCAGGACAGGAACCTCACTATCAGATGGTTTAATATCATATTTAGGACACTTGTTGGTGGAGGAGTTTTTTTGCCTCTGCAGAGATGCAGTCAGCATATTCGACAGGCTCCACCTTCCAGTTGACTGGGCCAAAGTGTTAGGAGAGAACGGTTTATTGTCTTCATTATTAAATAATATGCAATTTTGTGGTGCGCAATTTTGCAACTGCTTGATTACTTATGTATGTATATCTCCCAACATATATCAATCAGAATATGAAATTATATTTTCACAAGCTCACTCTCTTAACTGAATGTACGAATTATGCCTCTATGCTCCTTTGCAATATTATTTTTTATACAAATACTCTTAAAATCTACGTAGGAAAATAAAGCTACTCGAGAAATGTTAGAGTTTAGTATTTTTAAATTCCTGTTTTGTTTTATCAGAAGTAAAATGGGTATTCTTTCAACCTGTAGCAAGGTTAGTTCTACTGTATGGTTGCACCAGATGGACTTTAACAAAATACCAAGAGAAAAAGCTTGATGGAAACAAGAAAGCTGCATGCTGTTTTGAACAAATCTTGGAAGCAGTATTCTATGAGATTGCTGCAGTACGGCCACTTACCTCCCATCTTGTAAACTATCTAAGTAAGATGAGATGACATGTTGGGCACTGTTGGAGAAATAAATATGAACTCATGGCAATGTTCTCCAATGGACTCCTACACATGGACACACAAGAGTTGGCGGATCAACTTAAACTTAAATTCATCAGTTACATGTGCACACTGAATGTCGACAAAAGGATTTGCCAAGAGTAATGACAGACAGGAATGGATGGTGAGAGACAAGGGAAGGCATGCTGTTGGCATGCATTGATGATGATGAATACTTTTGAACACTTATATATCTTTGTATAGTCGGCCGGGGCTGCAGAATATACTAACTGCATCTCTGCAGAGGGGTAAGCCTCTCCCCCACTCGATGAGTGTCCTGGATATGACATCAAAAAATCTGATGGTTAGGCTGTCGAATATTCTGAAGCTTTGGGGAATGCGGAGTACCCCATCATTACCATTGTTTTCAGGTCCACCCTTCCATGGTGTGTTAGCTCCTGATAGGGTCAGGTCTATGGGTCAAATAGAACTGCGTACAAACAAATGACTTATGCTAAATTGAATTATCAAAAATAGAACTGTTTGATCATTTAACAGTAAGTAAACAAATGACTGATGTTTAATTGAATTGTAAGGGACACATTACCATACTTGGAATCATGTAACTTTGACTTATGCTAAATTTAATTGTCAGAAATTGAATTGTTTGATCATTTAACTGTGTGTATCTACAAAATGTGTTTACCAATGATATATTTAATATATAAGTAAAAACAGGATTTGGCATTAAATAACCAACTGTTTGATGTGCCATAAAACCAAACCAAACTAAACTTATATATCTGCTGCAAAGAGACAGTACATCAGTTTTGCAAACTATACATCATCATCATCATGTTGTACCGCCAGCACGGATATCCATGGCCCTGTCTTGCCACTTCTCCCTATCGTTCATCTCTTCTGGCTGGTCTTCAGGGCTACATCCCACATCCTCACATAGCTGCCGTAGGTATGTTTGAGCTGATGTCCTGCTTTTGTTTGGCCATATGAGGGGGTCCATAGGAGTACATCACTTATGAGCTCGTCCCTGCTTCTCCAGCAGTGTCCTGCATGTCTGGTCCATCTAACTTGGATAGTTTTCATGATGGGAGGTAAGTGGCCGTAGAGTTGGTGCTTTGTGGTATGTCGCCTCCATGACTTGTTCAATATTGCTCGCAGCATTCTTGTGTAATTGCCGTCTATCTTTTTCTCCAGCCGTTTAGTTAGCGTCCAAGTAGTGCATCCATATAGCAGTATCGATATGACTGCTGCGTGGAAGAAAGTTTATTTATTTCATATATTTATTCAATTATTATGAAATAGTTTATTTTATTTGATAGTACATAATGACACAATTTTTAAAAGATAAGAGGTTGAGGGCAATTATTTTCTACCTGCAATCCCACCTAAAATAATTGAAAATATGATCCTTCAAATTTGAATGAACTGAAAATATGAGCACCTTATTTTGTAGTCTTGTGCCAAACTAACTGTTATGTTTTATGTATAAAGAAAATATGTAAACAAATGTGAAAAGAGACCGACTTGTGAGTGTACAATAAAATGATTAGGTTTATTCACCACAGGTAGAGATATGAGTCTAATAACCAGGAACAGTATTGTTTTTACTTTGTGAGCACCAGTCAAATGTCCGTACCACCATGGGTCATGGCGACCAAAATCTTTCTCAGAATCTCCAGTTCTTCCAGTTCCCACGAATCCTAAAATGCACTGTCCTCAGAAGGCAACTCCTTTTCTATCTCTCAAGGGCAATAACTTTGATATTTTTCGTTAGGTATGATCCCTATTTACTCGTGAAGTGCTTGACTAGTGAAGATGCTATTGGATTGGTTGGTGCTCACAAGGATATCAAGTTGAGACCCACGCTCATCAAGATCCAATATTGACAGTAGTAAATCCAATGATACACTAACACTTAAAGTGAAGGAAAAACAATTTCATTTACATGTATAGAAACATTTAATTCATATACATACAAAAAGCATTGACCAGAATACATATACAGATAAAAATGTGCATATATTGTTCTATGAACAAACAGTACATAAAAGGGGCTCAAAAATGGTAAAAAGTCTTACTTGAGTTTGTTGATCAGAGCCATGTGATCTTTAAATTTCCATGACAAGATAAAAGACAACATCCATCACCGGCAGAGGAGACTAAGTCTCTACTGTTTAAACAGAGGCAAAAAGGTATGTCTTTACAGTTCAAGAACAAATGGGACTGAGATAGATTCTGGGATTGTCACATGATCACTAGGCATTTAATAGCCCGCCCCCCCACCATTAACCAAGGAAAGCAATTGTTTATTCTCTTCCTTCAAAACCAAATCAGGGAAGCATCACCACTCATTCAGTGGTTCCCAAACTTATTTTGTCTTGGAACCCTATATAAGTTTTTACAAATCAAGGAACCTTAATCTCTACCCTAATTTCATTAAGAAGCAAAAAGTGTTTGAATGACTATTTGAAAGAATAAACCTTTTTTCATTTTCGATAAATCATTTTTTAACCTTCCCAGCTTCTTTAATTCTAATAAGACATTACATGAAGCAAAGATTATTTTTAAAAAAGTAATGTTATTCATTTAACAAAAGATATAATGAATGAAACATAAAATGTAAAAGAAAGCTGACATTATTATTTTCTAATAAATTTGTAATTGTGAAAAAGTATCAAAAAGAGATTAGTGTTAGATGTTATCTTCGGGCTGAAATTTTCTTAAAGATTTTCTAAACTACACACATACAGATGTTATAAAAAATTTTGACTTATCTTCTAATTTAGTTAAATTAAATTATGACATCCCTGATTTAATTTGATATTAATCATTAATATATCATACTTAATTTTAGTAGTTCTGATTGAATTTTTAATCAAAATTTTATTAGTATTAAAAATTTTTTTATGAACAACAGCAAAGGTGTAATTTTATTTTATATAAAAATAGAAATAAGAAATTGAATAATTTCTAAACTGTTCACATAGATTTTATTTTGTAAAAAAATTCAATGATTGTGAAGACTAATATGATTCATTCAATTTTGAAAAAAAAAAGGGAAAGAATTTTGATCTTAATGACTACTTCTTTTATAGAATGCTTTTTTTTTTTAAATTTTATTAAAAGACACTCCATCCTTTGGAATGTCAGAGTTTTTTTTCTTGGAACCTGACATTCCACAGAATACACATTAGAAAATAATGTTCTAAATAATTTCTAATCATTTCCTTATTCCTTGAAACCTGGAATTCCACAGAATACACATTAGAAAATAGTGTTCTAAATAATTTTTTTAGTCATTTCCTTATTCCTTGAACCCTGGAATTCCACAGAATACATATTAGAAAATAGTGTTCTAAATAATTTCTAGTCATTTCATTCTTCCTTGAACCCTGGAATTCCACAGAATACACATTAGAAAATAGTGTTCTAAATAATTTTTTTAGTCATTTCCTTATTCCTTGAACCCTGGAATTCCACAGAATACATATTAGAAAATAGTGTTCTAAATAATTTCTAGTCATTTCCTTATTCCTTGAACCCTGGAATTCCACAGAATACACATTAGAAAATAGTGTTCTAAATAATTTTTTTAGTCATTTCCTTATTCCTTGAACCCTGGAATTCCACAGAATACATATTAGAAAATAGTGTTCTAAATAATTTCTAGTCATTTCCTTATTCCTTGAAACCTGGAATTCCACAGAATACACATTAGAAAATAGTGTTCTAAATAATTTTTTTAGTCATTTCCTTATTCCTTGAACCCTGGAATTCCACAGAATACATATTAGAAAATAGTGTTCTAAATAATTTCTAGTCATTTCATTCTTCCTTGAACCCTGGAATTCCACAGAATACACATAAGAAAATAGTGTTCTAAATAATTTTTTTAGTCATTTCCTTATTCCTCGAACCCTGGAATTCCACAGAATACACATTAGAAAATAATGTTCTAAATAATTTCTAGTCATTTCCTTATTCCTTGAACCCTGGAATTCCACAGAATACACATTAGAAAATAGTGTTCTAAATAATTTCTAGTCATTTCATTCTTCCTTGAACCCTGGAATTCCACAGAATACACATTAGAAAATAGTGTTCTGAACAATTACTGATTATTTCATTACACCTTGAACATTTCATGTAAACCAGGACAAATTAGATAATAAGGGAATAGAAATATTAAATGAAAAGCAAGTGAGATTTTAACAAAGTACAAATACAGAAAATTAAACACCACAGGAGTCAACTTACAAAAGAAGGTTGAATATCTCAACATCTGAAGTGAAGATTAATATACATTCAAGAGGTTGATAAATGCCTGTGGGGTCAGAAAGGTGTTGATAATCAATGTTAGGGTCAGGTGCTGAACTTTATAAGTCAAAATCTGACATTAAGAATTAAAAATAAACTCTACACATACCAAATAACAGAAGCTTTTCCCCTCAGTGTATTTCCCTATATTTCTTTTATATATTCATTTATTATACTGTATTAATAAGACTATCAAATAAAGCAAGTTTTCAGTTACACTATTTTACTTATAGTCATTCCCATTGGTTAAATGATCAAGAACTTGCACAAACGTTTGTAAGAGGGTTGTTTTAAAAGTAAGGTCTCTTATTCTATTGTACTATCCCACAAAGATGTAGATATTAGTGGTATGAGAATAGAAGTTTAAACTTAAAACCTATATCCCATAAAGAAATAAAAGGTCAGCTTCTTTTTAGATACATCTCATATATGTACATTACATAGGCACTCTGAAAGTAAAGCCTGCAATTTATTTCCTTTGAAACTATTACAGATTCAACAAGCACAGTAATACCATTGATTAGAGCAAGTTTTCTGCAACAAAACACTACCGCTAATTGTCATCAACATTGTCTAAACAATAAACAAAAACTTTCTCATAACACTGTTGCTGTGAAAATAATCTTATTATGCTATTTCACTAAGTCAGATGCAGATGTTGGTGGCATGGCAATAGAGGCCAAACATTCCAATCTATAACTTATAAAGAAATAGAAATAAAATATTAAATGAAAAGCAAATGGAATTGTTATGAAGTAATGTATAAAACAGTACAGAAGATTAAGAAGTACTTGTAAACATACAGAAATTATCTTACAAAAGAAAGTTGAGCATCTCCATTTCTGAAGGGAAGATTGATATATATTCAAGCATTTGCAGCAGGTACAGTGGTCCAAGAAATTTGAAATTACTAAATCCCTGGAAATTTGAAACCAGTGCTAAATTAGTAAAGGATCCAGATTACAGAATGGCGTAAGTACACTTTCAATGTTAAAAACAGTTCCTGCATCATATGATTTACTAAATTTTACTTTGTCCAGCACACAGGCCACAGATTTCTTGTGGTACTTGCACTTCCTCAGGGTGCAGGCTCATCCCTGATTAACTTTGGTTTTAAATATGATGGTCAAACTGTATCCTGATTACAAATGCTGTACTCCAAATCAATTCTTGTTTTTGCCCAGTAGTCCGGGGCTGTAGAATACACCGACGGTTTCTTTGCAGAGGAGTAAGATCCCACCCCAATGAGTGTCTAGGATATGACACTAAGCAATCTGATGGTGAGGTTCCAGTAATGCTGGAGCTTTGGGGAATGCAGAGCACCCCTTCATTGCCATCAGTCCCAGGTCCACTCAGGCTTGGAGTAGTAGCACCTGATAGGGTCTTATCTATGGGTCAAATAGAACCAAAAATGTGTACTGATGCTAAACTGATGTACTTGAAATAGAACTGTTTTGATATTTAGCAGTGTACTTATGCTAAACTGAATTGTCTGAAATGGAACTGTTTTTGACATTGAAAGTGTACTTATGCTAAACTGAATTGTTTGAAATAGAATTGTTTATTTGTATAAAAATGGATTTGGTATTAAATAACCTACTAAGGTTGATATACCCTAAAAACACAAACAACCAACTAACCAATCAATTCTTGTCATGAGTCATGAACTCTTTCCTGCCATCAAAAGAAAGGCCAGTAGGTCTTTCATGAACTCTAATTGACAGGCTCACAGAGTAATCACTTGACAAGGAATTAAGCTTTATTTTGGCCAATCAAAAACATCAAAGACTGAAGCTTTGGTTGCTTTCATGATTCTATCTAAAGCATATAAATAACATCCCACATCCCACAATGACCAGTTCTCATCATTGTAGCTCTTATGTGAGTTCTTTGTTGGCCTCAACTGGCAGGCATGCATAATATTCCCTTTGGATAGACCAAAGGATAGACCAAAAGAAGTCATCTATAAACTTACTGAGAACTCACCTCCACAGAACAAACATTCAACAACTTAGTTTCTTTGTAAGCTCTTTGAATAGTTATAAAGAAAAGGACTCCTTTCTGTACATTTCTGTTTATAAATGTCATCCTATTGTTGATTCTGTTGTTTTCTTATCATTTTCTTAACACTAGGTTAATTTTTAAGCAAGTACAGCTGGTTTGAATTCATTGTTTCCCTTCTCGACTAATTGCTGAACTAAGGCTAAAGAGCCAAGTCAGCTCTTCTGTTTATTTATAGCTTTTAAAGGAAGTGATGGATTCATGCCTTTTGGTTATATATCTCTTTGTGGTATGTTTTGTGGATTCATGCCTTTTGGTTTTATATCGCTTTCTGGTCAGTTTTGTGGATTCATGAGTTTTGGTTGGTTGGTTGGTTGATTTTACGGCCTATCAACCTTTGTAGGTTATTTAATGCCTACTCCATTTTTATACTAATAAACAGATATTTCAAACAATTCAGTTAAGCATATATGCACAATTAATTGTCAGAAACATTTCTATTTCAAGCTATTCAGGTGAGTCAAACAGCTCTATTTCAAACAATTCAGTTTAGTATAAGTACAGTTTTTTATACACAGTTAAATGTCAAAACTGTTCAATTCTGAATAATTCAATTTAGCATAGTACAGTTTCAATGTCAAAAACAGTTCTATTTCAAAGAGCTCTGTTTAGCATAAGTACGCAGATTAGTTCTATTTAACTCATTGATTGGGCCCTATCAGGTGGTACCATTCTGAGCCAGTTGGGACCTGTGAGCGAAGGTAATGAAGGGGTGCTCTGTATTTGCTAAAGTTTCTGCCTTACTGGAACCTCACTATCAGATTGTTTAGTGTCATAACGGATCACTCTTATCCCTCTGCAGATGTGCAGTTGGTGTATTCTACAGCTCCAGCTGACTGGGCAATCATGCTTCTGGGTTGTATATCTCTTTCACGTAAGTTTTGTGGATTCGTGTCTTTTGGTTGTATATCTCTTTCTGGTAAGTTTGTGGATTCATGCCTTTTGGCTGTATAACTTTTTCAGGTAAGTTTTGTCAATTTATGCCTCTTGAGATCTCAGCACTTCCACAGTCTCTTTATGTAATCTAATTTGCCACTTCTCATTGCAGTTCATTAAGTGAGGAGGTGATACCCAACAGTTTCCCAATGGCATTAGTTCGAAGTAAAACACAATTAGCTTCATCAAGGATTGGTATATGGAGATTTTTGTCTGTTTGCTTTGCTAGCGACATTACTGGAGATGAGGTGTGTTCAGAAAGTATTGAGAATGAAGTTGTATTTACCAATACAAAAATGAACTATAAAAGAAGCATTAATTTTCTTTAAAATCACCCCCTTGATATTCAACATAGGCTTCTCTTTAAGTGAAGCATCCGTAAAAGTTCTTTCATACAGTGTGGAATGATAAAATTGTCGCTCTAGAAAAGATGACATGATTCCATTTCTGTTTAATGAAAACTGGTTTTCTTTTTTTCTGTACTACTTTGTTTGGTCATACATCGAGAACATCACCAACATGACCCCTCACAACATGAAAGCCAGCCTGATTGCTGCCATCCACTGAGTATTTGCTGAGCTCCCGCCGGCGCTTGTGGAAAAGGCATGCTCCCAGTTCCGGATCCGTATCGAGGCGGTGATTGAGGCTGAAGGCAGCTACATTGAATAGATGTCAGCTCTACTACATAATCAAGTTACCTGAATTGATTTTTTCAATAAAAGTTTTAAAATAAAGCTGTAGTGTTGTTTTCTTTAGAACGACAATTTTATTGTTCCACCCTGTAAATAGGTGTGAAGTTGAGGCATTGTGTTTATTTCACATCCTTTCATTAAACCCTTTTTCAGATCAGAAAACAAGAAAGACTTGCTCAGAGATAGGTATGCTCTGCACTTACACAAATCTGTACTTCACTAAAAACTGTTTATCCAAAAGAATTGAGAATTTATACTGACTCATCAACATGATCCCAAAATTATTTTACATTAATCTCAACACTGAGATATACTTTATTATATAAGTTGCTAAGCTGTGCACTTGTCTTCACTTCTCCTCCCAGTCGTGGGTAAATAGTAGGACTGACTGAGTTCTTTAGCCCTGGTATGGCTTCCAGTGTAGGAGGAATAAAACATTACCCAGATCTTGGTCTTGCTTTTATGTCAAGCCAAACTGGAGGAAAACATGATAATGTTATATATTACACCGCTGGACAAATAACGAAAAACTCATATATATATAAAAATATAATCTATATTCTATTCTTTGATGGCGACGTTTGTGTGAAGAAGGAATACAGTCAGAGAGAGTTTGCACATATCTTTCTTCTGTGGTGGGGACCCTTTTGGTGAAGTATTGCAATGGCTGGAAAACACATGCGGGGGAGCTGACAGGTTTGCTCGAGTGACCGTCAGGTCTCTGCCTTCAGTCCAAAATTACAGACCTTATATTGTCTTCTCAAGTCCCATACAGAAATATGAACCCGCCTCTTCACCCACATATTTTCTGTTTATGGCTGGTTATTGGGACTTACATACATCTGGGTTTTTTTTCCGATAATTTGTTGATCTTATCTGTGAACGGAAATATCTGTCACTCTATTCATAGGCAATAAATTATATCATGTTTTATTTTTCTCTTTCCTGAGAAACCACTTTATGGATGTTATCTTGCGACCTCATTGACTCTACTAAGTTCATCCACAGGACTCTGTTGCTAGCTAAGCAATTCTATTACAATAAAACATCATTAGTCCCTACCTAAGTTTTATTGTCCCAACAAAATTATTGATTGACAATAGATAACAAAAACTTTCCAAATGGTGACCATTGGTTTTATTTGGGAAGATAAGAAATTGTCGGGTAAGTAAATGAGCTGTGATTATACAGGAATATTCTTTTGGGCAAAAAACTCATTCATAGAGAGTGTGTCTAGGAACTAATGAGAATTATCCATTTATTTTTCAGATAGGTAACCTTGATTGAAAATAAAGTGATCAATGTTATTTCATTATCAATCATTCTCACTGTCAAAAATTGCAGCTTGTACCAACAGTTCTGAAATAGTGACCATGGTGATGGGTTTTGATTTTTGAGAACAGGAAATAGTCACCAAGATTTAGATCAAGGAAGTAAGGGAGACTGTAGTAATATAGGAATATTCTTTTTGGCTCAAAACTCTTTCCAGAAAATGTGTCTTGGAACTAATTTTTCAACTTGGCAATCCTCATTGAAAATCAAGTGATCAATGTTATTTCATTACTAATCATTCTCCCTGTCAAACATAAAGCAGTTTTCTCTTTTGTAGAATTTTCCTCAGTTTAGTGGTCAAGTAGAATTAAGTTTATTTTCCAAAGTCTCTTGGTCATTCAAAAATGCCTTCTGCCAGGATAGAACTTGATCTCCATAAAACTGTTTTAACTTGTTAAATGTTCCTGGTAAATTGTCCAAAAATTTAATACAGAATTAGATATTAGATTTCATTCTTGTTCCACACTTAACCAGACACATTTTACTAATCTAAGATAACTCAGTTGTATGTATTGAGTTCTGAGAAGCAAATATGAAATGTATGTTTTTCACATTCGTTCAAAGTCTACATTAATTAACTGATTTTCAATGAGAGTTGCCAACCGTAAAAATAAAAAAAAAATCAGTCTCATTTCTTTCTAGACCAACAATGTATATTTAGAGTAGAGCTAATTTATCATTTTTGCATATAAACAGAAAATTGATATTTACTACATTTTTCTTCTCTATTTGAGCTGAGAAAAACAAGCAGGAAATTTGATCTGGAAATTTGAGATATTTCTGCCTACAGATTAAAAAGACGTTTCATCCATATCAAGGATTAATCTAATTTGGGCTTTTAAGAAAGTTATTTTTAGAGTTTATAAACGATTCTGATTATTTTCATATGGAAACTCCTAATAGCATTAAAATTTTATTTGAGGCTTCATTTACTTCGTAATAATTTGAAGAGAGGAAAGATATAAAAAGCAAATTAAATAAGTGTCTGTCAATAGCTAAAAATAATTGAAGAGCAATATTCTTCATTATAACTCTGCCAACAGTCATTGAACAGTTGTTCTTGGTGTGAACTAAGAATTGATAAAAATTATTTTTTTTGCCTGTTAGTTTAAGTAGCCAACTGTTAGCAATTAAGAAGGTCATCAACATTCAATAGATTCTCTGATGATAGCAAAAAATAATTGAAAGACATTATTCTGAGTTATAACTCTGCTGCCAGATCTGTTTAAACCCAATGATTCCTGGTTTGAATTAAGAGTTAGTAAACTGATACTTTTGACTGATACTTGATACTTTTTAGTGTCAGTAATTAAAAGTTTTGTTAAAAGTGTCAAGTGGAAAATAAACTCTTTCTTTGTTTGATAGACTGAAGAAGATTGAAACTTAATGGATGCTATTACCCAAAATCTTTAATTTAATCATGTTTAGGTCTGACAATAACACAGAGTTCTAACTAAACAGGAAAAAAGCATTCCACAAATGTAATTCAAGCAACTGGATTTTTCTGGTAATAAATGCACACACACACACACACACACACACACACACACACACACATATATATATATATATATATATATATTTCTATCCTAGCTTCAAGCATGCAATGTGTCTAGCCACACTGAAGAGTTGTGATACAACGAAATGAGATGATATATTTATATACATATATATGGGGTGGAAAAGAATCTAGTCTAATAACAAAGCCTTGGTGAAGGCAACCCTTTTAGGAGACGTTAACTCCCTAATCAAAAGGTTCTCTGAAATAAAACCTGCAGTTTGCATTGTCATCAATTATCTTACTATTCTTGTCACTGGGCTGTCACTCAGTAGACACCAAGAGTGTCATACAAGTATATATTAATATAATCCAATGACATACAGATGACTTACTATCTTATCATCTTACACTCATTGTATATTTTTCATAAGTTTACTTAGGATGTTTAAGTCGTAATTTAGGTGGTAAAGACAATTATCATCCATCAAGATATGACAGTCATTATATATATATATATATATATATAATAGAAATATGTGGAAAGTTGGATAAACCAAATAATTAAAACTGGTTTAGTGGCGCAATATTTTGTTCTTTTATTTCATTTTTAAGAACTTTAAAAGAATGAAATATTGTACCTATAAACCAGTTTTAAGATTTTGATTTAGCCAACTTTCCACATATTTCTATCCTATTCCCAGATTCACCACAATCTATCATTTTAACACACCTATATATATATATATGTTATATAGCAGCCTAATTAGAAATGATGAGACTGTAACACATTCTTTACAAAATGATGTATCTCTCCTTTTAATACTTGAAAGGGTCGAAATTGGCTGTAAGCATGACAGAAAACCGGGATACAGAGAACTCAGATAACTATATTGACCCATATCTTCTTAACCACCTGGATTCTATATTCAGGTCTTCACTTAGCACTTCTTCTGCTTCTCAGCCAGGGGCCTGCTGCCTCCTACCACAGCTGGCGCCCAATGTGGCTTCTACCCTGATTTGGTTGTGACTCCAACAGGCTGACCGTGACTGACCATTGGTACTTGTGTATGTATAATTTCATAATGCTTAAGTTTTCTTCCGGTTTGTGATTCATGATTCACTTGTTTTCCAGTAATCACTTTGTTTACACATGTGCATTCTGTATAGAAATCTTTTAGTGATAGCTCTGTCAAAGGTCAATATGCAACATTCATACTTAACTGAATATGAAAATGTACAAACATGAAAAAGTTCTTCAGAGGATGATTTTATTTATAGTTTGAAATATTTACCAATGCAAAAAATTTTGCTTCTTTTTAGCATTAAACTTTAATCAGGGCATTTGGATATGTGATGCCGTATCTTCTGAATTTTGTTTAAATTAGATTTTATATTTCTTAAATTAAACAAAAAAAAAAAAAATGGAAAAGTTTTAGAAATTCTTTTTCTGATAGTGATATTCTGTTTCAAAACTGTGGGTTGTAGTGTTTTAAATTTATTTTAAAAATGTAATATATTTCTTAAATGAAAAAAATATATATCTCACCAGTCTATCTATCTATCTATCTATGTTGACATCTATCTCATTCTATTCATATCTATATTTCATATCATATTTCAAACATTCCATAACACATCACTCTATCGCTACCAATGTCAGTCTGCTTCTTTCTATCCCAATCTGTTTAAACAATCTATCCATCTATCTATCAATCTATCTACCTTAATATATATATATATATATATAAATGATGAAGCTAAATTATTTTAAATAAGGGATTTCAAAATTTTTTAACACTAATGTCTTGATACTAATTTTTAGCTGAATTTCTGTGTGGCTTACTTTATGGTACATGCATGTGTGTGATCCTATTTACCCAACCCCTCCGCTCAGGCAGGATATGACACAAGGTCAATTTTTAAAGCGGAGTTTAGCAGGTTTGAATTCAGAGTTTTCCTTCTCCTAGACTAGTTGCCTCACCAAGGCTGAAGAACTTAGTCTGCCCAACTATTTACCCATAGCTGGAGGGAGAATAATTGGATTCATACCTTTCCCAAAGGTATTAGTGCTATGTGAAATACAATCAGTCTTGTCCAGGAATTGAACTCATATCACCGTGTCCATATCCTGTGACGATAACCATTACACCACGGGCACCTCCATGCATGTGTGTGATACTGAAATGAAGATAGATTAGTTTTAATATGGCAGCAAGCCTGCATCTTACAGTTATGCAAAGCTGAACTTGATATGGCATCTCATTACTTAGTGTTGTATTGAAAAGTGACTGTTTTTAGATATATTCTGCCCTTAATTTGATTACCATGGCAACTAGTTTTCTTCACAGAACTGTGGAAAACTCATTGGCCAAAAGTGGCTAATTAAATATTTCTTACTTAGCAAGATAAATAAACTGATTGCTTTTATCATAGTATCATATTTTCAATAAAGTTAAAATAATTTATGAGTTGAGTAATGAAGTTTTAAAATTTCTTATAAATCTGCATACATATCTTTATTCACTGTTTTTGTATCTCATTTCTTTATAGTTTCGTTTGTTTGTTTCTTTGGTTTTAATGGCATATCAACTCTTTTTAGGTTATTTAATGCCAAAGCCATTCTCCTAAAAGAACAGTAGTGGTACTATTTAACCCATAGCTGGGAGGATAAGAGGGTTCATACCTTTCCCAAGGGTATTTGCCCGAAAGTCGTTTCTTTATAGGGTTGGTTTGTAATTTTATTTAATGGCATATCAACCCTCGTGGATGACTTAATGTGAAATCTTCATATATATTACTTCATATATACTAATATATAGGTAGAAATAATTTTCATTAACTCAATGTGTTCTAATATATTTGTTGAAATAATTTTCATTAAATTTATGCGTATCAATAAACTGGAAGAAATAATTTCATTTACTGTTTTTCTTGATATGGTTGACCTTCAGTCACAACCTTCTGGCATGTTTAAGATAAAAGAGGGTGGGTGTTGGTTTTCCATTAGAGCAATTTGAAGAATATGGTGGAAACTTAATCATATAGATGCAAGGGCTAGATATAACCAGCTGATTGATTGGATCTGAACCCTCTGACTGCTCACCCAAGTAAGGACCAAAATGGAATGTTGCTGGTCGTGTGACCACTTAGCATCAGCGTCATGGACAGCTCAACCACCAGAATTCCATCCCCAAGCTGTATGGGTCACTGTGGCTAAAAGGTGGACTCATTGGTAGTGTCTTACTCCTCTGCAGAAGTGAAAAAAATGGCATTTCTTTATATATATATATATATGTACAAGAGTTGAACAAAATAATGGAAACAGCGAGAATCTTAGTCTCATAATTTTGAAACTCCTATAAAACATCAAACATTTATTATTTTAAGTTTTTTTGATTTATTATTAAGTTTTCTTGTCTTATTTTACTAAAATTGTTGGTTTTTTGCAGATACCATCAGAAGGAATTAATCAAAATCCATTAAAATGGCAGATCTATCAGACTTAAAAGGAAGTCAAAATTGTTGGTGCTCGTATGTCTGGCGATAGTGCAACAAAAACCGTTGAGTTATTTGGTGTAGCAAGGAGTACTGTCTCAAAAGTAATGACAGCATTTGAGAAAGAAGGAAAAACCTCACTAAAGCAAGACTCTGGAAGAAAGTGAAAGCTGATAGGGACTGTCGGACTCTTACATGGATTGTTGGAGGGATCACAAGAGTACTGCTCCGAAAATTACATCAATGACCATTTCAAGAATCCAGTTTCCTCAAAAACTCTCAGAAGAGATGGATGCAATCAGAAAACCATATTGAAATAAATTTGTTTGAAATTTCCAGGTTTTCTGTTATTTTGTCCAACCCTTATATATATATATATATATATATATGTATCCGTGTGTTGATAGATAGATAGATAGATAGATATGTTTGAGGCCACCATGCATTTCTTTAAAAAGATACCTTAAAATGAGATAATTTTGCATTTTTTATGATAGAACATAAAATTTCAGTAACTACAGTGTATTCAAAGTTTCAGCCATTGTATTGTGTGGCCTTCTTCAGGTGTTTGTCATAGTCCATAAGCTCTTGTAAATTTCAAACCAAACTCTTTATTTAATCTACAGGGATATAATGTTCTTATTTCACAGTCAGTAGTTAGAGGATATCTTGTATCAGTTAATTTTCCCTGATTTATTTGTCCTTGAGATTCTACGTGTCTCTTAATTACATTAAGTTACCTGTGTTGGACAGTGCATGATAATGTAATTTATCATGCACTGTCCAACACAGGTAACTAGATGCACTTTAACCAATGATTATACTCACTACGTAATTGTTGTACAGGCTGAAACATTGTGACTACACTCACAACCAAGATGAGGACATCAGCCTGAGTATATCAGTAAATAATGAAAAGCTTTTATTTTCAAAAACTGGAAAAAGTCAATTTTTTTCTGCTTTATCAAGAAAATAAATGCTCTAAATTATTCTTGATACAACCTTCAAATCCTTGGAGATTTCAGATCAAATTTCTTTGAAATCTAAAAAGAAAATTTTTTACTTATTTAGTTTTGTAGAAATTTGACAAAAAAAAATTACAAATGGATTTTTTTCTTGAAATGACTTAATATAGATTCCAGAGTAAGTATAAATATAAATATACAGGTCTATGATTGAATGGTTTGGCTAGGTTTCTTTGTTTAATCATACTTACCAACCCCTCAGCTCGGGCAGGATATGACACAAGGTCAATTTTTAAGCAGAGTTTAACAGGTTTGAATTCAGAGTTTTCCTTCTCCTAGACTAGTTGCCTCACCAAGGCTGAAGAACCTAGTCTGTCCTACTATTTACCTATAGCTGGAGGGAGAAATAATTGGATTCATACCTTTTCCAAGGATATTAGTGCTATGTAAAATGCAATCAGTCTCGTCCAGGATTTGAACTCGTATCGCTGTGTCCATTTCCCATGACAATAACCATTACACCACGGGTACTTTGTTTAATGCCATATAAACCTTCATGGTTCACTTAATGCTAAGACCATCCTTGTAAGGAACAGTTGTGGTACTATTTAACCTCTAGTTGGGAGGAAATAAAAGGGGTTGATACCTTTTTCAAGGGTATTAGTCCAAAACTGATTGTAATAAAACAACTGCAGTTCAAACTTGCTCACAACAATGTTGCAGTCCAGCTTGTTAGCCATTATACCACAGGAACTGCCTGCTTTATTATGGAACAAGAGATCATTAAATATCACAGCCATGCAATAAATTGTTAAACTATTTGATATTTTTTCCCTACAAAACTAAATTCTCTTTCAAGAATATAAATAGACTTCTTAAGGATGAAAATGTACATATTTTGTTTCATCATCATCATCACCATCATCATCATCAAGGCATGTTGACAGTATAGATTCCTTTGACTCTCCCTCATCATCTTGGAGCTTAATCTTGGAATCCACACTTTTAGGTTGACAGGAACTTGCCTGATTGTTGAGGTCATGCAACTCGAGTCAAATTTCTTAAATCATCTCTTGACTGAAATGTGATCAATTGTGCCTTTACCTTTCAAACAATAAATGTCTTTGGTTGCTCTTTCAGCATTTGAGTCCAGTTTAAACTTTTAAAGCATAAGTTCCCAAATTAGATTATGTTGTACATACACCTCTCAAATCTCACACAGGAAGAAGCTTTTTCAACATTCGAGCCCAGTTTAAACTTGTAAAGCATATGTTCCCAAATTAGATTATGTTGTATGTACACCTCTCAAATAACACACACAGGGAGAAGCTTTTTCAGCATTTGAGCCCAGTTTAAACTTGTAAAGAATAAGTTCCCAAATAAGATTATGTTGTATGTACACCTCTCAAATAACACACACAGGGAGAAGCTTTTTCAGCATTTGAGCCCAGTTTAAACTTGTAAAGAATAAGTTCCCAAATAAGATTATGTTGTATGTACACCTCTCAAATAACACACACAGGGAGAAGCTTTTTCAGTATTTGAGCCCAGTTTAAGCTTGTAAAGCATAAGTTTGTGAATTAGACTATTTTTCATTTTTCCCAATAACACTATATATTAAAAGGACTGTAGAGGAAAAAATATGGAAAATTCAATGACTGAAAAACCTCTTGATTATTACTATTCTTCATTTTATGGCACATCAACATTTTTAGGAGAACACTAATGATCCTATTTAACTCATAGCTGAGAAGATGGGAGGGTTAATACCTTTCCCAAGGGTATTAGGCCAAAAGTAAATTTAATAAACTCACAGGAGTTCAAAGTTGTTTACTCCAATGTTGCAGTCCATTTCCTAAACTGGTCATTAACCAACAACTGAAAAATCTATGGATCATTCTTATGGCATATGAACCTTGGTAAGAGAACAGTAGTGGTCCCATTTAACTCATAGCTAAGGAGATTGGAGGGTTAATACCTTTCTCGAGAGTATTAGTCTGAAAGTGAATGTAATTGGGCAACTGGAGTCTAAACTAGCTGTTCAACTTGTTAGCCATTTTGCCTCAAGGTTCAAATAGTATTTCTAATTTAGCCATAGAAACAAAGTAATGAAATATTTGTAGAAATTAAAAAAAGAAAAAGAGGAAACTTCAAACTTCCAATCCCAAATGTTTGCAAAATTTGCCATCTCAGAAGTAAATGAGAGATTTGATAAGGCTTGATAAGGTTTGGTTGTAAATTTCATTGGTTAGTAGGTTGTCCTTTTCTGTTTTGTTAATTACTGAGTTCCTTGGGATGACTTTGTAGTTTTTAGTATCTGACCCCTTGGTTTCTCTTATTACCCTATTAGTTTGTTCTCTTATGGTTGGCTGGAGATGTAAATGAACTTAAAATGGAAAATAAAGCAAAGTCAAGGATACTTAAAACCTAAACTTTATTCTTCAGGTTGACAACTATTTTGTGGTGGGGAACTTTCTTCCCCATCCAAGAAAAGCATCTGCCCAGTGGGAAGATGTAAAGAGAAAAGGGTTGAGTTTCTTTTTTTGGCACCAGGAAGCCCATCTTTTTCAAGCATGCACAGATCACACTTCCAGTCAGAGGCCTCATGGGAAACTTTTTTTATTTGCTAATTTTATTTTATTTATTTCTTAATCTTTATTCAATCCTACAGATCAAAGTTACCAGCTAGTGGGTAGAGTGTTCGCCAATGGTTTGGAAGACCTGGGTCCAATCCCTGGTCGCGTCATACCAAAGACTTTAAAAATGGTACTCGATACCTCCTTGCTTAACACTCAGCAATATAAAGTACGTATCAAGGGTAAAGTAGAGCAATCCAGGGAAAGGAGTTGCACCCTCCCTTACATCCTGGTGTAGTAGCTATTGAAAAGGGAACCTTCTGGTCACCCTCGACTACAGTCGCCAACTTTACTTACTTACAAATCAAAGTTAATGTTTTCTCAAGAGTGACTTAAATTGAATAAAGATTTTCAGATAAATCTGAATTAATTTTTTTTCTATGTATATTTTTCATGGCAAGAATAAGCTTGCTGTTCCAATTTTTTTGATTTCAAAATAATCTTTTTTTTCTAATTATATTTATTTTAGCCAGATTCATGCATTTCCTTTTTTATGGATGCATATTTAGAAAAGAAAGTATCTTTCTAACCATCATGTTTAAGGATAGAAATAATCACTGAATTTAGATAATCATGAAACTTCAATTACTTTGAGGCTTAATACTTTGTTCAAAAAAGTTTATTCAGTTGTTTAATTAATAGATGTTTTATTTTATACTGATATTTGCCAGCCTATGAGTTTCAACCCATAGCTTGGGTGAATGTCTTTATCCTATTTACCAACCCCTCAATCTGGGCTGGATATGACACAAGGTCAATTTTTTTAAGCGGAGTTTAACAGGTTTCAATTCAAAGTTTTCCTTCTCCTAGACTAGTTGCCTAACCAAAGCTGAAGAACCTAGTCTGTCCTACTATTTACCCATAGCTGGAGGGAGAATAATTGGATTCATACCTTTCCCAAGGGTATTAGTGCTATGTGAAATGCAATCAGTCTCGTCCAGGATTTGAACTCGTGTCGCCGTGTTCATTTCCTACGACGATAACAATTACACCACCGGCACCTCCTGGGCGAATATCTTTATAGAATAATAGCACCACTACTGTTCTTCTAGAAGGGTGGCTTTTGCATCAAATAACCCACAAAGGTTGATATGCAATTAAAAATAAAGAAACTAGACCAAACCAAACAGATATTTGTTTCTATGTTTATTATTTATTACTAGCAACAATATGCACCCTTCACTGGTAGCAGAATTTAAGTTTTAATTCAATAAAAAATTATATTAAATTAGAAAGAAAAACAAAACAAAATAGGAATCTATATAAAAAGATTACTTTTATATTTATTTTATTTCAATTGATTTCTATAAAAATTATACCTTGAATTGCTTTTTATTTGTTTGAGAGTAAAACAATAATATCAGAAATCAATAACACCAAGTAATCATTTATTAAACTCAGTTTTGTTAAAAGCCAGTTTGCAAATTATCCACAACATATACGATGCGTAAAGTTATAGGATCAAATAACATGAAGTTAACAATAAATAGGTGTAATATTTCACAATATTACAAAGCAGACACAGCTGTTTCGAAAACGAAAATTTATTTTCCGATTGCAACATTTCATACAACAGATATCAATGAAACGAGTGAGAAAGACAGAGTGAAAGATATTAGTTGCTACTTAGAAATGCTAATAGTCTCATTTTTGGGAGACGAACGATCAAAACACAGACTTCTAATTTTTCACCCTGACCAGGCCCGTCACCCCACCCACCTACGGGGCCCCTCGTTTCTCCAACCGAATCTCCCCGACGCGACTTTACCGACTGTCCGCAACCAACTGTGACCCTCTCTGACCGACCCGAATGACTCAACTAACTGGCTGCTAAACCACCCCGCTTATATGATATATGAAGAATCTCATCAATTAATGATGATAAGAACACGTGTCATCTAAATCTTTCTATAAACCAATCAGCTCAATCAGCTGTCATCGGATTCAAAATGCTTATCTTAAACATCCTGCCGGTCGCAAATTTCAAAACACCCTGTCAATTTCATATCCTACGACACGTGCACCATTTGATCGTCGTATGCATCTTACACTTCAATTCAAAGTTTTTAACCAACTCGCAATTTATCATTACAAATAAAATCCTTGACTAATATAATTAATTACCATCCTTAATTATATTTATTTTATTTCTTAGTGATATAATATAACACACATTGCAGGATTTTAAATGTATTTCCAACATGAGCTGTTTTGAGACAAATCTTACCCAGCTAGACTTTAATAAAGACATTGTTAACAAACAAGATACTAATTAAGACTAAATGATGATTAATTGATAATCAGTGAGAATATGATATAAATATCTAAGGGAATTGTGAAAGCAGTGGTGATTTCATTTTGGTTACAAACAGACACAGTCTCCATTATAATAAGATATGTTAAGTGAAGTAAGTGTGTATGTGTGTGTGTGTGTGTGTGTGTGTGTGGGTGTGTGTGTGGACAACAATAACATATGACATAAGTACATACAAAGTATTTTTTAAAATATCAAGATTGAAGATGTATTTATCAAGACAGAAAGAAGCATTAATTTTTTATTTTTATTTTATTTCGGCAATACAAATGCCCTTCACTGGAAAATAAAAGGCGTTTAACAAATAAACATAGAATTTTGAGTTCTTTCTACACATGTCGTTAAAATATTGGATCATTTGAATGAGAATTGGTCAAGTTATAAGATTATGAAATGACATCATTTTTTCTGAAACGCCCTGTACATCTGAAACGACTACAAAATTTTCGAAATACCCTGTATTATAATATTGAATTACCAATATATACTTTGCTTATTATTTTCTGGTTCAGTTTAGCACATTTATTCTCTTAATATTTTCTAAAGAAGACAAGATTAACTCTTTCCAGTTTATGCAACTTACACCTTTTTATCACTGAACTCATAAATCATTTGGCTCTTTATTGAAAATATAATACCATAATAAAAGCAATCTGTTTGGTAGGCTTTATGAAATCGCTCAAAGAAGGCTTTATGAAACTAATTCTTTGGTGTGTATATGAGGTAAGCTGGCTTGGTCCCAAAAGGATAAGTTCTGAGGGTTATCCGTGCCTGGTGAGTGAAGTTGCTACCGTCTATGGAAGCTGCTGGGGGCAGCAATAAAGAGAGCGGGTCATTGTGGAATGCTGAGCGTTTATTCACGTGATTTTGATGAAACCAAGAAAGCATCTACAGTTTCCAATTTACCAAGAAGGCTTGATTCATTGTCACCATGACATTTATCACTTCCTAACCTTTTGGCTAAAATCAAAGCTGGTAATTGGATTCTCTGTGTGTGTGGGATGGGGATGAGGTTTCTCCTTCCACCCTGGAAGCACCTGTTTTTGTATACCCATAATCATAACAACACAACGAAGAAGAAAGACGAGCGAAGACTTCTTTAAAAATATATGTACCT
This sequence comes from Sepioteuthis lessoniana, assembly GCA_963585895.1. Lineage (NCBI taxonomy): Eukaryota > Metazoa > Mollusca > Cephalopoda > Myopsida > Loliginidae > Sepioteuthis > Sepioteuthis lessoniana. The sequence goes on from OY757917.1 coordinate 33,493,647, forward strand.
CTCACTTTATTGTAAGGGTTCGAAAAGGTTATTCAAGGTTTTACAGTGAGAGGGAGTTGGAGACTGAACAGAAACTGCAATATTTTGACCCCACCCTTATGGCCATCAGTGTTGTGTCTTTCTCGTTCCCTGATGCTCAACCGGAGGCCCGGGGGCTCAGCTTTCTGCTGAGTGCTGGCTTTCTCTACCACATCTTATCAGCAACTTCTCTGGACCCCAACTCATCAGGGCCCCAAGGGCCCCCTCCGCCGGGCTTCTCTACCACATCTTGTCTTCTAACTCGTCTACTCTCCAACTGTCTGACTACCTGTCTTGACTGAGTTATATAATATTTCAACGCCCACTCAATCGCCTACTTAATCTTTGGAATGGCGTGTTTGATCGCCATCAAGCGGAAATAACTGTCATGCAGTTCACAGGTCACTCTCTTCCGGTGCATCACTCTGAAGTGGGACCTTCACCTTGTCCCATATTATCAGCCGAGCTCACCTGCGCGATTTCCTCTCATAACTGCCATTGGAATGTGTCACTTCCTTCCAGTGCATCACTTTGAATGGCATTTTTGGCCGGGTCGAAGGTCAGAATACAACACTGTCACCTCGCGGAGAAATGGTCAATAGTGGGTTTATTACTCAGTGTGTTATATAAATAAGGAATAATTCTTTTCATATAAATCATTTTTCGTTTATTATATTTTATCATTCAGTTTGGTTGGGATTTGAACTATTCGGGTCTCTTAGTTCAGGGCATAGTCACAGGTTCAGTTTTACGCTCGCGCGCAAAGGATATGACAATCACCATTGTCATAATAAACAAGATGTGCCGCGTTGGGGATGGTTAGCATTGTAAGAATTGTGTCCCTCTCCTCGTGTCGATGAACTGAATTCAAGAAGTTAATCAAACCGTTCGTACCTGAACAACAGAGTCACCTGTATTTGTATTCGCCTGTATTTGCCTGTGTTTGTATTTGCAGATGTAAATGTACCGTTGGATTGATATCATTATGATTATGGCTATATAATAAATACCTGAGATACCCTCAGAGTAAATGCCAATAGAATCCAATTTTAAGCTGCCGCTAAGGGAGACTTCTTTCCTGAATAGCACCTAAAATAAAAAAATGACATTGTGTGTATTTTAGCTTTGTGAGAAGGTAAAAAATTAAAATAACCAGGACATTTATTTGCGATAACTTGTTCAAAGAAAATCCATTTATATGCTATAACCTGTTCAAAGGGAATCAAACAAGTGTCGTATAATATGAAGACAATAATTATGAGATCGAGTAAAAGTGTTTATTATCAATTTGATCACCTTCAAAAATGGATCGCTTTAGAAGCCACACAGTAATAAAAACATTGTTACAACTCCTCTATACGATTTGTAATATTTTGATTTCATTTAAAATGATGTTGACACGAATTACACAACAAGAAAAGCAATCCAGGTAAATTGATGAAGCTGAAATTGAATTGACATTATTTTGTTGAGCTGAGATTTGGCATCTTTTCATATAAGACTCAATCACGTACATTAAATGTTAGATATTCTTTATTCATCTAAAATTATTTATGAATAATGTATTTTTAATTATATACAAATTAATGATTAGTATAAGTTTATTTACGATATTAAATTTATAATATTTAACTTTATCAAAAATTTGGAGCTTTATCTCTTCGTTTATTTATTTATTTTATAGGCTATCGATTATATGGAAATCAGACCTAACAGATAAAATGAAACGCAGTTTCTTCCAGGCAGCGGTCGCATCGATACTGCTATATGGATGCACTACTTGGACTCTAACAAAACGGCTGGAGAAGAAGCTAGACGGCAGTTACACAAGAATGCTGCGAGCAATCTTGAAAAAGTCCTGGCGGCAACACCCCACAAGACACCAACTGTACGGCCACCTGCCTCCTATCACGAAAACTATTCAAGTTGGACGAACCAGACATGCAGGACACTGCTGGAGAAGCAGGGACGAACTCATAAGTGATGCACTCTTATGGACCCCCACACATGGCCGTGCAAAAGCAGGACGACCAGCACGAACATACATTCAGCAACTATGTGAGGATTTGGGATGTAGTCCAGAAGACCTGCCTGAGGCGATGAACGATAGGGAAAAGTGGCGAGAGAGGGTCAGGGATATCCGTGCTTCCAGCACGACATGATGATGATGATTTATTTATTTATTTATACATTCATTTGCTTATATTTTAACATTATGTAAAGAGAGGAACTGACACTTCGAGCATCACTAACTAAATGTTTTTTTTTTTATTTTTAAAATTTGTACGGAATATATTTCGTGACAGTTACAGTACACGTCTTTACAAATACATTAAAATGTAAAATTAAAAGACGCTAAATTCGTTTGTTTATTCATTTTTTGGTAACAAAGCAAATTGGTTGTCTTGCCCTGTTACATTTAGAAAGGAGTAAAACAAATGAGTGAACGAGAATATTGATGAGTTCCAAAAACTTTAATAACAGTTTGAGAGAAGACCCTTTACTGTGAGTCGTACAAAGGGAAGAAAGTAGTTGCGGATGTTTGAGCAGGAATAAAGCATCCAACTTGAAATTTCGAGAACCAGTTGGTCTAGAAGGAATGAATAAATGATAAAGGAATGATCTTCTAGAGAAAACAATGGTCCAAAAATTGGATGCGCTCTCCTCATGTTGATGTTGGTTTATTCTGCTGCTAGAATGAGTGAGGAAGAGACTAAAAGAGCGTTTGCGTGGCCTTTTAATACTACCCAGGAAAGTCATCCGAGTAGAATGGCATAAATCATCCTCATTGGACGAAAATATAAATCGAAACATCAACAGTCAAAATGATTCCCACGCTAAACAATAAATTTGAAATTATTTCTTTCTGCTACTATATTATCTTATTGGATTTTTTGATAGATTATCAACGAATATATATATATATATATATATATATATATATATATATATATATATATTAATTCGAATACATTTTTCCTTTATTTTTAGCTGAGTAATTTTCTTTAAGTTACTTTACTTGAATTATAAGAGATACGTCTCGAATTTTAACGTATACTTCTACCATTTTTCCTTTTTTTAAAATTATATCAACATTTTTAATAGTTATGGTTTTATTGGTGGTAAAGGTAACAGCAACAACAATGATAATAATGATAATAATAATATAGCTAAACTATTTCGAAATCACGAAGATTTGTTTAAATTTACCGCGCTAAACTGACATAGGCATTAGCACTATGAAGGGAGTGTTTTAGAATTGAGGAGAATAAAAAGAAAGAAAGAAAAATAAAAAATAAAAAGATAATTTTAGATTGGAAAATTCTCGAATCACGTGACGTCTAATTCTTAGAAACTATATATATATATATATATATATATTAAAATTCTCTTCCCCTACGAGTTAGATGGCAGGAATCGTACTGTTAGGGCACATGAACGAATCTTCGCTGTGTGGTGTTCGGAGAAAATCGGGTCAGTAAAATGTCTCTGATTTAAAAAAAAACGAAGATTGATTTTCCGTTTCTCATAAAATCTTTTGGTGAACTATTGTATTTTTAAACGAAGAGTTTTTAAATTCCCCAAATTATTTTCGGCTAAACTATTTCGAAATCACGAAAGATTTGTTTAAATTTACCGCGCTAATCTCTATATGGCTCACGACTTCTCTCAATCGATGAAAAATACGCACCTGATATAGTATAAAAGCACTAAGTAAGTACAGTTACCGTCCTCAATACAACCGGAAAGACATCAGGAGCCTTATCTCCCGTAAAATATGGCCATCCTCTTCGGAAATAAAGTCTAAAAATAAGACAGTTAATATAAACCATAAAGGTGATACAGGAACACCTGAAACTAGCTCAGGGTATTAGTTCGAGAAGTAAGGTACAAAATAGCAGGAGAACAGACTTTAACTAAGTCTTTAAAAAAAACTTGTTTTTTTGTGACCTGTTGTTCATGAACAGTCACCGTAACTGTTCTCGGTCACATCTAGTGCGTAGATAATAAACAACCCTTGGGTGTGGTATAGCCACAATATACCACCCATGATAAAAATGTCGAATCACAATATTACACAATGTGGGACCCAGGAAACTGGCTTTGGTGTCATGATCGGCAGGTTCTCTCCAGATAGCTAACATGGGAAATCTAGTCGTCATCCTGAGAAAGTTGGCTGTTCTTTTTTCAGGTACACGAATGACGATTTAAGGAACCACAATAACCAGAGACGGAAACGCAAAACAGGGAGAAGGGAAGACAACCAACTTGCACTACACAGCTATTTTCAGAAAAACCCTTCACAAAGATGATATAGGAAAAAACGATAGAGATTTGGCAAGAATGTGCGAGTTTTCAGACAACAAGCCGAGGACTTGCCGACCAAGTTAGAAAAATAATAAAGAAAGTTGGTTTTCTGACCTTGAAATACTAGAAATACATAAGAAAATAGATAATAAACAAGACGATAATACAGTACCAGACACAACAACTGACAAGCAAAAAACAACCTAACAGATATGAACCGCCAACTTCGGAAAATATAAACACCACACAACCAAATAACGCGCAACCAAACAACCCAAAACAAACGCTATCGCAAGAACAAAAAGCAAACCAAGAAAATTTAAAGAGAATTATAAGCAGTGAAAAGACTACATTACCATCCTTAAGAAACATAGAATGGATAACAGTTAAGACGGAAACGAATGAAATAAATCCAGTACTACCTTACATATCAACGAATAATATAACCGAATTAAATGAACTAATCTATGCAGCGGCGAAATTAGTTTGTGAAAAAATTGGGATCCCCTTAAATAGCACGAAGAAAAAATCAAAACCAGGATGGGAAATTCGACTGGAAAGGCAGCTAAAAATATACGAAAACAGGCCAAAATAATAAAAGAAAGGAAAAACGCTGGAATAAGTAGGAACAAAAAGGAAAAGGCAACACAAGAAAAGATAACAGTACAAGTTGAGGAAATAAACCAGAAACTACTGGCAAAAGAAGGAAGATTAAAGAGATATCGACAAAGGGTAAAACAATACAGACAAAACAGGACATTCCAAAACAACGAAAGAAAATTCTATGAACAACTGGGGGGGGGGGTGACGCGAAAATATACCAGCAACAGGATGCAAAAGAAACCGAACGATTTTGGACTGAAATATGGCAACTAAAAAGCACAACAAAATGACAAGAGAATTATAAGAACTCGAAGAAGGCCCGAAAGCGGAAATACACATTGATTTACTCAAAACGACACTAAAAGAATATCAAACTGGAAAACGTCAGGCCACGATAGAATGTTATATACCCACATACAAATACAAGCGGGAACATAATCAAACATAATTTATGAACTTCAATGAACGAACAAAACGCACTTCTTTATAAAAATATATCTCTCACACTTTATTCTTGAAAGGGTTGATGTTTATATGGTATGTGAGAGATGGGTGGAGACAGAGACAGACTGCTATATTGACCCAACTTCTCCTCTTGACCATAGCACGCTGTGTTATCTTCAAGAACCCGCGCTATTTACACAGGTGCATCTCTGATTGACTGCTCGGTCAAGGGTCAATACACAACAGGAATACATGGGTTCTGGTTCAAGAAATTCCCCTCCATTCACGACAGACTTGCTCTAGAAATGAACAGATGCCTACAAGGAGCACACATTCCCGAATGGATGACCAAAAGAAAGACCACCTCGATCCGAAAAGACCTAAGCAAAGGAACCGCTCCAAACAACTACAGACCCATAACCTGCCTATCGATGATGCGGAAAATATTTACAGCACAAATAAGAGAAGTGATTTACTACTCGCTAACAAGCCGTGGATTGTTTCTTGGGGTGCAGATGGATGCCGTAAAGGATCCAGAGGCACAGTAGAGTTACTTTACATAGACCAGCACATCCTAATCGAGGGCAAGACCAGACGGAAAGATCTAGCTCTGGCCTGGATTGACTGCAAAACGGCATATAATATGGTCCCACAAAGCTGGATAATAAACTGTCTCAAAATGTACAAAATATCAAATGAAGTCATAAACTTTATCGAGAAAACTATGAAAACCATGAGAGTGGAATTGACAGCCGGAGGAAGAAGCTTAGCTGAAGCAAAGATCCAAAGAGATATTTTTTAAGGAGACGCGTTATCACCGCTACTATTCATAATTGCCATGATGCCCCTTAACCCCATATTCAGAAAATGCACAACCGGATACAAACTTAGTAGATCGCAGGAAAAGATCAATCACCTAATGTACATGGATGACGTCAAACTATTTGCAAAAAATGAAAAAGAACTGGAAACTCTAATACACGCAGTTAGAATATACAGACAAAACATAGGAATGGAATTTGGCACAGAAAAATGTGCCATGCTAGTAATGAAAAATGGCAAACAAAATCTAATTGCCAAAATGGAACTACCAAACAAAAACAAGATTAGAACGCTCGGAGAGAAGGAAACCTGCAAATACTTGGGCATCTTGGCGGCAGACACCATCAAACAAGTGAAAATGAAAAAAATATCTCTGGAGAACTAGAAGACTACTCGAGACGAAACGATCTTGCAGAAACCTTATCAAAGGAATAAATACCTAGGCTGTACCCCTCGTTAGATATTCGGGGCCATTCTTGAAGTGGATTAGAGAAGAACTTAAACAAATGGGCCAAAGAACAAGAAAACTAATGACCATGCATAAGGCATTATATCCCAGAGACGACGTTGACTATATTTTTCAAGAAAGGAGGGAGTAAGAGGACTTGTCAGCATTTAAGACAGCGTTGACGTATCGATACAACAACTCGAGGACTACATAGAAAAACACGAAGGGGGACTGATAACGGTCATCAGAAACGAGACACACAACACAATGGACAACAGAATGACAATAAATAGGAAACAAAAATGGGAAGAAAAACAATTCTATGGGCGTTTTAAACGACTAATAAACAACATCTCACACAAGAAAACCTGAATGAGGCTAAGAAAAGGAAACTTTAAGAGAGAAACCGAATATCTTCTAATGGCAGCACAAAACAACGCCATAAGAATCAATCATATCAAAGTGAAAATAGATAAGACGCAACAAAATAGTAAATGAAACTTATGTGGTGATCGAGACGAAACCATTAATCACATGATAAGTGAATCCAGCTAATTAGCACAGAAGGAATATAAGACAAGACACGACTAGATGGGCAAGGTGATCTACTGGGAAATGTGCAAGAAATTTAAATTTGACCAAACGAACAAATGGTATATGCACAACCCAGCAGCTGTCCTGGAGAATGACACACATAAACTCTTTGACATACTGACGGATCACCTAATCTCGGCCAGAAGACCAGACCTTATAATAATCTACAAAAAAAAAAAAGAAAATTTGCAAATTATGGACTTTACTGTCCCGGCTGACCACAGAATAAAACTAAAAGAAAGTAAAAAGAAGGATACGTACCTCGAATTTGCTAGGGAATTGAAAAAAACTATGGAACGTGAAGGCGACAATTATACCAATCGTGATTGGTGCTTTTGGTACATTCACCAAAGGATTATTAAAGGACTGAAGAACTTGGAAATAGGAAGACGAGTGAAGACCATCCAAACTACATTATTGAGAACGGCCATAATACTGAGAAGAACCCTGGAGACTTGAGGAGATTTGCTGTCATTTAAACTCCAGTAAAAGACCATCAGCTAACACTGATTTGACAAACTCTCAAGGAGTAAATAATAATAATAATAATAATAATAATAATAATAATAATAATAATAATTTTTTTATATGTAAAAAATATGTGTGTACGAGTTTCTGTGTATTTTGATATATCGAGGTAAAATCAGTCTTTCTAATATTAAAAAAATATGGTTAAAAACACTTCGCTGAAGCCATGTGGTGGAACCTTTATGCAAACGTATTAAGCCCGTCCCTAAATATAGATAAATAAAATCTATTAAGAATCTAAAAAGTAGCGTAACTAAATTGACAGCCGTTTGTCTTTTGAATTGGTTTCACTGGAATTAAAATCCGAAAATGACTAACGTGAAAAATGTTTAAAGATTGATAACAGTCCGAAATTAGTAAGAAAAAGTAGCAGCACATATAAAGATGTGAGATTAAACCCCAGAAAGTTTGCTTAAAATAAAAAAGGGTCAGTTTAAACGATACTTAGTTAACTCTTTAAGATTTTAAAGGCATTAGAATATATATATATATATATATATAGGTAGCAACTGAAATGAAGGTTAGTTATTAAAGTAAAGAATAAAATCAATTCATAAAGCTTGATTTTATTCTTTACTCTAATAACTAACCTTCATTTCAGTTGCTACCTATATATATATATATATATATATATATAATTAAAATAAAAAGGAATAGTTGGACTTATACTCTCTCTTAAACTAACAAATCCTAATTCATGTTATGATATTCGCTTAAAAGCTTAAATAATAAATTCTGGAATATGATCCAGCGAACATGGGGGAAAAACTCAAAATCCAATACACCTACTCCCTCAAAAAAGTATACAAGCGTATATCATTGGGAGCCATGGGAAGCAGCATTATGGATGTGTAGCAAGGCGGATAAATCCAAATTTGGGTCAATGGTGAGCTTCGCTAGATGCTGGCAGAAGAATCTCATAGGTGAACGGCCAGAAGCATATAGATCAATCAGGAAACTTCTGCTACTCATTTAAAACGGTAACGTCTATTGATGAGGAAAAACGGTCATTGAAAGACTACTATGACAATTCAAACTGTATGTCCAAACCGCATCACCCTTCGCACGGGTAAACAAGGGACGCATTCTGCTAAGGTTGGAGTTCTGTCCTCAGTGCAGAGTACAAATCCAAATCAAAATTACTTAGATGCAAAAATATTGATAACATGGAGACATTTAACGTTAGGACTTTGAATATAGCAAACCAGTGAACTGAGCTGACAGCATCTGCAACCGAGAATAACATAGATATCATATGCATAGAACAATATCGATACTACCATAATGAACTATAGATAAGATATCACGATACTGGTAAAGGATGGTCTTTAGTCTCAGCATCTGCATGGAAAAATCCATCAATGCCGTTATAGGAGGAGTAGGAATGTTTCTCAGTCCTCGTACCTTAAAATCACTAAATAGTATAGAGAAAAATACAACCGAGAATGATGTGCGCTTCATTCAAAGGCAACCCCGAACAAAAATCATCTCTTGATGCAGTCCCACCAATGCCAGTGATGAAACGGACACCATCACCGTCTACAACCAGCTATCTCCCCTTGTCTGACACATTCCCAAACACAACGTTCTAATAATCGGTGGAGACGTGAATGCTCAAACAGGCAAAGATGAAAATAACTAATTCTTCTTACACAGTTCATTAAACAGAAATGGGGATTTGTTGTATTGCCACATGCAACTACACGTATACATATACAACTATATGCGGAAACATAGTCAACATAATATACGAACTTCAATGAACAAACGAACACACTTCTTTATAAAAAATATACCTCTCACACTTTATTCTCGAAAGGGTTGCGAAAGGGTTGATGTTGGTTATGTGTGAGAGGTAAGTTGGAGACGGGGATAGACTGCCACATATTGACCCAAAGTTCTTCTCGCCATAGCAGCACTTCTTTCGCATTCTGGCTGGGCTGCTCAACCGGGGGTCGCTGAGGGCCCAAGCCCTCTGTCTGGAGTTGGTTCTCACTCCGCTGGCATCCTGTCCCCAACTGCGACTGGAACTGAACTCGAACTGACTAACTGACTAAAACTGACTGACCGACTGACTCGAGCCGTCTGTGGCACCTGGTTATATAAATGTTTGCCGTACACCTGCTTCCTGTGGGCGTACGCATCTGCACCGAATTCAACCACGTCCATGCGTCATGGTGATATTCTGATACCTTCGACCGGATGCACCTGTTTCGTTTCTTGATTGACGGCTCGATCGAGGGTCAATATGTAACAGATTATCTAGCACACGTTTTCACTTGAGAACAGGCAACCATGTCTTAGTACTAAATTCTAAAAAGAGAAGGAAACTATGAATCTATATCTACGCAAATAACTCTAAATCATTATATATTCATAAACAGGAAGCTGATAAACAGCGATGAGAACGGTAAGGTACACTCCTCTTTTGAAGGAGTATCTTTCGATCACAGAATCGTCACCGCAAAGTTTCGCCTGAATCTACGCAGAAAGAAGAAACGAACTGTCAAAACCACATATTATGACTGGTCCTCACTTACTGATACAGTTATAAGCAATAAAAATGCCCATGGTGTAATGGTTATCGTCGTAGGAAATGGACATGGTGACACGAGTTCAAATCCTGGACGAGACTGATTGCATTTCACATTGCATTAATACCCTTGGGAAAGGTATGAATCCAATTATTCTCCCTCCAGCTATGGGTAAAATAGTAAGGAAGACTAGGTTCTTCAGCCTTGGTAAGGCAACTAGGAGAAGGAAAACTCTGAATTCAAAACCTTTTTCAGGTGTGTGCTGTGCGGTTTTGCGTACTTGGCGAACTTTTTACTGCAGGATCACCTGCTGGAACAATTGTCTCGGTAGGGTCGCTTGGGAAAGCAAGTATGATGCTGGAAGACCCGAAACTTGTAATGACCCCAAGAACAAGTCCTGCGCACTCTTTGAGTGTGTGATTACAACAATTGCGTAAGGTATTAACCGTCTTATTCCATCATCAATCGTTTTAAATAGTATCACTGGTGTTTTTCTACAACGATGGTTTTGGTATTAGACAACCCTGGAAGAAACTAAACCAAACCAAATTAAGCCTTACCTTGAAAGAAGAGCTGTAGAAAAACTAACTCAGATTTCTGTCTTAATTTTTGTGCAGGTGAGCCTCATATGAATATGAAATGTGAGAGACAAATCTAAAATCTTAGTGTGGCTTAGAATTTTTCGAACGATTCTTTGAACGATATGTGTATATCAAGTCACGTTGACAGCATAGATCTCCTTGACTCTCTCCTTTCAACTATCCCTATCATCCATCGCTTCTGGTGGAGGTGCCCGTGGTGTAATGGTTATCGTCACAGGATATGGACACAGCGATCCGAGTTCAAATCCTGGACATGACTGATTGCATTTCACATTATTCTCCCTCCAAGACTGATGGCATTTCCAATTATTCTCCCTCCAGCTATAGGTAAATAGTAGGACAGACTAAGTTCTTTAGCCTTGGTAAGGCAACTAGTCTAGGAGAAGGAAAACTCTTAATTCAAATCTGTTAAACTCCGCTTAAAAAATTGACCTTGTGTCATATCCTGCCCGAGTGGAGGGGTTGGGTAAATAGGATAATCCATCGCTTCTGGAAGGTCTTCTTAGCTGCATCGTGTGTCTGCACATCTTTGCAGGATGAACCCAGTTGGCTGGGGCCGTAGAATACACAGACGGCGTCTCTTCAAAAGGATAAGACCCACCGTTGAGTGACCTAGATATGACACTAAGCTGCATCTGATGGTGAGGCTCCAGTCTTGCTGCTTCGGGGAATGTGGAGTAACTCTTTTATAGACATTACTCCCAGGTTCACTCTGACTCAACTTGGTAGTATCTGTTAGGATCCCATATATAGATCAAATAGAATTATTTAACCATTGAAACAATTTAACCATATATACCAACCCCTCCGCTCGGGCAGGATATGACACAAGGTCAATTTTTAAGCGGAGTTTAACAGGTTTTGAATTCAGAGTTTTCCTTTTCTTAGTCTGTCCTACTATTTACCCATAGCTGGAGGGAGAATAATTGGATTCATACCTTTCCCAAGGGTATTAGTGCTATGTGAAATGCAATCAGTCTCGTCCAGGATTTGAACACGAGTCTCCGAGTCGATTTCCGACGACGATAACTATTACACCACGGACACCTCCGAAACCATTTAACTGCGTGCAAACAAATGATTAATGTTAAATTGCTCAAATCGTATAATACAGCAATGCTTGAAACCATTTAACTGAGTACAAACAATAGCAATTCTTTAAACCATTTTACAGTGTTGTAAACAAAAGAGTTCTGACTTGTTTGAAAAATATTACCAATAAACTAGCCGCTTAAAAATCCTATATATAAACAGGGTTTGGGATTAAATAACCAACAATGATTGATATGCCATATAACACAACCAACCAAATTTGCTGGTCAGTCAACAGTGACACGTCCATGTGTAGGAGTTCAAGAACGACGCTTATGAGCTCTTTCTTGCTTCTCTAGTAGTACCCTGCTTGTCTTATTTGAATGGCTAGTGAAATGAGAGTTAGGTGACCGTACAGCTGCTGTTTTGTTGGGTGTGCTGCTTCCAGGATTTGTTCAAGATAGCAGCAGCATTTTTTTTTTTTGTAATTCCCATCAAGACTTTTCTCTATGAGTTTTATTAGCGTCCATGTGGTGCATCCATACATTAGTACGCACATAGCTACAGCTAGGAAGAAACCACATTTTTTTTTATCAGATAGATCAGATTTCCTGATAACCTGTCTTTAGCATTCTAACAATATTAGCATTCTGATAATCTGTCATTAGCATTTGCCTGATAACCTATCATTAGCATTCTACGCCTTTGCTGGCCATATGTTGACATCTCTTTCAGAAGATGAGATGTTGATACCGAGGTATATGAACTGGTCTTCTAATTTTGTCTAAAACACATGTATTTTGCTTTATTAGTGTTTATGTTGAGGCCAATGTATCTTGCTGATTGCTCATGGCATTGCAGTTGGGATTCTGCTTGGTCTTTCAAGAAGCACTAAATCATCTGCATAGTCTGCATCTGTCATAGTTTTTGCAAGATATCTTCTTGCCTTTTTTAAATATGAAAGCATTTTCTTTTATTAGATTGACATTTGTAGTATGTAGTCAAGGCAAAGTTTGAATGTATCTCCTTGCAGGATTCCAGGGACAATGGTGAAGAAGTTGGTGTCTCCATCTTATGAGTGAACTATATATATAGGAAAGGATGTTGAATATATATGTATTTATATATATATTGTCATTGAGAGACAGATCTGTTTCGTTCTATCAACTCATCAGTGTGGCTAGATAGGCTAGATTCCCGAAGCTGGGATTGAAACCCGGTTGACTCAAACGCCAATCCAAGATTCTACCACTCAGCCATGAGGAAGCCAGCGCCAGCGAAGTAAATTTAAACGGTTATGAATCACAATTGCTATTGTTCACATATATCTGCTTAATGGCTACTGAGAGTTCGATTCATATGCATATAGGCTAATGGCAACACAATTACTTCATTCGCTTGAGAACTCAAACCTAAAGGGGTAGGGGAGGAGAGTAATTCAATAGATAAGGAGAATTAGATATATAGCGAAAATTACCAAAGAAGATGGTATTAGGAAGCACTGTTTACAGTTGCACCTTTTTGAAGTAATCAATAGTGATGGGTCCTTTCACGTTACAAAAGACAGTCAGCATGAGCTTCTTTATTGGCCTGGAATGTTTTCTACACAACAGAGTCTGTGTTTTCACTGCATGGACTGCTTTTTTTGACTCAAGCAAAGTGGAAAATCTATGTTTAGCTAATTTTTAAACATCTTTTTAGAGTAAAACATGTGCATTCATACACTTTACACATTCTTGTGTAAAAATTTCACATGGTTTGCTCTTCATAGCCACCAAAAATTTCATGACAGACCTCAGTTCAAGCCAAGAGCACTCTGATTTTCCACCATTTTGAATAGCCTCAATGCACACACACACACACACACACACACACACACACAATCATATGCAAACCAGCATAATTTTATATATATATATATTAGTAATATCCAGTCAGGGTAATTTTTTTTTCGTATACGTATGATCTGTAATTTCACATTTGAGGTTTTGCAACCTCAAGTCTAACATCTAAAAAGTCATCTGACAAGACAGAGAGTATAATAATATTCTCCGGTGAAATAAATTTATAATGACAACTTCACCAGGTTTGAGTTTCCTTCTAATTGTAATATATATATATATATATATATATTTTTGTGATCATGAAAAAAAAAAATTGCTTCTAAAGTTGTAAACACTACTTGAGACAAATATAATTGCCAATTAAGAACAAATTATTGATAAACCATTACATTTTCTTATATGTTTATCAAATATTGCTTACCTGCAAGAATAATTTTGCAAATTGCTTTCGTTTTTCATTCAACAATACAATATTATCAGTACGCATTTCAGCATAATCATCAAGATGTGTCAGTGGCATGGATCCCCTTGATGATTTCTCATCATCCATCAATATCACCCATTGCTTCTTGTAAATGACTCAGAGCTCATGAATGTAAGTTTATATTGCTCAGCTAACACTAGTATGTCCATTGGAAAAATATTGCTCATCAGTTTGTCTTTACTTCTCTAGCAGTGTCCAACATATACTGCTTGTATTACTTGGATTGTTTGCCAGATGGGAGGCCAGTGGACATACAGCTGCTGTTTTGTGGGGTGTTGCTTCCAGGATTTTTTTCAAAATTCTCATCGTTCCCATCCAGTTTTTCCTCCAGACATTTTGTGAGAATCTGAGAGGTGCAATCATACAATAGTACAGACTTGGCCACTGCTTGGAAGAGTTCCTGTTTTATTTTATTAGAGATATCAAATTTCTATGTGGTCGATAACCTGTCTATTGTAGTCCATGCTTTACCTCTGTGTATTTTTACATTGCTTTCATTGGATGAGATATTGCTACCAAGGTATATAAACTGGTCTAAATTGTCCAGATTTCTTTGATAAAGCATTGTCATTATCATTTATTATTCACTAGTATTTCTTTGATTTTATTTCTATTGGTATTTTGTTGTAATTTGACAGTCATATGCCCGCCTCAGCTGAATTATGGGTTAAATAGTACCACCACTGGTCTACTAGAAGGATGGATTTGGCATTAAATTACCCATAAAGGTTGATATGGCATTAAACAAAAAAAAAGAAGAAAAAAAGAAAGAGAAAGAATTATTTTGATTTTTTTCAGTTGAATGTCTTTGTTTTTCTTTATATCATGATTTTTTTCTCAATTATCTGGTGCACTTTGTATATTATTTACTCTGAAATATTGACAATTTATTATATTTTTATTCTGTTTATAATAATGGCCTCATTAAAGATAACAAAATTGTATATTATTTTTTGCTATCATTCCATTTTATACTTTCTAGTAATGATATAATCATCTTACGTTGTCCAAATTTATAAGATGAATTTTGTCATTATTCTTAGTTTTTTTTTTCTAGTATTTTTTTCATCTTATTTCTGTTGCCATTTTTAATTCCTTGTAATTAGAATGTCATAAATATTTCGAGCCCCAGTTATGGGTTGAATAGTGCCACTACTGTTCTGTTGCAAAGATGGATTTGACATTAAATAACCCGCAAAGTTTGATATTCCATTAAAAGAAAGACAAAGAATTATTTTGATTTGTTTCTGTTGAATGTCTATTTTTCTTTATATTATAATTTTTTTCTCACTTATTTAGTATACTTTGTATATTATTAACTCACACCCTACAAAGCAGTAGTTGTACGGCCACCTACCACCCATCATGAAAACTATCCAAGTTAGACGAACCAGACATGCAGGACACTGCTGGAGAAGTAGGGACAAGCTCATAAGTGATGTACTCCTATGGACCCCTTCACATGGCCAAGCAAAAGCAGAGCAACCAGCTCGAACATACATACAGCAGCTCTGTGAGGATATGAGGTGCAGCTCTGTTGACCTGCCGGATGCGATGAATGATAGGGAGAGGTGGTAAGAGAGAGTCAGGGATATCCGCGCTGATGGCACGACAAGAAGATGTATTTTGTATATTATCAACTCTGTCAATTTATTATATTTTTATTCTGTTTACAGTAATGGAATCATTAAAGATACAAAAATTATATATTATTTTTTGCTATCATTCCATTAGTATTGATTATGCAACCAACCATTTTGTAGATGATAATATTTTGGAATAATTTTCCTTCCTTTTTTTTTTATTCGTTACATTTGTGTCTCTTCTGTGATACCAGAGTGAGTCAGAATTTTTACAATATTTTGTTAAAATGATATTAATATGCAGAGTATTTTTTAAAATCAAATATGGGGAGTTCCAATGGCATAGAGGCTGACATTCTGTACTGAGACATCATGGTAAGTGAGTTTAAACTTCAGTCAAACTATTACAGTCACTTTTGGACAAATATCTTTGAGAAAGGTATTATCTCTCACCCAGCTAAGGGTTAAATAGTAACACTTCTGTCCTTTTATAATGATGACTTTGGCATTAGTTAACCCACAAAGGTTGATATGTCATTAAACAAAGAAACCAAATGTATACATTTTTAATCATTTCTTGAATCTTTTTCACTCCTTTATATATATGGTTCATTTTGATGCAGGCGAAAACTCAACAAGATTTCAGCCATTAATTCTCTAATATCCCCTCTCCCTATATAATGACCACAGAATTTGAGTTACATATAAAGTAATGGTTATCATTGTAGAAAATGAACATAATAACCTGAGTTCAAATCCTGGATGAGACTGTTTGCATTTCACATTGGGAAATGCAAACAGTCTCTTGTTACCTTACCCTTGCGTAAGGTAACAATCCAACCAATATCTCCCCAACTATGAGTAAATAAGGTCAAAACAGGGCTCTTTAGTGTTGGTATGGCAACCAATCTGGGCAAAGGAAAACAATGAATTCAGACCTTTTAAACCCCACTTTAAAACTGACCTTGTATCACATCCTAGTCCGTGGTGGAGGAGTTGGGCTCACTTGTATACAATGACCTTAAAAAGAAGTTCATTGCTTTTTTTCTCTGGCCAAATTTCCTTTCAGTTTCTATGATAAAGGTCAGAATAAAAATAACCAGATTTAAAGTTGGGGTCAGTTATTATGTGGGTGTAAATTGAGATAATTTGTTGATGAGAATCATCAGGTAATTTACTTTAAGGTTCTCCATGGACAAACTGATGAGTTAAATCTGTTAAAGAGTTGGGAGACCCTAATCAATGATTTCTTTTATTATTATTATTATTATTATTATTATTAGTTGTTGTAGCAGTAGTATGGTTGTTGTTGTTATTGTTCTTCTTCTTCTTCTTGCTGTTGTTGTTGTTCTTCTTATTATTATTATTTTTATTATTACTATTATTATTATCATCATCATCATCATCATCATCATCATCATCATTGTTTATTATTATCATTATTATCATTATATTTTCTTTTCTTTATTTTTTGTTTTCTTTTTTAATTTTTTTTTTTCTGAAATGATTGATTTTTGAAATTTTTCCTTCTAATCTTTCATTAGTTTCGGGTAATCTTTTAAAAAATTTTTTTCGGTGATTTTGAAAATTTTTTCAACAGAAATTTTGATCCAGCAATTTAGTTCCGATCAGATCTGATTCAATGCATTATATTTCATACACATATCAGTTACCTTTTCAGTTTTTTTTTTTTAGTCTGGCTCACTTACCCTCTTGAAATAATTTCTTTTTTCTCTTTTTTGGCATTTGGGGAATTCAACTCTATTCTTTTTTTCCCTTTTTTATATAATTGAGTACCCATTTTTGGTTGAGCTTAGAAAATTCTACCCTTTTTATTGAACACAAGCAATACTTTCAACTAAAAATTCAATTAGTTCAAGCATTTTTCTTTCTAGTCTGTAAAAAATATCTTATAACTTTTATAAAAATTACTTTGTGGTTTTTCAAACATCCTTTCAGTTGATAGAATCTCAAATTACATCATTAATAACAGAATAAGGGGATCATCATTTCTATTCCTTACAAGTTCTTCATGCCAGTTTTAACTGATGGTTTTTCACTGGAGTCTGAGTGACAGCAGGTCTCCTCAGGTCTCTAGAACTCTTCTAAATATAATTGCTAATTTGAATGCTGTGGTGATCTGGATGGTCTCAATTCTTTCTTTGATCTCCAATTCCTCCAGACACCTTTCCAGGCCTCTAGGTACCATTTCAAGGGCACCAACTAAAATTTGTATCACCATCACCTTCACATGCCACAACTTTTTCTGCTCTTTGACAAGATCCTAGTATTTATCCAGCTTTTTATTTTTTTTATTTTCACTGGAAAGGCAAAAAACGTCTGGAATGGCAAGATGGTAATTCTTTTTCTTTTTGCTTACAAACACTAGGTCTTATCTTCTTGCTAATTAAAACTAGGTCTTCTTGCTAATTAACACTAGGTTTTATTTTCTTGCAAATTAACACTAGGTTTTTTTTCTTGCAAATTAACACTAGGTCTGGTCTTCTTACTAATTAACACTAGGTCTTATCTTCTGCTTGCTAATTAACACTAGGTCTAATCTTGCTAATTAACACTCACCTGGTCTTCTTACTAATTAAGACTAGGTCTTATCTTCTTGCTAATTAACACTAGGTTTTAACTACTAGTTAATTAACACTTGGTCTGGTCTTCTTACTAATTAACACTAGGTCTTATCTTCTTGCTAATTAAAACTAGGTCTTCTTGCTAATTAACGCTAGGTTTTATTTTCTTGCAAATTAACACTAGGTCTGGTCTTCTTACTAATTAACACTAGGTCTTTTCTTCTTCTTGATAATTAATCCTAGGTCTGATCATCTTTTGTATCTCAAAGTCCCTGAGAAATGTATGCAGCTCATTTTCTAAGACAGATTCTACTTTGTACCCATACCATTTGGTAGCATGTCCAAATTTTAGTCTCTTGCACAATTCCCTGTGAATTACCTTTCCCACTCATGACTTGTATTCCCTTTGTGGTAGTTTACTGCATTCACTGATTATGTAATTAACTGTTTCATCTCTGTTAGTACATAACCTACTCTTACTATTCTTGAGCATATTATTAATTTTTGCTTTGACATCATTAGACCTTATTGCAATACTTACACGGCTATTAAAAAAGATTCTTTTTCTCTTTTTAGGTTCCCCCTTCTAACTATGTTCAAGTCATCTTATTTTCTCAGTTTTTTTCTTATAGTATTCATACAGTTTTTTTTCTTCTGGTTTTTGTTTTCTAGATTTTTTGATCTTTGTTTTCCCGTTTGTCCTTAAGTAATTTCTGTTGTTCTTGCTGATATTGGCTGTTGTAATGAACCTCTGCTCTTTTTTGTGTTTTTTTTTTTAGTTCCTGAACTGCTACATTCACACAATCCTTAATACTGGTGAATCTTTTTTCTTTGCTTCACTCACCAAGTCTATGTATGTTCTTCTTGGGATGTAAGGCCGTATGTATCATCATCAACTTTCGCTGAATCACCTTTCCCACCCAGGGGGGGCCCTCGTGGTGTAATGGTTAAAGCGATGGACTGTGGGATCATAGCAAGCAAGTTCATACTCCAGTCGCGCTATTATGTTCACTTTCAGGCAAATACCCTTGGGAAAGGTATGAACCCCTTTATCCTCCCAGCTAGGGGTTAAATAGTACCAATACTGTTCTAGGAGAATGGCTTTGGCATTAAATAACCTACAAAGGTTGATATGCCATTAAACAAAGAAACCAAACCAATTAGGGGGTGTCCTCATGGTGTAATGGTTAAAGCGATGGACTCATTTCTTCTTTTGGAATGCATTTGTCCATTCTTGTTAATATTTCTTGCATGTATATTGTGTTTATATTAAATGTCCCAATAAGAGTAAATGAGTTTATCTTGTCTTTCCTTCTGTTTATTGATCAGGCTAACCTTCATACAGTAGTATGGACCCAACCGCTGCTTGAGAAAAAATTGTGCTTTATTTTATTTGATAGGTCTAACTTTCATATGACTGATAACTGACCGATAGCTGTCCATACCTTCACTTGTTGTGTTTTGATATCATTTTCCGTTAATGAAACACTGCTTCTGGGGTAGGTGAATTTGCCCACTAGTTTCAGAGAACCACCATTAAGTGTGAAAGTGTCAACTCTTTGATTTACATATCAACAACAAATGTCAATACTTGGAATCATTTAACTGCATGCAAAAAAGAACTCTGGTTCATTTTAGAATGTTGTCAACAAAATGTGTTTACAAATCATATACATACTAGTATTTAATATATATGTATAAACAGGATTTGGCATTAAATAACCTACAATAGTTGATATGCCATAAAACCCAAACCATTCAACCAATAAATCATATATGTTTATTATATATGTATAAAAAGGATTTGGCATCAAATAACCTACAACAGTTGATATGCCATAAAACCCAAATCATTCTACCAATAAATCATATTTGCTTATCATATATGTATAAACAGGATTTAGCATTAAATAACCTACGATAGTTGATATGTCATAAAACCAAATCAAAGAACGATCTTTCAAGCAATAAAGAACATTTAGTTACTAAAAAACAAGGAATCATTATTTACAAGGCAACACAAATAGGATTTAACAGTTAGCACTTCTCGTCTAATGTTTGATTTGTTGATCTTTTCAAGAGGATCTGTAATCAGTTACTTTGAATTTTTTAAATTTATTTTGTATTAGTTAATTACACAAACTAAATGGCTGTAATTTGTTAGACTTGTGTTTCTATATTTACTCTTTAGACTGTGTAAATCAAATCATGTATAAAGTCATTGTATTCACACCTGATTAATAGGGGAAAATAGAGAATTTTTACTTGTTACTACGTTTCTATCTAGTTAATATACATGCCTATGTCCACAAATAGACACATACATATACACACACTCATTCACATGCATATACCTACACATGCACATGTACATATTGCCCAGTTAGCTGAGGCTGTATAATACATAGACTTCATCTCTGCAGAGGGGGAAGACCACACCAACCCCAACGAGTGTCCTGTATGTGACACTAAACAATTTAATGGTGAGATTCTGGTAATACAGGAGCTTTGAGGAATATGGAGTAGCCCTTTATTGCCATTGATCCCTGGTCTGCTCTGACCTGGAGTGGTAGCACCTGATAAGGTCCTATCTATGGGTCAAATAGAACTGCTTGACATTAAAATTGGGTGCAAACAAATGACTTATGCTAACTTGAGTTGTTAGATATAGATCTGTTTGATCATTTAACTGTGTGTAATGACTGATGTTTGATTGAATTGTTTGTGATACATATATAATAAATAAATGATTTCTAAACACATTTTGTTGATAACATTTTTAAATAGGCATAAGTTTATTTTTTTGCACACAGTAAAATCGTTTCAAGTATTGCGATGTAATAGTAACAATTTAACATCAGTCTTTTGTTTGCACACATTTAAAAAGATATACATGAGTATTAAGTTTATCTGTAATTTCATTTTTAAATGAGTTAGAACTTATTTGTTTGCACACTAGTATTGCTATAGTTTCTATACAGTTAAATGGTTTAAATTATTGCTATCTAAGACTTATAATTATCAGCATCATCATGTCATGCCACTAGCATGGATATCCCTGACCCTCTCTCGCCACCCCTCCCTATCATTCATCGCTTTTGGTAGGTCTTCAGGGCTGCATCCCGTATCCTCACATAGCTGCTATATGTATGTTCGAGCTGGTCGTCCTGCTTTTGCTTGGCCATATGCAGGGGTCCATAGGAGTACATCACTGATGAGTTTGTTCTTGCTTCTCCAGCAGTGTCCTGCATGTCTGGCTCGTCTAACTTGTATAGTTTTCGTGATGGGAGGCAAGTGGCCATACAGCTGGTGTCTTGTGGGGTGTTACTGCCAGGACTTGTTCAATATTGCTCTCAACATTCTTGTGTAATTGCCGTCTAGCTTCTTCTTCAGCTGTTTAGTTAGCGTCCAAGTAGTGCATCCATATAGCAATATCGATATGACCGCTGCCTGGAAGAAACTGCGCTTCATTTTATCGGTCAGGTCTGATTTCCATATGATCGAGAGCCTATCGATAGCTATCCATGCTTTCGTTAGTCGCGTGTCGATGTCTTTTTCGGTTGATGAGACGCTGCTTCCTAGGTAGGTGAATTTGTCTACTAGTTTCAGAGAGGTTCCTTCTAGAGTGGAAATATCGCCTGTTTGGTTGTAGCTACCTTATAATTATCATCATCATCATTATATCGTGCTGGCAGCACTACTCATTTGTTTGCACATAGTTAAATGAATGTATCACAAACAACTCAATTAAACAGCAGTCATTTATTCATTCAGTTAAATGATCAAATATTTCTATTTCAAAAAATTCAATTTAGCATAAGTCATTTGTTTGCATACAGTTTAAATGTCAAACCATTCTATTTCCCCCATAGATTGTTCTATTTGACCTATAGATAGAACCCTATCAGGTGCTACCACTCCAGGCCATAGTGGACCTGGGAGTGATGGCAATGAATGAGTACTCCATATTCCCCAAAACTCCAGCATTAGTTTCTTTGTTTAATGGCATATAAACCTTTGTAGGTTATTTAAAAGCCATCCTTCTAGAAGAACTGTAGTGGAACTATTTAACCCATAGCTGGGGGGATAAGGAAGTTCATGCCTTTCCCAAGGATATTTGTCTGAAAGTGGATATAATAGTACGACTGGAGTTTGAACTTGCTTAATGAATTAAGCCAATACTATGAAATAATTGGCATTCATTATATTGAACCTATTGTTGACCTAAGGTCAATAATGCAATAAGTTTATTTATATCGAGATAAAGTCTTTTAATAAATATTTCAAATCGGATACCAGTCACTGAACCTTGACGAGATAATGTTCTTCATGTATAAGTGGCTTTTCTTCCCACAGAAAATTTTTACTTTTTTAAAAATTTTTAAACATTTTTTTGTTCATTTTCCAAGACTTTCAATTTACTTAATATCCATTGTTATTGGAAGTAGACTTGTCATATATACAGAAGACAAAATGACCACCACTATTATTTATGACATAAGATGTGATTTGTTTATTATGATCATACACAGTTAACTAATACTGATTCATAATCAAACAACTTTAGACAAATACATAAACAGAATTACTTGTTATGAACTGTAACATATAACATTAATATATATCGCATATCCCCCTCCCCCCCCAAAAAAATGTGGACTTCTCCAGCAAGATACTTTAATATACTTATGATAAAAATGCGTTGCATATTGACTTGAAGACCCCTGTGACATCTGTCAATGCAGCTGCGGAAGTCGGACACTGGGAATGAAAATAACAGGAAATGCACCAGGTACCTAAAGTAAACAGGACACAAACAACTTTAGACAAATACATAAGCAGAATTACTTGTTATGAACTGTAACATATAACATTAATATATATCACATATCCCCCTCCCCCCCCAAAAGGTGGACTTCTCCAGCAAGATACTTTAATATACTTATGATAAAAATGCGTTGTATATTGACTTGAAGACCCCTGTGACATCTGTCGATGCAGCTGCAGAAGTCGGACACTGGGAATGAAAATAACAGGAAATGCACCAGGTACCTAAAGTAAACAGGACACAGGCGTACCTGGTAGAAATGCTGGGTGGCATGCTAGAAGAAAGTGTGATCACAGGCATTGTATAGGTGGTGTGACTATGAGAATTGGCATTGGCATTCAGAATGTTAATGAATAGAAAGATTTTAACCCAAAACAGAAGGAAGAGGAAGGTGATTCATGGAAGCCCGTGTGTGTGCAGCTCAGCCATCTTCAGCTCTCTCTTACTTTACCTGTTCATGTTTTTTTCTTGGTTTCTTGGGTTTTATGGCATATCAACCTTTGTAGGTTATTTAATGCCAAATCCATTTTTATGTAAATAATCTGTTCTTTTTAAAACAATTCAGTTTAGCAAAAGTACACAGTTTAATGGTCAAAAACATTTCTTTTTCAAACTATTCAAGCAGTTATATGTAACAATTCGGTTAAGTGTAAATACAGTTTTAATGTCGAAAAACAGTTTTATTTCAAATACTTCAGTTAAGCATAAGCACGCAGTTTAAATGTAAGTACAATTTAATTGTCAAAAACATTTCTATTTCAAGCTATTCAGTTTATTCAAACAATTCAGTTAAGCATTAGTATGCTGTTAGTTCTATTTAACCCATACATAGGGCCCTATCAGGTACTACCACTCAGGGCCAGAGAGGACCTGGGAGCAATGGCAGTAAAGGGGTACTCCGCATTCCTCAAAGCTCCAGTATCACTGGAACCTCACCATCAGATTGTTTAGTGTCATATCCAGGGGGGTGTCTTACCCCTCTGCAGAGGTGCAGTCAGTGTATTCTACAGCCCTAGCTGACAGGGCAATTTACCTGTTCGTACATTTTGGGTAATAAAAATAAAAAGAAAAGAAGCTGATTATATTTGTATACATCAAGGTTGTTGTCTTTCTCTGCTATACAATAAACGTACTTGACCTCAAAAGGTATTGTTCACTGCATTTGGATTTTTAAAAATTGTAACTACACTCATTACCATCATCAAGTTGTACTGATCAAGAGAGAGGATCAAAGAATCTTGTGCAGATTACCTTGATTCTTTCTCACCATCCATTCTGTTGATACATCACACTTGGCCAGTCATCTAGACTGCATACAGTCTCCCCATAGAGCTGATGTATGTAAGTCATTGCTGGTTGGCAAACACTGGTGTGTCTATGTGTGGAGATCGTTAGAGAACGGCGGTTATGTGTTCATCCTTAATTCACCAACAGTGCCCAGCATACCTTATTTATCTTATTTGGATTGTTTGTGAGATGGATCGTAAGTGGCCCAACAATTTTTGTTTTGGGAGTGTCCTCGTGGTGTAATGGTTAAAGCGATGGACTGCGGAATTGTAGTAAGCGAGTTCGTACTCCAGTTGCGCTATTACGTTCACTTTCGGGCAAATACCCTTGGGAAAGGTATGAACCCTCTTATCCTCCTAGCTATGAGTTAAATAGTACCACTACTGTTCTTCTTGAAGAATGGTGTTGGCATTAAATAACCTAAAAAGGTTGATATGCCATTAAACAAAGAAGCCGAAACCGAACTGTAGTTTTTGTGCTGTCATTACTTTTGAGGTGGGTGCTGGAAAAATCTAGGGGAGATATCTGTTTTATTCTTCCTTGCCCACACAGAATGGGGAGCTGATTGAAAGACTCTATTGCTGTTATATAGATCATTAATTAGATCACAACTGGATTACAGTCATTTCATATATCGATCAGCTAAAAAGAGCTTTGTAAAAACACTTGACCCGATCTACCACGGAAGTTTAAGGTTAGTACTTGGAGCCTTTAGAACATCTCCACCCAAGAGCCTATACCCTGAGGCTAATGAAACACCTGTAAATATTAGAAGCCACAAGTTGGCCCTCCAGTAGTATGTCAAATTGAAGATGCCCAGCAAATCTTGTACACAATAATTCTTTTTATCCCAAATACAAAGAACTATCATTGAAGAACTAGACATGGATTTGACTAAAATACAAAAGACAATCAATTGGAATCATTTTGAGATGAGGCTTCTTAATCTGAGAATTGATTTTTTATTTATTGCGGACTTTTTGTCCTCATCTTGGTAGTTTTTGTGTTGTTTCTTCTTTCACTACGTTTCAGCCAAATTTCACCTCTGGCCTTCTTCAAGTGATTAACCGCGACCTCGGATAGGAATGTTGAGTCTTGTAACCGTATCCCCAGTAATTACTGCCTTCCATAGTTGTTGTCTATCGCACAATGTTTTTTTTACCAAGTAAACCTCTGGCTTGGGTAGGATTTGAAACCGCTATCTTCTGACAATGCTCATCTGGAACCGTAGAGACTCAACGCCTCTGTGGCGCAGCGGATAGAGGTGTTGAGTCTCTACGGTTCCAGGTGAGCATTGTCAGAAGATAGCGGTTTCAAATCCTACCTAAGCCGGCCAGAGGTTTACTTGGTCAAAAACGTGGTGCGATAGACAACAACTATGGAAGGCAGTAATTACCGGGGATACGGTTACAAGATTCAGCATTCCTATCCGAGGTCACGGTAAATCACCTGAAGAAGGCCAGAGGTGAAATTTGGCCGAAACGTAGTGAAAGAAGAAACAACACACAACCCCCCCCCAAAAAAAACTACCAAGATGAGGACAAAAAGTCCGCAATAAATAAAATTAATTCTCAAAAGACAACCATACCAGATATTCCACCTTGGACCATTAGGACCCCAAACATTCACTGAACACTTTGTAAATTCCATAAAAACAAAACTCACCCACTAATTTTCCAAGTGGAATTAGAAAAAGTTAAGAACAGATATCCTGAACATTTGCACATCTACATGGACAGATCTAAACTGGAGAAAATAACAGGATGTGTCACAATACATAAAGGGGAAATATTTTTTTTAAATCTCACAAAT
This sequence comes from Sepioteuthis lessoniana, assembly GCA_963585895.1. NCBI lineage: Eukaryota > Metazoa > Mollusca > Cephalopoda > Myopsida > Loliginidae > Sepioteuthis > Sepioteuthis lessoniana. The sequence continues at coordinate 33,520,003 of OY757917.1, forward strand.
AACACTTCTATATTCAATGCAGAAGCTTGCGCAATCAACATGGCTCTTGACCTCATCTCAGAATCAAGGAATAACAAATTCATTATCTTTTCTGATTTGCTATCAGTTTTGGAATCATTAAAAAACAGGAAATTTGATAATCCATTAATCATTAAAATTCTATGCAAATGAGAAAATTTATCAAATAATAATGATGTACAGATATGTTGGGTCCCAAGTCACACTGGAATCAATGAAAATGACCAAGCAGATAAAGCGGCCAGTGCTGCTCTAAGCATAACCACTGAAAAATGTTTAAAATACCATATACAGACTTTGAAATGAAGATAAATAAATACATACTACAATAAAGACAACAACGCAGGAACAGCAATAAACATAATAAATTATTAAAAATTAAACCCACATTGGGGGATCGGAAACAAGGATAAAGAAAAAACTGAAAAGAAAAAGTCATCTTTTCCAGACATCATATAGATCATACAAGGACAACACATTCTTACTTGAAGCAAAGCAGCAACTAATGTCATGCATGCCAGACCAAATACACTGAAATGCATCCTCATTGAATGTACTGAGCTGGTCCATATAAAAGAAACTTTTTTATAGTGCAAACGACATGAAGGAACTGTTTCAAAATATTGAAATAAAAAATTTAATGTCATTCCTAAAAGCGAAAGATATGTACGTAAAAATCAAAAAAAAAATTTCAACAAGGCCAAATTTCTACAAGAAAGTGTTCCTTTATAAGAAATACTTTAACAAAATCAGACCCTTTCCACTAACAGTTAAAAATATCCTTTTTACTGCAAGATTATTCTCTACAAATAAAACCAGATTCTGTCTATAAACCATTTCCCTACAAATAAATTCCAACATAACAGACCTTTCCGTTTCTCCCCCTTTTCAACTTGATTTGGCATTAAATGACCAGGGAGGTTGATATGCTGTTTAATGAAACCAAACCAAACCAAACCATTCCTCCTTGCTAACAGTGGTATTGTGTTAGTATAGCGTTTATTCTAAGGTTAACAGCAACAAATAAATAAATTAATACTTCGTTTAATTTATAGGACTTTACACTCCTGTAGAGAAGAGGAAAATCTCATATTTTGTTTTGGCGCGCTATTTAATTCAACACTGAATTTCACCCAATCAGGATGACTTATCCCATTCAGCCCGGACCTTCACTTCCGGCTAGCAAAACGGGTGAGCAGCCAAAACCACTCTCTTCGGCTTGAGACGGCGACCAGAACGGACGTATCTCTGGTCGCCCCTGCTTAGCGATGCTTTTTAGCTAAACAAGCCACCCAGTGTGGACATATCACTGTGGCTTTAACCCTAGCAGCAGCAACATGGACACTCAGCGAGGGAACCTTCTAATTTATGGATTCTTTGCGTCTAATATATTTTTGACCAAGGAATCCCAGTTGAATATGAATTAGATACGTTCAGCATGCCTTCCACAAGCACCACAAAAATTTACTATGTCGATCCGAGCGCCACTTCGCTCTTGACACACCTAGCTCTCATTTCACCTCTGGTCGACATTAATGAAGATAACGCCTACTCTCCCCTATTACCAGACACACAAAACTACACGGTGACCTTGAATACTTCCCTCACACGTCCAACGACAAGCTGCCATCTCAACATCTAGCTAAGCCATTTCATCTCAAACATCCAACAAGCCTAAACACCACGAGTCTTGCAGCACCAAGAACAAACCGCCTCACAGCTGCAAATAAAGAACTTTCGTTTGTTGTGTATTGTTAAAGAATAGTTTCGTAATTCATTTCTGTGTGCCTTAAAAAATATAGCGTTAAACCATAACCACTTCACCAGTGTTGTCTTCAAACCGCTATACTCCTATAAATTATTTTGGGCGGTATGCCACTTGTTCTCACAAAGATGGCGGACGCTCAATATTCAATCTCGGGAAACCATTGGCCAGGAGGACCACGTGATATGCTTAAAACTACGTCAGCGCGTAAATTCAAGTCCTGCGTCTTTGAGCCACCTACAAGACGCGTATTTTCTATAAATACGTCGTCTTCAAGCACCCTCTTTCTCTTTTACGAAATTTCTTCGCAGCGGCAACACACTCCCTCCAGCGTGAATCAACAGGATGGCGAAGCAACAACATGCATGGGCCTCGCAGACATTCATATACAAGGACTATGAGACGCTTTCCCGTCTCTGAGAAACTGCCCGTTTCTAACCATAAAAAAGGACATTTCAAACTTGCAATTCTTTTTGTAGCTTAGTTGTGTTACACACACACGAGCTCACACATATACACACACTATTATTTTGTTAGTAGAGTTAGTAATATTTTTTATGTATCAATGTAAGATTTAATTGCTATAGTATATAAATTTGTTTTGGTTCGTCGCCTTGTTTTAAATTTTGTCCGCGCCGTTTTACAATCTTTACTCGTTTCATTTGTTGCATATCTTCCTTCATTTACCACTTTATCCATGCGCTTATATTATGCTTATTCTACCTTAATTCTAAAACACCAAACTCTCTTTCAAAACCTATCTTCAACATTAAACGTGTGGGAAATATTAAACCTTATTCAATATACATAAAATCAACATCAAAATAGTAGGGGTGTGGCGATTTAGGAATTAACAAAAAACTCCCAACCGGATATTGACTCGTCGGCTGCCTGATACAAAATGTATAAACGCGTCGCCACGCATAAGGCTCCACGCATCCATCCGGTTAAAATCAGAAAAAAGAAAAATAATAAAATGTAAAGTAGCCAATGAGAAGCGGTCGCGCCAAAATTAGAAGGATTTTCGAGTGGCGAATTTGGAGCCGGTGGAGAGAGATAAATACCCAGGTTTTCTGTGAACCAAATCAGTGAGAACAAAAGGAGACACAAGAAAGAACGAAGACGCGATAACCAGGAGAGAAGTGACGTCCGCCCTCGAGTTAAGAGCCGAAACTACCTCTCTGCTAGTTCCACTACCTGACCATAAAAGACAGAAAGAAAGAAAGAAAAGAAAAGAAAAAAGGAATAAGTACTCTTTAAAAACATTCTCTTCCTTTACCCTGTTTCTTGATATCTGACTTTCCACCACTTCGAAAATTTACTACTCACAAAGGAGAACTTTTGAACATTCAAATCCAAGTTGACGTTTTTGTTTTATAAAAATTGTTTAATTATTAGATGTTCCTTGTTTGTCTTGTGTTAAATGAAGCTTTTTCTCATTGTATGTTGTAACACTCCAAACCCAACCAACAAGGCCATAGGGGAACTTAAATAGCATAAATACTCACTCCTTCCTACAAATTCTAACAATTTATTAATGAACACGTGAAACAATTAATAACAATATGCAGTCCTCCCTGTATATAAAATTGAGTTTGAGGGACTTACTGATGTGCTGAATAAGATATCTGGTATCTTAGGGTTGTCTTTCTGAGAGCTTTTAACGTCCCCGCCTCACGGAACGTCTGGTGGAATCTGTCTGACTGGATTTGGGATTTTTGCACCAAAACTTCTGCGCTCATCACGTGATTAGTATATCCAAACACAGAGAGCCTTTCCCTCACTCACTCTATACACAGGGATTACCATTTTACTCACCCAACAGTGGTATCTTTTTGAATTCAGTGGGTAAAAACTTTGACTCTGACCCTCGGAACAGGAATTGTTCTACTCTGCCGGTTGGAATCTACTCTCTTCTTCTGTGTCTTTTATATCCATCACTGGGTCTTGGGTATCACCCACCTTTTTCCACACAATGAACTAGTCCATCTGCCATATATAGCAGTAGCTACTAATACCAGGGCAGTCTAGAAGGTGAAGAGCAGCCTCTTATAGGAATAGTATTAGAGCGTTGGAGACTGGTGATTGCACTAGATCACCTTAATTGCTACCGTAATAACGGAAGCCAATACTGTCGTTGGACTATATCTTTATTCTGTATTCACTAATCCTATGTTCTTGTCTACTAATAGTCTCTCTATTGTATATACTTTTTCCTGAGAATATATCTCTATTTCCTCTTATATCGTGGTTTGTCCTTTATTTAATATTACAAGCGTTCACTAACCAGAACGCAACACTGGGCGGGTAGAATTCTCTAGAATCTGCAACAAAATTCAAGAAATAGTCAGTGAATGGTCATTTCCTATTTCTTTGTTCTCTTTTCCAGAGGTAGCCACAGCTGACTTAGAATCATTGGGTCATTTCTTTTAACTGTTAAAAGTGGTGCCAATATGACTTGACAATGATACATTTCTGCTCTTTGGGAGTGGGGCTCAAATAGCAAAGGGATTCCATTTGGATTAAAGAAAAAAATGGCAAATAATTTTTTTTCTTTTAAAACAAAGCACTTCCGATATATACATATATATATATATATATATATATCTTTAAGAAAAAACAAAACCGGTCACATGAGGATTATAAATTTATTTCCATCCTGTTATGTGTTTTTGATAAAATCAAAAAACACAAAAAAAATTTACAGGACTTCTTCAGATCTAATGGATAAAATAAAACAGAATAGACACAGGAAATTCCTCCCAACTCTGGTTTAACTGGACTGAATAATACTATATATATATATATATAAATATAGATATAAGCACTTATTTTTTTCCTAAACTAAAATACTTCCAAATATCCAATTACAGAGATGAAGCTTGATGATTTTCATCATTAAGAGTTTTCAGACTATTGTCTTCATCTTTATTGTTATTTTCACAACGTTTCGGTCGATATGTCTTCCGACCTTTTTTAGGTGTTTGTCGAACTCAGGAACCTTCACGAAACTTCGAACTACATCCTTTATTGAATCCACTAGGGTCGCCTGTTCTGATTCTGTTAGCTATAGCCGGGTACAAGTGTTAAGTATTCCTGTACTGTTACTCGCCTGCAGTCAGGATTGAACCTGCAACCTCCAGATGATTGTCTCCTTAAAAGCTTAGGGAACCAATGTCTATAACTGTTATGCTATGTGTCCTGCTGAAAACATTGTGGAAATAACTATAAAGATGAAGACAATAGTCCAAAAACTCTTAATGATAAAAATGCCCAATTACAGTTTTGTTGGATGCTGTTTCCAGAAATGCTACTTGCTATTTTGAATAACCACTGGAAGCAACAATGGCATTAGGATTTTAAAAATAGTAACAGCATTAGGTTTTTAAAAAACTGCTGAAGTATAAGTGTTTTAAAGATATTTATTACAACAATATATTATTTGTATATAATCAGAAACTTAGAGAATTTTAGCAAAGGTCATTTTTCTTGACTTGTAAGATATGAATTTTCTTCATTGGCAAAGAAACAAAAATTCCAAATGCGCTGAGGTTGAATAAGAAATTCAACTACATTGGGTTAAAAAGATAAACTTTGCAACTGCATTGGGATTTTAAAAAGGAATGAAAAATTGCAACTGCATTGGAGATTTTTTGAAATAGCAACTGAATTGGAATTTTTTTGAAATTGCAAATGAATTGAGTAAGGAAAAAAAAAAAGAAATTGCAACTGTATTTTAAAATGTTTTAAAAATTAAAAATCCAATTGCTTTAAGTAAAAAAAGTTCTGGTTTCGTTGAGGTTAAAAATATTGCTCAGGATTTGTCTCCATGCAACTATCTTTTTCTTCATCTCCCAGCTGAAAATCTACACTAAAAGATCATTAATTTCTAACAAAAGAAGAAAATGTTCTATGACACCTGCCAACTATCATTCAAAATAATTTCGAGAACATACTCTATAACTTAACCTAGTCAGCTGGGGCTGGAGAACACTCTGGCTGTATCTCCGCAGAGGGGTAAGACTCAAGCAATGAGTGTCCAAGATATGACACTAAACAATCTGATGGTAAAGCTCCAGAAATGCAGGAGCTTTAGGGAATACAGAGTATCTTTTTATTGCCATCACTCCCCAGTCCACTCTAGCCAGTAGTAGTAGCACCAGATAGGGTCCTATTTCTGGTTTAAATAGAATGGTTTGACATTTAAACTGAGTGCAAACAAATGACATGCTAAATTGAATTGTTAGAAATAGAACTGTTTGCTCATTTAACTGTGTGTATCTACAAAATGTGTTCACAAATCATATATTTGATATATATGCAAAAACAGGATTTGGCATTAAATAACCAACAATGGTTGATATGCCAGTAAACCAAACCAAACCAAACCAAACATTCTATCACTGGAAAAATTGCTGAAACTGATATAATAATAGTTTCAAAATAGTAATGTCTTTGGCAGGATATCTCATAAGGTCAATTTTTAGCAGAGTACAGTCAGTTTAAATTCAAAGTTTTCCTTCTTCTAGGCTAGTTACCAAACCAATCTAGTCTTTCCAACTATTTACCCATACATGATGGGTAGAAGAAATAGATTCATACCTTTCCCAAGGGCATTAGCGCAAGGTGAAATGTGATGAGCCTCATACTGGATTTGAACTCAAGTTGTTGATTCCATTTCTTACAATAATAGCCTTTATACCAAGCATGCCTCCCCATGGATATATATATATACTATATATATAATATATATTCTTCCCCATGGATATATATATACTATATATTATAACATAATACTGCTTATTAGTTGTCTAAATTTCTGAGATGAAGCTTGATGATTTTTATCATTAAGGGTTTTCGGACTATTGTCTTCATCTTTATTGTTATTTCCCAAGTTCGACAAACACCTGAAGAAGGCTGGAGGACATATCGGCCAAAACTTTGTGGAAATAACAATAAAGATGAAGACAATAGTCTGAAAACCCTTAATGATAAAAATACTGCTTGTTTGAACCAGAGCATATGACTTTTTACTCTATTTGTCAAGTAATCTGATAAAGTGAATTTTTGAGTCAATGATCATTTTCTCTTAATTTAATAACAAGTTCATTAAGCCTAGCATAGAAATAAATATCATATGGGAGTCTCTAATTAAGTTGAAGCATCAAGCAACATTAGAAGGACAAATTAACTGATTAACAGCTTAGCATTTAACCTGGGATGAGATTTGCTCTTTCATGGACATCAGAATTTGAACAATCTACTCCCATAATAGAGAAATTGGTTTGGTTCAAAATTCCCAGGTTACCAATAACAACTGGCACCTGAAGAAGGCTAGAAGATGCAGTATCACCCATAAATGAATGTACCTTTATGAGAAATTATAACATGGCTCCACTGGGTGAATGATCTTGATACAGGTAGCAGCCAAGGAAGACAGGTTCCTAAAAGAAGAACAAGTCGTGTGTTCATGAACAAAATGAATCACCAAGTCGGAGGATTTCAGCTGTGGTGAACCTTGGGGAGGAATAGGCTATGCTAACCTAACTGCCCAAGATACAACAAATGATGTTATGTCTCTCCAACCCCCACCTGGTGTTATGAGATTGATGATGAGGATGATGATGATCACACATAAATATGAGGGTCATTCAATTTTAGGGTGAATTTTGTGAAGGAGTGGTCAACAGGAAGCACTATTTACAATAACAACTGGCTCCTGAAGAAAGCTAGAAGATGCAGTATCACCCATAAATAAATGCACCTTTATGAGAAACTATAACATGGTGTTGTATAGTCACAACTATCTATACAAACACATAATACATATACATCTACATCTGCATGCAAAATCATAACGATGACACAATAAAGACGAGCGACACAGTCTTTTAGAAAAATACACCTCTCACTTTATTGAAAGGGTTTTGTGTGAGAGGGAGTTGGAGACCAAACAGAACTGCAACATATTGACCCCCACTCTATTGGCCATAACCGCGTTTCTTTCCCGTACTCCTGGGCTGCTCAATCGGGGCTCTGAGGGCCCAGCCTCTCTGGGTGCTGGTTTTTTCTACCGCATCTTATCTCCAACTCGTCTGATCCCCAACTGCTCAATCGGTGGCCTGAGGGTTCCCTCTGCTGGGTGCTGGCTTCTCTACCGCATCTTGTCTGCAACTGATTGAATTTCTTGTGCACTGTATTATATAATAGTTCAACGCCCACCTTCTTGTGGACGTCACAATCACACTCATTCAACCCGTCCACGGTCAAGGTTATATTCGGATATTCCTTGAGCGGATGCACCTGTTATTTACATAAGTGCATTTCCTATTTTGACAGCCCGGATGGGTTGTAGGTCAATATACAACAATGGCTCCACTGGGTGAATGATCCTGATACAGGTAGCAGCCAAGGAAGACAGGTTCCTAAAAGAAGAACAAGTTATATGTTCATGAACAAGATAAACCACCAAGTCGGAGGATTTCAACTGTGGTGAACCTTGGGGAGGAATAGACTATGCCAACCTAACTGCCCAAGATACAACAAATGATATGGTGCTTCTCCAACCCCCACCTGGTGTTATGAGACTGATGATGAGGATGATGATGATCACACATAAATATGAGGGTCATTCAATTTTCAGGTGAATTTTGCTGAAGGAGTTGTCAACAGGAAGCACTATTTACATTTTCACCTTTTTCAAAGAAATCAATTATGACAGGCCCTTTCATGTCCTAAAAGACTGTCAGCATGACCTTCTTTACTGTCTGCTATGCTTGGAATATTTTTTTTATCAGAGAATCAGTAAGTTTCCTCAGGATACTTCAACTGTCTTTTTGACTTAAAATTGTATTGATAAACACTCGTTTAGCCCATTCACAAAGATTTTCTTGGCTAAAACATTCATCTTTGTACACATCAAAGACTCCTTGGAAAATTTCACTTGGTTTTCACTTCTCAGCCACTAATAAATGGAAGGCAGACTTCTGTTCAAGCCTGGAGCACAGTTTGATTTACTGCCATTTTGAATAATCTCAAAATGATCGCCAGATTAAAATAATTTTTGCTATGAAATAATTCCAAACAATTTAAAGAAAAAATTATAGAAAAAAATTCACTTTCAGAAAAATTCCACTTATTTATTGAATAACTCTCATATATATAAAAGGTTCTCTTCAGTTAAAAAAAATTTCTCCTTATTTATTGAATGACTCTCATATATATAAAAGGTTCTCATCAGTCAAAAATTTCTCCTTATTTATTGAATGACTCTCATATATATAAAAGGTTCTCATCAGTCAAAAATTTCTCCTTATTTATTGAATGACTCTCATATATATAAAAGGTTCTCATCAGTCAAAAATTTCTCCTTATTTATTGAATGACTCTCATATATATAAAAGGTTCTCATCAGTCAAAAATTTCTCCTTATTTATTGAATGACTCTCATATATATAAAAGGTTCTCATCAGTCAAAAATTTCTCCTTATTTATTGAATGACTCTCATATATATAAAAGGTTCTCATCAGTCAAAAATTTCTCCTTATTTATTGAATGACTCTCATATATATAAAAGGTTCTCATCAGTCAAAAATTTCTCCTTATTTATTGAACGACCCTCATTAATACACTTTTATAAAAAGTTAATTTTCTTAATTAAAAGGATTTTATCATTTCTCACAGAACATTATATTATCAAAACAGATGATATTCAATATTACTTATTATCAAATTCTGCAGCATTTAAATTCTGAAAACAAAAATATGAACTTCACATCATCCTCATCAAAGTGCATATAAATAGGTTTCCTATTCTTATTGTTTGGTTTGGTTTAAAGGCATATGAAGCTTCATGAGTTATTTAAAGCCAAGACTATCTTTGTAGAAGAACAGTAGTGTTACTATTTAACCTATAGCTAGAGTATGGATAAAGGGGTTCATACCCTTCTCAAGAGTATTAGTCCTAAAGCGAATCTAATAGTTTAAACTTGCTTACTACAATGTCATAGTCTAACATGTTAGCCACTGAGCCATGCAAACTTCCACTGCTTTTATGGTAATGAAATCATCCTTTCATAGAAATATGTTTGAATTCCAGCTTTATAGAATTATCAATCATGAATAGGTTACCACAAATCTTCTTTCCAAAAAAATTCATATTGTCCATCATTGCCTAGTCGGCTGGGGTTGTAGAATAGACCAACTGCATCTCTGCAGAGGGGTGAAATCCCCGCCTACCAATGAGTGTCTTGGATATGACACTCAAAAATCAGATGGTGAGGTTCCAGTGATACTGGAGCTTTGGGGAATGCAGGGTACCCCTTCATTTCCATTGCTCCCAGGTCCACTCTGACACAGTGTGGTAGCCTCTGATAGGGTCCTATCTATGGGTCAAATAGAACTAAATGGCATACTTATGCTAAAATAAATTGCTTGAAATAGAACTGTTTTGACATTTAAACTGCATACATATGCTACACTGAATTGTTTGAAATGGAACTGTTTTTGTATAAATGAAATTGTTTGAAATGAAACTGCTTTTGACAGTAAAACTTCTTACGCTAAACTGAATTGTTTGATAGAGAACTGTTTTGACATTTAGCTGTGTGTAAACAAAAACTACACTTATTCTAAACTGAATTGTTTGAAATAAAACTTTTTGACTAAACTGAATAGCTTGAAATAGAAATGTTTTTGAAAACTAAACTGTGTACTTATGCTAAACGGAATTGTTTGAAATAGAACTGTTTATTTGTAAAAAAATCAATTTGGCATAAAATAACCTACAAAGGTTGATATACCATAAAACCCAAGCAAACAAACGAACAAATATTATTTATCACTCTTCTTAAATCTTCTAGATGGCATCCAGTGTCCCCATTGAGCTGATGGATGTAATCTTTTGCTAGTCAGTTGACACTAGTGTGTCCATGTGTTGTCGTCCACTGGAGAACATCATTCATGAGTGTTAATCTTTTCTTCTTCAGCAGTGCTCAACATGAATATGTAAACATCTAATAATAAATGCATCCTTTATTTATACTAGTTTATTTTGGGCTATAGAGCCTCAATGCTGTAGAGTTTGGTAATAAATAATATCTAATTATATCCATTTTAAGTGTATTATGTTCCACAATGAATAATATAATCTCGGCATTTTTAATGTGGGAAGAAAACAAACTTTTTATAATAAAATTAAAAAGGTTGTATTTATTAATGTGACCCACCTGGTTGGGGCTGCAGAATACACTGACTGCATCTTTGCAGAGGGGTAAGACCTCCTTCAACAAGTGATCTAGATATGACACTAAACAATCTGATGATGAGACTCCAATAATGCTGGAGTTTTGGGAAATGCAGGGTACCACTTCATTGCCATCACTCCCAGATCTACTCTGGCTTGGAGTGGTAGCACCTGATAGGATCCTATCTATGGGTCAAATAAAACTGTTTGATATTTAAACTGTGTACCTATGCTAAACTGAATAGTTTGAAATAGAACTATTTGATCATTTAACTGTGTATAAACAAATGACCAATTTTTTATTGAATTGTTAGTGATACATGGCAATACTTGGAACCATTTAACTTTGTTGACATGCTAAACTGAATTGTTTGAAATGGAACTGTTTGATCATTTGATATAATAAGTTATTCTAGCTAAAAAAGATATGGTAAAAAATGACTAGGAGAAGCTACCATTCTCAATCACCTAAGTTCCCTTGTACCACACTGGTGACAGTTCATAATATGGGAGGTATTTCTGCTGGACTCTGTATCTATGCATTCAATGTCTAGATTTCACTTGCTAGCCTTCATTTAATACACAGGCAATGATTATTATCTTTCTCATTTTTGAGTGAGGCAAGTGAATTTTCGGATATGTTATGTTCAGAGTTCAGCTAGAGTTCAGCTAGAGGGAAAATAATTATGTCTGCTTACACTTAAAAGAGAACTACGCAAGTAATCATGTGCCTTCAATGAAAATTGATTAAACTTAAGATGACTGAAGTTAAAGATGCTAAAAATAGTCATCCAAAAATCTGAGCAGCTGATCATTAAATCTACCCCCACCCACCTGTTTCACTGTGGTGACATTTGGTACTAAAGTTTTGATCATAATTTTTGGTCTTTTTTTTTTTTACCCCCTGATAATTTTTTTTAACAAGGAAAGTAAACATTTTTAAAAGGCAATTCTTTTCATAAATTATATGTCCTCTATAATAGACATTTTCTACTTGTATTTCTTTCTTATCTATTTCAGTAGCTTTTTATAACAACTTTTAAAGTATCATTTTTATTTGTGCTCATTACTCACTTTTTTTTCTAGATTTTTAAGCCTAAAAGGTTGGAGTGTGTGCATATCATTCATAGAAACTAAATAGTAACTTATTTTTTGGCCACATTTTTCAAGCAGGTTTTCAGCCACAGTTTTAGGCTACAATTTTTTTTTTCTGGCAACATTTTTTCAGCCCCATGTTTTTGCACCAATATTCTTTTTACTATATTAGGGATAGCATAACCGAAAGAAAATTATATATATTGTTCAAACTAAATAATGTCTAACAAACACTGCAATTTTATACCATTTCAAAGAAATTGCAACTAGAATGGATATTTTTCAATAATTTGTTTCTTTTATTGTGAACTTATTTTTTCAAAAAGTTTGATACATTTTCATATGAACATGTCCTTGCCTTTTCACAATGTACTGTGTAAATTTCGTTTTCTGAAACATTATATAAACTATATCAATTCTTATTTTTAGTCAATACGAACTAGATAAAATGCTGAGCAAATGCTCAAATTTAGTATAGATTAGGCTGCTTCAAATTCCAAAAAGTCAATGTGTATTATACGCAAGAGATTTTTTTTTTTGGAATTTTGTATCTGAAAGTTAGGCGTGCATTTCATACATGAATGCATATTATACACAATTAATCATGATACAATTCTGAAGTCAGTTAACAATGCAGACAGAAACTACAGTTTTCTTATATATATATATATATATATATATATATATATATATATATATATATATATATGGTAATAAATAAGACTTGAAAATCTGAAGTTTACGTTACAATTTGTAATAGCAACATCAGATTTTCAAGTTTTTCTTTTTTCTTTCCATTTTTTCAGATATTATATATATTTATGTTTATATATATTCACTGATGATAGATAGATAGATAGATAGATAGATAGATTATTTGATGTATTAATTGTAGTTGTCATCAATGAAAAAAAATTGAAATATATTTATTTATTGATGATAATTACAATCAATCAATTAATATATACATATACATATTCATTGATGACAGCTATAATCAATTAATTTATCAATCTATCTATCTATCTATCTATCTATCCATATCCATTTTTTTTTCACAGATGACAACTATAATTACTGAATCTATCTATCTATCTAAAAAATATATTTATATACATTGATGCCATTGACGATCAATGACTCAATGAGTCAATTTATTTATTTAGATAGATAGATAGATAGATTATCTATCTATCTATCTATCTATCTATCTAAATAGATTGACTCATTGATTCATTGATTGTTAATGACATCAATGTATATAAACATATTTTTTCATTTATGACAGCAATAATCAATCAATCAATATATATTATTTAATTGATAATGACAGTTATAATCAATCAATCAGTACACACACACACACACACACACACACACACACACAAACACACATACATATACACACACACACACACACACACACACACACACACACACATATATATATATATATATATATATATATATATATATATATACTGATTGATTGCTAAAAAGAGTTTTTGTAGAGAGCATTGACTTGCAGACAACGTAGAAAAGTGCACACTATCAATATATGAAGTTACAACATAAGTAAAAAATAATAGATATTTAAAATGCAATCAAACTATTACTAAAAGTTTCATGCCTGCATGGCGTTTATCAGATAATTTTTGGATGGCATGTCGAGAGTTGTGATAAAAAGCTACTGGAATTAATAACAATTGACATCAAAGAATTTGAACAATTTTTTTCTATTTCATAATGTTATCTCTAGGGATTCTAATATTTTTTTATTTTGACTGCTGCATATTCATATTTTTATTCCTCATTAGTCAGTAGTGAGACCTGGTTGCATAACAGATGTTTATTAACAAAGTGTGTACAAAAACCATGAAGAATGAAGTTATATTTACAAAGGCAGAAATGAATGAAGAATAAATTGTTCATTTTCTTCAAAATAAACCTTTGTTATTCAGCATACTCCTGTTATGGTGTGAGGCTGCTGCACTGTGGTATTTTTTGAATGTCTTTTACATCCTCAAATCTTAATATAATTTTCAATTTCGGATAGAAGAAAAATTCTACTGAGCTAAGTCTGATGAATACATTGGTGCATAATTCTTCTGTGATCATCTTATCTAAAAAGTGTTGATGGTTCTAGATAAACCTTCACCACTATAAACAAATCACCAGTGTAAGGTGGTATAAGAGTTTTTATCTTTAACTGAATTCTTGGCCCTCGTACAATGAGTTTGGTGTGAGAGTCTGTCATATATATATATATATATATTATATATATATATATATACCCTGTAAATGGGATTTGGTATACACTGACTGTATCCCTGGCAGAGAGGCAAGACCCTTCCAAAAAGAAGTTCTGAGTATGACATTAAACTGCTAATATATATATATATATAAATTCAGATTATGTTTTAAATTTATATATATATATATATATATATGTGTGTGTGTGTGTGTGTATGTGTGTGTGTATGTGTATATATGCATATATATACAGAGAGAGAGGGGGAGAGAGAGGGGGAGAGGGAGAGGTTTGATTTGGTTTCTTTGTTTAATGGCATATTAATGTTCATGGGTTAAGGAGGTGCCCATAGTGTAATGGTTACCATCCTAGGAAATGGACACGGCGACACGAGTTCAAATCCTGGCCGAGACTAATTGCATTTCACATAACACTAATACCCTTGGGAAAGGTATGAATCCAGTTATTCTCCCTCCAGCTATGGGTAAATAGTAGGGCAGACTAGATTCTTCTGCTTTGGTGAGGCAACTAGTCTAGGAGAAAGAAAACTCTGAATTCAAACCTGTTAAACTTCGCTTAAAAATGGTCTTGTGTCACATCCTGCCAACCCCTCCTGCCCGAGCGGAGGGGTTGGTAAATATGATTAATGTTCATGGGTTATTCAGTGTCAAACCATTCTTGTAAAATAACAGCAGTTTAACCCATATCAGGAGAGAGAAGGCATTCAGTACCTTTCCCTGAGGATATTAGTGCATAAGTGAATGCAGTAGCACAACTGGAGCTCAAACTCATTGACTTTGAGACTGCAGTCAAGCTCTTTAGCAATTATCCCACAAGGACTCCCACTAGAAAGACAGAAACAGAGAGACAAGAAAGAAACAAAGACAGTGAGAGACAGAGAGATACAGAGACAGTGAGGGAGAGACAGAGAGAGACAGAGAGACAGTGAGACAGTGCTGTCAAGCTCTTTAGCAATTACCCCACAAGGTCTCTCACTAGAAAGACAGAAACAGAGAGAGAGAGAGAGAGAGAGAGAGACAGTGAGAGACAAGAAAGAAACAAAGACAGTGAGAGATAGAGACACAGAGACAGAGAGACAGTGAGAGAGAGACAGAGAGAGACAGAGAGACAGTGCTGTCAAAAAAAAAGGGATCATCAAAAGTTTGTGGATGGATTTGCTCTGTCTGACCTTCTTGGGTCTGGGAGAGCCAGCATGCTTCCACTAGGAACTCTATCTCTTGGTCTCTGGGTCATAGCAGTAGATCCAGCTTTCATCGCAGGTCACCAGTGCATCAAGAACTGTGGGATCTGAATTGATCAGCTCAGCCATCTCCCTGCTGTCATGTCAACGTCTTTCTTTCTGATCTTTTCTGAGCACCCTTGGGACAAACTTTGCGCAAATCTCCCGTATCTTCAGTTCCTCGCGAATAATGACATCAAACTGAGCACTTATTGTCTCTATCATATTTACCAACCCCTCCACTTGGGCAGGATATGACACAAGGTCAATTTTTAAGTGGAGTTTAACAGGTTTGAATTCAGAGTTTTCCTTCTCCTAGACTAGTTGCCTCACGAAGGCTGAAGAACCTAGTCTATCCTACTATTTACCATAGCTGGAGGGAGAATAATTGGATTCATACCTTTCCCAAGGGTATTAGTGCTATGTGAAATGCAATTAGTCTCGTCCAGGATTTGAACTCGTGTCGCCGTGTCCATTTCTTATGACGATAACTATTACACCACGGGCACCTCCACATATTGTTTCTATAGACACTCGACGGTCCTTATCCATGAAATTCTTTATTTGGCCAATCAACTCTGGTGTTCTGACTTCCTTACTCCTCCCACACCTCTCATCATTCCTCATAGACTCCTTGCTTTTCTTGAATCTCTTATGCCACTCAAAAATTGATGTTCAATTCATGCAAGATGCCCCAAAGCAGTCTAAAGCATTCCATACATTTCTGTGGCATTTTTTCCAAGTTTAAAACAGGATTTTATTGCATATAGTTCTTCTAAAGTGTCCTCACGTCCAGATTGCATTTTTGAAACTCACCAGCTGTAACAATCAGGCTTTAGTAGGGTGTATTCCAATTGCTGCTGTAGCTGTTCATCTAAACCTGAAATCATAACAATTGGTCAGTCATCTCATAAGATATATAGCAGTAACATAGTGAATTTTTAAGAGTCTACGACAATTTTAAATGCCTGTACAAAAAAAGTCTGGAAACTTATTGAAGAAACCTCATATTTTTTAGTGGTTCTCAACTAGTTCAATCTTTGGTCATCATTAAAAGTGTTATGACTGGTTATTAAGAGTCAATAAATAAATAACTCCACGTGGAGATATGAGTGCCACACAAATGTATCCAAAGTCTCTGAGGAGGACCTTCTTGGTTCAATGTACAAGGTGCTTACTACGGCTGCTGCTGCTGCTCTCTGCTCTACCAGCTTTGTTCTTGATTAATATACCCTTTGCGTAAGTCCATTAATCTGGTCATAGGTGAGTTACCTACAACAAAAAGAAAAGTTTTTTAGAAAGTTTTTGAAATAGTTTATGAAAGAGTTGATATGTTGTAATACATATATATATATATATATATATATATATATAGTCTTAAATAGAAAAAGATATATAGAGTTTGGCTTCATGACAAATTTTCTACTCCTAACTCATAAATAGCTCTATTCAAGAATCCTTGTAGTGTAGTGGCTAATGTGCTGGACTGCTGCATCATTGTAAGTGAGTTAAAATTCATCATTCACTTTTGAACAAATAATATTTTATAAGGAATGAACTCTCTTATCTCCTCCTGCTATGGATTAGATAGATAGTATCAAGGATGGCTTTGGCATTAAATAACCTATGAAGGTTGATTTGCCATCAAACAAAGAAACCAAAACAACTATTCAATAAATTTGAAGAATTGCAAAGTAGTAACACATCTCTCTGAGTATAAACATAATTTTATATAACTAAATCTGATGTGTAAATTAGATAAAAATGCTATAAATTCTTACTGATTTCTTTATTTTTTCTTTCTTTCTTTGTTTTTCTGTTGGTATTGCTGAATTTGAAAGGCAGGATTTTGTTGGTTCTCAAAATAATGACGTTAAGTGTTTAGATTTAAAATTTTTTTCCTTTACAAATTCAATGCAGGCATTTTTTAAAGTTCTTTTGCATAGATAAATATTTTTATAAGATTATAAAATCTATTCTGTGATTTCATCTTGTCACAATTTTCTGTGGGACAGTTATAAGCCTTACATGAAAAAAGATTTCCGAAATATATATATATATATATATATATGGTTTAGTTTGGTTTCTTTGTTTAATGGCATATCAACCTTTGTAGGTTATTTAATGCCAAAGCCATTCTAGAAGAACAGTAATGGTACTATTTAACCCATAGCTGGGAGGATAAGGGGGTACATACCTTTCCAAAGGGTATTTGCTCAAAAGTGAATCTAATTGCATGACTGGAGTACGAACTCGCTTACTACAATTCTGCAGTCCATAGCTTTAATCATTACACCATGAGGACACCCCCTATATACATTTGGGCAGGTGTAAGTCTATAGTTTTCCCTTCCTTTTTTTTTAAATTTAGTGTTTAGGTATACCAGCCTGTTCTCAAGAGAAAATTCAGCTAGATATTCACTATTTCTATTTTGAGTTGTGTAAACAGAGTTTATCATTTTCACCTTTACTTATATTTGTATTGATGTCCTCACCAATGATCTTAACTTTGTGTTTGAGAATATGTCAGACAAGAGAAGATATCTCATTATAGAAGGTGATGATGTCTATTTCATCACTGGCATTAGTGGGACTGAAGCATGAGATGAATGTTGCACAGAAGTTGCCATTAAATGTAGCACATATCATTCTCCTTTGGATTTGCTTTATGCTATTTAGTGGTTTTAAAGCACAAGGGTTAAGAATGATTCCTGCACCTCTAATAGCAGCATTGACAGAGTTTTTTCTGTGCAGATGCTAACACAAACGTCCATCCATTTCCAGATTCATGACAATTTAGTTTTAGTTTGCTATCGTAATATCTATTTTCCTGTATGCATCTAGTGTCTATATTATTAGCTGCTGCAGACTCTGTAAGCTCTAGCAGCTGGTTTATTGTACAGGGTGGAACGATAAAATTGTCGTCCTAAAGAAAACAACACTACAGCTTTTTTAAAAAAAAATTCAGGTAACTTGATTATGTCACAGAGCTAACATCTACTCAATGTAGCCACCTTCAGCCTCAATTACTGCCTCAATATGGATCCAGAACTGGGAGCATGCCTTTTCTACAAGCGCCGGCGGGAGCTTGGTGAATAGTTGGCGGATGGCAGCAATCATGCTGGCTTTGGTGTTGTGGGAAGTCATGTTGGTGATGTTCTCAACGTATGACTAAACGAAGTAGTCCAGCGGGTTTAGGTCGGGGAGGGGGGCAGTGAGAGAAGGGTACAAAGTTGTAGCACTCCTTCTGAAGCCAAGCCTGGGTCTCTTTGGACTTGTGGGCTGGCGCCGAGTCCTGATGCCACACTCCAGGTCTGCCACTGGCCACCTGATTGCACCAGGGGATCACCACACTCTTCAGCACATCCAGGTACACTTTGGTGTTGACTTTCAAACCGACTCTGAAGATGTGAGGTGGCATGATGTGGCACTCTCTTGAAACCACACCAAAGACCATAACCGTAGCTGGAAACTTTATTTTCATCACCCTGGGCATGTCCCTGTTATTCATGGCAATCCAGATTTGCATTTTGAGGGTACTGGCAATGGTCTTGTTGTCATAACTTGGATCGGTAAAGAGCATGAGTTGTACAGTGGCGCATCTCCAGTCTCGCTCGTTGAACATGGTGTCACTTTCAGACCTGATAGAAAGCTCCTATTGCTCTTGGGATTAGTACACAACTGGCCAACTAGTAGATGGTCTGCAATAAAAAAAGAAAACCAGTTTTCATTAAATGGAAATGGAATCATGTTGTCTTTTCTAGGGTGACAATTTTATCGTTCCACCCTGCATTTGATAACCTAAAGTTAAAAGTTGCAAAGCTAAAATTATTCTTACCTCTGAGTAATTTTGTTTGGGCTCTCAAGCTAAATTTTCTAACACTGAGGCTTGAACATGTCCTTTGTTAAACTGCACGAAAGGCAATGCAATTTGGATGTTTGGTTTAAATTTAGGTTATGGTAATCTTTCAGTGGCTATTTTTTTCTCTTTTATAAATGCCACCCTTGTAAATGAGTAGCAAGACTGACCTAATTGATCCTGGCCATTGACCTATGCATTTCCTTTGCTCAGCATCAGCTGAAGCATACTGTTGACCCACTTTTGGATTAATTCCCCTTGCTTCCCTTCCATCATGCAGCATCCCATGGTTTCCAATGCTATATACTAGTATGACTTGTATAACACCATCTTCCGTCTGAAACTGAAATTCAGTGAGTAATCAAGGCAAAGTGACTGAAGGATTTTGGTGGCTGCATGTTTGATTGATGCAGACTTTGACCTGTTTGGGTTTGTTGTAATTTTATTGTTACAAAGTTATAAATTTCCTGTATTAAGCTTGTAGGGTTTTGATAATGTGAGATTTCTGTCTTGAGAAAAAAGTTGTAATTTTTCTAAGTTTTAAATTAGATTAAGTTCATAATGCTACAATACTAAGAGATTCTAATTTGCTATAGATCTGGCTTCTTGCCTTCTGACAACCAGCCCTGGATAGCCAATTAGAACTCAAGCTGCTACTATTTCTCTTCTCTCTCTATTACTCCTTGTTTGTATACGAACTAAATTATTTTCTCAATCAGCTGGGGCTATAAAATACATCAAATGCTTCTCTGCAGAGGAGTAAGAACCCTTCCCTAATGAGTGTCCTGGATATGACAGAAAACAATCTGACTGTGAAGCTGAAGTTTTGGGGAATGCAGAGTACTCCTTTATTGCCATCACTCCCAGATCCACTCTGGCCTGGAGTGGTAGCACCTGATAGGGTCCTATCTATGGTTCAAATAGAATTAAACTGTGTACATATGCAAAACTGTTTTTGTATGCTAAAGGGAACTGTTTGAAATAGAAGCGTTTTTGACATTGAACCTGTGTATTTATGCTAAACTGAATTATTTGAAATAGAACTGTTTTTGACATTTAACTGTGTGTAAACTAAAAACTATACTTATACTGAACTAAATTGTTTGAAATAGAACTGTTTATATTACGTATAAAAAATAGATTTGGCATTAATGACCTACAATGGTTGATGTGCCATAAACCAAATCAAGCCAAACAAAACTGAACTATTTGAAATACATTTTACCACAATTAAATTGTAGTCAAAGTTTTATCATACCAGCCATTTCAATTCTTACATTTTGAGAATTTTGGAAAGAAAATGCCATTACATTCCAAACCATTGACTAACACCTACCCACAAAACTCAAAAGCACAACTAGATTATATATGTTGTGGTCTTCAGATAAGACCAGTGGAAGAACAACTCAAACAACGGGTGATTGGTATACGTTATTGTATTAGCAGTAAAAGGAAGTCATACAAAGGAAGTACTAGCTGTGCTCGGCTTGCAGTCCATCTGTCAAATGCCTCATAAGGAACGAGAAGTTGTCTCCCCCGGACGAGCTAAGCTCGGAGAATATGTTTAGGTTGGACGAGTATGGTTGGATATGTCCCCATAACATCCCACTCCCAAGCTTTTTTGTTCCGTTAAAAAAAAGGTGTCAATATCTCCTTTTTTGGGGGTCAATGGTCAAAGGTTCGGTAAATCTTTGGGGTATGGTAGGATAGGTTCCCATAACAATATTCATAAACAAAAAGTGAATTAACAGCACTTTGAAGTATAAGGCATACTTTTCTTTTGAAGGAATATCTTCCAAATACAAATTTATCTCAGCAAAATTTCACTTGAGTCTATGAAGAAATAAGAAACAAACAAGTAAATCTTTGAGATATAACTGCTTCTCACTTACCAGTAGTAATCAGTATATGGTCACTGAATGGAACAAATTTGATTCTCTCGAGGAAATATCAAAGAAAACATATTACAACTGATTAAAAAGGAAAATTTTGTTACTTCTGATTTTGAAGCAGTTGAAGCAGTGCATAGCAACCAAATCAAGAGCCAAATGTAGAGTTTCTTGGAAGTCAAAAACAGTTTGGGAAAAATGAGATACCATGAAAACAGCATCTCTAATTGATTGAAGAAACCCAAAAAACAGCAATGCACAGAAACTCAAGAAAGCCCATAGAGAACAGACAAAAATATACAAAAAAAAGAGAGAAACAACTAGAATACCGACATGGTCAAATGAGAAAAAGTGCACTCAGAACAAGACTAAAAGCTGCCAGCAAAGAAGAAAGATTTCAGTTGAGAAAAAAACATTTCAAGAATCTACTTGGAAACTCAACTGAAGAAATTATCAATGACCAACTAGACATCAAACTTGGACACTTTACGAGGAAAAACTAGATACAGTTCGAAAAAGAAATTCAAAACAGAAAAGCAACAAACTTTGACAAAATACTTGGTGAAGTATGGAAGGCAAGAAAATTTGATGACATAGTTCTTTGATTATGCAAACACTGATTATAAACAAAACACATAGACAAAAGGTTGCATTCTTCTCTTCTCCCAAAAAGGCAACTTTGGAATCACAAAAAAACTACTGAGGCTGTTGTTGCTAGTTTTACAAAACCCTGTTTCTGAATTATATCAAACCTGAAGTTGATAAAATTCTTAGGGAAAAATAAAAACAGTTTCCAAAGAAATCAATCCACAACTTCTCTGATTCTGGCGATCCACGAAATCATTGAAAGAGCATGAGCAAAAAATATTGAAGCAACACGACGGATTTTGGTTTGGTTGGGTTTTATGGCATATCAACCATTGTAGGTTATTTAATGCCAAATCCTTTTTATACATATATATGAAATATATATGGTTTGGTTTGGTTTTATTGCATATCAACCATTGTAGGTTATTCAATGCCAAATTATTTTTATACATATAGATTAAATTTATGATTTCTAAACACATTTTGTAGATAACATTTTTAAATGATCCTGAGCTTTTTTTTCCCTCAGTTAAATGGTTGGTTGGATTTCCATGGCATATAAACCTTTGTAGGTTATTTAATGCCAAATACATTTTTATATAAATAAACAGTTCTATTTCAAATAATTCAGTTAAGCATAAGTACACAGTTCAATTACTAAAAACATTTCTATTTCAAGCTACTAATACAGTTTGTATTCAAGAAATTCAGTTTAGTATAAGTATAGTTTTTGTTTACATATAGTTGAATGTAAAAACATTTCTATATCAAACAATTCAGTTTAGCGTAAGTACATTTTTATGTCAAAAAGTTCTATTTCAAACAATTCAGTTTAGCAATAGTATGCAGTTTATATGTCAAAACAGTTCTATTTCAAGTAATTCACTTTAGTTTTATTTAACCAATAGATAGGGCACAGTTTAGTTCTATTTAACCCATAGATAGGGCCCCACCAGGTTCTACCACTCTGAGCCAGAATGGACCTGGGAGTGATGGTGATGAAGGGGTGCTCAACATTCCCGAAAGCTCCAGTATCACTGGAACCTCACCATCTGATTGTTTAGTGTCATAACCAGGACACTCGTTGGAGGGGGGGTCTTGCCCCTCTGCAGAGATTCAGTTGGTATATTCTACAGCTCCAGCAGATGGGGCAATACACAGAGTTAAATGTAAAAAACTTTATTTCGGATAATTCAGTTTAGATGTTAGATCAGTTTTATTTCAAGCAATTCAGTTTAGCATAAGTACGCAGTTGAAATGTCAAAACCGTTCAATTCTTAACAATTCAGTTTAGTATAAATACACAGTTTAAATACAAAAACAGTAAACTCTTGAAACCACGGTTTAGTTCTATTTGACCCAGAGATAGGATCCTATGATGTGCTACCACTCTGGAGCAAAGTGGACTCGGGAGAGATGGCAATGAAAGGGTACACCACCAACGCCAAAGCTCCAGCATTACTGGAACCTCACCATCAGATTGTTCAGTGTCATATTTAGGACACTCGTTGGGGGAAGGGTCTAACCCCTCTGCAGAGGTGCAATCGGTGTATTCTACAGTCCAAACCAACTGGGCAAATAGTTTAATGGTTTCATTTATTTCTATCAAACCCAAACAATTCTATTGACTACTAATCATCTGCCTGCATACAGTTTAATGCTTTCAAGTATTGTTATGTAACACTAACAATTCAACTAAACATGTCATTTGTTTAGAGACAGTTAAATTATCAAAGTTCTATTTCTAACATTTCAATTTAGCATAAGTACACAGTTTAAATGTCAAACACTTCTATTTGACCCATAGATAGGAGCCTATTAGGTTCTACCACGCCAAGCCAGAGTAGATCTGGGAGCAATGTCAATGTAGGTGTACTTCTCATTCCCTAAAGCTCCAGTATTCCTGATGCCTCACCCTCAGATTGTTTAGTGTCATATCCGTGACACTCATGAGAGAAGTCTTACCCCTCTTCAGAGATGTAGTCGGTGTATTCTGCAGCACCAGCTGACTGGGCAAACACTACTGATCATAGCTCTCTTCAAGGCATTTGATTCTATACATCGAGGGACGATGGGGCAAATAATTCTCACATATGATTCCCCTAAAGATACTGTCACAGTTATAATGATGCTCTACAAAAACATGAAAGCAATGGTTTACTCATCCAATGGTTACACTGATTTCTTTGATCTTGTCCCTGGAGATATGCAAAGAGATTTACTAGTGCCATATCTATTTATTATCTGCTAAGATTATATACAACAAATGTCAAGAGATTGAATGAAAGAAAATGATCCCACATTAAAAAAGACCTGAAACAGAT
Organism: Sepioteuthis lessoniana; assembly: GCA_963585895.1. Classification (NCBI taxonomy): domain Eukaryota; kingdom Metazoa; phylum Mollusca; class Cephalopoda; order Myopsida; family Loliginidae; genus Sepioteuthis; species Sepioteuthis lessoniana. Next base: position 33,544,276 of record OY757917.1, read on the forward strand.
GATATACTGCAGAAACTCTGACAGAGGCAGACTATTCAGATGATCTTGTGCTTCTTGTAAATACACCTGTTCAAGCCAAAAGTCTTCTGCATGGCCAGGGGCAAGCAGCAGGAAGCATAGCCTCAATATAATCCCTGTAAGTTCATATGTTTTGAGTGAGAGGAAGCCATCTCCACTTTGATTGGCAAGCATCTGAAGTTGGTGGACCAGTTCAGATACCACGACAGAAGTTTCATTAACTGAAAATGATATCTGCATATGCATCGAGAAGGCATAGATTGCTATTGACAGGTTGTCAAAATCTTTTCTCTTTCATTAAATAAAATCAGATTTTTTCAAAGCTATGACTGTGTTGGTACTACCATATGGATGCATCATCTGGACTCTAACAAAAAGTATGTAAAAAATGCTTGATGGGAATTATGCAAGAATGGTATGTGTCGTTTTGAATAAATCTGGAAACAGCACCCCACAAAATAGCAACCATACTTACCTCTTATCGTACAAAACATCCAATCCCAAGTCATACTGGAATCAGCGGAAATGACCAAGTAGATAAAGCAGGTAGGTTACCCTAAACTGAAAAAGAAGTTTGAGATAACATGTACTGACTTTAAAATGAAGATAAATAAATACATATCACAACAAAGATAACACAACAAAGACAACACTGAGTTGTAAGGGAGGGCACTATTCTTTTCCCTGGATTGCTTCACTTTACCCTTGATCCATACCTTAAAATGCTGAGCGTTAAGCAAGGTGTCATCAAGTACCATATTTTGAGTCTTTGGTATGACTCGACCAGGGATCAAACTCAGGTCTCCCGGACACTCTATCCATTATACCAATGGCCTGGTAAAAATATATATATAGTATATATATTAAATATATAAGATTTGTAAATGTCTGTCGGTAACATTTTCAAATGAGCCAAAACTCATTTGTTAGCACACAGCTGAACAGTTTCAAGGACTGCTGTGGTTGGCACATAGTTAAATAGTTTCAAGTATTTTAAATATCTAAATAGTTCTACTGGAACCATAGATGTGACCCTAACAGGTACTATCACTTGAGGTCAATGTGAATCTGGGAGTAATGGTAATGAAGGGGTACACCATATTCCCCAAAGCACCAGAACGGGAGCCTCAATATCAGGTGGTTTAACATCATATACAGGACACTCATTGCAGGGAGTTTCTTACCCTCCTGCAGTCATGCAGTCAGTGAATTCTATAGCCTCAGCCAACTGAGCTAATGAACATGCATTTATTTTACTTCTGCTGTTTTCTTTATTTTATACTAGCCATAGTACTTGCGTTTCACGGCAAAATTTTTAAAAAAATACAGATTCAATTTGCAGTCATGCCAAAAACACCCCCCTCCAAATAAACAAAACAAAACAAAACAACTCTGATTGATTTCAGATTCTGACTTATGTACACAAACATCCACCCCAATAAAACCGGAATGATGCAATATATATATATATATATATATATATATATATATAGAGAGAGAGAGAGAGAGAGAGAGAGAATATATATATATATATATAGAGAGAGAGAGAGAGAGAGAGAGACTAATGAAAACATCATCATCATCATATCGCGCTGGTAGCACGGATATCCCTGACCCTCTCTCGCCACTCCTCCCTATCGTTCATCGCCCTAGGTAGGTCTTCAGGACAACATCCTGTATCCTCACATAGCTGCTGAATGTACGTTCGAGCTGGTCGTCCTGCTTTTGCGCGGCCATGTGTGGGGATCCATAAGAGTACATCTCTTATGAGTTCATCTCTGCTTCTCCAGCAGTGTCCTGCATGTCTGGTTCGTCTAACTTGAATAGTTTTCATGATAGGGGGCAGGTGGCCGTACAGTTGGTGTCTTATGGGGTGTTGCTGCCAGGACTTGTTCAGGATTGCATGCAGCATTCTTGTGTAATTGCCATCTAGCTTCTTCTCCAGCCGTTTTGTTAGCGTCCATAGTCATTATATATTTCTGTGTTTATGTATTTATTTTCATTATGACACAAAACAATTTGTTCCACATTTCTCATTTTGTGTTTATTTAGACAGTGTGTACTTTTAAAAGCATTGAAAAAGCCTAAAAATCAATATACAAACAGTTACATGGTATCAAATATTGCTTTCTAATTCTGATAGTTTGGACACAGTTGTAAGGTTTCAAGTATTCCTATCTAATACTACTAATTTGCACATATTTATATGGTTTCAAGTGATCCTATTAAATTCTAAAAATTTGCACACAGTCATAAGGTTTCAAGTATTCCATCAGACACTAATAATTTACACACTGTCATAAGGTTTCAAGTATTCCTATCAGACACAAATAATTTGCATACAGTCATAAGGTTTCAAGTATTCCTATCAGACACAAATAATTTGCACACACTTATAAGGTTTCAAGTATTCCTATCAGACACATATAATTTGCATACAGTCATAAGGTTTCAAGTATTCCTATCAGACACAAATAATTTGCATACACTTATAAGGTTTCAAGTATTCCTATCAGACACAAATAGTTTGCATACAGTCATAAGGTTTCAAGTATTCCTATCAGACACAAATAATTTGCATACACTTATAAGGTTTCAAGTATTCCTATCAGACACAAATAATTTGCATACACTTATAAGGTTTCAAGTATTCCTATCAAACACAAATAGTTTGCATACAGTCATAAGGTTTCAAGTATTCCTAACAGACACAAATAATTTGCTCATGGTTTTAAGTTTTCAAATATTTCTAATACTAATAATTTCAAAACTGAAAAATAGATGAATTTGTGAAGACCGTCGCTAGCATTTTTCAGTGCAATTTAGCTGAATTGGTGTAATGCAAAATTTTGCCCAGAATAAAATGCTCTACAAGATAGAATTGATTTTTTATTAAGATTGGCTGACTTTCATAAAATTTGTTGCAAAATAAAAACTCTGATTTTGTGTAAAAATCCAGCTCAATAATTTAAAGTGAACCGCACTATAGTGCATGTGTCCTGGATATTACACTAAATTGCACCTTGTAGCTAGGATCCAGTTCTGAAGATCTGGGGAGCGTGAAGTTACTGGTTTGTTATGGTTATTTCTAGGTTCACCCAGAGAGGTTGCACCTGTTAGGGTCACATCTATTGATCAAATAGTTATTAAGATCATATATACTTACAGAAACACCCCCCCCCACACACACATATATATATATATATAGTGAAAATATCATTTTAAGGTTTGGTTTGGTTTCTTTGCTTAATGGCATATCAACATTTGTAGGTTATTTAATGCCAAAGCCATCTTTACTGAAGAACTGTAGTGGTACTATTTAACTGATTCATAGAAAAAGATTATGGAGTTCATGCCTTTCCCAAAGGTATGAGTCTGAAAATCAATGTAATAGCATGATTGGAGTTCAAACTAGCTTCCTATGATGTCACAGTCCAACTCATGAGGACTTCCCACCTAAAGAACAAATTCGTATATTTGTTTTTTGTCTCTAGCATTTAAAGGAGTAAACTAGTGTTCTCATCTTGGTCTTTAATAATATCACAATGTTTGACTGTGGTATTGACTGCTCTTCTATAGTATTTTTCATAGCAACCAACCTGGGATTTTCAAACCAAACCCTTTATTCAATCCCTAGGAGTTGATGGTTATCATTCCATCTTCCAAGCTTAGAAAATGTCTCAGCTAATTCTTCTGAATTTATCTATGGTCTCTTTTTTCCTCTCGACCAGAACTTATAGCTTTCTGTGCTGTTAGATTTGCACCAAAAATGCCATTGTTTTATTTTGCTTGATAATTATGTCCAGTTTATTTAAGATTTATTTTTCAGGAACCTGTTTTGTCAATAACTGATATGCACAATATCTGCATTATAAAAAAAAATGATTGTTTAACCTCACCTTTCTAATAAGCAATTGTTTCATAGTAGATTTGTTAGATCTAATTTTTTCATGTAGTGTAGCATTTGAATTGGGTCCTCAGTGGTTGAATCATGAATGTAAAAATACAAGAGTCAACCAGTTTGATGGACAGCCGTTAAACTTGAGGTCAGTCTGAAAACATTGCCCTCATTGAATGGTTTCAGTCAGATGACCGAAATAATTCTAGAGTTAGAATAAGTTAGTGAGAAATAACTGACCTGAGCAGTCAAACACTCCATCTGCACTCTTATCACTAACTCCTTGTTTCTGCCAAATGGGTAATGATTAAAATTCATTTATAAAGAAAGGTAATAGGTGCACATAAGATTATATGCATATGAAATTTTCATTGCATTGTTATTCCTCATCAATGAATAAAAACAAAGATAGCAAAAAAAAAAGAAACATCAGAGTGACTGAGGCAATGAGACGAGATAAACAGAAAAAAGATGGAATGAAGTGAAGAATGAAATGAGGAGTTGGGAGCTAACTGATCAGAGTGTAGTACAACATAGATTCTAAGAACCATGTGAATATTATGTAGATCAGAAAGTAAGGCCAATAAAATGATTTATCATTGAGTAAGGCTATTATTTATACCTATAACCATATGATCATATACATACATACATACAGTAAAGGGTTATTCAAGACAATATCTGGTTGTTTATACGAAGAAAAACTGAGTACCATTTTCCAAATTAGTGTGTTAAATTCTACATTAATAAAAAAAGGAGAAAATATGCAGCCTAATTAAATCATTTTATTAAATTGAAATATCAAGTTCTGATTGAGATAAATATACATTTTAATTGATAGCTTCAAAATCATTGAATCAATATCTACATATATTTCTTTTTGTAGGCATATCTTATTAAAGATGATAAACAAGGATTTGGAGTTGAGTTTCTTTTTAGCCTTTTTATGTTTACTGGTTTATGTTCACCTGATGATGAAGGCTGGTTAGTTATTGTCCAAAATCTCTGATGTTGTAATCTGAGAACATGTACTTTCAACCTTTGTTTGTCACTATCAAAGATGACAAAATAATTAATTGAATAAAATATCTTATAATTTTTGGCATGGTTATACCCACATCCTTGACAATGATCAACAAAAGTTGAAAGTACATGTACTCAAGTTACAACATTAGATATTTTGGACAATGATTATTCAGCCTTCATCCTCTGTTGCAACATCTCTCTCATGATTATGAAAAGACTAATAAAAAACTCAACTCCAAATTCTTATTTGACATCTTTAATAAATACGAGAAACTTTGCTGCTTAAATACAGAACATATTATTTGAGACAACTTTATGCAACATTGGCCCAGCGGTTAGAGTGTTCGCCAATGGCCCGGGAGACCTGGGTTCAATCCCAGGTCGAGTCATACCAAAGACTTTAAAAATGGAACTTGATACCACCTTGCTTAACACTCAGCATTATAAGGTACGGTTCAAGGGTAAAGTGGAGCAATCCAGGGAATGGAGTAGCGCCCTCCCCTACACCTTGGTGTAGTAGCTATCGAAAAGGGAGCCTTCGGGTCACCCTCGACTATGGTCGCTAACTTTACTTTACTTTTACTTTATGCAATAGAATCAATGTTTAATCAAGAATTATATCCTTTCGGTTTCATCAATAGTTTGCTTTAGAGTCTTGGTAATCTTTTGTTGGCTATTTTTTTTATCGCATCAATAGATGTCACCCTTTTAAATGAATAACAGTAGTTTCCTGACTGAACTATTTGACCTAGGCCAATGACTTGTGAAGTTCTTTCACTCAGCATCTGGTGAGGCTCACCGTTGACCCAACTTTGGATTCATCTGCCTTACTTTACATCCACTTTGCTGCTTCCCATGGCTTCTAGTGATATATGTTTTGAAATCTTATCTTTTTTTTTTTTTTTTAGATTTATTTAGTTTTAACTTAGTTAATATACAACTATTAATTTTATATATATATATATATATATATAACTTGATTGTTTTCTTTTAATTCATGGCTGAAGCTTATATTTTCTAATTGTTCAGACCAAGAGCAATTAGATGTTATTAGCTTATGCTCGAATGCTCTATGTTTCATGTATGTTATATGTATTATTTAGATCTTCCATATCTGCTGCTGATTAGAAGCTTCAAACAGAACAGGTATCATACTAAATTAACAATATTTACGTTTATGTATTCAAACAGCCACAGGGGTGTTCTTGTGGTGTAATTGTTAAAGTGCTGGACTGCAGAGTCGTAGTAAGCAATTTTGAACTCCAGTCATGCTATTACGTTCACTTTCTGTTGTGACCGTGGAAAGGGTCTCTAATGAAAATACAAACACGGATATTAGATAACAGATTATATTACACAAGAAAGATAGAGTTACATAGAAAAGGTAAGAAGTCTCGTACTGTTCGGATAACACCGTTATTGATCTGCCCGTCTGGCAGCGAAATCTCTCAGTACTAATAACAGTGAGAAGAGTCCATTATGGTGAGATGGGTAAGGCTCCCACAACACCCCTCCCCCCAAGCCTTTTACTTCGTAAAAGTGCAGTTAATATTTTTTTCTCTTTTTTTTCTTTACTTTTCCTGCATTTAGTTTATTAAAAACCTCTTCTGGGCTGGGGAGTGGATAGTGGTAATCCTTGAGTGCAGCGTTCAATCCTATAGAAAAATCTGTGCATTCCTGGATTTCCTTAGATTTTTTCTTATATATACCGTTGGAGCAACCCATTTGCTGAATTCCACTTTCGATAATATGCCCATATTCACTATTCGGTCTAGCTCTTGATTTATTTCTTCGGTCGCGGCAAACGTTACATTTCGCTTCTTTCTAAAAATGGGGCGTGTATTTTCCTTCAGTTCAAATTTTGCCTTAATTTTAGTACATTTGCCAAGACTAGCTGAAAATACTTCAAGGAAACTACCTTTTAGTTCCATCTTAATTTTTTCAGCTTTGGTCGTAATGCATTCTACTTTTTGGCAAAACGTATAAATTGGTTGATCCCAAGAGATTAAATTTCTGAAACCAGTCCGACCCAAACAAATTTTTTGTGTTCTTCAGTATGAAGACTTTTAATTTTTTGGTTATACCATTTAGTGATACAGGGATAATTATTTCGCCTTCAAATTTTATTTTGTCTCCTGTTACCGTCTTGCTTGTCATCTTTATTATTGGCCTATTTAATTTTCTCCAAGTTTGTAAGTTTATTATTGATAAATCAGAGCCAGAGTCTAACTGAAATCTTACCGACTTATTTAGTACTTTGACTGTTATGTATTTATGAATGACTTTGTCTGATTTGTTCTCACTTTTTGTATGCCTGACTCAGTTTTTAATTATTTTTTTGTTTCTACACTGTGAGCCCTTATGTCTGAATTTATCACAGTTTTGACATTTTTTTGTACGATAGGGACAGTCCTTGACCCAATGTAATTTTTCACTGCGGTAGCAAGCGCTGGGTGTTTTTTTATGGTTGTCACTAGTCTGCCTGTATTTAAATTTTGAGTAATCATATTTTTTTCTCTCTTTTACAGGAGAGTATGATTGGGATCTATGCTTGACTTTCCTTACGTAAGCAACACCAGACTCCTTGATATTTCTTGAGTCTTTTCTGACACTCACTATCCTCTGACAGTCTTCAGCCAGTTTTTGAAGTGTGAGATCGGGTTCGTTCTCTAATTTTGACAAAATTCTGCATTTGATTTCCGCGTCTTTTGCTGACACTAGGCCTTGTGCAAATATCAGACATTTGAAGTTATCCGCTGACAATTCGCCTAGTTTAAGATTGTCACAGTTTTTATTGACGACCGAGGCAAACCCCAAATAATCATCACTGTCTCTTTTTGTTAAGTTGAGACATTGCCATCTTTTGTGGAATAGAGACGTTTTGGAGCTGAATAATTCTGACAGTAATTTAACTGTTTCTAAAAAGCCAAGTTCGCAAGTTTTTTTTGGTAAGATATAATCTACGAACTTGTTGTGTTCCACAGTTCCTAGCTTTCGTAGAAGTAGCCCGACATTTTTTGCATCAGTCCAATCGGCACCGTCGGAAATATAAATATCTTCATATCTTCTGTAATATGCCTCAAAGGTCTTATCCTCATCTGGTGTGTAGGAAAATGTTTCAAATGCGTTCTACACTGCATTTTGAGTGAAAATAGTTGTACTATCTGTAGGCTGGTTATTACTTAGACTTTTAAAAAGTGTTGTTTTTTTTTACAATTCAAGGACTTTTAAAAAGTGTTGTTGTCTTTGCAATTCAAGGAAGAACCGTTTTTGTTTTTCCTCGTTTTTAAGATTCTTTCTTGTTTTCTTTGTGAAGTTGTTGTTGTTTTTCCTCATTTTTTAAAATTCTTTCTGAAGTTGAAGGAGTTTTTCCTCATTTTTTTTGTTGAGACTCCATTTGGAACTTCATCATTGTTGCAAACATCTCTTTAAGGTCTTCCATTTTTTTTTTAGACTTAAAAAAAAATTTCTATTCAAAAAAATCTTTCCTCAGAAATCAAGAATAATTACTGTGTGTGTGTGTGTGTTGTTTTTGTACAAAACAAAACTGTTAGTGCCGAATAAAATTTTTCTCTCTGAAGTGGGGGGAAGAAAGAAAAATATGAAAATCGCTTTTTGATTATGTGACAATATTACTTACAGATTTTTTTTTCTAAATATCTGCAATCCAACACACTCCGTCATTTGTACAATTTGATTCCTTCTAGTTGTTTAACAAAAATCTTGTTCGGTTCATTGTATGCTGGAACTTTGCTGTAGATTCTTTAACAACTTGTAGTTGGGTATCTCTTTGTTGTTGCGATGTATCTTCACCAGTATGTTGTCTGATTAACCCCTTTTGCTTGTTGGAGAGTCGTTTAACCCTTTCCGGGGCCATAACATACTGGCGACAAAGAACTTGAACGAAAAACATGTTGTGGCCGAGAAGAGGGTTACTTAGTAACCCTTTCCGGGGCCACAACATACTGGCGACTGTGAAAATACAAACACGGATATTAGATAACAGATTATATTACACAAGACAGATAGAGTTACATAGAAAAGGTAAGAAGTCTTGTACTGTTCGGATAACACCGTTACTGATCTGCCCGTCTGGCAGCGAAATCTCTCAGTACTAATAAGGTGAGAAGAGTCCATTATGGTGAGATGGCTAAGGCTCCCACAACACTTTCAAACAAAATACTCTTGGGAAAGGTATGAACTCCCGCTATGGGTTAAGTAGAATCACTACTGTTCTTCTGGAAGGATGACTTTGGCAGTAAATAACCCACAATGGCTGACATGCCATTAAGCAAAGAAACCAATCAAACAGCCACAGGATAACAATGCAAAAATTCAAATAAAAACAAAACAAACATGCATTTTACATCCCATCTCTGATCATAGTGTAGTACAACACAGATTGTAAGAACCATGTGAATATTATGTAGATCAGAATGTTATATATTGACTTCCGACCCCGCCAAACATGCCATTCTAAAGACGGTGGAAGTGCATATTCCGATGGCCAGTTATGGGGAGATATTGAGTGGGCGATTGAACTATTATATAACTCGGTGAAGACGGGAAGTCAGTTAGTTTTGGAGACCAGACCAGTTAGAGATAAGATGTGGTAGAGAAAACCAGTGGGGGTCAATATGTTGCAGTTCTGTTTGGTCTCCAACTACCTCTCACATGCAACCCTTTCAAATAAAGTGAGAGGTATATTTTTTCTAAAAGAACTGTGTCGCTCGTTATTATAGTGTCATCGTTATGATTTCGCATGCAGGTGTGTTTGTATAGTTGGTCATGGTCATGGCTATACAACCTTTAGATTAATATGATTTGGTGCCTTGAGCCAGACATGTCGTTCATGGCATGGTTTCAAACCTGGGTAGACGATCCACGAAGCGGCCAAGGACAGAAAGAATACAGTTCTTGGAGGCGAGCGAGAGGAAATTTAGAAAAATCCCAGCGAAAAAAGAAGAAAAGGAACAGACCAACGAAAAAGAACAGAAAAAAAAAGAGAAAAAAAAAAAGAACATACCAATGACAAAGAATAGAAAAAAGAAAAGAAAGAACAAAGGAAAAAACTGCCACATGCTGGATGGAAAGAAGAAAAAAGAGAAAAAACAAAAACAGACCAGCAACAAAAAAGAGAAGAAGAAAAAAAGGGACTGTAAGTAAATTGCATGTTCAGAGAGGCAGAGATGAAGTTTAAGAAAAAAAAGGACAGTGAATGAGCAATTTATTATGAAAAAAAAAAAAAGAAAAAAAACAAAGGTACAGGACAATGGAAAAGGGACAGAGAGGAAAAGAAAAGAAACTTGAACACTGTTGAACACAGCATATAGAAAGAAAAAAAAAAAAGAAAGAAAAGAACAAACATTTTTTAGAGAAATAGACAGTGCATAGAGTGGAAGAAAAAAAGGAAAAGAGGCTAAACATTTGTGAACTGTGATTGTAATATTGTTTTGACTTGTTGAAAAGTGAAAGTTTGTGGGTTTGTTTGAGTTTAAAGGCGATATAGCGAGTGAATTTATAGGCACAGAAATGAATTACGAAACTATTCTTTAACAATACACAACAGCGAAAATACTTTATTTGCAGCTTTGAGGCGGTTTGTTCTTGGTGCTGCAAGACTCGTGGTGTTTAGGCTTGTTGGATGTTTGAGACGAAATGGCTTAGCTAGATGTTGAGATGGCAGCGTGTCGTTGGACGTGTGAGGGAAGTATTCAAGGCCACCGTGTAGTTTTGTGTGTCTGGTAATAGGGGAGAGTAGGCGTTATCTCCATTATGTGGACCAGAGGTGAAATGAGAGCTAGGTGTGTCGAGAGCGAAGTGGCGCTCGGATCGACATAGTAAATTTTTGTGGTGCTTGTGGAAGGCATGCTGAACGTATCTAATTCATATTCAACTGGGATTCCTTGGTCTAAAATATATTAGACGCAAAGAATCCATAAATTAGAAGGTTCCCTCGCTGAGTGTCCATGTTGCTGCTGCTAGGGTTAAAGCCACAGTGATATGTCCACACTGGGTGGCTTGTTTAGCTAAAAAGCATCGCTAAGCAGAGGCGACCAGAGACACGTCCGTTCTGGTCGCCGTCTCAAGCCGAAGAGAGTGTGTTTGGCCGCTCACCCGTTTTGCTAGCCGGAAATGAAGGTCCGGGCTGAATAGGATATGTCATCCTGATTGGGTGAAATTCGGTGTTGAATTAAATAGCGCGCCAAAACAAAATATGAGATTTTCCTCTTCTCTACAGCGACATTAGAAACAATTATTTTCCTGTTTCATATTATGAAATTTGACGAAAACCATTAACAGAGGATTTTATACTAGGTTTACTAATATTCATAATAATATTGATTCTAAATTTTTTTTTTAGAATTTGGGTTTTCGTGGAATAGGAAATATTTTTTTTAGGTTTCTGTTTTTGAGCGAATCGTGGGCTTACGCGAGATTAGGACAGAGGTTATCCAAGTTGTATTACAGATTGTATTTTGCAGACGGCAAAAGAAGTAATTATTCAGATTGGAGTTCCAAGGATGGAATAAAGGAAAGAAAGGCGTGGCCTGCTCCAATATTTTGTGGATGATGTCTGAGTCTTTCAGTCACAATGGTGTTTTGAATTCGTGCGTGATTTGGTGAAGTGAAACAAATCTGGGAAAGGCGAGGTGCCTATATATTGGTAGCCACGAGGGTTCCTGATTAAATTGAAAAGCAACCTGGCGAGGGTTTAATCTGGTAAAGCATGTTCCTCAAGGGCTTACAAACCAATAGGCATGGTAACAGAAACTTAATAATGAAAAAAATGAGTAACACCTTGCTAATAAGTATTTTACGTGGTCTATCTTAGGTAGTTTACTGCATGTGTGTCAGATTGTGATACATTCGGATGTATTGTTGTTTGATAGAATTGTGATGCATTGTTTTGGGCCATGATTTTTGTCGATTTATGTAGAATGCTTTGGGCCTTGAAGATATTGTGTTTTATTTTATGGAATTCTCCGGTTACTCCAGGTAGGAACCTGTTGAACGAAGAACTGAAGTGTGGTCATGAGGAATCCAGGCGAAATGTGTTGCTAGAAGGACCAGGGTCACTAGGTTTGTGACCAGGATCTGGGACCAGAGTACTATCCTTTTAGGGTTTTGAAATTCTTCAAGGAATTATAGAGGGCCCGTTGTGTTTGGGAGGATAAAAGATGCATCTGTATTGTACCTTGATGCACACATGTCAAAATGGCCAACCACGCAAAGATAGTAAAACAAATTTAAATAATAATTAGCCAGGCAAGTGTTAGATAAGAAGGTTGCCTTCTAAGTAAGATTTTGTTTTGCTGTGGTTCAAGTAATTTCTTTTGTGTTTTCAGCTATTGTTGTCCTGGAGAATTATTCTGTAAAATATGTGTGTGAGGGTGATGGAGACGGACGTGAAGAAAATTCCACATGTGGAATTTTGAAAAATAAGTAAGGGATGATTGTTGTATATTGACCTCCAACCCCGCCAAACATGCCATTCCAAAAACAGCGGAAGTGTATATTCTATTGGCGTGGGCGAGCTTGGCTGACAATATGGGACAGGGTTAAAATTCCACAATACAGTCACAAACTGATGCACTGGAAGAGAGTAACCGGTAAACTGCATGACAGTTATTTCTGTTTGATGATGATCAAACATGCCATTCCAAAGATGGTGGAAGTGCATATTTCGATGGCCAGCTGGGATACGGGTTGAGGTACAAAAATAATGTGGAGGGTGAAGATCTTGAAGAACTAACGACTAGATGACGGGGACAATGACTCACAGCATACTGCTAACTAGGATTCAAGGGGAAAAAACAATTCTACTTACCAGGGATGGGGTCCCTAAGGACCCGTACCGTAGACGCCATGGGCCGGCAGAGGAGGGAAGGATGACTCGAACATTGCCCCCTTTCTTACGACCAGGCTCGCTGCATTCACCCACCTTTTGCTGAATATTATGCGATCCAAGCGTTTTCTATCGCATCTGATTTTGACTCTCAGCTGATGCCGAAAATACAAAACCAGATCACGATGAGAAAAGTTTGCATCGTCATACAATCCCTTGTTTCGCGTCGTCCAAAACACTATTCGGGCTACAGCTAGGATCGCGAGAAACACCATACGCTTCTCACCCTGAAACGGAGGAGGAACGTTGTCTACGATGTAACCAACGTTGAGCAGCACAAGCTGTTTGGGTTCGATGCGAACCGTCCACTCCCCGACGTAATCCCAAAATGGGCGGACTCGCTCGCAGTAGTAGAAGGCGTGCTCAGCCGTTTCTTCTAGGCAACTGCCGCAGCGAGGGCAATCGTGCATGTCAAGCCGCGAAGGGGTAACGCATTCCTGAAAGTCGCCAGGTGAGCGAGAACTCGGAGTTGTTCAAAAAGCTCGATCCTGGCGCCCAATTCCAGTGAGAGCGGATCTCCTCCGCCGTCCAGCCGTGCTGCTCGCTAAGAGGATCAGAAGCGGAACCCGCCACTAACTCCCGATACAGTTCCTTCCGAGGCCATGGAAGGTCACTGGACCCAAGAAGGTTACGAAGGGCCTTTCGGCACTCGCGGACAAACAGTGCTTCGCCCAAAGGCGTACGTCAACCTTTAGCCTTTGGGTCTGAGTTGAGGCGAGGAAAAGTCCGACTCGCCTTTCGTCTCCACACTGCGTCCCCCGTCAAGGACCGGCCCAGGTATGCAAGTCTTTCAGCAAGCCAGTGGCTCTCCAGATCAGGCATACCCAGACCCCCGTTGCGTGTACGTTGGATACAGACCTGCCTACGGACCATCGGCCTTGCACCTCCCCAGAGCAATCTGGAGAGGGATCGTTGAAGTGCCAACCGATGTGCCTTAGGCAGGGGAAGTACAGCCAATCGGTAAAGTATCAAGGAGAAGACGTACACGGCGCACGCCTCCGCCCTACCCTTTAAGGACAACCTCCTTGAAAGCCAGATTCCCACCTGAACATTCACCTTAGCTTGTACTTCCGACCAATTTCGCTCCAGTTGGAGGTCGGGCCCGAACCACACCTCGAGGATGCGGATGGGTCCGTCATTCCAGCGGAAGGGCCCTGGAAGAGTATTGCTACCCCTCCAAGCACCGAGTCGCAAACCTTCGCTTTTGTCAAAATTTACCTTGGCTCCTGCAATCTGCTCGTACTCGACAACAACCTCTTTCACAGCCTCTATATCCAGCCGGTGGGATACAAAGACTGTGATGTCATCAGCGAACGCGGAAACCCTTGCCGCAAGGCGGCCAACAAAAGGGACACCACGCAGGGCCGGACTTGTCCCCTCATCCCTAAGCCTACGCAGGAGAGGCTCCAACGCAAGGACATAGAGAAGAGGAGACAGAGGGCAGCCCTGCCGGACCGAATGCTCAATCGCGATCGCCCCCGAACGCCTTCCGTTCACCTGCACCACTGCCTGAGGGTTGTGGTACATCATGCTAATCAATCTGCGGAACTCCGGTTTGAATCCGGCAGTCTCCAAAACAGTCGCCAAGAACCGATGGTCAACCCTATCGAAGGCCTTGGACTGATCTAAACTGATCTAAGCTTCAGTGTCGTCTTTTATCCCCTCTATGACCCCACGAATCAAGTGCAGGTTTTCCTGGATCGATCTTCCCTTCACAGCAAAGGTCTGTTCGGGGCCGATCAGATCGCTAATGACAAGCTGTAAACGATTCGCTAAGACCCGGGCCAAAATCTTTAACTCTGTGTTAAGCAGAGTTATGGGCCTGTAATCATCTAAACCCTCCCAAACATGCCTGCCACCTTTCTTCAGCAATGTGATCACGCCCTTGGTAACGCTACCAGGGATGGCTCCCAGGGCGAACCAATGGTTGAATATATCCGTCAGAATAGGTACAAACATATGCGACATCCTCAAGTACACTTCGTAGGGCAAACCATCTAGTCCCGGCGACTTGTTGAGGCCGACCTGCTTCAACGCATCACGGACTTCGCATTCAGTAACCACACCCTCACAGCTAGCCGCTTCAGTCGCCCCAAGGCGGGGGAAGTCAGCGAGATAGCTGCGAAACTCCCGGAGCGACAGATCAGTGCAGCGGGGAAAGCGATCCCGAAAGTGCGCCCGAAAGGCGTCACGTATCTCACGACTCGATCGCAGCAGTCGCCCGTCCGGGGTCTTGACAGAAGTGATGTACCAATCGGGAAACCTTTGCACTTCTTCTTCCCGCGCAGTCGCGTTTGATTTCACAGCTTCGTTGAGAACTCTCTTTAACCTAGATCTAACTACTGATCCCTTGTAGCGCTCGCTACTCTCACGCTCAAGGTCCCTCCTAGCTAGCTCTACACCTAGGGAGGCCCGCCCAGCCACCGCCCGGGAAAGTCAATCATCTATCGATTTCACCTCCTTGGTCCTATCTGAATTGAGCAGCCGACCGTACTTGGTGGTGAAATCTCCAATCCTATGTTTTAGAGAAACCCACCGCCTATTCCCGGTAACCGCCCCACTAACGCCCGCTTGATTAGGGATTCTAGCCGACCCCGGAAGTCCCGTATATCCAGTAAGGAGGTATTGAACTTCCAGTAGCCGGCTAGACTAGGCCTATTAGCTAACTGCAGACTGACCCTAATAAGTTTATGGTCAGTCCACGCTATCAAGTGGAACGTGGGACAACTAACGAAATCAATGCCAGCTCTTCTCACTAACACTCTGTCCAAGTAGGAACCTACTTTGGTAGGAACCTACTTTGGCGATCTATCTAGCCACGTCCACATCTCCCGCCCTGGGTGATCCAGACGAAATCTGTCGACCAAATCATGACGAGTCATGAAGCCGACAAGGCTGCTTTCACACCTTCCCAATCTGTTAGCTCCCCGCCCGACCTTATCTATCTTGTTAAAATCGCTTTCCAGCACCCGAAAGTCGGCACCGCAAGTGAAGTGGGTCTCTTGCACTGCAGCAACATTTACACCGAGGTTCTTGAGTTCACCAAGCAAGCGCGTACACTTGCTTGAATCCCTCAGTCCCCTCACATTCAAACTGGCAAGGTTTAGAGTCATCAGTCCAATTTACCTTACTCAGTGTCGACTTCGGGGTGAGGATGCCGACGACCTGACGCAGGGAACCGGTGCCGAGTTCAGTAGTAACCCGGTTGTCCCTGGTGATTCCACCGACATCTATGGCAAACCGCAACTATAAAGAGAGGGGTGAACCAAAATAGGGACCCCTACCCGAACAAAAAGGAATACATTTTTTTAAGAGAGGAGTGCTCCAACTCCGCCAACTTCATGCCTGTATCAGTCTGACAGACCGTACTCAGGAACTTCCACACACCCCTGGTACGGTCGCCAGCTGACCGGACAAAAGTGGTCACCATGGCTGCACTCCGGAAATTTGAAGGGTTTGCAATGTTCATATTGTTAATCTTTTCAAGGTTCAGCAGCGGCTTTAGTGCCTTCCGGAGCTGGAAGTACCCAACTGCTTCCAGCTCCACTGAGCACAAAACCACTGCCCACTGTATTTGTCCAATTGAAAGTTCATCCTCCAGTGGATTTGGGTTTTTTTTTTCCGGCAGGAGGGTCAGGTTTTCTTTTTGGTGAGGGAATCGCAGGGAATAGTTCCTGGGATGATATGTCTGAGCGGCTAAGTGAGGGGAGGGATGGAGTTCGAGCTAGGCTCGAGGGTTGTGCCCTTTCTGCTGATTGGGATCTAGGGAGGGGGATTTTATATGGGCGGTGGTATTTTTTAAGGTAATGTTCCTGTTGGAGTGAAAGAGGTGAAAGAGGGTCCATTTGTTGGGGAGGAGACTGTAGTGATATTTTTGGAGGGGGGAAAAGGTGGTGGAGGTAGTGTTGAAGGTGAAGGCAGAGATGAAGGAGGTAGCTGTGGTTGTGGTTGCATTTGGGAGGAGGGGCCTGCTTCGGGCTGGGATTTTTTTGGGGCACATTTTTTTTGTGGCCCCCTTCCCCACTGTCCATTCGCCTCTTCAAATTGGCGGTGGTCTCCATTTCTTCTGTTTGGTTTGCTGGTTTTTTTCTTCTTTTTGGTACTGGTGCTGCTGATGTCGTTCGAGTTGCTGGTGTAGCTGATGTTTTTTGTGTGGTTTTGGGTGCCGGTGTTGTTTGTACTTTTGGTGAAGTTGGTGCCTGTGTTTTTGGTGATTCTGGTGCTGCTGGTGGTGGTGGTGGGGCCTGAGGAGGGGATGCATTTGGATTTTTTTCCCCTTGTTTAGGGGACCCCTTTCTCTTATGGGTTACCTCGGTCCAGCCCTCCTGGTTGTTTGTTTTGGGCTGGACCTGATTCGGGCCCTGGGCCTCTGCTTGCTTGCTGATGGTGGTGGTGGTGGCGTTTTCATTTTTCTGGCGGCAAAATTTGACAATGTGGCCAATTTGTTTGCATGCCCAGCATCTTGGGCGACGTCCTTCCACCATCACCATCATCTGCCGGTCTCCACTGATTAAAGTCTCGGGGATGGCTTTGAAGCCATCCCTTGTCAGGCACAGCCGGAAGGCGTAGTCCCCGTAGGCTGTCTCGGCCGGGGATCTGAGGAGGTTAAACTCCTCTACTTGGCCAAAGGCGCTTAGGTAGGTGGCCAAAACCTCCCCAGTGATATAGGCCGGGACGTTAGATACTGTGACGCGGAGCCTACAGGTCCCCTTGTACTCCGGTTGTAACCTGAAGTGTTTGGTGACAATATTATTTGCTGCCACCTTCGCTGCTTGCTCTTCAGTAGGAAGCAGGTCATCCCATGTCGCAAAACTTTTGCGACTAAAGTATTGGCATGGGATGCCTGCCTTCCTCAATAGCTCTTCGAAGGTTTCTTTGTTGAGCCCCACAAGCCTTTTCGTTTTTAGGTCAGAAATGACCAGCGAGAGGATCCTGGGTGTTAATTTTTCAACTATCTCAGGGATGGGCAGTATTTCATTTCCTTTCAAGTACTTTGCGTACTTGCCCACCCTGTCTCTTTCAAAGTTGTCAGGTCCTCTCTGCTGGCCCTTTCAAGGTGTGGAGCTCTTTTGAGCCAGCTGTATAGGGCTGTCTTGGCTGTTATTGGTTTCTTGTGTCTCAGCGGAGACCAGCAACGAAGGCCAATTTGCCCCAATAAGGCTTTCTTGAGTTGTCGGGTCTTTTTTTGGGGTAGCAGAAGTCGTGGACCCCTCCATGGCTGCAGTAAAATTAGCAGCCAGGAGGGTAAAATTAAGCCTCCACCTGTCGCAAGAATGGAGAGGGCTTCTACTTTAGGACGAAAAGGCAAATAATACAGTGAAAACAATCAATACAAAACACTTGTAAAGAAAAGACACTGAAAAAATACCAAAAATAAGTAGAACCCCTGAAATAAAAATTTAACAGATTAAACAAGTCGAACGTACAACAAAAGACAAGGTTGGACGTAGAACAAGTGACAAAAGACAAGTAAACGACAAAAAAATTAAATAAGTCAAAACAAGTCAAAATAAAAAAAAAGTCACTTGCAAAAATAAATTAATTTGGACAAAAAAAAACAAGTCTTACTTAACGAATAACAGGTATAACAAAGTTCAACGATGCAATCTGTATATAACTTTAGCAAAATGACGAGGAGCCATATTCCCAGACTGATCTCTGCTACTGTCATATATGGCAGATGGAACAGCTCATTATGCTGAAAAGGTTGGTGATACCCAACATTTATTAAATGAGAGAAAATCTCTGTTCAACACAACTCTCAATATATGAAATGATGAACACCTGAATCAACTCAACTGCATGATTTGAGCCAAAATAGGTTATGCTTCAAAATAAATTTTAAATGCTAATTATGCATTGAAATAGAACACTACTTTGATAATAGAATGCTAAATGTTATCTCATTTTTTAATTTTATTCTTAAATTGAATAATTCAGATGATTCAATGCCACAGATTAACATTGCCCTGATGATGGTATAATATAAAAACGAAACATTTAACAATGGCAAAGAATTTAACTATAAATAAATTCATCCTCTGAATATGCTGATTTTTTTCGTATTTGTATATTTGCACACACACACTCACACACACACACACATATATATATTTATCAGGGTTAGAAGGGGCTTGACTCTACTGGCAAAACCATGATGAGGCAACCCTTCCAGGAGGAGTTAACTCCAAAATCAATACATTTTTACCAACCCCTCTGCTCAGGCAGGATATGACACCAGGTCAATTTTTTAAGTGGAGTTTAACAGGTTTTGATTCAGAGTTTTCCTTCTCCTAGACTTGTTGCCTCACCAAGGCTGAAGAACCCAGTCTGCCTAACTATTTACCCATAGCTGGAGGGAGAATAATTGGATTCATACCTTTCCCAAGGGTATTAGTACTATGTGAAATGCAATCAGTCTCATCCAGGATTTGAACTCGTGTCATGTGTCCATTTCCTACGATGATAACCATTACACCATGGGCAACTCCAAAATCAATACTGAAGAAGGAAACTCTAGCACCAAACTTCTGCTGACTTGTATATATCCTTTGATGAGAAAAGTCTTAAAGAAGGTATTCTGAAATAAATTCTTCAAGCTTGCATAGTCACCAGTTATTTTGCTATGTTTGAATTATTAGCCAAAAACAAGAAATAAATTAAGGCACTTAAATGTATTAGGGTGAGTCAAAAGTTTTGTAATATTTTGTTACATGCTTGTTAGCAGTGTGCTTATCACATGACCAAAGCAGTTCAAGCTGTAGTAGATACCATCAGCAGTTGCTGATATCATGGTGCCTGATAGATTGTGCATTGCCTCACTCTGTGTGAAATTTAAAAGTCACACAGATGAATATGCAACATAGTTTAATGTGGGAACTTATGCTTTACAAGTTTGAACTGAGCCATAATGCCATGGAAGCGACTAAAACCATTTTGGGTGAAGATGCAGTTGATCATAGAACAGTATCCAGATGGTTCAAGAAATTTTGTTCAGATTGCAAAAACTGCAACAATTAGACAAAGTCAGGTAGGCCTAGAACTTTGGATTTCAAGGCCATGCTACCCAGGATATTGGGCAACTAGCATTTGGAGAGTATCAGGCAAACTCAACATCTCACAGTTCAGTGAAGTTTGTCATCTTCACAACCTTGATAAAAGCATCCAGAGCTACCAAATTGTGCTTCATGTTATTGCAAAACTTTTGACTCACCCCAGCACAAAGGCAGTAAGTATCAATCCTGTTTTATATTTCTGTCTGAAATCACAGCATTGGGCCCTGACAGTGAGTGACATACTTGAGAAACATAGTCAAAAAGGACATTACTGGTAGTCAGCTAAAAAAAAAAAAATCACGTAACTTGTCTTTCATATGACAATCTTAAGATGTTTTAAGATTGGTAAACTGATATATTTTTGTTATTTCATGACGGCAATGCACATTGCTATTGTATGAAGTAAGACCAAAATAAGTATTGGAGCTGTACAAAGAAATAGCCACAAATGTCTTTTTCTTTCTATTTTGACAAAATTTTAATACTGATTTGATGTGGATCTAATTTTTGCTATGTTTTATTGATTTATTGATTTTACTGAATGTTTAAAAATTGATTATTGCCCAGTCGGGTAGGGCTGTAGAATACACTGACTGTTTCTCTGCAGAGGGGTAAGACCCCCCCCAACGAGTGTCCTGGATATGACACTAAACAATCTGATGGTGAAGTTCCAGCAATGCTGCAGCGTTGGGGAATGCGGAGTACCCCTTTATTGCCATTGCTCCCAGGTCCACTCTGGCCCAGAGTGGTAGCACCTGATAAGGGTCCTATCTATGGGTTAAATAGAACTAACAGCATACTTATCCTAAAATGAATTCTTTGAGTAAAACTGAATAGTTTGAAATAGAAATGACTTTTACAATTAAACCGTACTTACATTTAAACTGCGTGCTTATGCTTAACTGAATTATTTGAAATAGAACTGTTTTTTGAAATTAAAACTGTATTTACACTTAACCGAATTGTTACATACAACTGCTTGAATAGTTAGAAATGGAAATGTTTTTTACCATTAAACTGTGTACTTATGCTAAACTGAATTGTTTAAAATAGAACAGATTATTTACATAAAAAAGGATTTGGCGTTAAATAACCTACAAAGGTTGATATGCCATAAAATCCAACAAACAACAAAACAAAAATTGATTAGAGTTATCGAGTATCCAGAATTATTATAGAATAAGTCCCCATGGTGAAATGACAAAAGTATCAGACAACAGCCTTGAAATCGTAAGTGAGTTCAATTGCCAGTCATGCAATTATTTTTACTTTAGGGTTAATACCCATGGCAAAAGTATGAACTCCCTTACCTCCCCAGCTATCAGTTCAATAGTATCACTGCAGTTCTTCTACAAGAATGGTTTTAGCATTAAATAACCCCTAAAGTTTGCTATGCCATGAATTAAAGAAATCATTTAAACTTATTGTAATAATCTTTAGTTGTTTGAATTTCTTCAATAAAACATTGGCATTATTTTCAATTTTAGACTAGTTTTTCTTCCATTTTATTTCTGATTCATTTTTATATCTTGTAGTAATGATGTAATAGTCATAAATAAAAAGCAAAGTTTCCGACCGTTATTGAGGGCGACTTGATGGCTTCCTTTTCAGTAGCCACTACATCAACGTATAGGGGAGGGTGCTACTCCTTTCCCTGGATTTCTCTACTTTACCCTTGACATGTACCTTATAATACTGAGTGCTAAGCAAGGTGGCATCAAGTACCATTTTTTGAGTTTTTGGTATGACTCAGTCAGAGATTGAACACCAGTCTCCCAGGTTGATATGAAGCATTTTCATGATTATTATTAATTTTTGACCAGTTTTTCTTCTTTTTATTGTTAAGGCTTTTTATTTAAACTGCTAAAATTGTAATAAAAAATGGCTGTTTAATAAAAACAATTGTTTTTTTTTACTTTTTTTACTTAAGTTTTATAAGATAAATATGAAACAAACAAGAGTTGCAATAAGAAACAATGAAAATAAGATGGAAGAAAGACTAATGAAAAATTGGTAAGACTTATCAGTTAGGTTCTTTGTTCTGCAATTGCTTTTTTTCTTTGAGGGTCTTAAACCTTTGTCAGGGCTGGACTTACACCTGTTGTGGCCCTAAGCTCTATAAAAACTAAGGCCCTTCTCTAAAATTTTCCTATGCTAATGTTAATACATATATATATATATATATATATATATATTCTAATCTTTCTATATTGGTGTTAATATATATATATATATGAATTGTCATCCACAGACAGACTGTTTCGTTGTATCATGACTCTTCACATAGGATGCTTCAAGTTGGGGTCTAAACCCTCCCAATTTTTTATTAGACTTAGTATCATACCACTCAACCAGCAGACAACATACATGATCTCAGGAATTATAAGGCATTATGTAGCAGCTTTTGTTTGTTTACATTTTGCCTTACCAGATACCAGAGTGCTCAATTCATTCAAAGAGCTTTGCATTACAGGATTAGCAGCCGTTGATTCTTTCACCAGAGTGCTCAACCCCCGGTGGGGAAGCATATATATTGTCATCCACAATAAGACTGTTTTATTATATCACAACTCTTCAGTATGGCTAGACATGTAGGACGCTTCCAATATATATATATATGAATTTTTTTTTCTTTTTTTGTGGGTTTTTCTAATTCTTCATTAGAAATTTCTCATTATTTCTTGGTCTAAAGATGCAGATCTAACATTTTAAAAGAAAAAATATAGGGTCTGCTGAAATAAATATTATTACAAAAAAATATAAGTAATTTTTAAAGGTTTTTCTTTATATGGAATATATATATATATATATATATATATATATATATATATATATATATATATTCAAAATATATATAAATAAATAAACATATATGTGTATGTGTTTGTGTGTGTGTGTGTGTGTGTGTGTGTGTGTGTGTGTGTGTGTGTGTGTGTGTGTGTGTGTGTTAACATCAATACAGAAAAATTAGAATATACATATATATTATATAGAATATATATATATATATATATCTATATGTTCTACTTTTTTAATATTGATGTTAATATATATATATATATATATGTGTGTGTGTGTGTGTGTGTGTGTGTGTGTGTGTGTGTGTGTGTGTGTGTGTGTGTATAATCTCTCTCTCTCTCTCTATATATATATATATATATACTGTCATGTCCCTCTCTTGTGTCCAGATGATATTCTTGATATTTTGATGTTCCTTGTCCCCAGACACATCAGTGACAAGTACATAAATAAATAAAAATTTATAATTCGTCCTATGTACCGGAATTGTCTTGTCGGGATATTTCACGGATAATTGTAATTAGAAAAAAGTATTGACAACAGGTTGAGGAATTATTGCATGAAAACAATGTACCAGAATGACTTGCAAAATAAAATTCAACACAACAACAATTTCAACACCATATAAAATACATTTATTTTGTTAGCATTCAACTAACAAAATAATATAAACATGTTCTAAGGTTCAAAAGATATGCAGATAGGACTTGTCTGATGAGTTATGCTTGACCTGAAGGTTTGATGTCGGCATGATAGAAAATCATGTTCTATTAGGCTTCTTCTTTGTTGCCCATTTATCGCACACATGGTCGGACCTTTTCTTTCCAACTGCTTACACTGTGTCTCTTTACAACTGTTCATGTTGTCATTTCTGTTTCCAGCCCTTCATGCCATGAGTCTCTGCTCAACTGCGCCATTTCAAACAGAACTGCCACACTTTCCAATTCGCACCAGTGGTCAAAGGATATCGCAGTCATTTTACTCCAGGGGTTGCTGGTCAACAACCTCCAACTATTCCATTCCCTGTATATGTTGGCTACTATAATGTGAGACGTTACATGTATGTCACAATATATATTCTATATAATATATACATACTGTACATTGCTGTTGATATATATATATGTATATATATATATATATGATCATATATATCTATGCTATATATATATATATATATATATATATATGTGTGTGTATATATATGTATATATGTATGTATTAATGTTTATATATACATATATACGTGGTGCATTAGGTTTCTAGACTTTTTTATATGTGGTGCAATAGGTTTCTAGACTTTTTTCTACAGGCTTTTAAAATTAGCATAGACTCTTGAAAATTCACTATGTTATTGCTCTACATCTTATGAGATGACTGACCAATTTTTATGATTTCACGTTCAAATGAACAGCTACAGCAGCAATTGGAATACACCCTACTAAAGCCTGATTATCACAGCTGGTAAATTTCAAAAAGCAATCTGGACATGAGGACACTTTAGAAGAACGATGTTCAATAAAATTCTGTTTTAAACTTGGAAAATATGCCACAGAAACTATGAAATGCTTCAGACTGCCTTACGACCATCTTGCATGAATCGAGCATCAGTTTTTGAGTAGCATAAGAGATTCGAGGAAGGCAGGGAGTCTGTGAGGGATAATGAGAGGTGTGGGAGGAGTAAGGAAGTCAATAGACCAGAGTTGATTGGCCAAAGGGTTATGGTTAGGGTTAGGGTTACTATGTTGAGGTTTTAAGGGAGTTCAGGAAGAGATTCCTAGGGAAGAGGCCAGGACAATGCACCAGTCCACAACTCCATCCTTGTCACAGACTATTTGACCAAGATGGTCATCCTCCCTATAGTCCAGACCTTGCTCCCTGTGACTTTTGGTTATTCCTTAAGCTCAGAGGCTGTCGTTATGAGACAATTGAGGAAATGAAAGAGGCTGTGATGAAGGTCATCGACATGCTCACACAAGAGGACTTCCATGGGGCCTTCCAGAAGTTGTTAGAACAGTACAAGTGCATTGCAGCCGGAGGAGATTACTTCGAAGGGGACTAGAGTTTTATGTGTGTACTATCAATGAAAGTGCCCATACGAAAAAAGTCTGGAAACTTATTTAATGATTCTCGTATATATATATATATATATATATATATATATATACGCTAATATATATCTATGCTAAATATATATATATATATATATATATATATATATATATATATATATATATATATATATATGTATATATATATATATATGTATATTGTTCATGGTGCAGAATTTCATATTTGCTTAAAAAATACTACATGTATTGCTGATGAAATTAGAACTAAAAGATGAAAAGCAAAAGGGTTTGCTAACTGGTTTTTTATCATGCTCGTCATATCTATAATCATGGTAGTTAAACAATTAGGCCAAAAAACTATGTGGAGGGATGGGAGAATAGGAATAGAGAATGGAAAAATAAGAGATTAGATGGAAACTACTTTAAGTCTAAGCAAGCATTTTCTTTGTTTACTGAGGGAAGGCTACCTAGACTGCATATTGATAGTTTTAAAAATGTATATATATAATTTTTGATGAAGTATAGCTAACAAATGAAAACTTAGGATAAAATTAAAGTATATAAAAAATAAGGCCTCAAGGGAACGTGAGTTTAAACTATAGTTTATTTAACTGATAGGTAAGTTCAGTACTGCCCTCTGCAGTCAAAATATTCAAAGTCACCCCAACTGGGCAGTCATTTTAATAAATTAACATATCAAAGACTGGTTACCATTTCATGAATTTCTTGTTGTGAAAAAAAAAAGTAAAAACTGAAAAAAAAATCACACTTTCAGGTGTGAAATAATAATAAGTCAGTGGTTCTCAAATTGTAGCTGGCAGAGCAGTAGTTGTCAGTGAGGTCCCAGTCAGGGGTCTGTGAAAGGAAAATCATTTGAAAAAGATTAAGTGAAAAAAATTAGATCAATTTTGGAGAAGTGAGTAGTTTTAATTGCAACATTATAGTAAATGGAAATTGAATTAGATCTCCATTCAAAGTGTAAGAAAGACCAGTGAATTTAAATGCTGAGGAATATGGAAAGTTTATTCACTTCATTTCAGATATCTATTTACCATTAGCATTTAAAAGACTGACACTTTCAAAAAGAATATCCACAGTTATCAGAAAAAGCTATTAAAGTAATTCTCTCTTTTTCAACTTTGCTAGATTTTCTACATTTAGAAAAATAAAAACTAATGATTGCAATAGGCTAAATGCTGAGACAGATACAAAAATCCAACTGCTTATCATTGAATAACACTTCAAAGAAATTTATAAAAATAATGAAACTGCATTATTCTACCAATCTATTGGCTTGCCATTTTTTCCCATCTTTTAAAATGTAAGCATTTTCCTTAGTTTGGCACAAAGTTAAAAGAATTGAGTACTTGGTGAGATTCAAACTCAGGAGCAATGATATAAGAAAATTATGAGTTATCCCCAAGACGGCTATATATCATGGAGGTAAAGAGGCCAAGGGTAGAGGGAGAATGCAGTACGGGAATGACTTCATCATGGCCAGACAAGGAGAAGTGACTAGGGTCTCCACAAGGAGAAGTGACTAGGATCTCCACAAGGCGAGACATGGCTAAAGACAGCCTGATTACTGACGTTATTGCAGACCACCCAACTCTACAAACAGAATCCAGAAGATAATTTTAAGCCCTATGAAGCCAAACGTCTACAGACCTCTTAAAACAGTTTTAAACACAACCAGAAAATATACAGAAAGACAACAGGATATTCAAAAACCACACCTAAGTGTATAATAATTTTAACTTTGTTCTCTTAAAGACTATTAACCACTAAAGAATATGCTTTAGCAACTCTTTCACACTTCTTATAAAAATGTATTTAAATGTCTTACCGCGTTGCTTATTCTTTCTTATGACCCATACAGGGGTGTCGTTAAAACTTCCCATAATGATCTGAAATATTGTTAATAATTCACACCACTCAAATTTCCACAAAATTTCTAAGCATATGTATCTATGGGGTATAAGGAGTTGGGAGGTGTTGTTAGGAAATTATGACGTTGGTAACAGACTTTTTTCTTATCCCCATTCACCTATCTTCTTTTTGTTTGTTGTAACTGTAAAGGAATGATTGATGGAGAGGAAAGAGATAAGGATACTTTTAAACTCAATTTTTATTGTCAGGATTTATAACTATTTTTGGTAGGGAATGTTTTCTCAAACCCGTAGAAATAACCGTGTTTCCTAGTCAAGGTGTTTGAGAAATCTCAGGAATAATTTTGTCAAATTGTACATTGTCAGTATCGAGTATAAAGGGTTTGAGGGTCTACCATGTGTGTCTCTGGTCAGTTTGTATGTTCAGTTGGTATGATCAGGAGACATAACACACTGCTTAGCTTGAGGCCTTAGCAGACAGATGTGGTCCAAATGGCTGTTGAGAGAAAAAGGAGACATCTGTCTCAGTCGAGGTGGTAAAGGATTCTGTCATAGGTTTCTTTCTTGCTGCCAGGAAGCCCATATTTTCAAGCCAGTATAGATTACCCTTTCCTATCAGAGGCCCATTGGGAAGTTGTCATTTTTGTAATTATTTATTTCATTTCATGTTTATTCAATTTTTATCTTTATTTCTTATGTTTTCTATGCCTCATTTAATCCCCACATATCTACTCAACCCCTCTATCACTGGCAGGATATGGCACTTGGTCAATTTTTAAGCAACCACTATGAATTTAAATTCAGAGTTTTCTTTCTAGACTGAACACCATATCAAACCTAAAGAGGATAGTCTGCCCTACTATTTATCCATAGCTAGGATAGAGAGAATTGATGGAGTCATACCTTTCCCAAGGATATTAACTCTATGTGAAATGCCAACAGCCTTATCCAAGATTTGAACTTGGTTTGGTTTGGTTTGGCTTTATGGCATATCAACCATTGTTGGTTATTTAAGGCCAAATACTGTTTTTACATATATATTAGATATGATTTGTAAACACATTTTGTAGATACACTCAGTTAAAGGATCAAACAGTTCTATTTCTATTCTGTTTAGCATAAGTCAACAAAATTCAATGGTTCCAAGTATTATTATATATCACTAATAATTTATATAGGGTGTCCAAAAAGTAATCTATTTATTTAAAAATTAAATGAAAATTTGAATGTTTTATAATTTTACTTTTTATAGAAGAAAATCTTTGTAGCATTATTTTTTATCATTAAAACAACTTTATTTCCATTGTATAAATGTTTCTAAGCTTTAAAAGATTTTAATAAATCCTTAAGTATGCATGATATTTTATTTTTAAATGCAAGGTAACTTTTGGAGCACCCTATATATGTATGTGTGTGTGTGTATGTGTGTGTGTGTGTGTGTGTGTGTGTATGTGTATAAGATATTCTTCAATCCAGTAAATCTGGAGTTGGGAACAATTCTGTCAGGACAATTAAATTATTCAAAATTCGAATATTCAAATATTACTGGTAAAGAGCTCAATGTAAATGACATCCCAGAGCAAATATTCTTTCAAGAAAGTATATATATATATATATATATATATATATATATATATATATATATATATATATATATATATATTAAATAAATGTATTAGTTTTTGAAAACTTATGATGGCTTGTATTCATTTTTAATTTGATTTTTGATTTTTTATTCCTTCATTTTTTTTCCAATATATTTTCAAATATTCATCCTAATCAAGATAAAAACACTTCAAGGGTTTATAGAAAACATTTAGGAGTTTGTGGGGAAAAACAAAACCAAAAACAAAAAAATACATTTTTACTTGAGTTTCCTTGGAATTGGACCTAATTTATTTTTTGGTTCAGCTAATTTACATTTTTGAGTTTGATATCTATCAACTTAATGCCATCACCTCTCCCAGCTCACAGAGTTTTTATATAGTAAAATACTTTAAATTTCTGTGATGGACAAACCAATCATAACTTTCTTCACTTGATGGTAAACTGGTCCATGACTCTTTATTTACAGCTGGTTAGAGCAGTAGACAGATTGCAAAACTTCAGAATCTGTAATCTCCAAACAACAGAGACAATCAGATGTATCTATGGAAACTGTGGGGTTAAGAAAAAATGAAAACAAAAAATAAGATAAATTTGAAAAGTGTAGAAATTCCCAGAAGCCCCTGACAGGAAATAGGAGCAGTGGATGCCCCCCCTCCAATACATTCCTTGTGCTAAACAGAAATTCTACCTCACTTAAGTCTCCACCATAGCCCTGAATGGACCCTCTTTCATATAGCTGTTAGCAGTGAACAAATGTGTTGATCAGGTGTTGTAGCCTGATACCTAGCCATGTCTGCTGCAAGCAAGTCAACACAGCAGAAACATAGATTATTGAAAATACCCACTGGACATGAAAATCAACTTTGGACTTATCAACCACCAAAAATACCTCTTCACATATTTTAACACCTTGGCTAAGAGACGCGACCATTTCCATTACTTTCAAGAAGAATTTCCTTAACCAAAGAATGGTTGTTGAATCCAGAAATAAAGTTTTGAATTGAAAGATATCTTTGTCTCTTTTCTTCCTTCCTTCAGCAATTCTTTTGTAGCCTTCACAGACAAAGAAGACACCAGTGAGTTAGATGGGGTGAGAAGAAAGCTAATGGAGTCAGATACAACTAACAACAACCAATGAAACTAAAACCAAATAATAACCGACCAAATCTTCTGGATTCCCATAAGACCTTTAGGAGAACCGTCAAAGTTATACCAATTTCTTAGCATTCTGCTGCGACTAATTTGGATATATTAGTATACCAATACAATCTAGATTCTAGTATATAACAATTTCCTTTGTATTCATTGTGTAAGACAATATACTGTTATTTGCAGTAAACAAATCAATCTGACATATAAGTCGACCTTAAGATTTTTAGCTCAAAATTTTGGGTCAGACCAACACCTGTTGTATTACATTAAACCAAATTGCTAAAACTAACTTTAATATCAACATATATCAACATAATATATCTTCTACAAAAGTTTCATACATATTAGGTTTCAATGAGTAGAGTGTTCGCCAATAGTCCTGAAGACTAGGGTTCAATTCCAGGTTGAATTATAACAAAAACTCAAAAATGGTACTTGATGCTGCCTAGCTTAGCACTCACCATCATAAGGTCAGGGTAAAGTGGAGCAATCCAGGGAATGGAGTAGCACCTTTCCCTACACCTTGGTGTAGTAGCTATTAAAAAGGGAGCCTTCGAGTCACCCTTGACTAAGGTCACCAACTTTACTTACTTCTACTTTTACTTGGTTCTATGGCTTAATGGCATGTCAACCCTTGTGGGTTATTCAATGCTAAATCCTGTTTATGCATGTATATTATAAAATAATTTGTAAGCAAATAGTTTATAGGTAACTTTGTTTTTAAATGAATTAGAACTCAGGGATTTTGAATGAATTAGAAATCATTTTTTGTACCCAGGTAAATGGTTTCAAGTACTGCTATTTAAACACTAATAATTCTTTTTGATATTGTCATTTGTTTGTGCATTGTTTATTTGGTTGGTTGGTTTCTTTGTTTAATGGCATATCAACCTTTGTAGGTTATTTAATGCCAAAGCCATTCTCCTAGAAGAACAGTAGTGGTACTATTTAACCCATAGCTGGGAGGATAAGGGGGTTCATACCTTTCCCAAGGGTATTTGTCTGAAAGTGAACATAATAGCGCAACTGGAGTACGAACTCGCTTACTACGATTCCGCAGTCCATCGCCATAACCATTACACCACGAGGACCCCCCTGTTTATTTGGTTTCAAGTATAAGTTATTATTTCCCATTCACATTTGATTGAAAAAGAAGAAAAAAAACTAACTTTGGTACTAAATTACCCAGTTTAGATGGACTAACACCAACTGGCACGAGATATCCAGCTTATTCCTGATTTTGGACACGAAAAAGATGGCCACTCTTAAGAAAGAGATTATCTTGGAGTTATTATTGCTGGAGGTGATTTTTATGAACATGGAATGCCTTATTATCTGTGTCATATTGGAAACTACCATTTAATGTGTTCGATACATCTGAAAAAGAAAGCATATTATTAAGATTTGGTACATATATATTACGTTAGGTCATCTTTCATTCATCACCCACAAAATGAATGTTCTCAAATAGCTAGTGAACCTTATGAATCTATGTAAGTACTTACATATCAGTATATATATATGTATGTGATTAATTGATAGATAGAGAGAGAGAGAGTGAGAGTGAGTGAGTGAGTGAGTGAGTGAATGAGAATATGTTTATGTTTTTTTTATGTATTACAAGTGTAATTGACAAACCATCCAAATACAATGAGTTAGACATGTTGCGCATTGCTGGCTAAATAAGAAGAAACTCATAAGCCGACATTCTTTTCTGGAACATGGACACACTAATGTTGGCTAACCAGTAGAAACTTACATTCATTGACACTTTCTGGGCACTGGATGTTGTCTTGAGAACTTACTAAGAGATATAGCCAATAGGGACAGATGGAAAGAGAGAGACAAGGGAATCTGTACTGATGGTATGCCTTAATGATGATAATGATGATGCTTGAATATTTCATGATCTTATCTCTGAAATATAAAGACACGTGACCTTTCATTACCAAAAGAAAAGAAAAAACAAATCTGTGTAATTAATCAACTCTTATTAATAGAGAGATGTTCGCATAAATATTTCATCTTGGAAATAAAAAGACACATTATCTTTCACCACTAAAGGACAAATCTGTCTCTCTTATAAAACCACAACCAGGTATTATGCATAACTGGATAAATCCTGCAAAGTTATTTGAATATTTGTGGTGGTCTCTTATATCAATTAAACCTAATTACCTCTTTTTAGCAAATTCATTAGAAAAGTATCTCTCAAAAAATTTTCCCTCTAAATGAAAAAGCACTATACATATTCAGTGAATCTTTAATAGAAATTTAAATAATCATCATATGTCTATTGAGAACTGTTTCATTTATTTTACGCATATACAATGAAAGTATAAATTATGGTGCTGTAGAAAGATAATAAATAATTTTTTCCCTTGGATTTTCTATTTTTGGTGGAGGCATGTCTTTTGCATTCCTTGTGGTCCTGTGAAAATCCCAGAATCTTTTCTCAACCCCTTTTGTTCACATTTTTCTCATTGAACAGAAGAAAGACTTTGTTTTCAGTCCTCATGATGGACTTTCTTTCACCTTGGCATTGAGATGTAAAGCTCACATGGCTATGAACAAACAAAGAACTCAAGTAAGACTTATATCATTTTTGCACCCCTTTCATATACTGCTTGTTCAAGAAACAATATATGCACATTTATCTGCAATATGTATATGTCAATGTATATTAACCAGGCCATTGGCCTAATAAGTAGTTCGGATCATACCAAAGACTTAAAAAATGGTACTTGATACCCCCCTTGCTTAACATTCAGCATTATAAGGTATGGATCAAGGGTAAAGTGGAGCAATCCAGGGAAAGGAGTAACACCCTCCCTTACACTGTGGTGTAGTGGCTATCGAAAAGGGAGACTTGGGGTCACCCTCAACTAAGGTCACCAACTTTACTTTACTACTTCTCTACAATACAAAAATAGCAAAATATGCCATATCTGGCCAAACAAAATGGATATTATTAGGTATGGTTTATTACCAAATTGTACATCATTGAAACTCTGTTTTAAAAAAATAGAAAAATATCGCAGTCTGAAAATGAAATTTTATTTTTGGTTACGGAGTTTCAATGCTGTAGAGTTTGGAAATAAATAATACCTAATGATATCCAAAAAAAACTACATACTGGATTGAACAAATAGCCAAATAACGACGTCATCGTGGCCGGAAAGCAAGAACAAAGTGGCTTTCCGATTTTAAAGGAAAGCTTCAGAAGTCATCAGAGGAGCCTTGTTCTGATTTGCTGTTGCAAAATTAAAAGTGATACCCATGGATAGAGCCATTTCTGTGGTCATTTGACTTGTGTGGAAGATGCACAGTTTAGCTGCCGGGATGGGAGTTAGAGTAAGATCAATGCCAACTGGGTCATTGTTGCAAGACCTGAAACCCCACTGTGAACTCAAATGAAACATCACTGATGGCCCATTCCGATACATCAATGAAGATGTATGATATAAGTGCTGCTAGAAATCAAAGTAGTAAAATCTTGGAATCTTTTGTTTTTTAGGAAATTAAATTTTTACAAAAATGAAACTGTTAGGAATGGTTTACTTATTCATAGGTAATACTGTATATTACTGATGAGGAAATGTTTCAGGGCTGAAAAGCCAAAAAACAAATTCGTTTCTTCTGTGAAATTTTGGGAGTTTATGATTCAATATAGACCATTCAAAATTAACCTCCAAGGTCATTTGAGGCCATGATGATACCATTTCATCATTAAATGGTAAGCAACTAAAATTAGTTGACCAGTTCATATACTTTGGTAGCCATATCTCTTCTACTGAAAACAATGTCAACGTACACATAGGTAAAATATGGACCACTGTCATAACTATATGGAAATGTGATATCTCTCATAAAAGAAAATGAGAATTCTTCCAAACTGTAGCTGTGTCAATACTATTGTACAGTGTGCAACCATACAATAGTATTGACACAGCTACCGTTGAACTCTAATGAATGCCTAGAGAAAAAGCTAGATGGGAACTATACAAGGATGCTACATGCTGTTTTGAACAAATCCTGGAAGCAGCACCCCTCAAAACAGCTACTGACCTCCCATCTTGCAAACCTTCCGAGTGAGATGAACAATACATGCTAGTTAATGCTTGTGAAGTAAGGACGTATTCAATAGTAACATTCTCCCAAGGACTCCTTCATATGGACAGCTCTGTGAAGACACTGGATGCCATCAACAGGATTTATCAAGAGTGATGTCCAATAGAGTTGGATGGCGAGAGAGAGTCAAGGGAATCCATATTGTTGGCACAGCTTGATGATTATGATGATGATAATCAGCAAAATACTCCATATCTTATAGTTACAGAGGTGCTGCAATTTTGTTTTCTTAATGCCAATGAAGATGGAGATATTGGACAGTGGATATTTGCACTGGATAAATTTAGGGTAAGTAGTGGACCCATTAATGTTTTTATGAACCATGTGTCTTGTAGGCTAACAAATACAGTAATTATTCTTGGAGGAGATTTTTGCATTTTCTTTTTCTTTTTTGAACATAACAAAATAAAACTAAATGAAGAGAAATGAATTACAATGATAGAAGAAAGATAATTGATTAGAAAGAAAGAAAGAAAGAAAGAAGAAAGGAAGAAAGAAATTGACGAATGAAAAAGTAAGAAAGACAGAAAGAATGAAAGACATAAGGAAGGAAAGAAATTGAAGAATTGAAGAAAGAAAAAGAAATTGAAGAGGGAAAATATAGAAAGAATGTCGGAAAAGATAGATATCGAAGAAAGAAAGAAAGAAAGAAAGAAAGAATTGAGGAAAGAAACAAAGGAACAAAGAAAGAAAAGAAGAAAGTTAACCGTGAAAGAAACAAAGAATCAAAGAAATTGAAGTGTGAAATAAAGAAAGTGAAGAAAGAAATTTAAGATTGGAAGAAAGAAAAAGAAATTAAAGAGGGAAATAAAGTAAAGAATGTAGGAAAGAAAGAAATCAAAGGGTAAAAGAAAGAAAGAAAGAAAGAAAGAAAGAAAGAAAGAAAGAAATTTGCTGATAATCTTTAAAACTTTTGTCATACACATCAACAAATTTAGAAAAAGGCATAGTTAAAAAGGCTAATTGTTTAATGTACTTAAAATGGTAATACTCTATAAGCCAGGGATTTTGTTGTCAGTTTTTGCTACCCATTGCTTCCAATGGTTCAAATAGCTGACATTTATTTGAA
Source organism: Sepioteuthis lessoniana (assembly GCA_963585895.1). NCBI lineage: Eukaryota > Metazoa > Mollusca > Cephalopoda > Myopsida > Loliginidae > Sepioteuthis > Sepioteuthis lessoniana. The sequence continues at coordinate 33,578,902 of OY757917.1, forward strand.
GGCAGAAGTTATGAGCCAAATTCTTTATCTAGATTAACTTACCACATTCTATCAGCTCCATTAATCAGTTTTTTAAGCACTTTAGACTACACCAAACATTTTATTTATCAAAACCATTGCAGACAGTGTGTCTTTGTTTTTCAACATCTTACCACTGGTTCTGACTGTGTATTTGTAAAATGACAAAAACAATTTGAGTTACACAGGAAATCTATACCACTATACCAAAGTTTGTGTGTGTGTATTTACTCAACCTCAATTCCTGTAGTGTATGGTAGCATTAATGAATTTGTTAATTTCAAATACCTTTAATCTTAATTTCTTCTTTTTTTTAAGATTCTAGAAGTTTCACTCGATGTATTTTTGGGGCATTGCTTACAGGCTATTTCATAATATATATATATAAAGAACAATTGATAACAAGGTAATCCAAGTTGGAGAGATTTATTGAGAAGCAAAGTTGACACTATAGCTTTTTGGTTCTAATGAACCATCATCAGGGCTATGAGGGATGATATTAGTGTTGATAAATCAATGATGGGTGTTTAAAAGTGCAAAATCCAAAAACCTAGGGAAAATTTGTATTACAAGAAAAAGGTAGCTGTTTAATTAGTAAATCAGTGTTTGTTGTTTTAAATTATGTCATTTGACTTATTAGAAATATTGTGTAGAATTTATGTTCCATTTGTTTATCGAGAAAGATTTTGAATCAAAAAGAAGAAGTAAAAGAAAGACAAAAAAAAAGAGAAAGCATAAAATTATTATATATGTGGAATATATTAACTAAAGATGGAACATATCATAGCTATTTAAAATAGATCTGCTCAAGTAAGGAGAAATATTATAAAAGCCAGGTGAGTATTTAGGGAATTACAGAGTGAAATAGCAGGGGCTTCAAAAATTCATCTTAGTCTTTTATTATGAATGTAAATGAGCATAATATATATATATATATATATATATATATATATATATATATATATATATATATATATAGTTGAACAATTGAGAATAAACATATTGTTTAAAATGTTTGGTAAATCAAAAAGTGCTCAAATACTGGGCAGCAGAGCAGGGTAAAACCATAAAGAAATTAAAATTTCACTTCCTATTATTATAGTAACATTATTAAAAGTTTACGTATCAACTATGTTTGGTTTAGTTTGGTTTTGTGGCATATCAACCATTGTTGGTTATTTAATGCCAAATCCTATTTTTACATATATGTTGCATATGTGATTTGTCAACATTTGTAGATACATACAGTTGAATGATCAAACAGATCTATTTCTAACAATTTAGTTCAACACAATTCAACAAAGTTAAATGGTTCCAAGTATTGTTGTGAATCACCGACAGTTCATTTAAACATAATTCATTTGTTTACATACAGTTAAATGATCAAACAGTTCTATTTCTGAAAATTCAGTTCAGCAAAAGTTTACACTCAGTTTAAATGTCAACTAATTCTATTTGACCCATAGTTAGGACCCAATCAGAGTGGACCTGGGAGCAATAGCAGTGAAAGGGTACTCTGCATTCCCAAAAGGTCCAGTATTCCAGGAGCCTCACCATCAGATTGTTTAGTGTCATATCCAGGACACTTGTTGGGGGAATTTTACCCTCTGCAGAGATGCAGTTCAGTATATTCTACAGCCCCAGCTGACTGGACCAATGTATCAACTAGAATACGATCATTGGATGAAATTTAGGAAGTAAGTTTCAAAAGAGGTGAGATTTTCATTTTCAAGTAGACTACAGCCAATAAATAAATAAAGGGGAACTCAAACCCAAGGTTTCAACCTGTACCCCCACTTCCCCTACTAGTGTAGTTTAACTCCTGTGAGACTCTGCTCTCAGTAATTGGAACTGTTTTTGATCTTCACAAATATTATGGATTGAGTGATTGAATTTAATGGCATGTCAACCCATTCAGGGTTATTTTATGCCTTGAGGTTAGGGAACTACATTCATTGTATGTTAATTTTTACATTTTTTGTGTAGTTGTTTCTTAAGATTTTTTTTCTTTTGCATATGGTCCCATTGAATATGAATGATTTACAAACAGACGTATTTGATCCATAGATGAGACTCTAACAAGTACTACGACTTTGAGTTAGAGTGGACCAGGGAGTAATGGCCATGAAGGGGCACTCCACACTTCTCAGATCTCCAGAACCGGAGCCTCACCACCAGATACAGTTTAGTGTAATACTCAGGACTTCTTTTTTTGGGGTAAAGTCTTATCCTTTAGATGGGGATACAGTCAGCATATTCTGAACCCCTCTGAGAAGACATGAAAGGATTATGGAAAAATATTTATTTGTATCTAACTTTGTTATTGGAAGCAGACTAGAGAAGCAATTAGCTAGACAGCCATTCTTCTTCCTGACCTTCTGACTGCAATTAAAGTCAGATATCAGATCATTTCTCTCAGCTGATGAACACACAAATATTACCTTTATTATTTTACATGATTTGGAACAAGGTTTGTTTCATGCCTCTAGTTACTTGTTATCCATGTTGTTGCAATGAAACCCTGGTTACAGGGATTCCATCCTGTAAAACCAATTCCCCTATTACAGGAAAAGGAGAGACTCAGATGAGGCAAGATCAAATATATGGATGAAAATACAAAATCTCTCTCTCTTTCTAACAACGTGACAACAATATATGTTATTCAGTTCGTAACATTAAAGCTATAATAGTTAACATTAAAGGAAATGAACATAGTAACCTAGGTTAACTGCATTGGGAAATGAATGCAACCATTTATTTTCCATCCTGGAATACCAGGCTCTTTAACCTTAGTATGGTAACCAGTGTAGAAGAAAGAAAACTCACTTAAAAATTCATAACGTCACATCCTACTTGAACAGAGGTGTTGGTAAATACATATATAAAATAAAAATTAATTTATCAATACATACATTAATATCAATATATCAATAATAAAAGAATAAATCATTTATATGAAATATATAAATATATAGTTTTCTAAAAGTAATTTATTGCTCTGTATTGTTGTTGTTGTTGTTGTTGTTGTTGTTGTTCTTCTTCTTCTTCTTCTTCTTCTTCTTCTTGTTGTTCTTCTTCTTCTTCTTCTTCTTCTTCTTATTATTATTATTATTATCATTCCAGCTTTTAAGACAAATAAAAATATACAACACTCAAAATTTAAATGTGTAGACTAATTAAAGTTTGATATACCCACTAACTTCTTGAATGAAAGCCCCTTCTCAACATGTCATGAAAAAACATAACGAAAGCATATTAAACATTTCTTTCAAGAAAGAAATATATCTTAGAAAGAGGCTTTTGTATGCGGAGCAACCCAGGTTTGAAAATAAATTCATTACACTCACTTTTAGAAGAAAAAAGAAAAAATTTGGTTGAGAATTTCATTCTAGCAAAACATTGAACTCCAATAAAAAAACAAAATAAAATAAAATAAAAAACAATTAATTAATCACCAAAAAGTAATAATAACCTGATTAGAATAAAAAAAAAGGATTATTTCAGCTTTTATTTAGTTAACTTTTATACTAAGTTAAAACTTAAGGATTTTCAAGGTGTAAGTATAAAACTTTTATCTTTTTTTTATTCTCTCTTTATTTTTTCCTGGGTTGTAAAACACATTATCAAAACCCATCAAGCATTATATCAAAGATATATCATCATCATCATCATCCTGCGCGGATATCCCTGACCGTCTCCCGCCATTTCTCCCTATCATCCATCGCCTCCGGTAGGTCTTCAGGGTTACATCCCGTGTCCTCACACAGCTGCTGTATGTAGGTTCGTGCTGGTCGTCCCACTCCTGCACATCCATGTGCGGGGGTCCACAGGAGTACATCGCTTATGAGCTCGTCCTTGCTTCTCCAGCAGTGTCCTGCGTGTCTGGTTCGTCGAACTTGTATAGTTTTTGTGATGGGGGGCAAGTGTCCGTATAGTTGGAGTCTCGTGGGGTGTTGTCGCCAGGACTTGTTTAATACTGCTCTCAACATTCTTGTATAATTTCCGTCCAGCCTCCTTTCCAGCCGCTTCGTAAGCGTCCATGTGGTGCATCCATATAGCAGTATCGACACAACCGCTGCCTGGAAGAAACTTCGTTTCATTTTATCCGTTAGGTCCGACTTCCATATGATCGAGAGCCTATCGATAGCTGTCCATGCCTTCGTCAGTCGTGTGTCGATGTCTTTCTCGGTTGATGAGACGCTGCTTCCTAGGTAGGTGAATTTGTTGACTAGTTTCAGAGAGGCTCCGTCTAGTGTGGCAATGTTGCCCGTTTGGTTGTAGCACATATATTCGGTTTTGTTTGCATTGACATGGAGGCCAATGCCTGCTGCGGCTCGTTCCAGACTATGCAGTTGTGTCTCTGCTTGATTAGGCGTATTCGCTAGTAACGCCAAGTCATCTGCGTAGTCGGCGTCCGTGATTGTTTTTGCGGGGTACCTTTTGCTTCTTCTCTTAGTCAGCTGGAAGCCATTTTCTCTGATTTTGTCGATCGAAGTCCTAAGCACATAGTCTAGACAGATGATAAAGAGGTACGGGGCTAGTGTGTCTCCTTGTAGTACTCCTGCAACTATGTCGAAGTATTCCGTGTCTCCATCTGGTGAACGTACTTTCACTTTGGTGTTTCTATAGAGAATCATTATCGCTGCTACGGTTTCTTTTGGTAGGCCGTATGCTAGTAGGATTTGCTCCATCTTCCCTCTGTGTATGGAATCGAATGCCTTGGTAAAGTCGACAAATAGTAATGTCGCCTGTAAGTTTTTTGCCCGAACGCCTTCCAGGATTCTACGGATGGTCAGTATTTGTGAGGTCGTGGATCTATTTCTCCGGAAGCCATTTTGGTTTTTCCTAAGGATGTTGTCTATTTTGGGTTCTATGCGGTTTCGTAGTAGGGCATTGTAGATTTTGGCTGCTATGGATGTAAGTGTTATCCCTCTGTAGTTCTTGGCTAGTCCGAGGTCGCCTTTTTTAGGGAATGGAAGGATGCATCCCTTCGTCCATCGTTCTATCCTATTTTGACTAGTTAAACTCTGTAACAGTTATCCTGTCCTGGCTTGTCACTTTAGTATCTAAAAAAGAGAATATTATACAAGTCACACAAGCGTTATAGCAATGGAAACCAAGATGTAGCTTAATGAATGAAAAGTAAGGTAGATGAATCCAAAGGTGGGTCAACTGTGTAGGTCACCAGATGCTGGGTAGAGAAACCTCATCAGATAACAGCCATAATCAAATAGTTCTGTCAGGCAACTACTGCTACTAATCAACGAGAGTGGTATCAATTGATGAGGTAAAAAAAAAACAACAACCAAAGAATTATCATGACTCTTTGTCTGGACACTGTGCAATCTATATGACTTAATTATGATAATGATTGTTTATTGTTAAAGTTACCCTTTCAAGCTACGTTCAGTTTGGTTAGATTTGGTTTCTTTGATTGATAACATATCAATCTTCTTCGGTAAATTAAGGCCAAAGCTATTCTTGTTGAAGAACTGTAGTGGAACTATTAAAGCCTTTAAGTCTTGGGGTAATAAGGGGGTTCATACTTTTCCCAAGGGTATTATCCCAAAAGTGAATGCACAGTAACTCATACACCATAGGGAGTCCTATCTCAAGTTTGGATACTTAGAAGAGTCCAGAAGGTCAATTTTGGACTAGTTTAATTTCTTTGTTTAATGACATACGAGGATCAAGTTTCAGACTTTTTTCGTATGGGCACTTTTATTGATAGTACACACATGAAACTCAAGTCCCCTTTGAAGTAATCTCCTCCGGCTGCAATGGACTTGTTGTACCGTTCCAACAACTGCTGCAAGGCCCCATGGAAGTCCTCTTGTGTGAGCGTGTCAATGACCATCGTCACAGCCTCTTTCATCTCCTCAGTTCTCTCATAACGACAGCCTCTGAGCATACGGAATAAGCAAAAGTCACAGGGAGCAAGGTCTGGACTATAGGGAGGATGAGGAACTGTCTTAATACCCATCTTGGTCAAATAGTTCGTGACAAGGATGGAGTTGAGGACTGGTGCATCGTCCTGCCACTGACCCGATTTGAAGAGTGCTGGCCTATTCCGACGGAATCTCTCCCTGAACTGCCTTAAAACCTTAACATAGTAACCCTAACCCTAACCCTTTGGCCAATCAACTCTGGTGTATTGACTTTCTTACTCCTCCCACACCTCTCATCATCCCTCACAGACTCCCTGTCTTCCTTGAATCTCTTATGCCCCTCAAAAACTGATGCTCGATTTACGCAAGATGGTCTAAAAGCAGTCTGAAACATTCCATACATTTCTGTGGCATATTTTCCAAGTTTTAAAACAGAATTTTATTGTATATTGTTCTTCTAAAGTGTCAGATTGCATTTTTGAAATTGACCAGCTGTGACAATCAGGCGTTAGTAGGGTGTATTCCAATTCCTGCTGTAGCTCTTCACTTCAACCTGAAATCATGAAAATTGGTCAGCCATCTCATAAGATGTATAGCAATAACATATTAAATTTTCAAGAGTCTACAACAATTTTAAATGCCTGTACAGAATAAGTCTGGAAACTTATTGAAGGCACCACATATCAATCTTTGTGGTGATTTTATGCCAAAGATATTCTTGTAAAAGTAGTGGTACTAATCGATTCACAGTTGACTGGAGACCTAAAAGAGACTTGCTGTCATTCAGTCTTCAGTATGATAAAAACACTAGTGAGATCTGTTTTAAAAAACTCGCAAGGTGTAGAATAATAAAATGATGAGAGACTATTATATATATAATATCCATTTCTAAAATTTGAAATAGTTTACACCTTTGGCAAATGATATAGGCTACACTGATAACTCTACTTCAAATTTTGTTATATTGGAAAAGCCAGTATAATATTTATATTAATATTGATTTATATCTTAATAGATATTAGATATAAGTAAAGTTGGCGACCTTCATCGAGGGTGACCTGAAGGATACCTTTTCAATAGCAACCACAGTGAGGTGGGGACTACTCCATTCCCTGGATTGCTCCATTTTACCCTTGATTATTACCTTATAATGCTGATTGTTAAGCAAGGTGGCATCAAGTACCATTTTTTGAGTCTTTGGTATGATCCGACCTGGGATTGAACCCCAGTCTCCTGAACCCTTGGTGAACACTCCACTCATTAAGCCAATCACCTGGTTATATTAAATATAGTTGATATTTATTAATATATATATATATATATATATATATATATATATATATATATATATATTATATATATATATATGATTTTTAAAAACTTTCTCATTTATTTATTTCATTTAATCTCTCACATGCTCTGATGAAGGTCTAAAATTTGAAACATTTAATATTGGTTTATAATCTTTTGAATTTAATCATTCTGTAAATACCTTGTGTTTTTTCATACTGTCAGATTTATTTTCAGTTTTTCCCAGATAATATCATCTTCATGTTATGCTTCTTGAACAGATTTCCTTGACTCTCTCTTGGCATTCCTCTATCATTCATGGCTTTCAGCAGGTCTTCTAGATTACATCCTGTGTCCAAACAGAGCTTTTGTTGATAAGTTCTTGGTGGTCGGCCAACACTTGCATGTCTGTGTGAAGGGGTCCATTGGAGAAGATCACTTATGAGTTTGTCTTACTTTTCTAGTAATTTCCTGCATGCCTTGTTCATCTTATTTGGATGGTTTTCAAGATGGGAGGTCGGTGGCCGTACAGTAGCTGCTTTGTGGGATGTTGCTTCCAGGATTTGTTCAATATCACTCATAGCATTTTTTAGCAATTCTTGTCCAGCTTTTTCTCAATATGCTTAGTCAGTGTCCATGTTGTGCATCCATATAGTAGAATTGACACAATCACTGCTTGGAAGAAATTGTATTTTATTTTATCAGATAAGTCTGACTTCTATATGATCGATAACATATCAATAGCTGTCCATGTCTTTACTAGTCGCATATTGATGTCATCTTCAGTAGATCTGAGGTGAACTTGTCCGCTAAATTCAGAGAACTTCCATTTAGTATGGAGATGTCTCCTTTTTGATTGAAACACATGTACTCTGTTTTGACTGCATAGGCATATTTTCTTCAAGATGATAGAGAATGATTTGGAGATGAGATTTTTTAAGACTTTTTATGTTTGCAAATGAGATGTTACCATTAGAGATGAAGACTTTTTTTAATAATTATCCAAAATATCTGATATTGTGTTGCAAATAAGAAAATCTCTTTCGATTTAGAAGCTGACATGGGTGTATAGTTCTAGAGCCTTGGCAAATCATAGTTATGTGATTCTGATCTACATATTCAAAAACTAGTACCAGTAGATTGTGTATTCAAACACAATGCCAACTGCATCTGACAAATGCTCCAATTTAAAATATTCATTGATTGCATAAAATGTCTCATAATCTATAGCATGGTTGTACCCACATACTTGACTATGACCACCAAAGGTTGAAAATACATGTACTTGGGTTACAACATCAGAGATTTTAGACAATTACTAACCAGCCTTCATCCTCAGTAGCAACATCTTGTTTGCAAATATAAAAAGGGAAATAAAAAGCTCATTCCAAATCCTTATTAGTCATCTGTGATAAAATATACCTACATACACACATACACACATATATATGTATGACCAAGAAAGGAAAGCTCTTTTTTTTAAATTAACAACAACAAGAACAACAACAAAATAATGAAAATTTTAAAAAGTTTAAAGATACTTGAGAAATAATGTGCCAAGTGTTTCATGGCTCAAGTGAGGTTGAGAACTTTTTGCCATTCATTATAAACAAGTTTTCTTTAGGAACCCAGACAAGACTAATCTAAATATTTTTTTACCAATTTCCTCCTGTCTTAGCACAAGGCTTCATCCGTTAGTTTGAAGCTGGGAGAGAAATAGTTCAAAATACAATTTTTGAACCTAACATTCATTGTCATGTGTGAAGACATGAGAAAATCAGTAAATAAGAAATATATCAAAGCACAAACGCCGTCTTTGATCTTTGAGAAAACTTGTTTATGAGAAATATTACTGCCAAAATATATCTTACTAAGAAAGCATACTAAGAACAATTACTCCCAATATATATATATATATATATATATATATATATATATATATATATATATTTGCTTTCTTTGTTTTCTTTGTTTAATGGTATATAAACCTTTGTAGGTTATTTAATGCCAAAGCCATCCTCATTAAATAATGTTAATGAATAGTAGTGGTACTATTGACCCCAAATTTGGGTGGCAGATTAAGAGATTGATACTTTTCTTATGGGTATTAGCTAAAAAGTGATTGTACTAATGTGATTGGAGTTTGAATTCGCTTTTTATGATATCAGTCCAGTATATTAGCCACTACACTGCAGAGACTCCACTATATATATATATATATATATATATATATATGTATATATATATGTATGTGTGTGTGTGTGTGTGTATGTGTAGTCTTTACTGATGATATATTGCTTATTCAGTCTCATAACCAGGTGGGTTATAGATACACCACTGATGACCCTCAGATGATCTATCTTGGTGGTAAGTGTTATCATCATGTGGTGTAACTTGGCCAGGAAAGCTTGACCATGGCCAAGATTTTTTTTATTGGGTGATTTAGTCATTAACATGTTGCCATTGTAATTCTTCTAGTAACCTGTCCACCCTGGTCATTGCCTTCATCAAAAAGGTCATTCACTTAGTGATGCCATGTTATTATCATTTAGCCCTCCAGCTGAAGCTGTTTCCTAGGCCATGGTGCTTAGAGTCAACATATGGGAGGTTTTTTATATTCATCTTTAATGGTCAAAGTAGATGGATTGTATAAGATATATTATTATTATTATTATTATTATAATTATAATTATTTACCTCCTAGTGAGCTTCTCCCATCGGCGTTAGCAGGTGGTCTTTCACTGGAGTCAGAGTGACAGCAAGTCTCTTCAGCTTTCAAGGACTCTTCTAATTGTAAGCTGATTTTAATAATGCTTTGGCCTGGATTCTTCCTCTGATTTCCAGCTTTTCTAGTCTTCAAGCCTTTGGGGACCATTCCCAAGTACTCCTACTATAAGTGGTATCACTGTCACCCTCATGTTCAACAGATTTTCTTTAGTTCTTTGACAAGGTCCAAATATTTGTCAATCTTCACTTTCTTTTATTTTTTCTCTATGGTCCTCCAGAATGGCAAAAGCCACAAGTTCTTTTTTTCCAGTTAATCAACACTAGATCTGGTCTTCTGGCTGGGATTAGGTGATTTGTTTATATCTCAAAATCACAGAAAATTTTATGTATCTCATTCTCTGAGATGGATTCTTTCTTGTGTATATACCTTATGGTAGTTTAGTGTTTTGGGAAATGGTTAATTTCCCTAACACTATAAATTATTTAGCAACACAAATGAATGACGAAACTTCTTTTAAACAACACAACAAAGAAAGGTTTATTATAGTAGCAGGTGTAAAGGAGTAAGAGTGAGAAAGTATCTCTTTTGTGTCACTGGTCAGTTTGTTGGTCGTTGGTTTGTAGGAACTCCGTGTGAAGCTAGCAGCAGCATGTTCTTCCACGATGGATTCCAAGTGGAATCAGTAGCAGTGATGTGAGAGAGATCTGTTTGTGCTGCTGGCTCATGGCTCTCTGACCATCGATACACAAAAAGAAGGGACTAGAAAAAATAGTTCTTGAAAGGAAGAAGGAATTAATGCGCTCTGCCTGTTGATTGGTCAGTGAGTGACTGACTCACTTGGCGGGGGCATTGATTCGCGAAAGGAAATAGATCTGTGGCTGCTACAGTAGTATAATTTTAATTCACTATGGATCACCTTTCCCATCCAGTATTATACTCCTTTTGTGCTAATTTGTCACATTCATACATAATGTCATCGTCATTTCTATCGTTCAAATAGAAATGTTTGACATTTAAACTGTGAAACAATAAAAGGCTTAAGTTAGATTGAATTGTTAGAAATAGAATTGTTTGACTATTTAACTGGTTGTAAACAAATGACTCTTGTCTGATTAAATTGTTAGCGATATATAGCAATACTTAGAACCAGGTGTGCAATTTTATATTCATCGGATTGTATAAGATATATTATTATTATCATTATTTAACTCCTAGTGAGTTTCTCACATTGGCATTAGCAGGTGGTCTTTCACTGGAGTCAGAGTGACAGCAAATCTCTTCAGCTTTCAAGGACTCTCCTAAGTATTCTAGCTGATCTTAATAATGCCTTGGCCTGGATTCTTAGATCGCAATTTCATCTCTTTCCAATGGCATAACCAACATTTGCTATTCTGTTGTGTATTATCAATTTTTGCTTTAATATAATCAACCTTATGGCATTGTTTGATGCTGCTATTAGAAGAAATCCAGTCTCTCTCTTGGTTTTACCCTTTCTAAACCATATCTAGGTTTCCTTGTGTGCAATCTCACAAGTTTGTGACTTAAAATATCCATGCAGTTGTTTTTCTTCAATTTCTGTTTCTTAGTTTTTGTTGTTTTTCAGTTTGTTCTTACGTTGCCAACTGTTATTAAAAATGCTAAATAAAACAAGTATAGATATGATATTCTAATATATAAATGAATAAGCTATAGATAGGCTATCAGTTATATTGAAGTCAGACCTATCCAATGAAATAAAACACAGTTTTTTCCAAGCATTGGTAATGTCAATACTACTATATGGATGCACCACATGGATGCTGACTAAGTTTATTGAGAAAAAGCTTGGCAGCAATTGCACAAGAATGTTACAAGCTGTATTGAACATGTTCTGAAGGCAAGATCCCACAAAACGGCAGCTGTACGGCCACCTACCACCCATCATCAAAACCATCCAAATTAGATGAACAAGACATGCGAGACACTGCTGGAGAAGTAAGGACAAACTCATAAGCGATGTTCTCCTGTGGACCCCTTCACATAGATAAGCAAGGGATATGCGACTCGATAGAACCTATCTGCAACAGCTCTGCACTGATACCGGATGTAGCATGGAAGATATCCAGGAGCGATGGACAATTGAGATGAGTGGTGAGAGAGAGTCAGGGAAATCCTTGCTAGTGGCATGTATGTATAAAGAGGATTTGGCATTAAAAATGTTATTGACAAAATGTTTACAAATCATGTATATCTAATATACATGTATAAAGAGAATTTGACATTAAATAACCTACAATGGTTGATATGCCATAAAACCAAACCAAATCATATATATTTAATATATACATATATATATAAAGAGGATTTGGTATTAAATAACCTACAATGATTGATATTCCATAAAACCAAACCAAACCAAACCAAACCAAATCATATATATTTAATATATACATATATATATAAAGAGGATTTGGCATTGAATAAACTACAAAGGGTAATATGCCATACAAACTAACCAAACCAAATCATATATATTTAATATATAAGTATAAAGAGGATTTGGCATTAAATAACCTACAATGGTTGATATGCCATAAAACCCAACTAAACCAAACTGAAATCAATCAACTCATCTGGTTTGGTTTCTTTGTTTAATGGCATATCAATCTTTGAGATTTAAAAGTGACAATGCCAAAACTACCCTTGTAGAAGAACAGTAATGATTACTATTTAACTCATTGTTAGAAAGGATTGGGAGGTTTATATCTTTCTCCGGGGTATTAATCTGAAAGTGTATGTAATAGCATGATTGGAGTCTGAACTTGCTTACTATGGATGTCATAGTCGATCATGTTAACCACTATGCCATGGAGACTTACCCCAGATACTTGTGGCATAATGGTTATTGTCATAGGAAATGAACTTGATCACCCAAGGTCAAAACTTGAACAAGGCTGTTTGCATTTCTAAAGCACAACTAACTTTCTGACAGACATGAATCCAACTACTATCCCTTCAGATTTGGGTAAATAGTAGGACAGACTGTGCTTTAACCATTTTTATGGCAATCGTTCTATAAGAAAAACTTTGAATTCAAACCAGTTGTAGACCAGTAAAAGGATAGGCTCCATCGTGCTATTCATGCCATTCATGCCTAAGACATACTGTATAAGTAGCGCCCCATGACCAAACCAGGTTATGGAGCCAGTGAGAGAGAGAGAAAGAGAGTTATATTTACTGTATTATAAATCAAGTATAAGAAACCTAGAAGTGCTTCTTGAGTCAGTACAGTATAAACTATTAAAATAACTCAGTATATATCTTCTTGATCAATTATATGGGAAATCTGATTTGGTCTACATATCTCAGACAGTTGGATTCAATGCAGCCATTATTATGACAACATTCTTCGAGTATTCTATGTACATTTAAAAGTGACAATGGCTTTCATACAACCCATATAACAATGACCACTTTCTGTCAATATTAATACTTAGCTGGAAATGTGCTGTTTGTACTCAAAAGTCAGCATTCTGTGACATTTTCTATTGGAATGCTGCTATGGCTTGGTTACAATAGATCATTCTTCTAATAAAATCCATTTGTAGAAACATGTGAACCCACTCACAACATGTAGGTTAAAAGTTATTAGAAAAACACACAAATGCCTCTACAATTAGTATTCATCATCATGGTTTGGCTTAGTGAACAAAGATCAATAAGGGGGTACCCCACACCGAATATAGATGGGGGTGTCCTCATGGTGTAATAGTTACAGTGCTGGACTGCAGAATTGTAACAAGCAAGTTCAAACTCCAGTCGTGCTATTACGTTCACTTTTGGATAAATACCCTTATCCTCCCAGCTATGGGTTAAATAGCATCACTGCTGTTCTTCCTGAAGGATGGCTTTTGCATTAGATAACCCTCAAAGGTTGATATACCATGAAACAAAGAAACCAAACTAAACCGAATGCAGGCATATTTGTGGCCGATAAGGCTAATAAAGTACTGGCAGATATGGTTGCAGTGACCTCAGAAAAAGATGTGGAAAGGGCTTGAAGGCATAGTATTGTTGTTTCTCCTTCTGTGCCTTTTATCCTTGAGAGCAGCCCTGTGGCTGTTTTCAAAGGAGGAGACAACATGTTTGGTGGCGAGAAACCAGGCTTGACAGTTCTCAACTTGGGTGGACCATCACCCATGGTTGATATGACAGGGACTAAGGAATTTTCACTAGCAGTCTTTTAATTACTAAAGATCATTTGAAAAACACATGATTATCACCATGACTAGTTTTATATTAATATGACAGTTTTTATAAATTGCAAGAATTTCTTCTATACTAGATTTATCATCTTCTTCATCATCATCAAGGTATGCTGACCGTACAGATTTCCTTGATTTTTTCACCATTTGTTCCTCTTATCCATTGCTCTTGGTATGTCTTTTAGACAGTCCCCAGTGTCTGCACAAAGCAAATGAATACAAGCTTTTGCTTGTCAGCCAATACTGGTATGTTCATGCATAAATTAATAGGGTTTTAATGAATTAATGAAGTATACATTAATTTCAGCTAATGAGTCTCACTGATTCTACTCTTGTATATAAGAGAATGCTGCTTATGATTTCATCTTTGCTTCTCCAGCTCTGCCTAGCATGTCTTGCTCGTCTTCTTTGGATAGTTTGTGGGATGGTTGGTAAATGACTGTACAGCTACTGTTTTGTGGGGTGCTCCTTCCAGGATTTGTTCAGTACTGCACACAGCATCCTTGTGTAGTTCCTATTCTATCATAAAGCACTAAATAAGTTTCACAAATTGTTTTAATGAATTAGTATACATTAATTTCACTGCACAAGCTGCACTGATTTTACATTAGTAGAGAGAACAACACTTATGACTTCATTCCTTCTTTTCTAGCATATCTTGCCCATTTTATTGTTTGTTTGTTGGGGTTTTATGGCATATCAACCTTTGTAATTTAATTAATGCCAAAGCCATTTTTATACAAATAAACAGTTCTATTTCAAACAATTCAGTTTAGCATATGTACACAGTTTGATTATCAAAAACATTTCTATTTCAAGCTATTCAGTTTAGTTAAACAGTTCTAATTCAAACAAATCAGTTTAGTATAAGTATAGTTTTTATTTACACACAGTTAAATGTCAAAAACAGTTCTATTCCAAACAATTCAGTTTAGCATACAAAAACAGTTTCATTTCAAACAATTCGGTTTAGTATAAGTATGTAGTTTAAATGTCAAAATATCTTTATTTTGAGTAATTCTGTTTGCATAATTATGCAGTTTACTTCTTTTTGATCCATAGATAGGGCCCTATCAGGTGCTACCACTTCAGGCCAAAGTGGACCTGAGAGTGATGAAGGGGCACTCCACATTCCCCAAAGCTCCAGCATTACTGGAGCCTCACTATCAGATTGCCAGGGCACTCATTAAGGGGATGTTAACCCTCTGCAGCGATGCAGTTGGTGTATTCTATAGCCCCAGTTGACAGGGCAATTGCCCGTCGTACTTGAATGGATGTACAGATTCTACATAACTACAAGAGGAGTCATTGGATAAATCAAAAATGAAAATAGCTATTGCGATCATATTACAAAGTTGCAAAAGCATTTGATCTTCATTTTTAGGAATTAATATATGAGAAGAGGTTAAACAAAATTACTGAGACGAAAACTGCAAATTTAAGAAGTTGAAATTGTCACCAGTACAACATAGAACTTCTTGATCAATAACTTCTTAATATAGGAGGGATCCACAGTTCGACTTTTAAAAGTTGCAAAACATTTTTAGGTTTTTTGTGAAAGTTTCAGTTTACAATACAAATATAATGCTGAAGTGGATCCTCACTTTGTGTTCATCAGATTTGGTGAGCAAAATCTTTAATCTTTTTGTTTAATCATATAAAGCAGGCACCTAGCTGAAAATATACTACTCTACCAATAGGTCTACTATCAAATACTAAATAATTTTAATTTCATTATTGATTTTTATTTGTTTTTAAAATTAAAATACAAAGACGATACAGTTTTAAAGGAAGTACATAATTATCATTATTTATTTATTATCTATTTGTTATACTTTCTTGATCATCTTTTTACCATTTTCTCATATCAACCTTTAAAAATGTCTTTGCATCAAACATATACGATATTAATATAATATTGATATAAAGATAAATACATAATTATCATTATTTATTTATTATCTATTTGTTATACTTTCTTGATCATCTTTTTACCATTTTCTCATATCAACCTTTAAAAAAGTCTTTGCATCAAACATATACGATATTAATATAATATTGATATAAAGATCTAATTCCCAAAAGTGCCATCTTGGTTTCTTTTTCTTACCCCTTGTTCTGAATTCATCCAATTCAATCTTAAAATTTTCTACACTATTCCCGTTCTTGATCTGATTAATCAATTCATTCTAAAAATATAAAGCAAAAAAGTCCAACTGGTTGATAGATTTATTTTTTAAAATCTGCCTGGACAGTAAATTTCCTGTTGAGGCAATAAATTTAACATACTACGATATAACTTAAGGATTCTAAGAGTTGTCCAGTATTATAGATGAGGTTACAAAATTGTTTTGACTTATGGAATGGCTATTGGTGCCAATAATAGCAACCAGAACTGTATATTTTCTAGCCTCCTTTTTTTAATGGCTGCACAAAAATATTCTTTTTAAAAGTTCCAAAACTTCCCAAGTTTTAAGTGAAAGATTCAGTTTACAATACACGGATACTGCTAAACTGAACCTTCTCTTTGTGTGCACCAGAATCGGTAAACAAAATCTTTCTCTTTTTGTTTAATCATATATTGCAGACATATAATAGTAAATTTCCAAGGCAGAAACTAGAGCTATGATCCTTGTCTCTAACCCCAGTGAGATAACTTAAAAACAAACCTGAACTTTTTATTATTTGAGTATCTTTTCTTACATACTGCTTGTTTGTGAGCATATATACGATTTATATGTTTGTGACATTAATGCAACACTTGTTATATGTTTTTATATATGTATTCATTAAATATCTTAAATGTCTCCTAGTAGTTTATATGGTCTTTCCTTTCTGTTTATTTTGTGTTAGTGAATCAATAGACAAACTATTTATTTAGTGTTTGTGTATCAATAGACAAATTATTTATTTAGTGTAGGTGTATCAATAGACAAACTATTCATTTTGTGATATTATCAATAGATAAAATATTTATTTAGTGTAGTTGTATCAATAGACAAACAATTTATTTAGCATTAGTGTATCAATAGACAAACTATTTATTTAGTGTATCAATAGACAAACTATTTATTTAGTGATATTATCAATAGACAAACTATTTATTTAGTGATATCAATAGGCAAAATATTTAGTGTAGGTGTATCAATAGACAAACTATTTATTAAGTGATATTATCAATAGACAAACTATCTATTTAGTGTTAGTGTATCAATAGACAAATTATTTATTTAGTCAAAGTGTATCAATAGGCAAACTATTTATTGAGTCAAAGTGTATCAATAGACAAACAATTTATTTAGTGTTGGTATATCAATAGACAAACTATTTATTTTGAGTTAGTGTATCAATAGACAAACTATTTATTTGCTATAAGTGTATGAATAGACAAACTATTTAGTGTAAGCATATCAACAGACAAACTATTTATTTAGTGTTAGTGTATCTATAGACAAGCTATCTATTTAGTGTGGGCATATCAATAGACAAACTATTTATTTAGTGATATTATCAATAGACAAACTATTTATTTTGAGTTAGTGTATCAATAGACTAACTATCTATTTAGCATAATTACACAGTTTAATTATCAAAAACAAAAGACAAACTATTCATTTAGTGGTATTATCAATAGACAAACTATTTAGTGTAGGTGTATCAATAGACAAACTATTTATTAAGTGATATTATCAATAGACAAACTATCTATTTAGTGTTAGTGTATCAATAGACAACTATTTAGTGTAGGTGTATCAATAGACAGATTATTTATTTAGCCAAAGTGTATCAATAGGCAAACTATTTATTTAGTGTGAGTGTATGAATAGACAAACTATTTAGTGTAGGTGTATCAATAGAGAAACTATTTATTTTGAGTTAGTGTATCAATAGACAAATTATTTATTTAGTATGAGTGTATGAATAGACAAACTATTTAGTGTAAGCATATCAACAGATCAACAGACAAACTATTTATTTAGTGTTTGTGTTTCAATAGATAAAGTATTCATTCAGTGTTACTGTATCTATAGCCAAACTATTTATTTAGTGTGGGCATATCAATAGACAAACTATTTATTCAGTGATATTATCAATAGACAAACTATTTATTTAGTGTGGGCGTATCAATAGACAAACTATTTATTTAGTGATATTATCAATAGACAAACTATTTATTTAGTGTGGGCGTATCAATAGACAAACTATTTATTTAGTGATATTATCAATAGACAAACTATTTATTTAGTGTATCAATTGACAAACTTTTTAGTGTTAGTGTATGAATAGATAAACTTTTTGTTTAGTATCAGTGTATCAATAGACACACTAGTTCTAATATTGAGGAGTAGGAAATGATTAAATATCCTTCATAGCACCAAATAGATTATAACTTTTAATTCATTCCAATACTATTCTCAGGAGGAAGAATATTTTTATGCTAAAACTTTCAACCTGCTTTCTATAAAGATGCATATAAAAGATTTGTAGCTCTTCAACAAACTATTTGAATGTCAAAGGATTGATAAACTCTTCCTAATTTCTCATCTAAGAACTGACAGTCTCATCACTACTTAACTTTGGTTTGGTTTCTTTTTTTTAATGGTATATCAACTTTTGCGGGTTACTTGATGCTAATGCCATCCTTGTAAAAGAACAGAAGTGGTACTAATCAGCCCGTAGCTGAAAGGGTATAAGAGCATTTATACATTTCCAGGGGTTATAAGTTTGAAAGCTAAAGTAAACAGCACAGTTGGACTTCAAAATTGTTTATTTCAAGGCCGTTGTCCAGCACTTGAGACATAATGCTGCTGGAATTCCGCTTAATTTTGCTTACATTGAAGAAAATGATACCTTCAGTATGACTTGACTGTGTGGAGACACATATACACATGCAGATAGCAGCAGCATAGGGCCAGGACAGGGTGGTGTCATGTATTCTCAGGGAGGCAACAGTTCATGGAAATACCCAAAAGAGAAAAATGTCACATCTCAGCTGCAAAGTAGTAACTATGTGGTGTGATTAATATGTAGTGTGATTACAATTTAATGGTGTGATTACTATGTAGTCTGGAGTGATTACTATCTCATGTGATGTGATTACTATGTAGTGTGTTTACTGTAGTGTGGTTACTATATAGTGTGATTACTATATAATGTGGTGAGGGTACTATGTAGTGTGATTGCTTTGTAGTGTAGTATGATTACTATGTAGTGTGATTACTGATGAAGTGTGGTTACTATGTAGTGTGTTTACTGTAGTGTGGTTACTATATAGTGTGATTACTATATAGTGTGGTGAGGGTACTATGTAGAGTGATTGCTTTGTAGTGTAGTATGATTACTATGTAGTGTGATTACTAATGAAGTGTGGTTTCTATGTAGTGTGTTTACTGTAGTGTGGTTACTATATAGTGTGATTACTATATAGTGTGGTGAGGGTACTATGTAGTGTGATTGCTTTGTAGTGTGATACTGTTATCTATTTAAGGATTTTTGCTCTTGCATTTGTCAGAGTAGCGAATAAATCATAGATAATCTGTCTCCTTCTGTCACATCTTTCTTACTTAGACCAATAATATCTCCTCTATTTTATGCTCGAGTCAGGAAGATAGAAAAGAATCCAACAAATGTACCATTGAATTCATTTGTAATGTCGAAAAGGAAATGTTTGCATGTAGACAGATACAGGCATTCAAATTATGGGATAAAATTTTCATGCTGTTAAGAAAATTAGATGGAATCTTTTTGCAATTATTCATCAGTGACAATGAATGATTAAGATACATAAATGTATTTACTTACTTTTTTAATCATTTAATTATAAAGATATAAAGTTTTAAACTCAAATGACTAAACATCTGCAATAATGAAACAAGTTATTTTAAATGTTTTTTTTTTTTGGAAATTTTTTTGAATATCAAATATGATTTTTTATATGAAATGACATCACCAATGAACTAGTTAAAGCAAAAGTAATCCAAATAAGAAATGAAAAAAAAAATAAAACAAAACAAAACATATGGTGATCATTTGATCAAATTCATCCTCATCAGCAACTTGCTCTGTTAGTATGGATTTTCCTGACTCTTTCTCTCTCTCTCTCCATCCCGATCATCCATCTCTTCTGGTTAGTCTTCCAAGTTGCATCCTGTGTCCACACAGAGTTTATGTAGATAAGTTCTTGCTGGTTGACCAAGATTGGCATGTCCATATGTAGTATTCCTTACAACCCACAAAACAACAGCTGCATGGCCACTTATCTACCATCTCAAAAACCATCAAAGTAAGATGAAAAAGACATGTGGGATACTACTGGAGAATCAAGGACAAACACATCAGTGATGTTCTTAAACAGACCCCTACACATGGACATGCTTGATCAAAGTAGTTTAGATTAAACAAACAAAATGTCAAGTTTTTCTAAAAATATTCATATCAAAAAACATGTTTTAGAGCAATCATGGGCAATCTGTAGCCTGCGGTGCTGCCAGAATGGCCAACCAAATTTCACATGGAAAATAACATTAATTAAAATTTTGTTCATCTCATTTTGTTTTTATTTGTTCACTCACACACACATGCTCTTTCTCTCGCTTATAATATTTGTGGGAAACGGGTAAGATGTGGAATGACTATTACATGCTTGACAAACCTCCCTTACTTTATTAATGCCTGTTGCATTGTGGGTACTCCAGTAAGAAATAGTCAATCTTCAGCTATCCAAACATTCAAGAGCCTTAAATTGGCACTCAGGACACTATGTCAATGAATGAAAATGATTGATTTAATGTTCAATTTCTGATTCCATTGCAGATAATGACTTGTGATAATTGAGCAACATGTAATCACATATGGTGCATTGTCAAGCATAAAAATCAACTTTTCCCTATTTCCAAGAAAGATGCTAATGAATATAGTTTTCTATAGTGAAAAATGGTTGAGGTGTCTTCAATCTAAAATTACCATCAGTTTTTTTTCAGTTGTGATTATGAGACAAGTTATCTCATGCAGCCTGATTTTTGAAAAAGGTTGCCCATACCTGTTTTAAAGCATCATATATACTTATCTACCCAACCCCTCTCTATGAGCAGAATTCTACACAAGGTCAGTTTTTTAGCAGAGTAAAAGTGGTTTGGATTCAGAGTTTTCCTTGCTGGAGTCCTTATGGTGTAATAGTTAAAGTGCTAGAATGGACCCTTGAAGGAAGCAAGTACAAACTCCACTTATGCTATAATGTTCAATTTTGACCCTTGGGAAAGGTATGGCCAGCTATGGGTTAAATAGTTGATGGAACATAAGAAGATTTATTTTTGAGTAATTTGGTTTAGTTTTGTAGGTTGGTAGTTTGTTGTCATTGGTGGTTGTTAGTTGCTGTAGTATCTGACTCCATTAGTTTTTCTCCTTACCCCATCTAACTTGTTGGCATTTTTTTGTCTGTAGAAGGCTGCAAAATAATTGCTGAAGGAAGGAAGAAAAGAGACGAAGATACCTTTCAACTCAAACTTTATTTTTAGGTTTCATATGGCAATTCCATAGCAAGGAAATGCTTTTCTGGAATATTAGAAATATTAAAATGTATTAATCATTTTTGGTGGGTGATAAGTCCAAAGTTGATAGTTATGTACAGTGGGTGTTTATTAGTAATATTTGTTTCAACTGTCTTGGTTTGCTAACAGCAGACATTAAAAAGTGTCAGGCCACAAGACCCATTCAGCATACATATTCACTGCAAGCAACTGAGTGGAAAAGCATTCTTACAGTCAGAGGAGTATCACTTAAGTGAGGTAGAATTTCTCTTTAGCACTGGGAAAGTCCTTTCTTTGGGCACGTGCTGCTCCTACTTCCTTCCAGGAGCTTCTGGGAACCGCTACCTTTTGAATTTATTTTTATTTCATCTTTTTATTTTTATTTTTAATAATCGCCACAAATATCTCTGTTGTTCTACAAGGATGACTTTGGCATTACATAACCAACAAAGGTTGATATACCATTAAACAAAGAAACCAAACCAAGCATTTTCCTCCTAAACTAGTTACCATATAGAGGTTAAAGAGCCCAGCCACCACAACTCTATGCCCATAACTGGTGGAGGTGCCCGTGGTGTAATGGTTATCATCGTAGGAATTGAACACGACGATACGAGTTCAAATCCTGGACGAAACTGATTGCATTTCACATAGCACTAATACCCTTGGGAAAGGTATGAATCCAATAATTCTCGCTCCAGCTATGGGTAAATAGTAGGACAGACTAGGTTCTTCAGCCTTGGTTAGGCAACTAGTCTAGGAGAAGGAAAACTCTGAATTAAAACCTGTTAAACTCCGCTTAAAAATTGACCTTGTGTCATATCCTGCCCGAGCGGAGGGGTTGGGTAAATAGGATAACTGGGAGAGCATCAGCTATTTACAATGAATGACTTACAGAACGAGCATTACTTATGACAAGATCAGTAGGTGTTCAACAACAAGGTAAAACATCAGTCTGATCTAGTGCTATGAAAGTTATTTCTAAACTATATACTTTCTTATCATTTCCCAATTTTTGCCACTCTGTCATTATGAAGTAAGTTGGCGACCTAAGTCAAGGGTGACCCGAAGGCTGCCTTTTCAATAGATACTACACCGAGGTGTAAGGGAGGGCACAACCTCATTCCCTGGATTGCTCCACTGTACCCTTGATCCTTACCTTATAATGCTGAGTGTTAAGCAAGGTGGCATCAAGTACCATTTTTGAGCCTTTGGTATGACTTGAACTGGGATTGAACCCTGGTCTCCTGGGCCATTGGCGAACACTGGCCATTATTCCCTTCAAACTTTATTTTTGCATTTCACATAATGAAATTTAAAAATTAACCTATTTTCTGTGCAAAACCAAACAATTTTGTACATTTCCATTGACATATGAGTCAAAATTCATACATTTCCTTTGACATAAGAGTGAAAATTTATACATTTCCTTTGACATAAGAATCAAAATTTATACATTTCCTTTGACATAAGAGTGAAAATTTATACATTTCCATTGACATAAGAATAAAAATTTGTACATTTCCATTGACATATGAGTCAAAATTTATACATTTCCATTGACATATGAGTCAAAATTTATACATTTCCATTGACATAAGAATCAAAATTTATACATTTCCATTGACATATGAGTCAAAATTTATACATTTCCATTGACATATGAGTCAAAATTTGTACATTTCCATTGGCATAAGAATCAAAATTTATACATTTCCATTGACATATGAGTCAAAATTTGTACATTTCCATTGACATATGAGTCAAAATTTGTACATTTCCATTGACATATGAGTCAAAATTTGTACATTTCCATTGGCATAAGAATCAAAATTTATACATTTCCATTGACATATGAGTCAAAATTTGTACATTTCCATTGACATATGAGTCAAAATTTGTACATTTCCATTGGCATAAGAATCAAAATTTGTACATTTCCATTGACATATGAGTCAAAATTTGTACATTTCCATTGACATATGAGTCAAAATTTGTACATTTCCATTGGCATAAGAATCAAAATTTATACATTTCCATTGACATATGAGTCAAAATTTGTACATTTCCATTGACATATGAGTCAAAATTTGTACATTTCCATTGGCATAAGAATCAAAATTTATACATTTCCATTGACATATGAGTCAAAATTTGTACATTTCCATTGGCATAAGAATCAAAATTTATACATTTCCATTGACATATGAGTCAAAATTTGTACATTTCCATTGACATATGAGTCAAAATTTGTACATTTCCATTGACATATGAGTCAAAATTTGTACATTTCCATTGGCATAAGAATCAAAATTTATACATTTCCATTGACATATGAGTCAAAATTTGTACATTTCCATTGGCATAAGAATCAAAATTTATACATTTCCATTGAAATATGAGTCAAAATTTGTACATTTCCATTGACATATGAGTCAAAATTTGTACATTTCCATTGGCATAAGAATCAAAATTTATACATTTCCATTGACATATGAGTCAAAATTTGTACATTTCCATTGACATATGAGTCAAAATTTGTACATTTCCATTGGCATAAGAATCAAAATTTATACATTTCCATTGACATATGAGTCAAAATTTATACATTTCCATTGACATATGAGTCAAAATTTGTACATTTCCATTGACATATGAGTCAAAATTTATACATTTCCATTGGCATAAGAATCAAAATTTATACATTTCCATTGACATATGAGTCAAAATTTGTACATTTCCATTGGCATAAGAATCAAAATTTATACATTTCCATTGACATATGAGTCAAAATTTGTACATTTCCATTGACATATGAGTCAAAATTTGTACATTTCCATTGGCATAAGAATCAAAATTTATACATTTCCATTGACATATGAGTCAAAATTTGTACATTTCCATTGGCATAAGAATCAAAATTTATACATTTCCATTGAAATATGAGTCAAAATTTGTACATTTCCATTGACATATGAGTCAAAATTTGTACATTTCCATTGGCATAAGAATCAAAATTTATACATTTCCATTGACATATGAGTCAAAATTTGTACATTTCCATTGACATATGAGTCAAAATTTGTACATTTCCATTGGCATAAGAATCAAAATTTATACATGTCCATTGACATATGAGTCAAAATTTGTACATTTCCATTGACATATGAGTCAAAATTTGTACATTTCCATTGACATATGAGTCAAAATTTGTACATTTCCATTGGCATAAGAATCAAAATTTATACATTTCCATTGACATATGAGTCAAAATTTGTACATTTCCATTGACATATGAGTCAAAATTTGTACATTTCCATTGGCATAAGAATCAAAATTTATACATTTCCATTGACATATGAGTCAAAATTTATACATTTCCATTGACATATGAGTCAAAATTTGTACATTTCCATTGATATAAGAGTGAAAATTTATACATTTCCTTTGACATATGAGTCAAAATTTGTACATTTTCATTGACATATGAGTCAAAATTTGTACATTTCCTTTGACATAATAGTGAAAATTTGTACAGTTTCACTGACATAAGAGTGAAAATTTATTCATTTCTATTGACTTCAGAGTCAAAATTTACTCAAGTTATTTAAAAAGGAACAAAAGTGTTCAGTAAGTTCTAAAATTTTTTTTTTACGCATAAGAAATTTGAAAAAAAAAAACTTTCTGTCAGGAAATATTTGTCCCATTGTTATTTGTGAATAATTTGGAAGAGTTTATCAATTTATTGTATATATATATATATATATATATGTATATAATTTTAAGTGAAATTTAATCGACGAGTTCCATTATAAATTTTTCCACTGTCTTTTTTGCAAGACCATGTCTTTTGTCTGAATTTTTGCTATGAAGCTTGATGATTTTTATCATTAAGGGTTTTCGGACTGTTGTCTTCATCTTTATTGTTATTTCCATAACGTTTCTACTGATATATCCTCCGGCCTTTTTCAGGTGTTTGTCAAACTCAGGAACCTACATGGAACTTCAAAAGGATGTAGTTCAAAGTTCCATGTAGGTTCCCAAATTCGACAAACACCCGAAGAAGGCCGGGGCACATATTGGCAGAAATGTTGTGGAACTAACAATAAGGATGAAGACAATAGTTCGAAAACCCTTAATGATAAAAACCATATCTTTTGATGGAATATAAAATTTTATTGGAGTATATAAAATCTTATATTCAATCTGAAGATATGGTCTTGCTAAAAAAGACAGTTGAAATAAATTTATAATGGCACTCATCTGTTAAGTTTCACTTAAAATTATTGATACATTCACTCTGCATGGGATTTTTTTTATATATTTATATATATTTATGTATTCTTATATATTAATTGTGTATTGAACACTATTAATATTAATACAATATATTCTATATGGATTGCTCCTCTTAAGTCTATTAATAGACTTATTTTATATTATATATATATATATATGTGTGTGTGAGTGTGCGTGTGTGAGTGTGTGTGTGTGTGCGTGTGTAATAAATATATATTAATATATTAATATATATTCATTTAATGTAATAAATATATATTAATATATTAATATATATTCATTTAATGGCATAAATGCTTATATGTGACTACAAATTCCATGCCATCTTATTACGACAATCATCAAGTAGAGAAAGAAAGATTTTGGAAAAATCAAAAAAAAATTTTTGAATACATTGAAAAGTATGTTTACATTGAAATTATGTATAACAATTTGTGTGTGTGTGTGTGTGTGTGTGTGTGTATGAGCATGTGTGTATATATGTGTGTGTGTGTGTGTGTTTGTGTTAATTGTATTTGCATATTGTGTGTAGTCATATGTGTGATCGTAAGTATGTGTGTGTGTATGATGATATATATGTATCTTGCAGCAGATTTGAGGTTTTCTCCGAAATATAAGTGTAGCAATTTGAAGTGGGGGTTGCAGGATAGACAGGGGTTTGGGTGAATAAAAAAAAACTTTTTGTGAAGTGATGATTTTAACTAAGGAACAAATAATCGTCATCATTGCATTATGAAGAAAATGAATTTTTTGATTTGTATAATAGATGAAAATAGATGTTGTATTATGTATATGTTATTGCTATCTATGGTGGTATATATGAAAAGTGTATGGTAAATATACTGTATTAAGACGTTACAATGATAATTTGTATTAGCTATGTTGTTTATGTTATATTATGTATATGTTATTGCAATCTAGGGTGCTATGTATGTAAGGAATATGGTAAATATACTGTATTAAGACATTGCAATAATAATTAGTTGTCAATGTTGTGTTTATGCTGTATTACGTACACGTCATTGTAATCTTTAATGGTATATACATGGTGCCTTCAATAAGCTTCCAGACTTTTTTTTGTACAGGCATTTAGAATTATCATAGACTCTTGAAAATTCAGTATATTATTTCTATACATCTTGTGTGATGACTGACCAATTTTTATGATTTCAGGTTTAAATCAACAGCTACAGCAGCAATTGGAATACACCCTACTAAAGCCTGATTGTCACAGCTGGTCAATTTCAAAAATGCAATCTGACACTTTAGAAGAATGATATGCAATAAAATTCTGTTTTAAACTTGGAAAATATGCCACAGAAATGTATGGAATGCTTCACACTGCTTTTTGACCATGTTGCATAAAACGAGCATCCGTTTTTGAGTGGCATATGAGATTCAAGGAAGGCAGGCAGTTTGTGAGGGATGGTGAGAGGTGTGGGAGGAGTAAGGAAGTCAATACACCAGAGTTGATTGGCCAATGGGTCAGGGTTACTATGTTGAAGTTTTAAGGGAGTTCAGGAAGAGATTCCGTCGGAAGAGGCCAGCACTCTTCAAATTGGGTCAGTGGTATTTCTACCAGGACAATGCACCTGTCAACAACTCCATTCTTGTCACAGACTATTTGACCAAGATGGGCATCAAGACACTTCCTCAGCCTCCATTTAGTCCTGATCTTGCTCCCTGTGACTTTTGCTTATTCCCTAAGCCCAGAGGCTGTCATTATGAGACAATTAAGGAGATAAAAGAGGCTGTGACAAAGATCATTGACATGCTCACAAAAGAGGACTTCGATGGGGCCTTGCAGAATTTGTTGGAACGGTACAACAAGTGCATTGCAGCCGTAGGAGATTACTTCGAAGGGGACTAGAGTTTCATGTGTGTACTGTCAATAAAAGTGCCCATACGAAAAAAGGCTGGAAACTTATTTAACAATCCTCGTATGTGAAGAATATGGTAATAAACTGTATTAAGGTGCATTTTTAACAATTATGAAATCATGGCTAACATTATATTTATAGTTGATGAGGGTGCTTGGAGATGGATATAAAGATTCAATGGAGGAAAATTGTACTTACGGTGTGTCAGTTAAGTTGTGGGGTTATTCGTGGAGGGGTGTGGGGTTTTAGTGATGGAGATGGTATTGGTAAGATGAATTGTGGAGGTTGAAATGGGTTATGTGTATGGGTCAAAATGTGAGGGTAGCTGTTTGTTCTCATGTCAGCATTTGGATAGTATTTCTAATATTTTATTTTACAGAGAGTTTCTTGTTGAGGGCATGTTTCTTTATCTCTACAGTTGCATTGTTTGTTGGGATGTGTATTCCTGTGGAGGTTTTCAATTTTCAACAGACCTCTGTCTATCCCACAATATCCACTTCAAATTGCTACACTTATATATATTTAGGAGATAACCTCAAATCTACCATGAGATGTATATATCATCATACATACTCATGATTACATATACAACTGCACACAATATAATCAAAAGTCTGCAATTCAATAATACCTTGATTTATATAATATTTTATCAACAACACATTTTGTTAATGATAACCAAATGCTTTATTAATTTATATCTATAATATGAATCAAACTAAAAAAAAAGACTACAATAACAACAAATAGTGATACATGAGATTGAACATTGATCTCTTTTCATCTGAGTTGACATCTGATAATAGAAAGATGACTAAAATTGACTTATCTAAAAAAATGGTGGCCATTTTGTTTTTCAATGTGGCTAACATTCTTTTCTCAGAGAATAGATCCTGGAGCACATGTATAACAAATTTGGTGATTGTTCCACCAAGTGAAAGATTATTTCACTAATCTGCTTGACTAAATGAGTAATGTTAAAGAGAATTATTTGTGTCAAATAGCAAAACTTGAAACCCCATAACTGTGTGGCTAAATTGAATTATTAGTATAACATAGCAATACCTGGAAATATTTGACTGTGTGCAAATGAATGAATGAATAGTGTTAAATAGAATAATTAGAGATAAATAGAAATACTTATAACCACTTTACTGTCAGCATACTTGATTAACATTGAATAGAATTCTTTGTGTTTATTAGCAATGATTGAAATCATTTAACTGTGTAAGAATAATAGCAATACAAGTGTGCAAACAAATTAGTTTTAACGCATTAAATAATGAAATTAACTTCAAACTATTCACTTACAAATCATATATGTATATCCATTTAAATGTGTGTAAAAAATTGATTGATAAATTGTTATTGTTACATAGCAATACTTGAAACCATTTAACTTTGTGCAAACAAATGATTAATAGTATATAAAATTATTCATATTAGATAGAAATACTTAAAACCATTAAGCTGTGCACAAAAAAAATGAGCTGAGGCTCATTAAAAAATGTTATCAACAAAATGTATTCATAAATTATAAATATTTGATATATATGTATTTAGCCTTAAATAACCAACAAGTGTTTGTATGCCATAAAACCAAAACCAACCCAACCCAACCCAACCCAACCAAACCAAGTTTTTGTATGTATCTTTACTGAACCCAGTGGGAAGGTTTTAACATAAAAAAAGGGTTCTTCCTCCAGAGAAAAGCAGGGGCTCTCATTCAGAGGTATCTCTTTAACAATAAACAATAACAAATAGGAAACAAAGTTTGTTAGTGGGATTTTGAATTAGTTGCAATGTTTTGGTCAAGACTTATATGGTAATAAGCGTAATTGAGAAATTAATGTTTACAGAGTCCTGGTAACTATTGCTCAGAGTACAAATGTAAACAGAATGTCATTTTTTTAAAGCCTTGATAAAAATTTTTGCATAACAAAACTACATGATAATGTACCAAGTTTGATACTTCATCCCAAGTGATGCATCTTTTGCCTTTTAAAATTCTTTCTTTATTTCTTTTTTTTTCCACATTTTCATGTCTGCCACATGTTATTTATTCCCATTTCAATCAAAAGTCTCTGAGTCGACCATTTTCTCTTAGCCAAAATATATTCATTTCATAATGAGTCATTTTCCCAACAATGGACCCTCAAAAAGTTTTCTTTGATCTCCTCATTAGATTATCCCGCTTGGATACACAGATCTAACGATGCTAACCATTTTCATTAGTGACAGTGATGGGTAAGTTCTAGTCAGCGTTCAATAACAGCAGCATTTCCCAGGTGTCTTGTCCGTCTACGTCAGCCACTCCTACACACTTGTGCTTCTATTCATCTGGTGAGACATCTTTGCAAAATTTTCTTAGATAAGAAAGGTAGGAACAATTGTACATTAATGGGGTCAGCCTGCAATTCTGTTCTCTATTATTTGGAAATTCTCTCTTCTAGAAAAAAAAAAGCTCTGTTCAGCCAGAAACAAGAATGGAAGAAGCACCTCTCCTGCTTACTTTACTTTCATAACAAGAATTTTTCCTTCTTTTTCCTATAGGAGAGCAATTCATTGTTATATATTTAACTTGTTATTTCTTAATCAATTCACCTGATAAGCAATGTCTTTATTGCTCTTATCATAGAAATTTTGAAAAAATGAAAAAAATAAAAAAGAAGTTGCCAGTTATAACTTTTTCTTTATTAAAGAAGCCTTAAATTGGAAAAGGTCAATCTTCTTTTTAAATTGTTAGTTGGAATCCTCCTCCATATTGGACAGAAAAAGAATTGCCCACTTCAATGATGAAGCAAAAAAAATGACGTCAGTAGTTGTCTGTTATACAAACAAAAGATTGGAAGAAAAAAAGTAAATCTTATTTTTGATTGGATATCAGAGTTTCCATTTGCCTATATAAAAACAATGCCAAAGTAAAAAAAAAATAAAGGGACTTTCCATCATATTTTGTGCAATTACTCTTTCTTTTGATTGAACTAATTATATAATAATTATATACAACAAACATGTTAAGTTTTTATCCAAGCATATTAGTCTTTTTTTGATTCAATAATTAGTAAAGTTCATTTAAAGTTAGGTGTTTTTTATTCTTAACAGTAGAATTTCTTCTTTATTTCAAACTGACATTTGACTGATTTTTTTGAGCCTTGCATCTATCTTTTATTTAATTGTTAATTGTAAACTTTTTCTTAGATTTAAATAATCTGCCTCTATTTTTGTCAATTTTTTACTTTCAGAAGCAATTATCTCATGTTTGCGTGTGTATGTATGTATGTATGTATGTGGTGTATATATGTATTTACCAACCCCTCTGCATGAGGAGGATGTGACACAGGGTCAATTTTTAAGTTTAACAGGTTTGGATTCAGAGTTTTCCTTTCCACTAGACTAGTTGCCTAACCAAGGCTGAAAAACTGTCTGCCCAACTATTTACCCATGTGGTGTACGTGTAGGTGTGTGCTTGTGTGCATGCATGCCTGCTTGCATGCATTTAAATGTGTGTATGTGTGTGCAAGTATGCATATATGCATGTGTGTGCGTATGTGTATGTGTATGTGTGTACATGTATGCATATATGCATATGTGCATATATGTGTATTTTACAATTAAAAGAAAATCTGTTAATGGCTGCTGTTTTCAGTCTTTTATTTCTAGGTTTGGTTTGGTTTGGTTTCTTTTTTTAATGGCATATCAACCATTGTTAGTTATTAAATGCCAAAGCCATTCTTCTAGAAGAACCGCAGTAGTACTTGTCAACCCATAGCTGGCAGCATAAAGGGTTTCATACCTTTCCCCAGGTGATTTGTCCAAAAATGAATGTAATAGTGTGATTGGAGTTTGAACTTGCTTACAACGATTCGGCAGTCCATTGCTTTAACCATTACACCACGAGGACATCCCCCTATTTTATTAGGGTGAGTTTAAAGTTTTGCAATATTTTAGTAATATGAGGCACAATTCAACGGCTCCAGATGCTTTTGCCAAGGTCACGAGAGTTACAAACCAACCTGGACTGTGAGACATTGAGCTTGCCTGACATTGTCCAAGTGCTACTCACCAGATTTACCTCTATAGCTTTGAGCACATCCTCACAATTTCACTGTTTTAGGCCAACCTGACTTTGTCTTATTTCTGTGGTTCTTGTAAGTTGAACAAAATTTCTTAAACTATTTGGTTACTACTGTATTGAGATCACCTGCGCCTTCACTGTTCACATAACATTAGGCCTACCTGACTTTGTCTTATTTCAGTGGTTCTTGTAAGTTGAACTAAATTTCTTAAACTATTTGGTTACTTCTGTATTGAGATCATCTGTGCCTTCACTGTTCACATAACAAATGTTTTGATTGCTTCCATGGTGTTATGGCTCAGTTTTTACTTTTTAAGAATAAATTCCCAAATTAGATTATATTGCATATTCATCTGTCTGGCTTTCCAATCACATATAGAGTGAAACAATGCACAATATAGCAGAGCACCAACTACTATAATACTACCAACAATGACTTGAACTGCTTTGGTCACATGATATATGCACCACTAACTAACACATACCAAAATATTGCAAAACTTTTGACTCTCACCTCAGAAACATTAGTACCTGATGTGAGCCCAAAATTCTGGCCTTACAATGTTTGGTAAAACAGTAGTCAGTCTAAAATACTAGGTTTACAGCGTATGGCAATATAGTGTTCAGACTAAAATATTAAGCTTATTGGGTCAAAGGGTTAGTTTTTATTAAGTTGCTATTTTTTTCTTTTTATCTTTTAACAACAATATTTCTATTTTGTCTCCTATTTTCTTTCATCTTAATTCATTGTTTTTTTTCTAATGGCAATTCACTCAAGCCATCAATCTATAAAAATGAAAAGTGGCACAAATCAATCAGGATAAGTTTTCAGTGAGGTTTTAGCCCACATGAGTCGGTATAAAAAAAAGCAACTAAAAATAATAAAAGAAAATACTAGTCAAAACTAATGGTTGACAATTTTTGAAAATGTTCATTTTGTCTTTTGTCTACAATTTCAAGAAGAGTCATACAAGTCATATTATACATACCAAAAGTTTTTATGGAGGTACCCATGGTGTAATGTTTATTTGTTTGTTTGAGTTTTATGCCAAATCAACCTTTGTAGGTTATTTGATGCCAAATCCATTTTTATATAAATAAACAGTTCTATTTCAAACAATTCAGTTTAGCATAAGGACACAGTTTAACTGTCGAAAGCATTTCTATTTCAAGCTATTCAGTTTAGTCAAACAGTTCTAATTCAAACAGTTCAGTTTAGCATAAGTACAGTTTCAATGTTAAAAACTGTTCTATTTCAAACCCTTCAGTTTACGCAATTTCAATGACAAGTAGCAGTTCTATTTCAAGTCATTCAGTTTAGCATAAGTACGCAGTTTAAATATCAAAACAGTTCTATTTCAAGCAATTCACTTCAGCATCAGTACACAGTTTAGTTCTATTTGACCTATAGGTAAGACCCTATCAGGCACTACCATCCCGAGCCAGAGTGGACCTGGGAGCATATGAAGAGATACTCTGCATTCCCCAAAGCTCTGGCATTACAGGAACCTTACTATCAGATTGTTTGGTGTAATATCCTGGACACTTGTTTCAGGGGTCTTAACCCTCTGCAGAGAAGTAGTCAGTGTAATTTACAGCCCCAGCCAACTTGGCAACATGGTTTAATGGTTATCATTGTCGGAAAAGGACATGGCAAACTAAGTTCAAAACCTGGATGAGGCTGTTTGCCTTTTTCATAGTGCTAATACCCTAAGAAAAGTCATGAATTCAATTATTCTCCTTCCAGCTCCAGCCATGGGTAAATAGTAGAGCAGACTGGGATTTTTAACCTTGGTATGGCGACCAGTTTAGGTGACGGAAAACTCTGAATTTAAACCTGTTAAACTTTGCTTAGAAATTGACCTTGTATCACATCCTGTCTGTATGAAGGAGTTGGTACATATACACACCAGAAATTATCCGTCTGGGTTTTTGAGATCAATCTTGTAGCAGAAAGAATTTCGTATTTTTGTTTGGCGCTTAATTTAATTCGACCATTAGGGTCGACACATATTTTCACCCAATCAGGATGACTTATTCTATTCCCCTGGAACATCTTTCCGGGCAGCACAAATTAGGGAAGCCGCTAAACACTCTCTCTTTCTGAGAATTTCTTCGTTCAGGACAGACGTCTTACTGTCTGCTCTTCAATAGCAGCAGCAGTATCACACCCCCATGAGGAAAGCCGTCTAATTTATGGACCCCTTACGTCTAATCTCTTAGACCAAGGGTTCCCAGTTGAATATGAATTAGATGAATTCAATACGCCACACACAGGAACAACTTTTAGTCGACTCCAGTATTGGCTATGTCGACTGCTATGCAAAATTCCGCTCCGACCCCTAGCTATTTCATTTCTGGGCAACATTTCCTGGAGACATTCACGCTTCTCCCCGAAACAACCAGAACCACAAATTCACGGTGACTACAATCGTTTCTGTCCTTAACCAGCAACACGACTTTTGCTACACCAATGGCAAACATATCTCCCTCACACATTCAACAATGCCGTAATCTAATGATGCACTTTTCGCTCAGGCATTTAGCTGCTAAAATGCTTTCTCAACTCTATAACAACTTCATTTCATTTCCCTACTTCTTTCCTTCCTATCAGACTTGCAGCATAAACGTAAACCCTTTATTCCATGCTGCCATTAAAACCTTCATTAAAACCCTTACGGCATCTTCGTACTTCTCTCTCTCATTTATTTACCTTTAAAACTTAGCGAGGGGATAACAACCAAACACTCTTAAACACGCACAAGAATACATAACAACATTTCTTCGCTAAAATAATGACAACAATTCCTTCGCAAAAGTCTTGATGTATATTATTTTGGTTGTGATTTTTCGGACTGTTGTCCTCATCTTTATTGTTGTTAGTTAAAACACAACATTTCAGATGCTGAATTCTCTGGCTTTCATCAGGTGTCCCTTGTTTTTCTGGGCATAGAAATGATTCAACCTTGGAAATTATTTTTAAAGGTTAACTGTTGATTAAACAAGGTATTCAAGAACTATGTTTGATCAACAGTCAAACTTTAAAAATAATTTTCCAGGTAGAATATATAGAAGAGTCCTGGAGACTTGCTGTCACTCAGACTCCAGTGAAAGACTCCATTGAAAGACTGGCAAGAAGGGACTGGAAATAAAGCAAGTAGAGATCATCAAGACAACAGCATTATTGAAATCGACCAGAAAACTGAGAAAAGTCCTGGAGACTTGAGGAGACGTATTGTCACTCAAACACCAGTGAGAAACCATCAGCTAACGCTGGTGCGAAAAACTCTCAAGGGAGTAAAATAGTAATAATAAGAGGTCGCCTTGATGGTTTGTAGTGGTTTTAAAAAACTTGGACTTTTTGCAAAAAAGAAACAGAAATATATCATTGTTTTATTGACTTTTCTTTTTTTTTTTAAAAGCCGTAAAATAAAATTGAATTAACTCTTTCGTAGGCAGATAATCTTTTTAAAAATGCAAAATAATGGGTATGTTCAAAAAAGTCAATCATATATATATATATATATATATATAATGAACAAAACATCATAATTAGATCATCAATTGTATGAAAACAGTAATGCACTCACTTTTAATTATGATATTTGGTAAAACAACCTTTATACAATTCTGCATCACAGTGGGGTATCATTAACATTGAATTGGTCTATGAGTAGTGAATTGGAAAATGCCTTACATTGAGCTATCACCAAATGACAAAAATATAATTATATCTGTTACCACTGTCGACAAAAATACTACTCTGACAACAAAAGGGTTAATAATTATTGGATAAAATGTCGGCATATTAGCTTGTATTTATATATTTATTTGTTTTTCAAAGAAAAGAAGTTGCTCTCTTTTTTCTTTTTTTTTTTCCTCCCTTTAAAGAACGCACCTGGATTTAAATATAGGTTAAGTGGGCTACAACCCAGGGTATAATCATTTAAGAAAGCCTTAGTCGCTTTAAAAAATACATCATCATCATCATCATGTGCTGGTAGCACGGATATCCCTGACCATCTCTCGCCATTTTTCCCTATCGTTCATCGCCTCAGGCAGGTCTTCTGGACAACATCCCGTATCCTCACATAGTTGCTGAATGTATGTTCGTGCTGGTCGTCCTGCCTTTGCACGGCCATGTGTGGGGGTCCATAAGAGTACATCACTTATGAGCTCGTCCCTGCTTCTCCAGCAGTGTCCTGCATGTCTGGTTCGTCTAACCTGAATAGTTTTCGTGATAGGAGGCAGGTGGCCGTATAGTTGGTGTCTTGTGGGGTGTTGCCGCCAGGGCTTATTCAAGATTGCCCGCAGCATTCTTGTGTAATTGCCGTCTAGCTTCGTCTCCAGGCGTTTTGTTAGAGTCAATGTAGTGCATCCATATAGCAGTATCGATGCGACCGCTGCCTGGAAGAATCTGCGTTCTTCTTTCTTCTTTAAAAAATACAATTGTTATATTTGCATGTAATAAGTCTTTTATTTTCAGAGATTGAGTGAGTGGCCATATACGAATTTGTGCACCTGTCACAAATGTTCGTAAACTGCGAAAAAGATTTATCAATCTCTTGGGGAATTGATTTGTAAAAAAAACTAAGACCTTACTTGTCTAAATGGTCTTTTATTGAGATTTCAAAAATGTGGGATATTTGCATAAAGAATATTTCTGCCAGATTGTGAATGTCTAAAGCTGTTTAATGGAAATTATGTCAAAGTTAATAGCGGTTTACTGTACCCAGGAGTGATGGTTTCCATTTGATCTAATGCACAAAGTAATGTCAGTAGTGTGGTTTTCGGTGGAAAAGTAAATGCATGCAAAACAATTGGGTTTTCAGGTCATTTTTTTTTTTTCGAATATAGCTCCCAAGAGAGCTTTTTGAAATTTGATCACAGCTTGTCTCTGATTGGTTGATAAATACAAATATCTGGTCATATGACCTGCTTACTGCTCTGTCCACTAATATTTGAATCATTAGGTGTTGTAGGCTCCTGCTGATCAAAGTAATGGAATTTTAGAGGTATGACGATTGAATTTTTGGTGGGCTCCTGTTGAGCTGGGTAATAGAATTTTGGATGTACAACATCTCTCTCTCTCTCTCTCTTTCTCTCTCTCTCTCTCTCTCTCTCTCTTGCTCTCTCTCTCTCTCTGTCTGTATATATATATATATATATATATATGCAGTTATGGAAAAAGACTTTAGGATCTAGATCTATGGTAACATTGATCAGTGTTCAGAGGTCACAGAAATGAGATAAGTGCAGTTAGAGGTTCTTAAACACAGTAATATGTTGTTTTTTTTTCAATATGACCATTTTAAGGCCATTTTGAAACCATATAATGGACATAGGTCATAGTGATCACAATTCTGTCTCTCGCGCGCGTGCGAAGGTAGGAGTTCCTGTGGCGTAGTAGCTAACGCACTAGATTGATGTGTTGTGTGATTATTGATTTTTGTTCATGTATTGTAAGCGTATATGCTTTAATACTATTAAAAGGGTCAACTTACTTATAAGCCCTGAAATTCTTTCGAGGATGAGGTTTAGTTACCGCGGTCAAGTTTTGGACAGATAATTTTCTTACCAGTTGTCAAAGATGATGATGGTTGCAATTTGCTCGTCTTGGAATTTTTTGTTAGTCTACTCCAAATTATTTGTGGGGGCCGAAAGATTAAGGAATGTTCTTGTGAGAGTCAACGACCGTCACGTTCTTTTAAGTACTAGTCTGTATAACTTATACATAGATATATCGTAGCCGTCCCGGATACTGTGACGTACAGTATACTTGTGACGTAGAGACAGAGCAGCAACCAGTAGACACACTGGGAGAGGAGTAGTGGTAGCTTGCTGACCAGAAACCCCTGGAATAAAAAGAATGAGGCCCCTTTTACTTAGTGGCGCGAATTAGAACGCGGAGGCGAGATAGACTGAAACAGGACAGTTGGAAGGAAACACGCGGCATGTACAGTTGAACAGAAACATGTGACGTCTACAGTTGAACAGGGACACGAGGTATGAACAGTTGAAAAAAAAACGCGGCGTAAGCAGTTGGGGAAAAAAAGGTATGTCTACGTACGATAAATGGACAACAGAAAAGAAGCCTGATAGAACATAATTTTCAATCCTCTATATATCGAATCCTCATGTTAACAATCGCTCCACAGATAAGTCCTTTCCGTATATCTCTGGAACTTTATTATGTGTTAATACTATTTTGTTTGTTGGATGCTAACGGAATAAATGTATTTTATATATGGGGATTTTTATAAGCCCTGAAAAGCCCGGTTTATTCCTACGTTTTGTAAAAGAATAAACCGTACTTCAACTGCAGTAGGGAGTTGGTTGACAGCTTTTGAAGAAAGGAGACAAACGACTTTTAGTGCAACAAAATTTATATACAACAACAACAACAACAATAAACAGGGTTTTACACCAACTGGAACAAGCAACGAGTATGTAAGAATTCAAAAAAGAGTTCAAGGTTCAGATAGGTGGTAGCGTTTTGTAAGGTTTGTAATGTTTAGTTGTAAGGTTGTTATAAGGTAAAGTTATAAGGTAAAGGTGTAAGATAAAGTTATAAGGTAAGGTTTAAGGTAAGTTAAGGTAAGGTTAGGTTTTGCAGATAAAATGCCTGCTGGAACTTAGCTGTGTGTCCTGTTCCTTTTAACTCAGCACGTGCGTTCGTCGCTCTTGGGTCCTGGCTGGTGGAAGGTACCAAATACGTTTGCCGTCAAGGGCTACAACGAATGGACCCATTGCTAACAACGGTGGGAGTGGAACAAAAAGAGGAAGAATCTTCAGTCGTAGCTCTTTTTTATAATGGACGCCACGTGACCCCAAGGGGCTGCTGATATTTGGTGAAACAGGATTACCAGTTCCTTAACAAAATTTCTACATATATGCTGTTGAAATTGTCGTTGTGTTTAATGTTATTTTGCAAGTCATTCTTACACATTGTCTCCATGCAATAATTCTTCAACCTGTGGTCGATACCTTTTTTTCATTATTAACCGTGAAATATCCCTTACGAGCTAACTCGTGAAATAGAACGAGTTATAAACTTTTGTTCGTTTACGTACTTCGCCGACGTGTCCAGGACAAGCAGGAATACCAAAATATTGAGAATATCGTCCAGGCACACGAGAAAAGACGTAACACTACTCAAACCTAAAATCCCCGGTTTAGAGAAAACGCTGAGTCACCCGTGACGCCAGCCAACAAAAACATTCCTCTCCCAACACGCTCTCAATGACAGATTCGAGGCTGAATGGCTACCAGTTTTGGCTGGGCCACCTACAGGTGGGCGATGACTTCTTTGACAACCATTGCATAGCACTAGACTCTCGGGTCTTGTTCAATGTATGAGCAGCCATAACTGCTTGGCTCACGTAATATATCGAGTGAGTCCAAGTCCAGCAATAGGCTCATCTGGCTAAGATTACACTAAGTGAGCCGTTGACTAGCTTACGTCTGGCAGCGATTCTACACCCAGACACATCTTTCGTGCATAATTCGCTCAATAAAGACTTGATATTAAACCTTATCCACTTATTCTCATCATTTATTTTGTCCTCTGTCAACCACTCTCCTTTATCATTTACAAACACATGTGAGATCGACGTATTTATTGGTCTCACAACAGATTTAAAAAAAAAATGTATGACAAAAAGTAGATAGTATATCATGTAACAGCCAATGAACTGACATGTAGAGGTATTAACCCAAAGTTGGACAGTTATAATTTTTATTACTATCATTATTATTATTATTACTCCTTTTCGAGTTTTTCACATCAGCATTAGCTGGCGGTTTCTCACTAGAAATTGAGTGACAGCAAGTCTCCTCAAGTGTCCAGGATTCTTCTCAGTTTTCTCGCAGATCTCGACAATGCTTTAGTTTGGATAGTCTCCATTCTCCATAGACTCCTCTTATTTCCAAGACCTCCAGTTCCTTTACCAATCCTTTGGTGACTGTACCAAGAGCATTAATTACAAGTGGTATAATCGTAATTTTCATGTTCTATAGTTTTTTTAATGCCCTGGTAAAGTTCATGTACTTATCCTTCTTTTGACATTCTTTAAATTTTACCTTGTGGTCAGCTGAGACAGGAAAGTTCACAATTTTGCGAGTTCTCTTTTTTTTTGTTGATTATTACCTGGTCGTCTGGCCAAGATTAGGTAATCCGTTTGTTTCTCAAAATTTCAGAGGATTTAGTGCGTCTCATTCTCCAAGACAGATTCTGGGTTGTGCATATACCATTTTTTTGCATGGTCAAACTTCAATTTCTAGCATGATTCCCAATGGCTCACACTTATTTTTTGTATCAGATTGAACTGGGTTATGATTTTATTTTTTTTTTTTTAATTCAACGGTCCCACATGGAATTGGACGAAATAAGGGCCAATCAGAGTCTCATAGATGTCATGTGAACCTCTCGCTAAACATCTATATAAACGCCGACTCAAAGAATGCGATGTTTTCTCTTTTGTTCACTTTCCTTTGCGGCTGTTTCTTCAGCTTCCACCTGTCAGTCGGTGCCTGGCATAGCATCTAGCCTGATTGCTTTCTCACCCAAAAGTAGATGGTAAGCTTGAAGTGACCACCACAACCAACAACGCCTGTGACACCCGACCCTAAGAAAAGCACGGATTATCAAAAATCCTTGAGGACGAAGCTAGGACTTGTGGAGATTAATAAAGATAAAAATGGAAAATAAATTAAATCAATTCAAAAAGGTAGCGTTTCCCAGAAGCCCCTGACTGAGAGTAGGAACGGCGTATGCCTAAAGAAAGAGCCTTCTGGGCACTGAAGAGAAATTCTCTCTCATTCAGCAGTGGCCACTTGGACTGGAAAGAATTACTTCTATCCTGCTTCTGCTGGGGAAGACCATGTGTCTGCCTAGCGACACGCTGGCTTGCTCTTCCACCAGCAGCAGCCTTTGCTGAACATATCTACTAGACAACACGACAGACCTTCAAACTCAGAAGCTCACCAAAATGACTTTCCTGTTAGCAGCCGTCTCTGCGAATAATATCTCAAAAACATCTACTGGACATAACCACAGACTTTAAACTTATCACTAACCGAAAATGACTAATACATTTCAACACCTTGTTTGGGAAACACGACTACATCTATTAGTCCAGGAAAGCATTTATACACTAGAGAATAGCCGTTTTAAACCCTAAAATAAAGTTGAAATTTAAAAGGTATTTCGTCTTTTTCCTTCCCTCCTTCCTTCCGTAATTCTCATACAGCCTTTACAGACCAAGTAGACGACGACAAGTTAAATGGGGTAGGAAGAAAACAAATCGAGTCAGATAACCCAAATTCTATTACCAACCACGACAACAACCAAGGAACCTATGAAACGAAAACTAATAACCTTTAGTATATGGGTGGTTCACATACACTATAAGTTAATTTGTAGTTATTTAGGTAGCACTGAACAAAATAAAACTTCTTTGAAGAACAACAATGAATGTTTTATTTTTATGACAGAAAGTAGACTTGTGTCAGAGTGAGAAAAGTTCTTTTGAGTGTAAGGTAGCAGCAGTGTCGCAGATCGCAGCGTTAGTTCTTTAGTGTGCAGCAGGTAGCTGCAGGATATAGCAGGTAGCAGCAGTTATCTTCAATGAAGATCATCAATGCTGTAGTGTCCGTGGCAGGCTACAGGAGGGAGTTCTTTCTTCTCTGCTGGGCGTGCGCTCTCTGTCAATGGCAGACTTCCAAAAAGGACTAGAAAAAATAGTTGTTTAGAGGAAGATGAAATAAATGCGCTCTGTCCGCTGATTGGTCAGTGTGTGGCCGAATCGCTTGGCGTGGGCATTGATTCGCGAGAGGAAATAGATCTGTGACTGCTACAAACCTAAACAAATCTTCCATTCTCCATAGACTCCTACATTGAAGTCCACAACAAGCTGAATGTCCCACCAGTAACAAGGACGAATCTTTAAACAAGCTAAGTCTGCAGAAACATGTTCTCTACTAAGCCAATTTATTTCCTTTCTTAGTGTCACGTGATGGCTCACGGAGACGAGGAGGTGGGAATGATACTCCCCCCCCCCGTTGAACTAACATTATCTAGGAGTCAAAAAGTGACCGTTAGGAGAGAATGTGGGTCACGCAGATGTTCGCACCTAAGTGACATTGGGTCGCCGGACATCGGAAGGGGAAAGAGAAAATGAAGCAAAATGATTGGCGGGGACCCCAAACGGAAGTGGGGTTCCCTTCCCCTCAGCGGAAGTAAATACAAAAAAGGTAGTTTCTGAGCAAGTCTCGTGGCAGACGGACGATAGCCATTTTACTCCGGGCTAAAGAAAAAAGACTAACTGAGACATGAAGGACTCCAAAATCCTCCAAGCCAGTACTAAAAACAGAACAAAGTCTATTAGCCCGTGAAAAAAGAAAAATTCTCCAGTGGAACCCCGTCAAAAAAATAAGATAAGTAACTTTGGGACATTTTTCCTTTACACCCAAATTTTGTTTACCACTCTCTCTCTCTCAATTTGAAAAAGGATAAAAGCCAGGAAAAGACATTTATATTCATGGACTATCCTATTATATATTTTTGACACTTTGAACGTATATATATATATAACCGTAGTAAAGAACCTATGTATTTTCATTTTACCATGTGGTCTATGTTATTATTTCATGCTTTCCTTTCAGCTTCTATTCGCCTTACATTATCTTGCTTAGAACTGTCCTATTAATTCCTAAAATATCACACGGGAAACCGGAGTTGCCGACTACTACAACAACATTAATATTATTACAACTAAGACCTATAGGCCCGTATTCTTCTATTATCTAAGGGAAAGAAGTTTAGCGGCCTGGTGGGTGTGTGATAGTGTGAAATTTTGGACCCCTTTGCCAGCGGTGGCCAGTCTGGCCCTAAATTATTCCCTCACGTAATATGCCAGTTCTTATCTGCCTGAGAAAAG
This sequence comes from Sepioteuthis lessoniana, assembly GCA_963585895.1. Taxonomy (NCBI): domain Eukaryota; kingdom Metazoa; phylum Mollusca; class Cephalopoda; order Myopsida; family Loliginidae; genus Sepioteuthis; species Sepioteuthis lessoniana. Next base: position 33,621,793 of record OY757917.1, read on the forward strand.
AACTCTGAACAGGACTTATTTCTGTAGGGGATCAAGTGCCGACCCGCCCCGTCTTCACACGTGCAAAAAATAAAGTCCCGTTTTGGGATTTTAGTCAATTTGCCGTCACACTTAGACTGTGTGTTTTCCTTTCTTCAAAAGCTGTTAAAGCAATTTGTTTGGGCGCACTTATCTCCTGTTCTTGACTATTCCATTTGTTTTTTCTTCTTTTTTTTTAACTTAACTTTTTTAACTTTCAGGGTCAAGAATCCATTAGAATAGTTTAGTTAATTTTCAAATAAACCTTCTTCTATATCAGCGGCTGTAGATAACCCCTCACATTTATAGGAGGCACTCGTGGTGTGATGGTTACTGTAGTAGGAAATGGACACAGTGACTCGAGTTCAAATTCTGGAGGAGGCTGTTTGCATTTCATGTAACGCAAACATCCCTGGGAAAGGTATGAGTCCAATTATTCTCCCTTCAGCTATGCGTAAAATAGTAGGGTATAGTGGGCTCTTTAACCTTGGTATGGCAACTAATCAAGGAGAATGATAACTCTGAATTCAAACCTGTTAAACTCAGTTTAAAAACTGACCTTGTGTCATATCTTGCCTGTGTGGTGGGGTTAGTTAAACGTACTTACTCTTGAATCCAAGATTCAAAGAAGAAGTGGGAGACAAGATCAATTCTTATGTGGGGGCAAAAAAACAATATAAGTTTGGTTTCAGGTGTCCCTTTTTAAAAAACTTGAGTTTATCACTTGGTGCCTGAAGCACCCTAAAACACCTCAAAGCATCACTCATGAGCTGCTATTCGTGCATAGCTCCTCCTATTATAAAATGATTTCACATCAAACCAAATTGATGAGAAATCAGGTAAATACTCTGTTTCTTCCCCTTTTAATTACTGCTGGTCAGAGAAGCAACACAGTAAATATATACACTTCCTTAAGACTTAACTAGTCCATTAGCATAATGGTTAGAGTGTTTGCCAATAGCCTGGGAGACTGGGGTTCAATCCCAGGTCGTCATACTAAAGACTTAAAAAATGGTACTTGATGCCACGTTGCTTAACACTCAGCATTATAAGATACAGATCAAGGGTAAGAGGAGTAATCCAGGGAAAGGAGTAGCACCTTCCCCAACATCTTAGTGTTGTAGCTGTTGAAAAGGGAGACTTTGGGTCACCCTTGACTATGGTCACCCAACTTATACTAAAGACTTAACCTTGATAAAAGACACAATGTGTATACTTACCAGCCTCTTCTCAAGAGTAGTGAGGCAGAGAAAGTGACAAGCCACACTTCGACTGCTATTTGCTGGATGTACCTCTTTGATTTGAAGCACAGCCACAAAATCCAGTTTTCGGCCTATCTAACCTTGCCTGATCATCAAGGTTCTATGAGGTAGAAGAAGGTTTATAGAGTGGTTGTTGGGAAATTTTGACGTTGGAAACTGGCTTTTCTTCTTATTCCCCATTCACCAATAATCTTTTTTTTGTTGAAGCTGCAAAGGAAGGAATAACGGAAAGGAAACAGACAGGGATACTTTTAAACTCAATTTTTATTTTCAGGGTTTAAAACTATTTTTGCGTAAGGAATGCTTTCCAGAAGCTGTAGAAATAACCATGCTTTTCGGTCTAGGCATTTGAGGAATCTCAGGAATCATTTTGGCAAATTGTGAATTGTTGGCATCTGATATAAGTGTTTTGAGGGTCATTTTGTCAAATTATGAATTTGAGAGTTCAGTATGTGTGTCAGTGGTCAGTTGGTATGTTTAGCAGACGTTGCTACGAGGTGGAGACATCATACGCTACTATGCTAGAAGGCTTTTGCTCGAACTAGCAGCTGAGAGAAAAAGGAACATCCACTCAGTCAAATTATGTCAAGGGAACTGAAGTCTTTTTGGCTCCAAGAAGCCCATCATTTTAGGCATGCCCAGATTATGCTTTCCAGTCCGAGGCCCCCAAGGAAATTGTTATTTTTGTATCTATTTATTCTATTTCGTGTTTATTTTATTTCTATTTTTATTTTATGTTAATGGATTTTTATTTCTTATTCAATCCCCACAGTTCTTACAGTCAGAGCAAAATTTCTTAAACCATCTGGTTATTGTACTGCAATCAACTGGACCTTTTTGCACAATAAATCTTTTTGGTCACTTTCATGGTGTTATGGTTCAGTTCCAAAACATAAATTTCTGAATTAGACTACAACGCACATTCATCTGTGCAGCTTTCACACCACATACACACACAGTAAAGTAATGCACAATGTGTTGGCACACCAACAACCCTAATAGGTATGTAACAGGACCTGAACAGCTTTGGTTATGTTATATAAGTAATATAGGTGCCATAAAAAAAACACATTGCAAAACTTTTGATTCACCCGAGTAATAAATCCTTTAGAAAAATATACTAAAAAATTTGCTGCAGCTCTTCTGAACAGTCAATATCACAGCTAAAAATGATTCATTAAAAACAAAGTAATGCTAAAAAATTATTGAACAGACAATGATTTGCTGTCACAGAAGATATAGCAATATTGAATGATTTTGTATTGCTTTGAAAATGTTACGGCATTTATACTCTGAAGATACTGACCTCTGCAAATCTGTGATAACTAATTGCCAATCTTATATTATGCATTGTCAATAATAAATAAAAGATTTGCTTTTCTTTATAAATTCCTATTTAAAAGATGACTGAAAGGAATTTGGGTTTGAAAAGAGAGATAGCATCATACTTCTTCAAAATGTTCCACTATGTGATCTTATTGATACACACTGCTTTCAGTTATAGCCAGTTAAAAGTTAAAAGTTAAAAGCAACCCCCTCCAGTGTAACAGGTAAATAAAGCTCATTCTATTTTCAGAAGTATCAGCATGATACAATAGACTCTTTTTTCCCCTAGATGCACATACAAGGGTCATTGCAGTGAATAAGATGAAATATTGCCAAAGGAGAGGGCACTAGAAAGCACTGTTTACAGTTGCACATTTTTCAAGGAAATCAATACTGATGGGTCCTTTCATGTCTCTAAAAACTGTCTATATGACCTTCTTTACTACCAGAATATCTTCTTTACCAGGGAGTCAGTATTTCCACTCCTTGAACTCTCTTTTCGACCCAGGTTCTTCGTGGTAAACTCATGTTCAGCTGATTTGTAAAGATTTTTTTTTCACATGATTTGCCCTTTATAGCCACCAAAGATTTAATGACAGACCTCTGTTCAGGTCTGGAGCATTCTGTTTGATTTGCCACCATTTTTAATAGCCTCAAAACAAATATTTTTGCAAGATTAAAATGATTTTTTCTGTAAATCAATTCCAAACAATGAAGAGTTTACTCTTATGGAAAAAAAATTCTGAAAAAATTATTTTGCACTTTTCAAAAAATGTCCCCTTATTTATTGAATGACCCTCGTATTGGGAGTAGAATAATGCATATGCATATTGGTACAAGCATATATCTATGGGTGTGGCATATGTATATGGTTATTCATGTTGCTGCAAACATATCTGTATGAGTATCTATTCATCCAACCCCTCTATTTTGAGCAGGATGTTACTCAAGGTCAATTTATAAGTAGAGTAAAGTTACTTTGAATTGAGAATTTTTGTCATAGTTGCCTAACCAAAGCTAAAGAACCCAATTTATCCTTCTATTTACATAAAGCTGGTGGGATGACAAATTGATTCAGCAGTTTGTTTGTTTGGGTTTTATGGCATATCAACCTCAGTAGGTTATTTAACACCAAATCCATTTTTATATAAATAATCAGTTCTATTTCAAACAATTTAGTTGAGCGTGAGTACACAGTTTAATTGTCAGAATCATTTCTATTTCAAGCTAGTCAGTTTAGACAAACAGTTCTAATTTTGCCAATTCAGTTTAGTATAAGTATAGATTTTGTTTACATAGTTGAATGTTGAAACAGGTCTATATTAAATAATCTAGTTTAGCATAAGTGTAGTTTCAATGTCAAAAACAGTTCCTTTTCAAACAATTCAGTTTAGCATAAATACTCAGTTTAAATGTAAGTACACAGTTTAATTGTCAAAGACATTTCTATTTCAAGCTATTCAGTTTAGTCAAACAGTTCTAATTCAAACAATTTAGTTTAGCATAAGTTTGCAGTTTAGTTCTATTCAACCCATAGATATGGACCAATCTGGTGCTACCATTCTGAGCCAGAGTGAACCGGGGAACAATGGCAATGAAGGGGTACTCTGCATTCCCCAGAACCCTAGCATCACTGGAACCTAATCATCAGAACGTTTAGTATCATATATTCAGGACACTCATTCTGACGTTTGGGGTAGTTTGTTGGAGAAAATTGCCTGGGTGTTGGCAACTTAAAGACGAGAAATAACTTTCCATTAACAATTAACAATCATTTATTGAAATGTATGAGTGTAACAATAATATCCAATATACAAGGTGCATACGATTAGTTTCCAGCCTTTTTTCGTATGGGCTCTTTTATTGATAGTACACACATGAAACTCTAGTCCCCTTCGAAGTAATCTCCTCCGGCTGCAATGCACTTGTTCTACTGTTCCAACAAATTCTGAAAGGCCCCATCGAAGTCCTCTTGAGTGAGCGTGTCAATGACCTTCGTCACAGCCTCTTTCATCTCCTCAATTGTCTCATAACAACAGCCTCTGAGCTTAGGGAATAAGCAAAAGTCACAGGAAGCAAGATCTGGACTATAGGGACGGTGAGGAACTGTCTTGATGGCCATCTTGCTCAAATAGTCTGTGACAAGGATGGAGTTGTGGACTAGTGTATTGTCCAGGTGGAAATGTCACTGACCCGATTTGAAGAGTGCTGGCCTCTTCCGACGGAATCTCTTCCTGAACTCCCTTAAAACCTCAACATAGTAACCCTAACCCTAGCCCTTTGGCCAATCAACTCTGGTGTATTGACTTCCTTACTCTTCCCACACCTTTCATCATCCCTCACAGACTCCGTGCCTTCCTTGAATCTCTTATGCCACTCAAAAACTGATGCTTGATTCATGCAAGATGCTCCAAAAGCAGTCTGAAGCATTCCATACATT